>JARFXV010000960.1:0-716335 GCA_031761425.1 Cosmopolites sordidus
ACTACATTCTAGAAAGACCACAGAGAGAATGTCCACCGTAGCGGCGGACATAAGAAAAAGAAGGTTGAAATTCTTTGGACATATCTCCCTTTGGACATAGACTCCCACCGAAAACTCACCAACAGAATTCTTACACAAGGAGTTAAATCATGGATCGCGCAAGTCAGAGCTTATCTGGGAAAGGCACAAATGGACTCGACAGAGATTGATGATAGAAGAGCGTACAGAAACAAAATATATATGTAAAACGTTGCATCAGAGGCCGAAGTTTCGAGGAGATCGTCCCCGATCTCCTCGAAAATGGACGGTGGATGAGAGAAGTGTGGAGGATCAAAAAGAACATTCGAAAATGAGTCAGAATGCTTTGCGTGATCCAACCGGGTCTATACGCACCTTCAGTAGCACCACTCAGTAACAGTGAGAACAGGATTTTGTTACAAATAGCATGTAACAAAATCCTGTTCGATACATAACTGAAAGTTCGCTTAACATAATGTCCTTTAAACGCTGCTATTTTTCCCTGATCTAATGGTTGTATCAGTGACTGTAGTGTTAGGATTCCTACCTCCTAAGCAAAGTTCTATGTTTGGATCAGCAAACTTTCGAGACACAAATGTTCGAGCAGGCATCCTCTTCCACAATAAACCTGTCTCATCGGCGTGAATTACGTGATCTGGTTGATAACTCTTGTTTTCAATCAATTGCTTGAATTCAGTCAGATACCTATTAGCTGCTTCGTGATCTACAGAAGCCGAATCCCCAGCAATTTTTAGTTTGTGAAGCAAAAAGCGCTTTTTAAAATCTTTAAACCAACCCTTACTGACTTGGAAGCTTAGAGTTTCCTGATCTGACTTCAGATTCTCGAAAAGACGCCTAGCTTTTTCTTGAATAATTTGGCTGCTAAGAGGCACTCTTCTTTTTGTTTGATCTTCGGTCCAAATTCCGAGAGCTCCTTCCAACTTTTCTATCGATAGAGGTCGCAAGAAATACCTAACATTATTACTGGTACTAATACTCCACAAAACAATGACCCGAATGGATGGCTCACTCTTTTTTATTGTTCTTATTATGAATTCATTCACCTTAAACTTTTTCGCGGCACTCGCATACGTTTCACCAGCAGCAAGACAGTATAACAATTAAATTTTTGTATCAAGAGTCATTACATTTCACTTCCATTTAACAAAATCTTGGCCTGTGGACGCCATTCGATTTTAAAATTAGGACATGTACACATCACTATGAAATTAAACTCACGAAAATGACAAGATTCTCCCTAATCACCAACTTCGTTTGTCACCAATCACCAACGGCCGTCCGTCATACAAAAAAGGCAATAAAGCAATTCCTGGAAAATTAGAGTAGAAGTTCGCCCGAGATTGTGGCGAAATCGCACCGCGCTACTACAAAATTCGATTGAAAATTTAGTCTAGGCAATTTCGCAAGACAAAACTGCAGCTGACGAGGCATTACTGTACATTGAACTGTAATTTATAAAGAAAAAAAACAACTTACACCACAATGCCCTGGCTTGATGATGGCACCGACACAGAAACTTTGATACCCTGATCAATGCTCTGTTCATTTAAAATGGCCATATTCCTATGGATCTCTGCTTCAGATTTGGGAGCATTTATTTGGGCGGCGCCCAAATATGTCACCCCAGCAAATATGGTACATTCTTGGTCAACATCTGAAACTGGCATTGAAAACATATCCCGAGTAAGACAGCCGCAACAAGCAAAATAAATAAAGCTTATAGATCATACATTAAGGATTGACTGACGCCTTATAAAAATATCATTCATTTAAATTTATCATAAATAAAATTTAATGTTTTTTATAATTCGAAAACCTATTGTAAAATACACATTTTATTATACATATAACCTTATACACTGGTTTAATCGATAAAGCTGAACAATATTGGATTATCTTATAGTTATGAACGTTTTCAGATGATATAATATTTACCATAAGTTGTTTTGAAGATTCGACAGGCAGACTAATTCTTAAATAGCTGATAACTAATTTTCCACTTTCACAAACATTAGATGATTTAAAATAGTTTTAATCATGAGATTTTACAACAGTTGTTGAAGCTATAATATTTTTATAATGGGGTTGCTACACTTCAGTATGGAGATGTCTTTCTTTTTTTATGTTTAGTAAGGAGATATCGAATAGAAGCATGGATCTACAATAACATACGGTTTCTACAGTCGCTAGTCATTGTAGACGAGATATAGAACTGGATCTCAAAGCGCTCAAGTCTCTTAGTCTAAGGGCGGAATTGAGGACAGTTTCCCAGGATCGTACCAGTCCTTTACCAAACCAGTAATTTTCGTAAGAGTGAAGTGCCGCTCAGCAAGTGCATGTCCCATCGATGCAAATAAGTAGTAATCGGACAGAGCCAAGTCTAGTGAGTAATGTAAATATTGTAAATACCACACAAATTGATATGTAAATAAACATTACTAATTCAAGACAGGTTTTTGTTTACAAGATTTAAAACAACTAATGGAAAATCTCTATGAACCTTCCAGGCAACCCAATAATTGGGTACTGAATCAAAGATTTTCTTAGAAGCATCACTTAATGCTGTTAATATTGTTAGCAAAACTTTTAAGGATTCATTGGTGAGATCTGTGACTCAAAAAAATTTAAAATAAATATTTATTTTTTATGCTGAAAACACAAAACTTTATGAGGACAATCCAACATTATTGTTTGAAGATAAAGTTAGTAAAAAGTGAAGAAAATAAATAACATTTTGTGCATCTAAGAGCAGATGCAGGTGCATTTGCAACTATTTAAATTAATTTAAATATTCTTTGCATTATACACACATTTTTTATTTTTTTACTTATTATTGTTATTGATATAAAAAAAAATCAATCCTTCATATAATAACTGAAAAAAAATTATACATACAAATGAAAGAAGCAGAATGGCAAGCTCTATAAATTTTTACCTTTGTATATACACTTCAACAATTAATTGAAGAATCACATTAAAATAACTGAATTACTTACTACTGGTATCATCATCATCATCATTGTCTGAACTATTATCAGTTTTCATGGAATCCTGCTTTTCAGTAGGACTCAATTCATGAGAAATATGATCTAGATTTATGGGTGCAGTATAAAATGTCGAATGGCCAACATTATTAAACTCTTGTCCATCTATGGCATCATTCATAGTTACGTTGCTTTCAGTCTCCTGTAATACCTAGAAAAGAAAATAGTTAAAACTTAACTCTTTCCAGAAAAATACATACCTCTCTCAAAGCATCTCTCAATTCATTTATACCACCACAAAAATCCAACGTAGGTGTTTTACTGACCCCTGGCTTGTCAGATACAAAATCAAACTCCTCACTGATTGGCAACGATTCATTTGACTTTTCACTTAGAGTATCCTCCATAACGAAGTCTAAAAATTCATTCAGAAAAAAAATTAGCAGATATATTTGTTTATTTCCAATTAAAAAGTATAATAAATGCGGTAAGAATAATTTTAATATAATATAAATAAAGAACTTCGTCAGACAATTCAATTGGTATTAATATTGGATAAATTTAATGCAGCCTTTAACTTTAACAAAATGTCATAACACCAGACGCACTTACTACAATGGTTTTTAATTCTAATTTTTTTATTTCTTTTATTGCTCACCAAATGCTTTTACAAATACTTTATAAGTGAATAAATAAATTTAGTTATTTGAAGCATTTCTCTTTATTTACATCACTAGTGCATTTAAAAATTATTTGTTTTTTTGGGAACAATATCAGTAATTTTTGACAAACATATGTCAACAATGACAACCTAGCACAGTTGCCAAATATTATAATGAACATATCCTCAGAACAATAACAATTTTTAAATTTTTATTTCAATGACAAAAAAATCCTTTTTTTTCGGATTAATTCTTTTATATCAGTGCATTAAGTTCTTGAACTAATTAATTTAAATATTTTCTTAATAAAATAATAAGTGTAGATGGCTTGAGTCAAATATTTGGTGGTTGTCTAATTTAGTTGTCAAAATCATCTGTTTTATCGTATCTGTCAAGTTTATCGAACCGTATACAAAAATCATTTAAACTAAAAGTTGTATTTAGCAGAAAATGTGTTTATATTGAGTTTTTTTGAGTGAAAAACTGAGGCCATGTCCCGTTGCGAGGCCCAGCTAAGGGCCCAGCCTCGTTTGGACTTAAAATGGCTTAAAACGAACTTGGAGAATCTTTTTTATGGCAATGAAACTTTGGTCAATGTATGGAATGGGTTAATTTCAGATGGAGAAGTTACTGGAGATTTTTCCGTGGGTTTATTGAATAGTGCTGGCGTGATGGCCAAGGAGGGAGAGTTTGGGAAATATTATTGTGGTCAAAGGGCAAGTAATATTTTGGTTTTTTTTTTATTTTCTAATTTGTCCACATACAGTACAAGTCATTGTATTAAAATATATGCAAAAATGCAATAATTCGTTAACATGACAGGTCTTAATATTAGTATTATATTATTTTAAAACTTAGAAATACTTTGATTTTGACACATTTTTTAGGTTTTAACATGTACTTGTTGTGATGGGATTTGTGGTCCTCAATCTGGATGCAATTGTACACCATGTCAAAAACTGGATGCAGAAAAAGCAGTCCAAATACAGAATAAAAAGGAGAAAATACCCTTGATTGAAACACTTTTGGATCAGTGGGCATGGGGACCTCAACCGAGTTAGTACTTTGTTATATTTAAAGACCATACACTTTTATTTTTGTAATTATTTTAGATCTGGATCAATTAAAACAATGCATTTTGAGTCTTAACAATGAACAATCACAATTATGTTCAGAAGCAGCCTATTCGACCTTATCATCCAACAGATTACATTACAGACTATTAATTTTGAAGAGATACTTCATTGCCTTAAACCGTATACCACATTCTGTTGACTTTGAAAATGGTATTTCTGGACAAAGTGTAAAAATTTTAAATGAAATTCCTGATAAAGGCAGTACTGTCAGTTCCCAAGTACCAGCTTCAAGAAATCACAAGGTAGGTTCCAAAAAATCATTATTTTTATTCTCACATATCTGATCTAAAATTAATTTAAAAATGTAAACAAGAATTTGGCAAATTGTGAAACATAAAATCAATGATTAAAAAATGAATTAAATCAAATTAAGAGTAAGCAAAAACAAAAATCCAGAATTAC
Organism: Cosmopolites sordidus; assembly: GCA_031761425.1. Lineage (NCBI taxonomy): Eukaryota > Metazoa > Arthropoda > Insecta > Coleoptera > Curculionidae > Cosmopolites > Cosmopolites sordidus. The sequence continues at coordinate 5,224 of JARFXV010000960.1, forward strand.
TCAGGATTTGGATAGCAGGTCAACCCAAAAGTGGTCAGTTTCTGAAGTTGGTTGCTCATTCATTGCAGTTTTTGAATAATTTTTTTTTCTGCATAATTTTAAACTGTGGCTTCGCAATTCACTTTGCATATTTTCTTGTATGATTATTTTGCTTTGAGTTATTACTTCCAGTTACAATGCAGAATAATAGTAAATTTATTTACTATTGTATAACAATAAGTATTATTCACGGTTCCGTTATTCGCGGATTAAAAAATGGTGACTATTTCTTGTATTCGCGGCTGAAAATTTTTTTATTCGCGGATCCAAACGTAATGATTCATATTGTATTTTTAGAATAATATATATTTATTTACCATTTGCCTTTCAAAACAAACAATCATCAAAGTGTTTATAAACAAGCAAGTCTTATTCCTGCTTGGCCGAAAGTTCTTTGACTTGCCGCCGCCGTACGCGCGTACGCGTAAAATCATAGCGACACGCGTAACCAGGTGGTACGCGTGTCGCTATGATTTTTGATAACAGCCGCCTTCGCACGATCGGTGCCGAATCTTTTGTTTTATTGCTTCAACTTGTCATTCGTCGCAATAATTTCGAGTGAATAGTATGTATTATTTGGATCGCAAGATGAAAATTTGACTGAAACGGACTTGGAGGAAATGCTTAAACCCCGTTCCACTGAAGACAAAACCTCAACGAGTACTGAAAAGGTGGCATTAAAAGTAAAAAAACCTCAGTGAAGGTTTACAAATGGCAAATGAGCTTTGTGATTTCTTCATAAAAATTAATCCGTCTATGGAAAGAAGTCTTGTTTTTAAAGGCAAATTATTAATACCACAGCCAAATATTAATCCGAACTGAAAGACCTTTTAAAAGTGGCAAAACAAGAAAAAAAATATTAAATTCTTTAAAACATTTCCTAAGCTTGATAAAGAATAAAAAGGAAAAATCCCTCCTTAAATTGCTTTTACCATATTATATACTTTTTCTTTTTATTTTGTAATCTTGGAACCTATCCTTTATAATCTTGTACAAATTACCATTCCGTATTCACGGTTTCTGTATTCGCGGCATATTTACGGAAGGTATCCCCCGCGAATAAGGAGCTTTAACTGTACAGTATATGATACAGGACAAAATGGTACACTCAGTGTCAAAATGTTGACACATTTGAACAATTATTTTTAGGGCAAACTATCATATTAATATGAAAACTGCAATAATTATTTTTTTACTCATCTTAAGTTGAACTAAATATGCTTCTCAAGAAAAAAACTTAATATAACTGAGGTTGCCGATATTTGATGGAAATTAATTTTAAATAAATAAGCAAAGATTAATATCTAAAATTTCCACTATATTTAAAATTGTATGTATATACAATTGTTTCGGATTCAGTGTATTTATCAAATGTAAACTATTCAAATTACAACTTAAACTATCCAGAAGGCTAATAATTTTTTTTTGTTTGGCGAGGGATTTTCAGGAGTTACACTTGAAAAAAGAGATATGCAAATATATATGTATGTATATATTACATCTAATATTTTCACGGATGGTGGATAATGTTTCTAAATCATTCCGGGTGTCAATCCGTTGATTCTGTGAAGAGTCACGACGTTTCGCCAAAATCTCATTTGGCATTTTTAAGTGTTATCCACCTCGACTGAAAGAGTCCAACTGACGTGCACGGGTCGTTGTGCTCGTTTTTATAGCCGGTCGACGACTGCGCAGATTATATCGGGGTAGTTCGGGACTATTTGGGGCGTTCGGCAACGCTGTCGGGCGTCCGTTTATCAATATTTCTACCTCGCCGTCACGTTGCCGCGTTTTTTCTTTTTTCAAAAGAGATTTCCATACTTTTGGAATGTTGCAAGTGTCGTTTCGCGTATTTAGCTCACCCTTTTCTTCTATTTCAAGGGCTTCTCTGATTGTTCGGACCTTGTAGTTTTCAATATTCGCTATTTCTTTGGCTCCTGCAAAACTGATTTTATGTCCTGTTTGTAGATTGTGCTGGAACAGAGAGAGAGAGTGGTTTGTTTGTTTTAAGTTGTTTTTATGTTTTTGTGTTCTGGCCGATATTCGTCTGTTTGTTTGCCCTATGTATGTTCTGTTGCAGTCGGAACAAGATACACCCCATGATTTTCCAGTCTAACTTAGTCCTTGGGTTCTTGTAGGCTGTTCTGATCTTATGTTTCCTTAGTAGTCTGCCTATCCTATCTGTGATTCCTTTTACGTATGGTAGCAGGACCTTTGGTGTATTGGATTCATGATCCTCTGTTCTTCGTGTTTGGGTTTCCTGACGGTGAATGGCCTTCCTGATACAATTTTCTAAATATCCATTTTGTCTAAGGGTTGTGGAAATTTTTGGTAGTTCTTCGCTTCGTGTATCTGGTAGTGTCAGTCGGAAGGATTTGGAAATCAAGGTGTTCGCTACTGCTTGGATTTAAGAAGTATGATGATGGGATTCAAGCACTGTTCGGAGAGTTCCCCACATATGGTGGAAAACCTTCGTTCGTCGGAATTAGGTCCAGGGCCTCGTTTATGGGGATACTTGGATATAGTGAGACAATGTCCAGACTTGCCAGTATGTCAGTATCCTTTAGTTGGAAATCTTTAATCATCCTTATCAAATGTTCTGAGTTGTGAACATAGAAATCGGCAAGTTTGACGCTTTGTTGCATGATATTTGCTAGATATTTTTCCAAATTTTGTGTTGGAGAACCAAAGGCACTTACTATGGGCCTTAATGGGATTTGTGGTTTATGTATTTTGGGTAGACCGTAAAGTTTAGGACATCTGCTTGATTTTTCCCTTGGAATTAGTCTTCGTCCAATGTCCGGTTCTAGTTCCCATGCTTTGATTTTGCTTTTGGTCGTTTTTTTGTAGATAGGTTGTTGGATCTCTGTTCCTAACCCAGTTAAATGGAATCCACCCCAGAATACAGTTCACTCTGGAAGTCGGACAGGATAGAAAACTGCCGTTTTTGGATCTCCTTATCACAAGGAAACTTTCTGGAACCCTCAGATACACAGTGTATAGAAAACCAAGTCACACCGATCGATACCTCAACGCTAAATCCCATCATCATACTTCTCAAATCGAAGCAGTAGCAAACACCTTGATTTCCAGATCCTTCCGACTGACACTACCAGATACAGGAAGGGAAGAACTACCAAAAATTTCCACAGTCCTTAGACAAAATGGATATTCAGAAAATTGTATCAGGAAGGCCATTCACCGTCAGGAAACCCAAACACGAAGAACAACAGAGGATCATGAACCAAATACACTGCTATGGCTATGGTCCTCCTACCATACATAAAAGGAATCACAGATAGGATAGGCAGACAAACAGACGAAGAACATAAAAACAACGTAAAAACAAACAAACCACTTCCGCTCTGTTCCAGCACCATTTACAAATAAGACAAAATCAATTTTGAAGGAGCCAAAGAAATAGCGAATATTGAAAACTACAAGGTCCGAACAATCGGAGAAGCCTTTCAAATAGAAGAAAGGGGTGAGCTAAATACGCGAAATGACGCTCGCAACATTGTAGCGTTCACAAATTCTTGATCGCTACAGGTAGCATTCGTAAATTGTTGATCACCACTGGTAGGTTTATTTCGGACAAATTCTTAACTGAAAGAGCTCCGGTATCGTTTTGGACAAGGCACGACAGTCTAACTTCAAATCTCCAGGTGAGCGGACGTTTTCGCGCCTTACCCTTCCGACCGAGGTACGTAGGTTTGCTGGCCAAGTCAAGCTTGGGTTGATTTTTCTGATATTCTTATAGAGGGTTTTACGACCCGGCAGCAGAGAATCCGATCAACAGACATCAGGCCATTGAACGACCACCTATTACAGAGCCCGACCATCGTGGAAACCTTACACCTTTTTGGGCCCACCTGGCACAGTAACCGGTTGGTCAGATCGAGATTATTTCGGGACCCCCGCATAGGGATACCGGACTGCCCGCAGTCGTACTCAGTGTTTTTGGACACCCAATACCTTGATATGCAAGGATAGACAACATCAGGAAATAAGGCCAGATAAACACCTTTTTTATTATATTTTCATGTATCGTTAAGGATTGCAGTTACCAGTTATTTTTCACAAATACATTTTTACCATAATTTCTTATACTGATAATGGTTACGTTATCACCTTATATTTTGTATCTATTTGCCGTCTGACCATTCTTGGTTACCCTAGCGTTATATATTTCTCTTTTTACTATTGCCAGAATAGAGGAAATAACCTCTAACTTGTAAGTATAGGGACATAGAGACCAGCTGGTGTAATTTGGAGCTGTTTATTTGATTTTTTGATTTCTTTCACGGTAAGGTTTGGAGAACCACCTTCCCTAAACCTTCCCGTGTCTTTTGTTTGATAGTTTTAGTTATTCCTTTTTTTGTGTGTTTTGCGTCGTTCTTCTTTGAGTGTGCTTTTATAATATATATGTATAAAATTCTAGTAAACCGTTTTATTTAAGATAGACCCCTTCCCGGTTCCAGGGTCTTTTCCGATATATGAAGTAACCGGGTGGCGCTCAACTTTTAACTTTTGTCGTGGCTTCATTCTGTCCTGGACCTTCTTCCCGGTGCTCCCGGCGAACAGCTGCCGTCGCTGTGATTTATATATTTTTTATTTTGTTTCAAAAGAGAAAATAATAGGTCACAACATTCTAAAAGTATGGAAATCCCTTCTGAAAAAAGAACAACGAAAAAAAGAACGCAGCAACGTGGCGGCTAGGTAGAAAATTGATAAATGAACGCCCGACAGCGTTGCCGAGCGCCGCAAATAATCCCGAACTACCCCGATATAATCTGCGCAGTCACCGGCCGGCTAAAAATGTGAGCACAACGACCCGTGCACAGTTAGACTGTTCAGTCGAAGCGGACAACACTTGAGAATACTAAATGAGATTTGGCAGAACAACAATATATATTTATATATATATATATATATATATATATATATATATATATATATATATATATATATATATATATATATATATGTATATATATATATATATATATATATATATATATATATATATATATATATATATATATATATATATATATATATATATATATATATATATATATATATATATATATATATATATATATATATAACTATATATATATATATATATATATATATATATATATATATATATATATATATATATATATATATATATATATATAACTATATATATATATATATATATATATATATATATATATATATATATATATATATATATATATATATATATATATATATATATATATATATATATATATATATATATATATATATATATATATATATATATATATATATATATATATATATATATATATATATATATATATATATATATATAGGTTGTAGTAGCCCATTCAGACCATTTGAAAATTGTATGCTTCTTTATAGTGAAGGGTCCTCATCATAGACCAAATCTTGCAATTGTTGTGCGGTTAATAACATTTTTTTGTAAACTAGTTAACATTAGGGATGGAGTAGTCGTTGCCTTGTCGGGGATCTCATCTTCTGTATTGCCTTCGTCATCCGATGTATTTTCCAGAATTTCAAGCAGTTCTGATTGTGATAGTTTGAAAAAGTCCTACGTGGCAAGCGTTTTTCATCAAATGAAGCAGCCGTAGATGAGTATTTTGAAGGACTTTCAGAAAATCACTACAAAGATGGAATAAGATACGGAAGAACAAAGTCATTTTTTCAACTATAAACTTGTTTTATAATTTCCGCTCCGCGAACTTTTCAATTAACCTAGTAAATACTTTGTTTCTTTGTTTCAAGATCTTCTACATAGAACTATTCCGGAACATAAATAACATATTACCTTATTTTCATTGTTAATCATGCCATACTCTTCAGTCCATCAATCTTCGAACTCTCTGCTGCTTGTTTTTGAAACTTGTTTTTTTACTTTCACTCGCCATGTTAAGTAAAACTACAACAGATTTTTCAAAATGTCAAAATATTTATATCAAATTTATCGTAACCCTTGATCGTTTAGCCTCTTCGTCCGATCTGGCTCTCTGCGGTTACTCTGTGTCCTTGAAGTCATTGTTGCTCGTTTTGAATGTTGTATTGCTGCAGATGAAAATTATTTTGATAGAACTCATATTTCTAAACAGCTAATTGTTTTTTTTTAATAGAACTATTAGTCAATTTATTAATACACTTTCTTTTACAAGGCTAATTATTACAAATAAACAGTATAATTCAGTAAAATCAAACGGAGGGTAGATTCGTATTCACTTTTGAATATGTCGATTATAATACTGATTTTAATCTGATATGCTCATTGGGTCCGTACTATTTACGCTCGAACTTCTTGGCTGACGAAATGGGCTGTTAATATTTCAGCATTCTAATCGCATTCCTAGAGTTGGCAAAATAATTAATTTTTGCTCCCAAATTCGATTTTTTATTACTGATAAGCTATTTTCAACGTTATAACTGAATATATGTTTAGTTTTTTTTCTCTCTAGGGCAAAAAATATGTTCTTGTAATATTTCTGTGTGTTGTAGACAGAAAATTGTAAGTTACATTCGAGAATACAGCGAAAAGTCAGATATTTTTAAAATAAAATATTTTATTTTATTGACATTTTTTAGCATCGTTTTCTTTTAGTTCGATACACTTTGCCCAACGATGTTTCAACTTTTGTATGCCTTCCAAAAAGTAGGAACTTTACAAAATACTCCACTGTTTTAGCGATAATTTCTTCGTTTGAAGTGAATTTATTTTCAGCCAGTTATTTTCCAGCGAAAAGTCAAATATTTTTAAAATGAAATATTATTTTATTTTATTGGCATTTTTTAACATCGTTTTCTTTTAGTTCGATACACTTCGCCCAACTATGTTTCAACTTTTGTATGCCTTCCAAAAAGTAGGCAGTTTGTAAAATACTCCACTGTTTTAGCGATAATTTCTTCGTTTGAAGTGAATTTCTTTTCAGCCAGTTATTTTCCAGCGAAAAGTCAGATATTTTTAAAATGAAATATTTTATTTTATTGACATTTTTTAACATCGTTTTCTTTTAGTTCGATACACTTCGCCCAACTATGTTTCAACTTTTGTATGCCTTCCAAGAAGTAGGCAGTTTGTAAAATACTCCACTGTTTTAGCGATAATTTCTTCGTTTGAAGTGAATTTCTTTTCAGCCAGTTATTTTCCAGTGAAAAGTCAGATATTTTTAAAATGAAATATTTTATTTTATTGACATTTTTTAACATCGTTTTCTTTTAGTTCGATACACTTCGCCCAACGATGTTTCAACTTTTATATGCCTTCCAAAAAGTAGGAACTTTGCAAAATACTCCACTGTTTTAGCGATAATTTCTTCGTTTGAAGTGAATTTATTTTCAGCCAGTTATTTTCCAGCGAAAAGTCAAATATTTTTAAAATGAAATATTATTTTATTTTGACATTTTTTAACATCGTTTTCTTTTAGTTCGATACATTTCGCCCAACAATGTTTCAACTTTTATATGCCTTCCAAAAAGTAGGAACTTTGTCAAATACTCCACTATTTTAGCGATAATTTCTTCGTTTAAAGTGAATTTCTTTTCAGCCAGTTATTTCTTCATGTTTGAAAAGAGAAAGAAGTCGAGGGAGGTCAGGTTGGGAGAATAGGGTAAGCCATCAATTCGTAGCGCAAATTCCCCAATTTCGGTGTTGCAATGGCGGATGAATGAACAGGTGTATTGTCGTGACGAAGTAACATTTTTTTTCGCCAAATTAGAGCGTTTTTTAATAACTGTTCATGAAATTTGATCAATAATACATTATAATACTTTTCTGTGATCGTCTTTTCCTTTCCATATAATTAATGAAGTTATTGCCAAAAAACAGTGGTTATGACCTTTCCAGTCGATGGAAGATCTTCGCCTTTTTCCGGGCACGTTTAACAATTACAAATTGCCACACAAACCCCTTCGAATTGCGCTTATACATTTCTAAACACCGCTGTGAAATGGTCACTGGATTCCTTTTTGATCCGATTTTTTCTTCGATTTGCGCCATGGGATTTTCATGCAAATAAATAGTGTAATCAGCACGAAATATGTTGTTGAACAATTCTTGTGTGAAACACTAAACTTCAAGAGATTTACCACTAAACACCAAATCACTTTTTTGAACTTCTCGACGCACGTTTCGCTAACCATGTTAGCATCATCAGGAGATGATTTAATCTAAGATTAAATTTGGTGTTTAGTGGTAAATCTCTTCAAGTTTAGTGGCCTTTGTCGAAGTTAATCCGCGAACAATTATTCGGGATCTTGCCTCTGAATTAAGCGTAAGGCATGTAATGATTTCTAGTCATTTGCAGGAGATTGGAAAGTCGAAAAAGCTCGATAAATTTGGGTGAAAGTAAAAAAAAATATCGTCGTTTTGAAGTGTCGTCTGACCTTTTTTTGCGCAACAGAAACGATCCGTTTCTCGAACGGATTGTGACGTGCGATGAAAAGTGGATTATTTACGACAATCGATGACGACCGGCTCAGTGGTTGAACCACGACGAAGCTCCACAACGCTTCCCAAAGCCGAAAATACACCAAAATTAGGCCATGGTGACTGTTTGGTGGTCTGCGTCCGGTTTGATTCATCACAGCTTCCTGAACCCAGGCGAAGCGATTACAGCGGAGAAGTACTGCGAGCAAATCGATGAAATGCAACAAAAACTGCGGCGTATGTGCCCGGCATTGGTCAACTGGAAGGAACTAATTCTCCTACATGACAACGCTCGCCCACACGTCTCGATGATCACGCGACAAAACCTGCATGAGTTGGGCTATGAAAGTCTCGACCATCTACCATACTCACTTGACCTCTCGCTTACAGGCTACCATTTTTTCAAACATCTCGACAACGAGAAATGCTTTGAAAATCAAGAGGATGCAAAAACTGCCTTCAACAACTTCGTCGCTTCCAAGACTCTGGAATTTTACGCAACCGTTTTTTTTTGCTGGCCAAATTGTGTTGTTTATGATGGTTTTTATTTCGATTACCAAACTTTTGTTTGAACTGAGATATGTGCATTTCAATGCAATGGTTAAAACCCGCAATAAATTTCTTAACAATATAATACATGGAACGTTACTAGAAAGGAAGCTAGCTGTCAGAAATGCAATCGCCATTGTGATCTCATCGCCATCTATCGAACAAATATCTGACTTGGCTGACATTAATTCTACATAACTTACGAGTTGGCGGTTACGAGTTTACTTACGAGCGGTTACGAGTTTACTTACGCGTTTCCGATGTATCTATGGCGCTTGCACATTGATATTGATACAACGCCCGCTTGTAAGTCACGCCAGTAACCAGGCTGGATAAGGCCGGAAAAGACCGAATGCCTTCTGAGAGGTGTACTTCGGTAGGCTTTTTGGGAGACTTAATGTTAAAGCACAAATCAAGTTTGTTGATCGCCCGAGGGAGAATATTACCAGTTTCAATCGGTTTAATAACCGTGGTTCGGACCCCAAGTTACACTGTAGATCTAATCGCCAAATAAACTTATATCAAAAACATTTATGTTCTACTATTATTAATTATTTATTATATGCCTTTGAGAACATTTTATAGACTAACATTTATTTTTATCTTAGATTTCAAACATAGACCCAGCTATAGGATTGGCAAGAGTAGGTTCCAGAGCAGCTCTAAATTTTTCCTTTGCTTTTTTGAGACGAGCTTGGCGATTAGGTATTTATTCCATTAATATGCTGATTTGCTTCCAAAAATTCAATTAATTTGAATTTCCAGGTGAAGATACAGATTTGTGTAGTGAACTACTTACCGAATCTTTAGATGCTCTAAGAGTTCTTCCTGTCAGTACCCTTTACAATCAAAAAGACATATCACCAGTCTGGTTAGAGGTTGTGGAAAGATCGTCCAAATTTTTAAGGGAGGTTGTCGAAGGGTGAGATATTGATTGTGTGTATGTACATTGAAAGTTGCTGATTATTTGTGGAAATAAAATACTTATTTTTTGTCTTATACAGGTTAAAGTATGTTGAAATAACTAATTAAAAAATTGCAATTTTTCAAAAATACAGCAGCTGTTCCATCATAAATATATTGTTTTTGCACCACCAATATATTGTTTTTGCCTGCAGGGACGTAGCTAGTGGCAGACAAAATTGTACTGTGCCAATCGAAGATCAGCACACGTCTTTAAATATACTGTTAGAGTTTGCATTACAGAAAGGCACGTTAAGCGGTGTGCTCGACATAGTTTTGCTAATGCTGAACTTATGGGACAAAAGAGTTCATTTAGCTGACAATAGGTAAAGTTTCTTAATAGAGTTTTCCACTAAGAGTATCAGAACTTTGAAACGTAATAGCGGCAACTCAGTTTGAAATGTAAATATTCAATACATTGTGTCAATTCACCATGGAAAGATATCGAGTCTACAATGCGTATAAGTTGGAAAGCGACCCCCACTTTGGGGAAAAACTAATCATTTCTGCCGAAACGCACTTCTGGCTTAATGGGTTTGTGAACAAAAATTTTTGGGCCAAATGAGTGGTAGGGATAAGGGACTTGAATAAGTTCTCGCTGTTTCCCGACAGATGGTGTTATCTTAGCCTTTTGCATCGGGCAATACAGATCGTGAAGCTCAATCGTTAGACTTCAAATGTCATTTCCCTGAAGTGTAAACGACATATTTTTTCATTGCGTTAAACATGCTGAATTTCCTTTCAAAAAAAGAGTATTTGCGGGGAATTTTTCTGCATTACGAAGAATTGCTAGCATTTCTCGATGAAGACCCATGTCAGGCTCCCAAGTGAACTTTCAAAATCAGTAAGAGTTGATTACAAAACAGTTGCTAAACGTTCAAAAGCAAAGAAATTGGGTGCCGTACGAAGCCGAGAGAGTTAAACAGCGTTTTTTTCACGTGTTCTGCTGCGTTCTCTACGATATACTACGATAATCATGCGGCCATGCATCAACATCGACGGCAAAGCCGAATATCCACAGTTCCGAACTCATGCTCTGTATTTGGTGGGATCAACTGAACGAAACCATCATGGGAGATCGCTATTGACTATAATTAATGCGTTTAAGCCGAACATTGAAAGAAAAATAGCCGCAATACGAGGAGAGACGCAATAAAATAATTCAATAATTCAGCATGAAAACGCTCGGCCACATGTTGCAAAACCGATCAAAGCTTACTTAAAAACGCTCGAATGGGAAGTCCTACCCCGCCCGTCATATTCTCCGAACTCCTTCCGATTATCACTTATTCCGATCGATGATTCATGGCCTCGATGAGCAGCACTTCCATATTATTATTTTTGCAGAAATAAACGTCGAACAATTCTTGATCTTAAACGAAACAGGCCACCATTGAAAATACGATATCACGCGATATGTGTGAACATATCGCGAATGTGGGACATTTGAACTACATTATTTTCAAAACATAATGTCCATTAATTGTTCTTCAAGATAGAACAAAAATTGCCAGAGTATCTTTTCTAGTTATAATTGTGGCTCATTTTAAAATTCTGACACTCTTACTGGACAATCCTTAAATTTTAATGAACAGTATTGTTTGTTATTTTACATGTTTTTAGATTATCAGTAGAAAATGCTAGCGCGCCACTTCTTCCTTTCTTATATCGTTTCTCAGAGATCTCTCAACATCAGTCGACTTCCCCCATGAAGGAAAAATTAGACGAGGAAAAAATAAGTTGCACCAAATTCTTTTTGGACTTCTTGGAGCTGCCCGAAGATGACAGTTGTGAAATAGACTTGAAACAGGCCTGCGTATTCGTTATGTCAAGGCTAGACTATTTGGCCGAGCCTCATGTACCGCCATTATCATTTAATAAGGTTCATAAAAATGTTAAAAGGCGTCAAAGTGTCAAACTTAACGCAGAATGTATGTTAAAATTTACGTAAAAAAAGACTATTACATCAATTTTAGATGTTAAAAATTAAGATGCTAATGGGATAACGAATTTTTAACAAGTATTATTTTTATAAATTGCCTTTGGTCTGAAATCTATCCAACTAAGATTGGAACTTCAGCAAAATTATCATCCAAAAATTGTAGTTTGGTGATTAGTAATCTCTCGTCAACCTCAGGGGTTCCGTTCTGGATAGAGGGCCACGGTTGGAGAGCAATTTTCTGGGGTTACATGGGGAAAACAGAAAAATGTAAAATATGTACTTTTTTTGTGAGCTCCTTTTGGATATCCCTATAAAGTTGTAGTAGCCCTTTTAAACCATTTGAAAACTTTAGACTTCTTTCTAGTGAAGGGTCTTCATCATAGACCAAATCTTGCAACTGTTGTGTGGTTAATAAAATATCTTATAAACTACTTAATGTTACAGATGTAGTAGTCGTTCCCCTGTCGGGGATCTCATTGTCTATATTGCCTTCGATATTCGATGTAATTTCCAGAATTTCAAGGAGTTTTGATTCTGGTAGTTCATTGTCGTGATAAGCTAGAACTTCTTTAACATCACTTGGTGGCAACTCGTCGAAACATCGTCATGTATTTAGTGTAAGAATCTTACAATTGTTTTAATTTTTGTTGCTTTGTAAGGAACTGCTAACGTATCGGCCACAAGCTTTGCCCATAACTTTCGCCAACAGGAATTCAATGTTCATCCATTGCTTCTTTGGTAAATGTTATGCAATGGACGATATTAAAAGCTTTCCAACTCTAAGTAACAGTGAGAACAGGATTTTGTTCCATGCTGTTACATAATATATGCTTGCTTAAGATAATATATTTTAAACGCTGCTATTATATATCCCTTTCCTTATGTAATTGTTATATCAGTGATGTAGTTTTAGGAGGTAGGAAGCAAACTTCCTTTAGCGATTCAGAATGACCGGGAGCATTACCACTAAGAAGTAAAGCTTTGAATGGGAACGATTTTGAGGATAAATATTACCTAACACTGGGAACGAAGCAGTTCAGAAACCAGTCTGTAAATAATGTTACAGTCACCCAACATTTTTGATTTGCTCTCCAAAAGATCGGCAGGTCATTTTTGTTTTTTTTTGAGCACGTGGGGTAAGAAATTTGTATATGACCAGTGACTTTATCATGTGATTACCTGAAGCATTAGAGCAAAAGAGAAGAGTAACCCTATCCCTTGCAGCTTTAAATCCTGGTGCGGATCTTTCGGTTTGAGACCCAAATGTTCGAGCAGGCACCCTCTTCCAAAATAGACTTGTGTCATCGGCGTTAAATACCTGATCTGGTTGATAACCCTTGCTTTCAATCAATTGTTTGAATTCAGTCGAATACCGATTAGTCGCTTCGTGATCTGAAGAAACTGACTCCCCAGTAATTTTTATATCAAAAAGATGCTTCTTAAAATGTTCAAACCAACCATTACTGGCTTGGAAGCTTAAAGGTTTCCTAATCTGACTTTAGATTTTCAAAAAGACGCCTAGCTTCATTTTTGTTTGATCTTTGATCCAAATTCCAAGCGCTCTTTCCATCGTTAAAGGTCGCGAGAAATATCTAACTTTATTGATGGTACTAGTACCGCACGAAACACTGGCCCGAATTAACTTTAACCGCATAAACTTTTTAGCGGTACTCATATACGTTTCATTTGCAGACAAGTCAGTCTAATTGCAAGACAGTCTAACAATTTCATTTTTGTACCAAGAGTCATTATGTTTTGCTTCCTTTTAACAAAATCTTGACCTGCGGACGCCATTAGATTTTAAAATTAGCACATGTATATATAACTACGTAATTAAACTCACGAAAATGACAAGATTCTCCCTAATCACCAACTTCGTTTGAATAATAATACATACAAACTATGTAAATCCGTAACCAATGGCCGTGCGTCATGCAAAATTGGCAATAAAACAATTCCTAGAAAATTAGAGTAGTTGTTCGCTCGAGATTGCGACAAAAACTCACCGTGCTGCTACATAATTCGATTGAAAAATTAGTCTAGATGATTTCGCAAGGCAAAACCGCCGATAATCAAAACCACGGCTGACGGGGGATTACTATACTTACAGTAATTACTGTAAGTACGTCTGACAGAGATTACTGTAAGTACAAACTTTTAACGTTAACGTTTCGGAGGGTCTTCTCCCCCCGTTTTCAGAACGAATCTAAAAAATAAACTGTATTAATTACTATAGAAAAAGTAAAGATAGGAAGTAAATATATTTTTTTGTGTATGTCAACGATAATTACATTGACAATAATAGTTTTTTTGATATTGACTTACTACCAAAAAAATATATAGGTGAGGTTTACTGTGTGATTGTTTACTGTACTAATTGAATATTATTAAATTGTGTATACAATTAAATGTGTTTAATTGTATTCTTTGGAATCGGGAACCATATTGAATTTAAATACACCGAAGGCATAGCATACAGTTATTTTTGTTTAAATTATTTATAGCGGTTTCTTTTAATCTTCTATATTTTGTTACCGATTCTTCTAATACCGTTTTGGAATTATTCCAATTGATTATATGTCCCGATTCCCATGCTTGTTGACAAATTCTAGATTTATTATAATCGCCCTTTCTAAAAAGCAGCAATCCATTTAATTATTTCTACTTTAGCTCTACTCCTATTTTCATAAAATTCGACTATTTGTCTAGTTAACCTACTCGGATTCATCCGTTTTATGTGTCCGTAAAACTTAAGTCTTCTTTTTCTCATATCGCTATGTATATCTGTGTATTGTTTGATTTCTTGGTTTTCTCGAAGTCGGTATGTTGTGCTATTTATTTATTTTGGGCCTAGGATTTTTCTTATGATTGTTCTTTCCTTCTTTTCAATGTCCCCGATGTCCCTCTTTCTATTCAAAATGAGCGTTTCTGCAGCATATAGACATTCTGGCTTAATAACTATGTTGTAATGTCTCAGTTATGTGTTTTTAGATAGGCATTTTTTGTTGTAAATATTTTGTTGTAAGTCTCAATGCCGTTTCCATTTTTTGACATCTACCCTTATTGGCCGCTTTTTCCAACCCATTTTCCATGATTATTTCACCCAAATATTTGAACTGAGAGACTCGTCTGATGTTACCATATTTTGTTTTTAGAAATGGTGTTCTTAGTCTGATGCAGGTCATGTATTGTGTCTTTTCAAAGGAAATTTGGAGTCCTACATTTTCTGCTGTTTCTTTTAGGATTTCAATCTGTTTCTGTGCCGTTAATACATCTTGAGCTAAAATTGCTAGATCATCAGCAAATGCCAGACAATCAATTTTGATGTTGGTTCTCCCCAGTTTAATGGGCTGGTCAATATTCAGGGCCGACTTTTTTTCACGCCACTCCTGTATTACTTTTTCTAGAACACAGTTAAATAAGAGTGGCGAGAGTCCATCCCCTTGTCTCACTCCAGTTTTTATTTCGAAGGGCTCTGAGATATCACCCATGAATTTAACTTTTGACCTTGTGTTAGTTAACGTTGCTTTAATAATTGCCAGCGTTTTCAGATCTAGCGTTCAGCGTTGTCAGCGTTCTCTTCAGCGTCCTTGTTCTTTCAAGATTCGGAATAAAGATTCGCGGTCAATAGAATCATATGCTTTTTTGAAATCCACAAATGTACAGACGAGATTTTTATTGTACAGTTTTTGATGTCTTAGAATCAACTTTAGATTCAGGATCTGTTCAGGGTAGGATCTGCCCGGTCGAAAACCTGCTTGATATTCACCAATGTTAGGTTCTAACTGTCCCTGTGCTCTGTCTAGTAGACATTGAGATAGAATCTTGTAACAAACTGGGAGAAGAGATATCCCTCTATAGTTGTTTACATCCGTTCTATCTCCTTTCTTATGTAGTGGATGGATTAGAGCATCTTTTCAATCTTCCGGAATCCGTTCGGTTCGCCAAACTTCTTGTAGAATTTTGGTTATTTCCTTGATTTTACCTGGACCAGCGGATTTCAAACGTTCAGCAGTGATTCCATCTTCACCAGAAGCTTTGTTATTTTTAAGCCGTTTGAATTGCCTAATTATTTCATCTTCATTCGGTAGTAATGAATCAGGGTTTGTTTGTTTAGGGTTTAGTGTTGGTAATTTGTTTAAGGGCTCAGGACAGTTTAGTATTTGTTCAAAATATTTCGCTAGTTCTTTGCAATTGTCTTGGTTATTTAGAGCTAATTGTTCGTTTTCCTTTTGGAAGCAAAGACTTTGCGGTTGATAGCCTGTTAATTTAGTTTCAAATGTTTTGTAAAAGTTTCGGGTGTTATTTTTTTGGAAATCTTTTTTATTTCATTAAGTTGATTGTTTTCATATTTTCTTTTAGTTTGTCTAATTAGCTTCGATGTTTCTTTTGTTACTTCCAAAAAGATGTTATAGTTTATTGCTGTTTTTTGACTGTTCCAATCTTTGAATGTTTTACTTCGGCTTAATAGTGCTTGCTCGCACACTTCCTCCCACCACGGATGTTTTCTACGTTTTTGTAAAGGGACCAACTTTAAGGCTGTTTTAATAATTTTTTGTTTCAATTCTTGCCAGTTCTGTGCTGGTTGTTTATCAAGCTCTTCTGTAAGCTATATATAATTAAGAACAGATATTCCTTGATATCTTTTGAGATTTTGTATTTTAGATCGTGGAGAAAAACCCAAAATAAAAAAGAAAAAAAAATGAATGTTCTACTTGTTCTTTTATGTGGGATGTAAGCCAGTTTTATTCCTTTTTGTATGATTTTTAGATAAATTATTTTAAAATTATACTAATAACGACATTCATTTTTACTTGACCTGATACAAACTAACTTTCTAGGAAGCTGTCAACACAACAACTAATATTTACTCAAATTTAAATTCTGCGTTAATTTTGAAACGCTCTATATACAAAAATGAATTTTAATCTAAACAGGTTTGTTTTTAGAACTTGTTGCAATTAAACGGCCAAAGATTATGGGGTTGGGGTTGGCTAAGTTGGATATCAAACGCTGGTCCGCAAATGTGTGAGTCTTTAGCTGAATTGAGTGTCAAGCAGTTAAAATGTTCGGAAAGAGGTAAATATTTTTGATTTGCTAGGGTTTAACAAAAGTATTTGCGTTTTTTCATTTGTTTATAAAGGATTAAATTTGACTTTTGAGAGGTTTAATCTGATTTCAACTTTTTGTTCCGACAAATAAGTGATGTGCTGCGAAATATTCAGCCGATGGTTTTTAATAAAAACAACACGAGTGCAATAAGACGCGGCATTAAAGTAATTTTAAGGTATTATTTTTTTAAAATGCTTCAAAGCGACTGATACCGCTCATGAGATTTCCGAAGTAGAAGGGGAAGGTGCCATATCAATCCGCACCGTTTCTGCACCAGCTCTGCTTCAAAAGGTTTTGGGAGAGAGACATGAGTCATGAAAATAGAGGACGATCAGGTCGTTCACGGTTTCTCGATGCCCACGTGTTAAACGCAGTTGTGACTGCAGATCCTAAAACAAGCACCAGAAAACTTTCAGGGGAATTAGGAGTATTCCATACTGCCGTTAACCGACATTTGCAAGGCATAGGAATGGTGCAAGGTTTGCAAGGCATAGGAATGAAAATCTGTAGAATTATTTCTCATGAACTATGATTGATGTAAACTTGTAGAGATTTACCACTAAACACGAAATCACTCTTTTTTAACTTGTAGACGCACGTTTAATCTAAGTTTGAATCATCTCCTGATGATGCGCTAACATGGTTAGCGAAACGTGCGTCGAGAAATGCAAAAAAGTGATTTGATGTTTAGTGATAAATCTCTTCAAGTTTAGTATTTCACACCAAAGGTTCCGATAGAAGAATTGATCTATGATTGATGTGTGTAAAACGCTCCCCAAAAACCCCACTGGTTTTCGATTCAACAAACGGATTATTACATGCGATGAAAAAATGGATTTATTTCGACAATCCTAATGAGGTAAAGCACTGGGTTATGTCCGGGCAACCAGCTCTTCCGGTACCAAGGCGAGAAAGATTTATCAAAAAGGTCATGCTTTGTGAAATATTGAAGGCACAAAGGCTTCACTTTGAGTTGGTTCCTGATAGTAGGATGATAAATTCAGAACCTTACTCAGCTCAATGTGGAAGGATACACGCTGTTTTGGCCGCAAATATTCAGTTTTGGTTCACTGTAAAAAGTCCTTCTGCAGATAGGCAACGCAAGACTACACGCTTCACATCTGACCGTCTCAAAAATTAATAAATTGGAATTTTGAACTTCTCCCTTAACAACCATACAGCCCCGACCTCGCTCTGATAGATAGTAATTCCGGAACCGTGGTAACTTGTTTCAGTCCATGGCTCACTTTTTGCGAGGAAAAAATTAAGGACGGAAGAAGAGGTAAAAACTGACTACATCGTAGTACTGAAAATGAGCAGAGTTACTGCCCTAAAGATGGCTTCAGGTCATCGAAAACAACGACCTATATTCCGAAGAATAACATCCAGGTATAAACGCAAGTAATTTTTATTACTCTTTAATAATACAAATCACATCGCACTTCGAATGAAAATATTGAATAGCGAAAATAGTGGAGCTTGCTGTTGCTGAGTTGACTAATTGGAGGAACCCAGTGGCGGGTTTTTAAAGTGGGAAGTAAAAAAATAGTGCTGTTGCCAGATTTTTTTTACTTTCCCCTTCCGCCTTTTTACTTTTCGTGCTATTGAAACCCTACAGGAGGTGAACCTGTGGTGTTTTGCTCTGAAAAATTGTTTACTGTGATAAATGCTGGAGGGGCGGCGCCCCAATGCCGTCCCTCACAAGCCGCCATCGCCAACGTTTTTATTCTGAGAGACTAACTTCTTAAAACATGACATGATAATTTTATAAAATGAATATATTATTATGATAAAATATATTATTAGATATTTTTTGGTTATCTTTTTGATCCATTTTGAAAATACACCATGCTAATATAGACTTTGTAGGTGTGCTGCTTTTAACTTGTGCTGGTGCAGTATATTTTGTATATTATACGTCCGAAACTCAATGCCCTCAACAAATAGAATTACTGAAGAACAAGGAAATCATTATGATTGCCACGCACGTAGAAGGTAAACATTATATGGCATTAGAAAAAGATGGAACCGTTTATTCCTGGGGAAATGGAGATGGTGGCCGTTTAGGTTAGTTTAAAACAAATGCTGAAGTTTCTTATCTTCAATAAATTTACTTTCTAGGTCATGGTGATACTCTAGCCAAAGACGAACCTAGCCAAATAGAGGCTTTAAACGGAAAAGATATTGTTTTCATTGAGTGTGGGGCAACCTACAGGTTATTTTACATTTTACACATCTCAAATAAGCACCAGACATTGTCTATAAAGAAGTCGAATTTGCAGTAGAAATTATATCCATCTAGTTTTAATGATCACAATTCAATATTTTGTACAAAGCTAGTGCCATCGTCACGCAAGGGCAAATTTTAGCCTGATAGATATTGCGATTTTTGTCCATCCATCGTAATTATCAAATCTAGCTTCGTGAAATTATTTTTCCCGAAATTTAAATTTCAATGAAACAATTTCATTTCAATGGACATTGGAGCCATCTTGCTCACAGTACTGAATGAGGTTGCAAAACAGGAGTTGAAAACGTCTTCCAAACAAACTTATTTATTAGGTTCTGAACTTATTTATTTTTCTTTGAAATTTATTTATGAAAAAAGGAAAAATAATTCTCAAGAGATGTGAAGCAGCATCACAGGTCACAGAAATCAAGTGTGGAGAATGAAACGAGGCGATAAAATCTCCCCCGCAGCCCAACTCGGTGATCGTTTCCAGAGTCCATTCCATTTTGTTGTATGTGGCTGAGCGTTGTTCTGAAGCGAAATGACTTCCCTTCTTCCGTTGTCAGTATAAGGCCTTTTTCCTTACACCCTACAGCAACATCTTCTTGGTGTAAATATTTGGTTTTGCGACACTGATTAATTTACCAGGATTAACCCCCGATTTTTGGTTTAAATTAAGTTGAAGGTCAATATAAAACTATTTCTTATAGTTTCTTCAAATAAATCGGTTTCTTTTTGGCAGTCTTTGTATATCATTTAAGCCCTACGTTCAATGAAAGTGTTATTTTAGTGCTGCTATTTCATCTACTGGAACACTTTATACGTGGGGACGTGGTAATTACGGTCGGCTAGGACACGGCACTTTCGAAGATCTTCTTACACCCGCCCCTGTTTTATCATTGGCCGGACATCACGTGGTGGGCGTTGCTTTAGGCTCTGGCGACGCCCACACCTTATGCGTTACCTCCAGAGGGCGGGTCTTCAGTTGGGGCGATGGCGATTATGGCAAATTGGGCCGAGGAGGTGCTGAGGGCAGTAAAGTACCGAGAATGATCGAAAAAATACAAGAAGTAAAAATTATAATAACTTTAGTAATAGTTTTTAACTAATATTATGTTCAGGTGGAAATTACCAACGTTTGGTGCGGAGCTCATTTTAGTGTCGCCCTTTCTAACGATGGCAAAGTATATACTTGGGGAAAGGTATTAACTTACCGAGCTTATAAAACAATTTATAGAAACCTGATCATTTTAGGGTGAGGGTTGGAAATTAGGTCATGATAATGAAGATCACGTCAGAACACCCGAACTGGTGCAATCATTGCAAGGAAAGAAAGTAGTATCTATATGTGTAGGGGTGTCACATTGTTTGGCTTTGACGGATGAAGGAGAAATTTTAGGTTGGGGAAAAAATGAAAATAAGCAGTTAGGTAAGTTTGTCTTTTTTGTTATTTGTAAGTTTTTTACGGTATTGAAGATATCTGCTATTGAAAACTGTAGATTGTTGTTTTTATCAAAATAAAATTATTTTTATCAAAATAAATAAAATAAGTAACTCCATCCGAAAAACATGTAAGTTTTCACGGATGGAGTGTCAATTCGTTCGTTTGATGAATTTTCACATTCTTGAGGACGTTAGGACGTCTTGAGGACTTTTTTCGCTTGGTAGACAGCTTCGAACTGACGGTCGGATACTCGGGTGTCACAGTTTTGTTGCAGTTTCGCAAGATGAAGGCCATGCCATGGAAATCATGCTTCCAACTCACGCGGTCCTGAGCCATTCGTGTTCAATATACTTGATGATGTCATCTGTCCATTGCGTTTTCGGTCTTCTTCGTGAAGGTTTATAGCCAAGCGCTATTCATTCCAGGATTGCTTTGATCCATCCGTCGTCACATCGCCTCGCTATATGATCTGCCCACCTCCATTTCAATTCCTTTACCCTTCCAATGATGTCACATATTCTCGATTGTTCTTTGGTGCATGTACAGACTTTTCTGTCACCCTTTGTAAGTCCAAGCATACACCTTTCCATTTCTCTCTGTGTTACCCAAAGTTTTTGAACTGGTTGTGATGTGGGTGCCCATGTTTTTCTCTTCCGTATGTCAAAACATGCAGCACGCACTCATCAAAAACTTTTCTCTTCAGACGACTTATTCTTAAACACTATGTTGAGTCTATCAAATGCCTCCCAACCACACTTAACACGCCGTTCCACTTCCCGGGCAGTATCACTCTCCATTGAAATTATTTGTTCAAGATATATATAGTGGTCTTCAACCTCTAAATCGCTTCCTAAAATAGAAATTCTTCTGTTGTCAGCAAAGTTGTTGAAAATAACCTGACACTTTTTCGGGTTTATTTTTAAGCCAAATGGTTCTCCCGCCCTTTGCAGCTCTTATATGTGTTTTTTAACTCATCTGGATCTTGTAACAGGAGAACGATATCATCTGCAAATCTAAGATGGCTTAAGTATGCACCACTGATTTTTATTCCACCCTGTTCCCAATCCAGATTACGGAAAACTTCTTCAAAGCCGGCCGAGAAAAGAACAGGCGATATTGAGTCATCCTGTCGTACATCCCGTTCTACATTGATTTTAGCTTCAAGATCATCCATGTGAACTCTCACTGTAGCTTCATCATGAATGGATCTCAGTAGGTTCATATAGGCTCTGTCTAGCTCCTTGTTAAGCAATGCATCCATTATGTCTTGCTTTAATATCGAGTCAAACGCCTTTTCATAGTAATAAAAGGCAAGCACAGTGGCAGGGTGTATTCATGGTACCTTTCTATGGCATGTTGGACAATCTACATATGATCCATTGTACTGAATCCTGCTTGCTCTCTTCGTTGTTCGTCATTCAACGTTCTTAATATTCTTTTAGATACTATCTTGGTGAAAACTTTATACATTACTGATAGGAGTCTTATTGGGCGGTAATTTTTTAAATCTTCCTGGGTCTCTTTCTTATGAAGAAGAATCACTTCTGCATTTTTCTATAGGTTGGATATTTTTTGTTCTTTTTTTAGGCATTTTGAATACACTTTTGCTAGTATTAATGTAAACCACCATTAATACTAGCAAACCACCAGCTTTTAACGACCACCAGCTTTTAACATGCTTGTATGTAGTAAGGATCTGGTATAATCAAATTCTACCATATTGTCCATTCTCCGTACTCCGAGTGTAGAGTACATGACTACTTGATTCCAGTTTGACTAGCTCTTCGCTCTTGTATGCTGTCAACTCGATTAACAGTTCTTGCAATTGTTCAACCATTTTCATTGTCCGAATATTAAAAATTGCAATGTCCGAAATTCAATGGCAGCCTGATCTGGGTATATGTCTATATATATATATATATATATATATATATATATATATATATATATATATATATATATATATATATATATATATATATATATATATATATATATATGCCGGAAGGCAAAATACCAAAACATGTTTTAACATGTACGCCGGAGAAGAATTGGAAGAAAGAAGGGAAGAACTGGAAAAGAGATGGTGAAAAGATAAATAGAAGACCTGTCAGGAGCGATAGAAATGAGTGGAAACTGGGAGTCGGAATTTTCGGGAGTCGGAAAAGAGCTTTTTTGATCTGTTTTATATCACTGACAATACATTTAAAAAGAGCAAGACTAATGACATTTGAATATGTTAATAATTATTTTTTTAGTCGATACAAATGAAGCTTTCATTCAACAACCCAGAACAATAGAATCTCTGAAGGGTCATAAACTAGTGGAAATTTCTTGTGGTCCTATACAGAGTTTTGCTTGGACTGACTTAAATAGTTTTACTCCTCCCACGTCCATTCCATTTGTAATTGATTTATCAGAATATACTTTTAAGTAAGTTTGTACAAATATAATGTTACATAAAAATAATCATGCCTGTGTTATTTTAGGTATTTGGATCAACTTTTGGATGTAGTCGGTCAAACTCCTCCATCTACACAAGATAAAGAATGTATCGCTGTTTCTACATTGAATTTGTTACAGTTGCAACTTCACAGCGTCATAAATAACAACATTGAAAGTAAAAACCTTGGTAAGTAACTTTTATTTCGATATGCACGTGTTGGTTTTAGTTTTTTTTGCTGATTATCGACTAAAATTTTCGAAGCATAGCGACTTGTGATCACATTGCTCTTACACTGTATCATTACAGCAATTCACAGATTATGTCTTTCTTCAGTCCCTTTTGCGGCATGGGACAGCCCAAAACATCAAAATATTCATATCAAAACATATATGAATGTTTATACGCATTATGTATTACAGAATAGTCCCCCGAAGTGATACAAATCATTTCTATCGATATTTATTTATCAGGTGTGGTGGTTAATAATTCTTAATTTTTTTTTAAAGATGGCACTGGAAACAAAAGTCGCTTTACGGTCTAATCTCTTACGTCATTTTGTTGCTACGACAGCACCTTTCAAAATACCATTAATGTTTAAACAATTTCCAGTTAGCGTCATATTTTTTTTTGCCGAATTTCGAAGCAAATAAAGAACATTTGCGGCACGTACTGCTTTTATTGTTCAATCAAAAGAAAAACGCTAGTGAAAGCCCTCGTATACTTGTGGAAACTTACGGTGACAATGTCCAAAGGCAAGATGCTTATGGGCGTTGATTTAGAGGATTCAAAAGTGGTGATTTCGATTTGAAAGAAAAATAACATCCAGGTCATTCGAAAAAAATTGAAGATGCCGATTTGAAAGTATTCTTGGAAAAATACGTTATGCAAACTCAACAACAAACAACAGAGAGGTTAACTGTTGATCGCCGAACGATTTGTGATCGTCAGCGTGCTATGAGAAAAATCCAGAAGGCAGGAAAATGGGTACAACATCAGCTGAACGACGGACAGATGGAAAAACGAAAAACTGTGTGCGAAGTTTGAATCGGATCGTGATTGGAGACGAAAAATTGATATATTTTGAGAACCCAAAAAGCAGAAAATCGTGGGTTGTCCCAATACAACCATTCACATCGAACCGAATCGCATCGCATTCGCATTCACATCGAACCGAAGACCGAATCGCTTTGGAAAGAAGACACTCTTGAGCATTTTTCCACCAAATCAGAAGGGTTTCGTGTACCATGAGCTTCTGAAACCAGGTGATACAGCTAATACCGTTGGTTATCGTCAACAAATGATCAATTTGAATCATGTATTGATCAAAAAGTGACCAGAATAGGCTTCAAGGCAAGTTAAAAGTTATTTTGCACCACGACAACGCCTCATCACACAGTGAAAGCGGTTAGAGACACAATTTCTACGCTTGGCTGCGAACTCTTGGGAACACTTGGGAACTCTTGGTAACGGATGGCTCACAAATAGTTTATGTAAATATTTATTTAGTTTATGTTGTAATTACCATTATTAGTTACAACTTCTTAACTCTCACACCTGGTACTTACCTATCCGGTGCTTATCTACCTTTCAATGTTGAGGTCTGTTTAAGTCAAGTTTTGTCCTCTAATAACTTTCCTTTATTGCACCTTTAGTGCCCTAACCACATGTTTATCTTAAGTTCTTCTAGGTCGCCCTAAACCCAGCCCTTCTAGGTATTCTTTTCTTTTAACTTTCGTCTCCCACACTTCGTTTGCTTTTCTTGTTCCATCAGTTCTCACCAGATGACCATTCACACTATCTAATCTGCTTCTCTTCTAATATTTCTTTCAATGTTATAATTTCCAGTTCCTTTCTGATTTTTCCATTCTTTATTCTGTCATTTTTCGATATCCCCATTATCCATCTCAAAAACGTCATTTCGCATACTTTCACCATACTCTTATGTTGTATCAGACAACAACCATACAACACTTGCAGAAATACCATCTTATAATCTTGATTTTGATTTTTCTGCAGATTTTTTTTATTAATGAATGGTTTAAGCAAGATATAATACATCGCATCCATCTTCCATCACCACTAATTATTGAGCCCATATATTTTATTTTTTCAGCTTGATGCATTTCGCCATTTCTGCAATTATGACTGACTTTCCTCATCCAAAATCATTATTTACGATTTCTTTACATTTATCACCATTTCTATAGTTTCGGCACAATATTTTTCTAATTGAAATCGAAAATGATCTAAAATGGTTATGTTTTATGAAGTTAGCGTGTTGTCCGGAAGGTTCGAAAATAGTTTATGTAAATATTTATTTTGTTTATGTTGTAATTACCATTATTAGTTACAACTTTTTGCCAGTGTAGTGGTAAGTCTATAATATTGTTTTGCCAAAAATTAGTATCTTTATTTACAAACACTTTCAACAGGTTATTTTTTCGCCTCTTCTTCTGTTTTAAAAATTTTTCTTTTAAACAATTTTGGACGGAGCAAAACAGATGATAGTCCGAGAGTGCGATGTCCGGTTAACACTGTAGAGTAAGGTGAATGAGGCCAAACAACCCAATTAAATGTCATCGGCTTTTGCCGGATCCCGATTGAAGTGTAGTTTGAAGTACTGTTCTGGTAATTCTGGCCGGCTTTCTTTTACTACTTTATGCCGATCTAATTGTGAACAAGACAAGGTCAATCATGGTTTGGTTGCATGAAAGAAGCTCAAAGTGTATGGGTTCCTTCCAATCCCACCAAATACAAATCATTAATTTCTTCGGATGAAGGGACGAAAGAAAATAATTTTTTTCTCCATACTTAAAACCGCTGATCCAGTAATCCCTATGATTTTTTTATTATACGTTGTTGTACACAATCAACTTTTCATCAGTCAACAAACTATCCACTTCAAAAATGCAGCCTGAGGTTTTTTTTTTTCACCAAAAGAGCACACAAAGAGATTCGACCCAACAGATTTCGCTTACTAAGTTTATGAGGGACCCATACATCATGTCAGTAGACATAGCCATCTTGTTCAGCTGGTCAGAAACGATTGCTTTGTCAATATGTAACTTATCTGTTCTCTCACGGTCCCTGGTACGGAGATTTTCTAGTATTATACCCTTTATATCAGCAACATCAGTATTTGAAGGCGAAACCATTTTTACATTGTGATATCCCCAACAAAACCATCCTCGTAATCAGCATAAATCTCGGTTTTTGTTTGGAAACAAAAAAACATAATGTGGCTTAAATACCGAAAGTTATCGACCGACATTTTCAATTTGGAATCAACTTGACTAACTGACGGAAAATCAAAGCAAATCTGAACGTAAACATTGTAAATACAACCGGAATTCAATTATTTTATTGGAACCTTTGGTGTGAAACACTAAACTCGAATAGATTTACCACTAAACACCAAATCAATTTTTCAAACTTCTCGACACACGTTTCAATGTAACGCTTAATATTCTTCACGATTCATGATTTTTACACGCGTCATTAGGTAAGGTTATGATATAAATAAAACATAGTTTAGATTTGGAATTAGATTAAATCAGCTCCTTCTCATGGTTAGCGAAACGTGCGTCGAAGAGTTTAAAAAAGCGATTTGGTGTTTAGTGGTAAATCTCTTCGAGTTTACCACAGGAATTAACAGTATGTAAATAAACATTACCAATCCAACACAGATTATTATTATAAGCATTAAAACAAAAACAGCAACTAATTGAAAATCTCTACGAACTTTCCGGACAAAACAATATTTCGGCTGCTTAACCACATCATATGTATGTTTAGAATGTATCACCAAACATTTCCATGCCTAATCTAATTATTAGTGTTTGGTTTTATTATTTTTCTTCGTGTTTTTGTTCGTAAAGGATTAGGAACAAATTCGAAGTTGTTGGCATCGATAAAATCCCGAGTAGTTCATTTGGCCAGTAGTTCAAACATACTCCCCACCGTGCAGAATGCAGCTCAGGCCGTATTGCAAGCTGGTTGGTCGGTCCTACTGCCTACAGCCAATGGACGCGCGAGAACTCTATCGTCTTTATTACTCAGCTCAGGTGAGAGTAAAATAATCATTCTATATATTTTAAATTACAAAAGACTATAATCTTTTTCCAGATCCAGACACCAAAATGTGTAAATCAGGTCACAGATTCATGACTGATCTGTTGGTTTGGTCCCTAATGGCAGATGGGGGTTTAGAAATGGCTTTGAATGAATCTTTAAATGTGGATTTCTCAGAAATGACATGCTGCGATGATAATTATGAACTGGGTTCATCTGCAATTACTATACCGTTGTTGTATTTAGTTAGACAATTGATCAGGTAGGTAGAGATGGTTTTTATAAAACTTGTTACTGTATTTTTGTGTGCTTGACACAAAAAATCAGTCAAATATGTTCAATATATGATATTATTAAGGTGTAGCAAAAATATGTGCGTTGTTTCCTTTACTTATAAATAAAGGATCATATTTCATTCCTCAGAGCTTTAATCTGATTTCAACATTTTGCTTCGACGAATAAACATTCCCTCTTCATTAATAAAGTGATTCGACTGCGAAATATTTACTCGACGGTTACTAACAAAAACCTTATAATGAGTTTCGGAATTAAATATCTTTTAAGATATTGTTTTAAAGAAGGCTTCAAAGTGACTGACGTCGTTCGTATATATCAAT
Source organism: Cosmopolites sordidus (assembly GCA_031761425.1). NCBI lineage: Eukaryota > Metazoa > Arthropoda > Insecta > Coleoptera > Curculionidae > Cosmopolites > Cosmopolites sordidus. The sequence continues at coordinate 33,104 of JARFXV010000960.1, forward strand.
CCGCACAATTTAGCTTTAGTCTTGACAAGGAAAGATCAGGTCGTCTACGGTCTTTGAGTGCCGATGATTTAAGTGCTGCTGTGACTGATCCTAAAATAAACACTAGGAAAGTTTCAGCATCGCACACTAGGTGTAGAAGCATGCCTTATGAATCGATGTCTCAATAAGCCACGCGTCGGATTGGAGTTTGTAAAGCTCTCCTCAAAAACCCCACAGCTGTACGATTCATGCAACAGATTGTTACTTGCGATGAAAAAAGAGTTTATTTCAACAATTCTAATGAGATAAAGCAGTGGGGTTATGCTCGGGCAACCAATTCTTCCGGTGCCAAGGCGTGAAAGATCAGATTGTGTGTTTGGTAGAATTTGGAAGGAATAATTTACTTTGAGTTATTATTACCCTATTATCAGTAGCGCCAAGAGACTCATTGTTTGAAAACTCAAGAAGGGTCCCTGATAGGAGATACTGATGGAAAACTAAAAAGATTTGCCCAATAGATGCTAAATGAGACTGTGGAGGAAGGCAACTGGGGAGAACATGAAATGGAAGAAGATGGGATTGCAGATAATAACGAAATTATAAATGCATCTACAAATGAAGAGGTAGAAGTATGTATAAAGCAGTTAAAAAATAATAAAAGTGCTGGAGAAAACGGTATAGCAGCAGAAATCTTGAAACACGGTGGTGCTACATTGTTGACAAGAACATGGGAAATGGAATAAAGCGCTGATAATACCGCTTCACAAAAAAGGAGCTAAGGAGGAGTGCAATAACAACCGAGGAATTGCACTGCAAAACGTGACTTACAAAGTGATGACAAAGATGATTAAATATCGACTAGAGAAATACCATAACGAACAAGTAGGGTAATCTCAAGGAGGGTTGAGGGTAGGAAGACCATCACTCGATCAGATATTCATCGTGAAACAGATCCAACAGAATACTTAAGAACAACATTTTGGTTTACATTGGCTGTTCATAGATTATTGACAAACATATGACTCCATTAGCAGGGAAAATGTGTTCCAAGCAATGAGATAGTTGGGAGTCCCGGAAAAGTTGAGGGAGCTGGTGAAGATGACTGTCAAGAGAACAGAAAATAAAGTTATAATCGATGGAGCAAGATCTGAGGAATTCATTGTAAAGAAAGGACTGAGACAAGGCGATCCACTGTCCACAATGCTGTCCACATTGGTACTAGATACCAATGCTTGGCCTATGCCGACATTGTATTGATGACGAGATCCAAGAAAGAAATAGTAAGGGTATTCAAGATGTTGGAAAGAAGAACAAGACTAAATATATGGTAATGAGAGATAGTGCCAGTGGACTTTCCCCTAATTTAGTCATTGATTGTGCTGAAATAAGAAATATGCAATAGAGAAAGTAGAACAAACTGAACTGAATCTAGGACTAATACTAACATGTAAAGGGGATGAAGAGGAGGAAACATAGCCGCAGAAATGTGTTCAAAGGATTTAAGGGCAAAGAATATATCATGAGTGGCAAAACTAAGGTTACCTATGCGTGCGAGACGTGTACGATGTCGAAGAAGGAAAAGAGTAAGCCGGAAGCCAGGGAATGTAAAATGTTAAGGACGATTTTTGGAGGAATTAATTCAGAAGAAATTCAATTCCAGAAATTCATTCAGAGTTCAGAACGAATTTAGAAGAAGAACAAATAGAGAAATAGAAGAACTGTACAAAAAACTAAACGTTGTTCAAGTGATGAGGGCGCAGAGAGCTAGATGGCTGGGGTGCATAGCGAGGATATCTGGCAAGAGATGGGTTAAAGAAATTCTGATGAGTGGTGAAGGGGGAAAGAGGAGAAGAGGACGACCGAGGAAGAAATGGCTGGATAAGGTGATGAATGATTTGAAGAAAGTAGGACTCAGGGATTAGAAGAATGATGCTTTGAATCGAATAAGATTGAAAAGAAGAGTGAAAGAACTCGAAGCCAAGGGCCTCTAGGCCTGTAGAGTTGAATATTATTATATTATATGTTATTACAATTAACTTTGAGTTAGTTCCTGATAGTAGGGCGACAAATCTCAGATCAACTTGAGGTAGTACATAAAAAGTCCTCCTGCAGCAAGACCACACACTTCATATCTGACCACCTTAAAAATGAATGAATTGGACTCTGAACTTCACCCTCACCCTGCATATACCCTCGACCTCGTTCTGTCGAATTACCACTTGTTTCGGTCCATTGCTCACTTTTTGCTAGGAAAAAAATCAGTGCTTAAGAACAGGTAAAAACTAGCTGACTAGAGTTTTTCGGCTCCAAAGACTCATCGTGATATTAAAGAATAGAATAGTATTACTGCTTCAAAAATCTTCAATTTTCTTTGTCATGCTTATCATGTCAACTTTTCGAACGAAGTAACTTAACCTTGATGCAACCCCTGATTAACATTTTTCATCTGGTCTGACTATACTACTTTTTTATTCCTGGAACCTAAAGTTTCAAATGGGGAAATTTTCTAGTTGCCTTTCTTTGCCTTTTGTCTGTCTTTTTAAATGCCCCTTTTTCTCTTCTAGCAGTTTTCTTAGACTTCCTAAACTTCGATTTCTTTTTAGAAAACGGCTATTGTTGGAGTATTTTTTCATTTTATTTTTGCTTTCAGCAAATCTAAACACTACATTTATTGTAATGCATCATATATTATTTTCAGGAATAGCAGTAATTTAACACAAACATCTCTGAAAGATTATTGTACAGGTGGTAAGAATTCAACCCAAAAATCATTTGCTTCTCCAAGCTTAAAATTTCTTCAAAGATTTCAGAGGCTATTAATTGGTTTGTCTCCATTGAACCAGAATTTTATAGATTTGTTAAATGTTGACCCATTTTTTTTCAGGTAAAATTCTTCAAAATTTGGAGTGTCGAGAATCAGCGGAAACGTTACTTTCAACATATATAGAATGTTTTAGTAGCAACATAACTTCGACGTTAAACATAGCATATGATATTTGTATGATAAATCCAAAGAATTTCATATATGTCATGCAAGTACTGAAAAATGATATCATAGGTATTTTAAAAACATTTCATTCATTATATATATATTATGAATTCACATTTGTTCTTTACTATTTTGAAGGAATTTTGTTACCAGAACTTTTCGTTAGCTTGATTCTTCTGGAACAAGAGTTAGATATGTTTTTATCGTTAATGGATTGGTTGAAGGTATTCAGGGAACCACTTAGATGCTTAGATAAACTATGTCGGGTATCTCCTGATATTGATAACATAGATTTAGATGATATTTCTTGGCCCGGTGTCTCTCAGGTAAATTCTAATCAAAGTGAATAAATGAAGATGTTAAATACTGATATTATTTGCAGACTAGACCACCAAATATATCTCATAAGCTCCATGATGATCTACCTCTCATAAGGAAAGCAGATTTGGAGAATCATAATCTCGATGGTGGACGGTGAGTAATGAATTTGATGTTATCCACGGTTTCCGGTATAATGTAATATTGTATTACACTACATTTTCCTCTGTAGCGATGTGATTATCTGTAAATACTTTGAAACGTAATAGCGGTAACATTGTTTGATATGTAAATGTCACTGTGTTCAATACATTGTTTCAATTCATCATGGAAAGATGCTACTTTAGTTCGCCAGACTTTTAGACCGTTGCGTGAAATTAATGGTCAACATAATCGACCAACCGAACGATCTATTTATAGTCTTGTCGAAAATTTTGAACGAGTTAGTTAAGTTGCAGATGAGTCAAGCCTAATCATTGGAGAATATCGCTGCAGTAAGACCGAGTGTAAGAACAGATGGAAATTTATCTATTCCACCTCTGTCTCAGAAACACAACCTGTCCCAGACGACTACTCGTTGTAAGGCGTATAAAGACCAATTAACTTAATAACTAAAGCAAGCTGATCATTTATCATCTTTGTCAAACATTCGCGAATTGGGCTCTAAAGCGTATATATATATATATATATATATATATATATATATATATATATATATATATATATATATATATACATATTTTATCAAACATACATACATACATATTTTATCAAACCCACTCACACAAACCGTTATCTAAATGCGAACTCACATCATCATCCATCCCAATTAAATTCGGTAGTCAAAATTTTAGTCATGAGATTACTAAGATTGTCAGATAGGGAACATAAGCAAACAGAACTTAATTCATTAGAAAGGCCACTAATTCAAAACGGCTATGACATGCGTCAAATAAAAAGGCATATTAATAAAGTTCAGGCAATTGGTCATACCAACCAATCTACTAGATTGTTCCAAAATCCCAAAGTTCTTCTGCCATACATCAAGGGAGTTACTGATCAGATTTGCCACGTATTCAGATCCCGTAATATCGAGACGATATTTACAACAAAACAAAAATATCCTCAGACCCGTGAAGGATAATATTCCACAAGTCACATGGTGTATGAGATTCCCTCTGCTGGCTGCTCCCAATCACATATATCGGTCAAACTAATAGACGTATCCAAAATCGCATATACGAGCGTTCTCACGCCGTCCGGAAATCTTATCTCTCCTCGACTTTAGCAGAACATCGTCTTCAAATGGGGCACAAAATAGATTTCGACAAGGCCAAAGTAATCGTACCTATATATTTCTACAAACCCCGCATAATTTGTGAAGCAATTGAGATCGAAAAACATCCAGACTGCTTAAACAAGAGGGACGACGGTCTTAGAGTTCCAAATACATGGAAACTGCTTATTTCCAAATTGCCCATCCGAAACCCTTCCAGTCAAACGTCCACCTCCCGTCTATTAATACAGAGGTCGCGCCGTCCACGTTCAAATGAAAATTCAAATTCAAATTGGAAGCCGAAACGTCGAGATTTTATAAATCTAAACCGGAGAACCTAGTAATTCTAATCATCAGCCCATGTCAATCCACTGCAGGATGAAGACCTCTTCAGCATATTTCCAACTTTCACGGTCTCGGGCTTTCCTCTGCCACTCTGGTCCAATATACTTAACGATGTCATCAATCCATCGTACTGTCGGTCTTCTTCGCGGACGTTTGCGATCAAGCGGTATCCACTCCATGATTGCCTTGGTCCATCTGTCATCCCATCGCCTCGCTATATGACCTGCCCATCTCTATTTCAATTGCTTTACTCTTCCAGTGATGTCACAGACTTTCCTTTGTTCCCTGATCCATGCGCAGAACTTTCTGTCTCGTCCTGTAATGCCAAGCATACATCTTTCCATTCCCCTGTGTGCTACCCGAAGTTTTTGAATTGATTGCGATGTGATTGTCCAGATTTCACTTCCGTATGTCATAACGGGTAGAACGTACTGATCGGCGACTTTTCTTTTCAGTCAAAGTGGGAGTCTGCTCTTAAACGCAATGTTGAGCCTGCCAAATGCCTGTCAGCCACATTTAACACGCCCTTCCACCTCCCGGGCGGTATTCCCCTACATTGAAATCTTCGGCCCAAGATATATAAAACTGTCCACATTTCCAAATCCCTCCCTAAAACTGAAATTCTTCTGTCCTGAGCAAAGTTATTGAACATAACCTGACTCTTTTTCAGCTTTATTTTCAAGCCAAATGGTTCGCCAGCCCTTTGCAGTTCTTATATGCGTCTTTGCAGCTCCTCTGGGTCTTGTGAAAGGAGAACGATATCATCTGCAAATCTAAGATGGTTTAAGTTTACACCATTGATCTTTACACCATCCTGTTCCCAATCCAGTTTACGGAATACTTCAAGGCCAGCCGAGAAAAGAATAGGCATGGTCTCACTGGAGATTTTTGTCTGTTTGAGACATTTTTCTTCTGTGGCTATTGAAGCAGCCGTTTGAAGCACATTGTTGGCGATTTCTTTATATTGAACTGATAGTTCCACTTCCTCCGGATCTTGTAACACAGCAAACCGGTTTGACAAAGCAATCTCAAAATCGCTTCCTCTCTCCACCAGTTTCCCATTATCCACTTTACCCTTCTTTGATCTTACCATTATTTCGCGTTCCATTCGAGAATTAATCCTAACTTTTGCTCGTACCATTCGGTGGTCACTTCCAACATTAAAATTGTTAAGGACAGTACAATTGGTAAATGTTGTTTTATCGTGTATATATATACATATACATACATAGTAGGCGAGAAATATTTTGTGCACCTAACAATAGCGTACTTCTCGTAGAAGTGGTAGGAAAAAAGTTCTAAAAAAAATTTCAATGATATACCTTTTAGGTGGTTGGTGTTAAACAATCGAGTATACGACGTTCAGGACTTTCGCAACGACAATCCAGCTATAACTGATATGCTCCAGAAATATACCGGCAAAGATGTTAGTCACGTTATAAACACGTCATACCCTTACTTGCTTCCTTCCATTGAACACTACTTGGTTGGAAATTATTGTCTTCCTGAACTAGAAAGTCCCTCCACAGGAAACTTCGACTACATGTATGTGTGTTCTATGTTGCTAGACGTCGAAAGAAACTTAGGATATCTCTTAGGTAGATGTGTAGTTATTCCCTTTCTTTCCCTATAATATATTCTTATTCAGGGCTTCATTCGTTTAATTTGCGACAAAGCTTACCGTTGAAAGAAGAAGAATTACAGTACAAACAATGGATAACTGCACCATTTCTGATTGGTGGTTTACAAGTTGATGAGCCTCCAAATCCATATGAAGAAGAGAAAGGCGAATCGAGGAGTACTAATTCAACAGCTGATAATACACCAACTGAACCCAATAGAGGCAATATAACCCAGAAAAGGCTGAAAAGTTTTCAACTACCTATAGATCGGATTAATTCCTTTATTAATGCCCTCGCTGAGAGCAGGTTGTCGGTAAGTGATTTTTTTCGTGTTCACATTGATGTACATTAATATACGATGTGTATAAATAAAGTAATGAGATTGGTGGCGTAGCGTTCGATCTGGAGGACTGTTGGTTTTTTTTTGGAGGTGAGGCAGGCCAATATCTCATGCGTTTTCAGTACGAGTTTGAACTCCTTAGAATCACTTGGTGGTCCGTAGTAGTTCTTTGCGTGAGTTGAATTTTCCAGTGCGTTCTGAAAATGAGTTACAACAATTTCGAGCAACGATACGCTATCAAGTTTTGTTTCAGACCTTTTGACCTTTGATTTGCTCATTCTGGCTTTTTTTTGGCTGTGGTAAGGAACGCTTATTCGCCAATCTCTTTACTTATTTGCACATTTCGTACACTGCAGAACAAAATAAGCCCTACATGTATACATATTTGAATCAGATTGAAAATATATTCCCCTTTAATGCTTCTGTATACGATTACAGTAGTATAAGATTACATGTTTAGAAACATTTTTGTTTTTGTCATGTTGTGAGATATTTTTCATATATTAATAGCTAAGCAATATTATTGTGCAGTGTTAATGTTCAACGAGTTGGTTTACTACGTTCTTTTCGAAAATTATCCGAATTTAAAAAGAAGTGAACTATTGGTCGCCCTAGAAATATTAACGGCATCTTAGACTTTTTCTTGTACCAAAACGGCATGAAAATATCTGACAAGTGCGTGATGCTTGTTGCAGCTAGATAAAGGTAAACAAGCAAAACAGTGTACCAGTTTTTATACCAATAACACATATATACCAACACAATATACAGTCCACACCAATAAAAATTTGCGTGTGTATTGAATTTACTGTGCGGCGGAAATATTTATGTCGCAAAATTACAACACACGGTCAATAAATATTTGTGTTGTGCCCGCTGTTCGCCCCAAGTGTGCAGTGAGATGTTTGTAGGTTATGCTTGATTAGGTTATTCTTTATATGTTTCAGTGTTTATACTTATTTTCTTATATTCTGTAGTTTATACTTTTCTATTTTGGTATAAATGATTCATTCAGTAACTTACTTTTTCTTGATTAAATTGTTCATTATTATGAATGCAGCACAGTGACAATGACTACAATCAATTACCCAATAAATATTAAATTTTAATACAGCCACGCCACATACATAGTCCATTGTGAAAGTAATGCGCATGATTTTATTGTGACGTGACTGTCCATGGCTTTCAACGCAGCTGGTCGCCAGTTTGCTCCGAGCAGTGTGAGCGAAAAGACGTGTCTGCGTGTGAAGTGTTTTTTGGACTTTGTTACGCATGGCGCGATGTAGCGTTCGCTTGAACAGCGATAAGCCATCAGGTTTTGCGTGAAGCTCGGAAATAATGCAACTGAAACATTCCAGATTCTTCAAGAGGCCTTCGAAGACGATTGCATTTCAAGATCATAGTCCGGGAGGGGGCACAAGGAGGGCCGTAAGGAGGTCGCCGACGAACCCCGTTCTGGACGACCAGAACTAACGAAAACGTGGATCGTGTGCGCGAAATTTTGCGTTGCGGCCATCGATTGAGCATCCAGCAAATTTCTGACATCCTACACATGTCCACATTTGCGGTACATGGGATAGTGACAGCAACACGTCCTTCATCGTTACCAACTTCTTGGAACGGAGCAACACCCCGGTGGTTTCCCAACCCCCTTACTGTCCCGACTTAGTTCCGTGCGACTTTTTTTTGTTTCCCCCACTGAAGAGAGAGCTGAAAGGAAAACATTGGGAGACAGTGGAAAGCATCCAAAAGCATGTTACAACGTACCGTCCAGGCGTGGCAGACACCTCTCCGCAAGTGTATTGATGCAGGGGAAGAGTATTTTGAAGAATGTTAAGCATTTGTACAGGTCCGATCAATAAATCTATTTTTCACAGAATATATTTTTTAATAAATAAAATATTTAATATTTTTCCCATTTATAATGGACCTTGTTGGTATCTTTTTGAAACTAAAGATATTAATTTCACTTCGACAACACGTCCACACCCAAATGTTGTGCGCCACAAATTCCTTTGACGTTCACGACAACATATGGTTCGTGTGCGTGCTGTGTGGCAAAAATACTTGTGTATGACCTTGTGCGTCAGATTGTCTACATTGTCACTCACGCACACCACATACAACACACACAACCTGCATAACGCAAATTTTTATTGGTGTGGACCCAGCTTTATACAGTATTTTCAATTAAATTCAAATATGTATACAGGGTGTTATATTTATTTTGTTTCCCAGTATATTACATATGCAATGTATCCAGAAAGATGGATTATACTTTATAAAGTGAATCTTGTTTGATCAATTCATTTAGACTTCTGTTATTTTATGTTTGTTATCGTTAGATTTGTAAAAAAGAAAAAGGCATCATCGTATACAGAACTGCTTAAAAATATGGGACCGCTGTGTTATTGCAAAATAAAATTATATTTATACATTAAAATATATACATTATTTAAAATATATAATGAATTGCGAAAAACAATAAATTATTGGTTGGAATGTGTGTTCTGAAATGAGCTCGAATCACTTAAAGATTTTTTATCTTTCAGTCTTTTCACTATCTGCAATTCTGTTTTTCACTTAATCTTGGCCTGCCTCCTCTCCTTTTGCCACGTGCACTATTTTCAAGCATACAGTCAAAGCTCCTTATTCATGGTTCCGTTATAAGCGTTTTCAGTATTTGCAGATTAAAAAATTTTTGCCACCTCTTGTATTCGCGGATCCAAAACTAATGATACATATTATATTTTTAGAATAATATCGATTTATTTACCAGTTACTTTTCAAAACAAACAAGTATCAAAGTATTTATAAATAAACAAGTCTTATTGCTGCTTGGTCTAACGTTCTTTGACAAATAAGTCGTCGCCTCATATGTGCCGCCGGGTTTCGCGTGACACTATGGCTTTTAATAAATAAGCGACCTTCGCACGATCGGTGTCGAATCTTCTGTTTTATTGGTTCAACTTATCATTCGTTGCAATAATTTCAACTAAATAGCACGTGTCTTTTCTGCTTTGTTCGCGATTTATAATGTCCAGTAAAAGTAAAAAAAAATAGTCCCTACATGGAAACCTGCCGTGTTGCACTTAGGGTAAAAACAGAAATGCTTGACTGTTTACGCTCTGGCAAGTCGTTTGCATCCATATCACGTTTTTTTAATGTCAACGAATGAACTATACGATCCGTTCTAAAATGAGAAGACAAAATAAGGAATTCTACAGCTTCAACTTATCGGCAAAAATTATTTGTGATCCAGCAATTGAAAAAATAGAAGCTGCATTAATATTATGGATTGAAGACTGTAGCCAAAAGAGAGTGCCTTTAAGTAGTGCTAAAATCCGTGAGAAAGCTAAGCATCTTTACGCACATTTTAAAGAACCCAGTGATGAACATACGGATGGAGAATTTCAAGCATCGGGATGTTGGTTCAATTAGTTCAAGATGCGACAATCATTGCATAACATCAAATTTGTTGGAGAAGCTGCATCTGCAGCAGCAGCAACAACAGAAGAATTTTCAAAGTTATTTGCTGATGATGGATACAAACTTGAAGAAGCAGATGAAACTGCCTTGTTTTGGAAAAGAATGCCAAACAAAATTTTTATATCCAAAACTGAAAAGTTCGCCTCTGGTTTTAAGGCAGCAAAACAGAGAGTTATACTGCTGCTCTGTTCTAATGCATCAGGACATTGCTTAATTAAGACACTTATGCTTTACAGATCGCTAAATCGATAAATCGATAAATCGCTAAATCGAAGTTTTGTTTTTAAAAGGCAAATTATGAATGCCACAGTCAAACATCAATCCGAATCTGATAATAATTATTAATATTGTTAAAAAAATCTCTCATTGCTTTTATTATATATTTTTTCTTTTTATTTTGTAACCTTAGAACATATTCCTTATAATCTCATACAAATTACAATTCTGTATTTACGGTTTCTGTATTCATGGCGTATTTATGGAACGTAGTCCCCGCGAATAAGGAGCTTTTGCTGTATAGAATTTTTTTAGCATTCGAGTGATGCACTATACAGGATGTTTAAAAATGTTATCCCATCTTTCTGCCAAAGTTGAGTTCCGAATATATATATATATATATATATATATATATATATATATATATATATATATATATATATATATATATATATATATATATATATATATAAATATATATAAATATATATATATAAATATATATATATATATAAATATATATATAAATACATATATATATATAGATATATATATATATATATATATATATATATATATATATATATATATATATATATATATATATATATATATTAATAATTCAATGTCATTCGATTAATGGTATCGGTCCGTTCGTTCTATAAAGGGTCACAACGTTTTACCGAAATCTTATTTGGGATTTTCAAGTAATTGAAATTGATTCTCTCAGCCTCAAGCATCTCACTCGAAATGACCAACATTTGAATATACCAAATGAGATTTTGGCGAAACGTCGTAACCCGGAATCGATAGCCGGAATGACTTAGGAAGTGAAAAATTTGTTTTTGTTATGAATATTTTCACAAAAACATTTGTGTACAATTTCAGTTATAGCCCATGATCTGTAGAAACCGGGGAATGCTTCAAATTGAACCAGCGTCAACGTCCGCTTGTTTTTAGATTTTAATTATATTAACACTGTTAAAACAAGAGAAATGACAAAAATGGTCCTAAATTTTTGAGCGTCTGTTTATTTATATCGAAAACTTTTAGATATTTGTTTTCAACCGCAATATTGTGATTCTTTCTTAGGATCAGTACGTTATAGCTTTCTTAGCAGTGGTAGAACAACATTCGAAAGCAAATAACTACTTAACGAGGGTAGATTTTTCATTTGAACATCCGGTAGAAGAAATAGGACGAGTACTATTCGCTGTTCTACTTAAGCATTTAGGATTAGGATACATTCTCTTGCCAATTTTAGATGCATGTAAGTTTCGTCTTCATTATCATCATCATTGTAGAGCATAATTCGATTTATAAATAATATTTTAGATACATTTTTCTGTTTCTTTCTTAAGTATTAGACTGAATAATATAAAATGTCGGTTTTTAGTACTTTACAAAATAGATATCAGCATTAATTGCCGTTTTTTCAAGTCTGGGCTATTTAGTGTTTTATTTCTCACATAATCGTCCAAATTACGAAACAAGCAATTATGTTAATACGGTTCGTTATACGTTATACGGTACGTATGTTAATAAATATATATATATATATATATATATATATATATATATATATATATATATATATATATATATATATATCAACAAACTCCCACTTTACCTGAATAGAAAAGTTTTGTGTCCTACCCATTATGACATACGGAAATGAAACCTGGACACTCATATCGCAATCAGTTCAAAAATGTCCGATGGATCGGAGAACAAACGAAAGTATGTGACATGATTGGAAGAGTAAGGGAATTGAAATGAAGGTGGGCAGGCCCTGATGGTGATGATGATATCGGGTGATATTGGGTGGCCCTCGTATTCGCCTAATTTGTACCTTTGTAACTTTTTCTGTGAGGTACCTGAAGGCATGCATAATTGTATCAATATCAGCTTCCAAATTTGGAAGAAGTCAGGGTAGCAATAACGTAGGAAATTGCTGCAATTCATCGGGACAATGGTGAACTTCGGGTATTATAATATCGCTTTATTACTAGGGTCGCTAGATGAACGTTGCTACGTGAACATTTAGTCGTGAAAAAGATTTGTGCACGTTGGATTCCGTATAATTTGACAATCGCTCAAAAAAGGCTCATGTCGATTGATGCAAAGAAATGCTCACAAAATACAATCGTGATGCATCAAAAGTCGTGTATAACATCTAGACAGGTGACGAATCTTAAACATTTGCATATGAATCCGAAAGTAAACAGCAGTCGACTGTATGGGTCTTTCAAAATACGCCAGACCCAACAGAAGTTGTTCCGCCAAAAGCACTTTGAAGCAAATAGTCACCTGTTTTTTTGGGATAAATGGACATGTGAACAACCATAAAACATTTTTATTCTCACGAGGTATGTAAGACAGTGGCGGCTCGTGAGGGAGGGCGTTGGGGCGCCGCTCCTCCAGCATTTATCACAGTAAACAATTTAGTAGAGCAAAACACCATATTTTATTTCCATTCAATTTTTTCTTTTAACTCATTTTAAGATATTATTAAAAATTAAAATCTCCAAATGTAGAAGAACGTCTGTCGACCTATCACACCAAATAATGCAGATAAAAATTCCATCCTCTCGCCACAATTTTTCCATCGTTGGTCGGACGTTTATCTCTAGCGACCGTAAGCTACGTCATCTTACATGCGATTTGGACGTAGATTCCCTGCGACCGAGCGTATCGGTAATTAGTTTTAAACGCTGATTTGACGGGCATTTGATATGTCTCGAGTCGCGTATTTCGTTCGCCTCGCGAATACTTTTGATTTGGGATTTGCTATGTGTGTACACATTGAGTAGTGCTTTTTAAATAAAAATAACTTTTAATTGCAAGCTTGAAGGTGCCTGATTTAAAACAGTTAATAAGGCGGCGTTGATAATGGCGAGGTGCTATTCACCGACAAAAATGTGTACAATAACACTTCGCCATAAAACATTTTTTCGACCATTTCGAACTTCTCATGAATTTTTTCGAATTTTCTCTATTGATTTGCAGTTACAATAAACTGTTTGAATGGTTTACTATTCGGGAAACGGTAAGTACCTCCTTATTCATTCCTTTATCTGCACAACAATTAACAACCCATCCTCCAATGTTCTTGTAAGTAGTGACAAAATATTAATATACAAAATTTTAATGTTTTCCTGGTTCACCATCTGTATAGGGTTTCAATAGCACGAAAAGTAAAAAGGCGGAAGGGAAAAGGAAAAAAAAATCTCGCAGCACTATTTTTTTCCTACGCCCTCCCACTTTAAAAACCCGCGAGCCGCCACTGATATAAGATACAACTGAGCAGTGTTCTCAAAATGCAAACATTGATCTTCCTGGAGATTTCTTCAAGCAAGTCAGTTCTCCAGGAATATTTCCCTTATTTTTATTAATAATGCTTATCATTGTCAAGTGATATAACTGAAAAAATTCGTTAGACAGTTCGACACTTGTAAAGAAAATATCCATCGTTACTATTTGAATTACGAATTGGTATAGAACATTTTTGAGTCCACCAACGCATATATCTTTATTCCGTAGCGTCGTCATCCGGTTCAGCTTTAGATTCGGAAGACGATATTTCGTTATAAAAACATTGCATTTACAAGAACTCATTTTTTTAAAAGCCTGACTGAAAAAAATACGTCTAAAACAGTGGAACAAATAATAGAAATTCTTTAACTCATACCTCTATCAACTGTGACCTAATAGGAGACGTCGGTCTGTCACACCAATTATCACGCTAACAAAAAAAAATCGACGCACTCACACGATGTTTTTAACAGCACTAACGTTGTGAATGCTTTCACAACTGTGATATGCGTTAGTGGTGAGGAAAAACGCAACCGTTGGTCTCACAGACCTCGGGTTTCCGACGAAGGGTTAATGGACGCCAAAACTCCGACTTATTTTGCTTAAACTGCTTCAACAGGGCTTCGGAAATGTTCATTTGAATACGTTTTTGGCCCTGAGTTAGCAATCGCGGCACCTAACGCGCGGTTAGCTTTTTCTTGCCCAAATCTTCAATCAATATATGACAAACACGTTATTTTAAGATGCCTGCAGTCTCTGCTATCTCTCTAACCTTAATTCGACGGTGGCAATGGTGGTTTTCAATGTTATCGGTAGTAGTTGCAGTTTTTGGCTTTCCCGAACGTTCATCGTCAACCAAGCTGGTACGACCACGATTAAATTCAATTCTCGGCTTTAATTTGCTCAGTATTAACGGCTCGGTATCTCGGCTTTAATTTGCGTAGACGTATTGTCTTTCAAATGCAAGAATTTAATGACGGCTGTATATTCGATTTTTTCCATCTTTACAGAAACACTAACATCGACTGACATAAATGACTGTTTAACAACAACTGAGCATCTAATATGGCTGAAATTTTCAAGGTTATCTTTCAACGCATGCGCAATTATATTACCAGAATATTTTTGACGAGTAACACCATCTTTATGTTGAGGCTGGAAACTTTTAAGACCATTTTTTATACTATGTATAATGTGAAACATTCTATATTTTTTATATTTTTTCATTTTGAGGTTTTTTGTGTTTTTAAAATTCACATAATTTATATGTAAATATTATTGTGAACATCAACAGTTTTTGAAAACCTGACATTTTATATTATTCAACGTGTTAAATATCATTTAAGTTAGTAAGATTTATAGAATGAGCTTTCAGTCTTCCATAAATTAATATTATTGACTCGAAAATGATAGTTTTATACCTGAAACATTTTAGATTCTTCTCAGCCGAACAATCTGAAAGTACCGAAATCGATCTCTGAAATGATAAGATTAGTACATCAGACAAAATGGAATTTGATTAAATCTAGGCAAGAGGCGAACAAAAGTTATAAGGAAATATGCATTCCCTTACTCGAGAAATGTAGGTTCCTTTTGTATGAAGTGAAACCGGCAATTAGTGTAGAGATGGAGGCCTACAAGAAAGTTAACGTGTTATATAAGGAACCTCGAGTTAGGACTTTAGTTAAAAAGGTATTGTATATATTTTTTTCTTGTAACGGGTGGGGCAAGTGGCCTTCATTACATTTTGTGTTGATTAATTTTTGAAAATTATGTGTTGTGCCTTTTTACCAGGTGTGCCGGTAATTACATTCCGGTTTTTGTAACAGATTTCACTAGCCATAAGTATGCAATATTATAATTTGATAAATATGTCATTTTATTCTACTGGCATTAACCTCAAAGCTACACAAGTTACGTTCCGCCAAAATTACAGCGTTATAGATTTATAATTTTTGAAAATGTCGAGTTTAAGAAAAACTTTTGAAACTCATCGTTTGCTGGTAGAGACTTACGTTGAGCATGCTCCAACCATAAGAACATGTGAAACGTGGTTTTGACAATTTAAATGTGGTGATTTCAACGTTCGAGATAAAGAACATCCTGGTAGGCCCAAACCAACCCATGAAGACCCAACACAAACTCAAAAACAATTGGCAGAAAAGTTGAATGTGAGCCGAATCGCAATTTGTGAACGATTACAAGCGATGGGAAAGATCCAAAAGATGGGAAGATAGGTACCACATGAATTGAATGACAGGCCATTAGAAAATCGAAAAATCGTCAATGAAATGCTGCTTCGAAGGTATGAAAGGAAGTCATTTGATCAATCAAAATGGATTTATTTCGAAAATTCCAAGCGAAAAAAATCATGGTTATCACCTGTCGAAGCCGGCCCATCGACTGCAAGGCCAAATCGCTTTGGTCGCAAGATCATGCTCTGTATCTGGTGGGACCAGGTTGGTGTCGTATATTATGAACTGTTGAAACCTGGAGAAACAGTTAATACCGATCGTTACTTACAACAAATGATTAGTTTGAACTGTGCATTGATCGAAAAACATCCACAATACGCTCAAAGACATGATAAGGTGATTTTGCAGTATAACAACGCGCCGTCTCATACAGCAAAACCAGTCAAAGAAGTGTTCAAATCCACTCTCCAGACCTGTCTCTATCCGACTACCACCTTTTCGCATCGATAGGGCACGCGCTTGCAAAGCAGCACTTGCAAAAAATGGCTCGATTAATGGTTTAGCTCAAAGGAGAAACTGTTCTTTTGGAATGGCATCCATAAATTGTCTGAGAGATGGGCAACATTTATAAAATCAGATGGCCAATACTTTGAATAAATACATTTTAACTATCCATTGTAAATAACGTGTTTTCTTTAGCGAAAAAACCGAAAAGGAATTACGGACATACCTTTTAAAGACATTTTCCATAACTTTTATCAACATATCTGGTGTTAACGTTGTTCTTGAAAACACTCAGAAGTTACAGTTTTCCCGGATTTTAGCAACTCAACTTTGCAGTTGACGTTGATGATTCCCTGGGATAAACCCATGCTTATCCCATTTTAGGGTTATCGTATAAAAACCACTTCTCATCACCTGTCATGATTTTAAACAGAAAATCCTTCTGTTTAAATCTTAACAGCAAGCAAACTGCTGTGTCGTCCCGCTTAATTTTCTGAGCTAAGCACGTTCGGGACCCAACGACTAGCTTAATTTTTCCCAGCTTCTGGAAAATCGTTTGTAGAGTGATACCCAATTGTTCAGCAAGCTCGTTTTGTTTTTGACAAGGATTACCATATTAATTATTTATAACTTTTAAAAGAAACAAGGCAGCTTTTTTTTTCTATGTTTGTTTCGCCAATAAATTGTATGTTAATATTTGAAAATTATGTCAATCAAATGTGGGTCATTACCAGCAATGTAATGTGCGTTTTTAAACACATTTTCCATAGCTTTTGTCGACATATCTGGTGTTAACGTAGCGATTTCAGCATAAATAATATCCTTGAGTTTCTGTATGATTTGGGGCTTATTTATATTAGATCTACAATTAAATGCTGACCTACTTTTACATAAAATTAATATTTATTTATACAAAACTAACATACATGTCGGTTTTGAAAATAATCTCCATCACTTTCGATACATTTCTGCCATTCTCGGGCAGCTGGCGAATCCCTACTCGGAAAAACGATTGTGGTTTTGCTTCCATAAATTCGGTTATAAAATTTAGGACCTCTTCGATTGTGCGAAAGTGCGTATGAACAAGATGGTGTTGCAGAGAACAAAAGAGGTGGAAATCTGAAAGGGCCATATCTGGAGAATAGACCGCATGAGGGAGGACTTCCCAGCCCAAAGTATCGATAAGTTACTAATCTCAAAGAGATTTACCACCAAACACCGAATCACTTTTTTAAAGTTCTCGACGTACGTTTTGTTAACCATGTTAACATCATCAGGAGATAATTTAATGTAATATTAAAATTAAACTATGTTCTATTTATATGAGAACCCTAATTGTTAACCTACTACCTAGGAAGCGTAAAAAAGGATACAAGAAAAGAAAAAGAAAAAAAGGAAAAATAAAGAGGACAAAAGAATGAAAAAAATGAACCGTGAATGAAGCGAAACGTGCGTCGAGAACTTTAAAAAAGTGATTCGGTGTTTAGTGGTAAATCTCTTTGAGTTTCACACCGAAGGTTCCAATAGAAAAATTGACATCGATATTTATCTATACAAACAACTTGCTTGGTTGCTGCCGCCGCATGTGGCTGGGTGTTATCGTGCAATACGCCTGTCGAGTTTCCTTGTCAGTATACGGTCGTTTTTGATCGATTTCGTCACTTAAACGCATCAACAGTTTTCCTGGGTTTTAGTACAGCAAACCTTTCATATCCCACCAAACACATAGCAATACTTTTTTCGCGTGAATATTCGACTTTACAGTTCACGTTGATGATTCCCCGGCATAAACCCAATGCTTTTCTCTTTTTAGGGTTATCGTATAGAACCCACTACTCATTACCTGTTACGATTTTAAACAGATAATCCTTCTGTTTAAATCTTAACAGCAGGCAAACTGCTGTGTCGTAGCGTCTCGCATTATTTTCTGGGCGAAGCACGTGCGAGACCCCACGACCAGCCTTCTGAATTTTTTCCAGCTTCTGCGACTGACGAAAAATCGCTTGTAGAGTGATACCCAACTGTTCAGCAAGCTCGTTTTGTGTTTGACAAGGGTTGCCATATGAATTATTTATAAATTTTAAAAGAAACAAGACAGATTTTTTGTCTATATGTTTGTTTCGCCATTTAATGTTATGTTGATTAATTTTTGTAAAATTATGTCAATCAAATGTGGGCCATTAACAGCAATGTAATGTTGTGCCCTTTTAAATACATTTTCCATAACTTTTGTCAATATATCTAGTGTTAACACGGGACCCAACATTAACAACAAATATTAATGTGCGGGACTCAACGACCAGCCTTCTGAATTTTTCCCAGCTTCTGCAACTGATGAAAAACGCTTGTAGATTAATATACAATTGTTCAGCAAGCTCCTTTTGTGTTTGACAAGGAAACTTTCGGGACCGTCTTTTGCACGTACTCTCAGCACCGAATTTTAGCCCAAAGCAGAACAAATCATTTCTTTCACCTCGAGAACACTTTTTTTTAGTTGAAAAGCGAACAGAATACAGTGTCTGCCTCACATGGCTGTCGCACGACATCATGCAAGCTATGTCGTGTAGCAACGTTTTCATATGCAGTTTTTTTATGTTAATGATTGGTACTATGAATTCCCAAAGCAACCAGAAAAATATTTGAACTTAAAATAAAGTTATAGTTGATTAATTTGGAGAGGTTAGAACTTATTTGTACACCTAATATAAAGGTTTTTCCGTCAAAAAATTTCCATTAAAAATAATTCGGAGCCGTCAAATCAGGAGATCTGATGATGTTCCAGTATTCAAATTGTTTATAATTGTCTGTTAGCCGCGGTATCTAAGGCGATGGTCTGACGACACGGTGGGTAGCGTGTTCGATTCCGGCACTTGGTTAGAGTTTTTTCTAAATGTTTGTGAATATTTCTAGGCAAGAGTGAAAAATCTGAGAAGGAATCACTGTGACAGTGAATCACACACACAGTTACTGAGGCGTGATTAGGCTGGGTAAGGCCGGAGGTCTTCTGAAAAGTTTTCTACGTTAGTCACTCACCAATCGGTAAATTTCTCAAAAGAGACTTATGGTTAAGCACAAGACCAAGGGCTGATAGTCCGAGGGAGGCTGACCTGGTTTTTCGGTAGCCGATGACCGTGATTTGGAACCCAAGTTAAGCTGTAGGTCCAGTCGCTAAATAGCCTTCTTAGTTGCTGATGAGTCTCTAACTCTAAAACTTCACTTTTATTGTCTGTTGGCAACATGTTTTGAATAATTTGAATCATATAAGGAAACATGTGCAAGTCATCTCTCTAAATTCGGCGAGAATTTTTCAATTGTGCACCACGACGTTTCTGGAGATTCTTTCACATTGTTCTTGGACCTGTGATCCGAGGCCTATTGCCAATTATTCCGACTTGAATAAATGATAAATTAGAATATTTTCGTCTAAATTCACGTTGAGTCGTAATTAGTTGTGTAAATCACAACAATATCACTGTGTTCTTTTAACGGTATTTATATATAACAAAATTTCCATGTCTGCACTACACACTAGCTAAACAACAAAAAAATGGTGCGTGATACTTGCCCCACCTTTTATATTAACGAAAACTTATTTTATCTCTCTAGGTTATCAAAGATCTGAAATGCGGACGCCACACTTCCGATATACAAAAACCTGAAGATATAGTCAATGCGACCATACAATCTCAAAGTGTAGAACGCAAATCTCACGACGATCTGGTCAAACAATCAATTAAAAAAGTGCCATCAGAAGGAAAAATAGCGGAAAGTAAGAGTGAAACGGATGATATGAATAATGAAATAAAAAATGCTGGTCAAAAAGGTACTGAATAATTAAAATAAAAGATTTTTTTACCATTTCTTTGTTGTAGGAGAGTCAAAAAATGTTTTAACCGATTCATTTACTTCAAATGCCTCCAAGAACGTTGTGGAGGACTTAAAGGCAGATCTGGAGGAAAAATGGAATGCAGAGAGACACGAAAATGTTCTCAGGATAGAGATTAATGATGAAGATAAGGAAAAGAAAATTGAGAATGATGTTGCCTTAGCAGGTAATGAAACTTTTTGTTGTGCGGAATACTAAAAATTATGTCTATGTCTTTTTTCTCTTTAATAAAAATAAAATCTTATCAAAATCTTCGTTTTTTGTTACTTGAAAAATGCATTTATTTCAACAAGAAAAAAGTTGATATATTAATCATTATATTTACACCGCGTTTTTTAGAAAAGATAGTTATCAGTGACACCAAGTCCGGATAATTGACTGGGTATTGGAAAAGATCCATAGTGTCAGCAGAGCGCTTTTTCATAGGTCTTGCAACTTACACTGTAGTGTAACTACAGGTCTTGCAACTTACACTGTAGTCAAAATGTTAGATACACTTGAAGAATTACCGCATGTGGCTGTTAATAATTCTTATTTTTTTCTTAAAAAAATAACACGTTTAATTTGGGAGAAAGGTAAAAAATGGTTTATTCAAAGTATGCGCCATCGTTAACTGCACATTTTTCCCATCTCTCTGGTAATTTGTGGATGCCCCCCCAAAAAAAACCATACATCTTCTGAGGTGGTCCAGTCATCAAGCCATTTTTCGACATCTCCGTAATTGTTGAACTGTTTCATGGAAAGTGTGTTAGACATCCATGAAAACAAGTGGTAGTCAGAAGGGGCTAAATCTAGTGAGTACGGCGGATGGGACAAAAGTTCCCTGCCAAGTGTAAAAATGGTGTCTCTGACCGCTTTCGCTATGTACGATGGAGCGTCGTCGTGTTGCAAAATTACTTTTCCGTGTCTTGTAGTCCATTCTGGTCGCTTTTCAATCATTGCATGGTTCAAATTAATCATTTGTTGATGGTAGCGAATGGTATTAACTGTTTCACCTGGTTTCAGAAGCTTATGGTACATGATTCCCTTTTGCTCCCATCAAATACACAGCATTGTCTTCTTTCCAAAACGATTCAGTTTTGTGGTCGATGCAGATGGTTATCTTGGGTCAACCTATGATTTTCTGTTCTGTTTCTGTTTTGGGTTCTCGAAATATATCCATCACGATCCGATGCAAAAAAGTATTTCTTTCATGCCCAGAAAACAAAGTTTCGCACACCGTTTTTCGTTTTTCCATCTGTCGTTTAGCTGATGTCGTAGCCATTTTTCTGCCTTCTCTTTTCCATGGCTTTCAGGCTATCACAAATGGTTCAGCGACCAACATTTACCCTCTCTGCCATTTGTTGTTGAGTTTGTATATAATCTGCTTGTAATTCGGCATCTTAATTTTTTTCGGTTGAACTGGGCGTTCTTTGTTTGGGACATTCAGGTACAACCATTTTTTGGATTATTACTTTGTTTCTGGTGTGTAGCGCTGAATGCAAGTTGCATCACTAGTCAAAATCGCAACAGAGAAAAAAATTTAATGTCTAAAGCTTTAACCTTTCGCAGATATATATATCTATATACAAAACACCTGTAAAGCTGGCAGTGTAAAATTGATATTCTGGCTGCTCTACTACTTGCAAATCAACTTATTGCTGAAATATATATCGGATAGTATATTAATGCTCACTCTAACCTTTAATTTTTTCAGAAATTGTCTCCAAATTAACTGAAAAACAAATGACAAAAGTTTGCAATGAGAATTTAGATTTAATAGCATCTATATTGGAATTTGTAACGCATTCTGGATGTGATGTTGATGTTTTAAGAAAAGTAATGTATTTTCAAGTAAGTTGGTTCTTAATAAGTGTTTCAATGATATCAAGATCTTTTAATGTAAATATTCAAGGTTAAACGATGCAAAACGCGAAAGGAAGGATTGAGTATGATAAAACAACTTCTGGATGAAACTTATTTGCTTACTTCAGTGAAATACTCAATCTTGAATGGTTATTTAGGCTTAGACACAAAACATTCCCGGATTCAACATTGTCTGGAAAACATACAGTTGGTAACACCTTTCCTAAAAACGGAAATGCTCTTATCTCAACTAAATATAGTGGAATGGTGCATTCAAACTTTAAGAAATTACATCTTGAGAGACATACCGTCGAAGTCGTCGAAATTAAAAGGAAATGCTAAAGTTTCACTGAATTTGGGAACTTACACTTTACTCAGAGATGTTCCTAGAGCTAGAATGTTACTAGCTTTGTTGGGGATCCTTGCATCAAATTACTATAATAGCTTGGAGTTGAATCCGTTAATAAATAGGTAAGTTATTATATTTGTTAATGATAAAGTATAACATGATATCAATTTTTCTGTTGGAATCTTTGGTATGAAACACTTAACTCACAGAGATTTATGTCTAAACACCAAATCACTTGTTTTAACGCTTTTGCTACCATTGCGATATAAATGCATTAGATTCGCCCTGCACACAGTCCCAGTGGTTATTTATTGATTTAGTTGAACATAACAGGCAGCATATATCTAGCAAAATTCTCTTATCAAACCTTATCACCACGAAGTTTATCTTCGTTTATATCTGTTTATATGAAGTATTTTAGTTTTAGTAGTTTGTTTTATTTATTTATAAACAAATATTTAGTATATAATGAATATTTAGTTGAATTCCTTTTGTTCATTAACTGTTTTTCGACCAATAAATACTGTGGTGGGTAAGGATTCATAGTTTTTCTTATTTTTGGGTCATATATGCCACAATGGTATTATTTAGCAACAAACAAATAAGGATTACACCCGATACTGATACTGGCGAAATAATGTTTTATTGGATTATTTGGTTCGATGCTTATTATGACGTATAATAAAGTGCCAAAGTTTTCGGACTATTGGTCTCGAGACAAATCCCTGGGAAATGAAGTAATTCAACTGGCAATATCACGAAATCGTTGTCAATTGCTTTTGGCTAAGATGTATTCCAATCATTCCCAAAGAGATCAGGATTCAGGACTCCCTTTGTCAAAGCATAGATGAATCTATGGTGAACTTCAAAGGCCGCTCATCGCTCAAGCAGTATTTACCAATGAAGCCAATAAAACGGGGCATCAAAATATGGCAACGAGGTGACGCAGAGACAGGATATGCCTACGATCTGAATATTTACTCAGGCAAAAATAAAGACAGTTCTTTGGAAGGAACCTTGGGGGAAACGGTGGTGGGAAAACTGACAGTCAGCCTAGTAAGACCAGATGTATTCCTTCTACTTGATAGATTTTTACCTCGATCAACCTGATGGATACGTTTCAATTTTCTGCTCATTGGGAACAGGGGGACCTTTCCTGTTCATTGGGGTCATTGGGAACAGAAAAAAAACCTACCGAAATATCAAAATAAACCGAAAAATGGGGAATGTGAGTTTATGGTGAATAATAAAGGGACATTAGTTAATCGATGGATGGACGGACAGTAAAGGTGGATGGACAGTAAAGAAGTCGTGGTACTGAGCAACTGTCATAAAACGGAATTTGAACTAGTAAACCGTAAACAAAAAGCTGGGTCCAAAGTTGCCACAGCGTGCCCCAAAGCAATATCATTTTATAATCAACACATGGGTGGAGTTAACTTATCTGACCAGAATGTTAGTGTTTATGACTTTTATCATAAACACTGTCAGATAGAAAAGTCATAAAAATGGTGGAAGAGTGTGTGTTATAAGTTGCTATTGAGGACCGTTGTATACGCCTGGATTTCCTATAAACAGTCACGTCGCCATCTGGATCTACCACTAATAGATTTGCTTGTTCCTCTTGCTGAAAGTTTGATTGGTGAAGTAGAGTCAATAGCAGCCGTACAACGAAAAAGAGAATCTGTGGGTCGAATTCAAAAAAAACTAAAGTTGATGACTGATGTGGGTGACCATCTTCCAGTGGAGGGGTCAACAAGAAGGAGATGTTCAAGATGCGCTAAAAAAGGAGGCGAGAACAAAACACTATACCACTCCCGCAATATTGAATTGTAGAAATGTTGTTTTACGCGTAATCATTCGTAACTTTTTTCAACAAAATTTCATTTGTTTATTACTTTGTAGGTATTGTATTTTATTCATTTTTTAAATTTTGCTTTCTAGTGTATTTTATTTCATTTTTTTTTTTAATTAAACCCTATAAACTTGATATAATAAATAATTTTTTCGTTATTTTGTAATATGTGTGCATTGTTATTTATTTGGTTTTTCAGTACCAGTGGGTACACATATGTCCCCCCATAAAATACCGATGGGACAAATGTGCCCCCCCCCCTTATTTTTTATGTTAAATTTTAACTGATTTAGATTTCCGGGCAATAGTTTACCATAGTCGGCACAAAAAAACCGGTGAACACGTAAAAAAATAAATTGGTGGCGAAGTGGTTAAACTTCTCGACGCGCCTTTCGCCAACCATGTTAGCATCATCAGAAGATGATTCAGTCTAGATTGAATCATGTCCTGGTGGCAATGATCTCCTGTAACGTGGTTAACGAAACATATGTCGCAAAGTTAAAAACAAGCGATTTGTTGTTTAGTGGTAAATCTCTTCCAGTTTATAACAAGATTTTTTTTGGATTTCAGTGGTGTAATTTCATCAGTTTTGGCATTACTGAAGCAATCAGGTTCTGATCAGACGATTGTCAGGAAGGTATCAGATTTTTACGTTCTTTATGCTGACGATGTAGACATAAACAAACCAAGTCCCAGATCTTTGACTGGTGCCGAATTGGCGAGCTTTATGAAAATCGGTACCAAGGTTGTAAGAGGGACTGATTGGAAATGGGGAGATCAGGTTAGATGAATAGATGTTTGTTTTTATGTTGGGTTGTTCTAATAGAGAAAGCGAAAAATAAGTTGAAAGTTTGCATGGATTTTCCATTAATTACCCTATTAACGCTTGTAAACAAAAACCTGAGAGCAACTTGCGAGGCACCACGCAGCTGTTGTAAATTCATTGTACGGTGAGGTGGTACGCCACCTTCTTCAACTTATTACCAGTTGTATTGCGTCATCGCTAATTGCATATTTTTCCCATCTCTGGTAATTTGTGGATGCCTTCCCAGAAAAATCGTACATCTTTCGAGGTGGGCCAGTTATCAAGCCATTTTTCGACATATTGGGAATTGTTAAAGTGTTTCATATAAAGTGCGTGAGACATCGATAAAAAACAGTGGTAGTCAGAAGGGACCAAGTCGATGAGTACAGTGGGTGGGGTAAGAGTTCCCAATCATGTGGAGAAATGGTGTCTCTGACCGCTTTAGCTGTGTGTGATGGAGCGTTGTCGTGCTGCAAAATCACTTTTCAGTATCTTTTAACCCATTCTGGTCGCTTTTGCATCAATGCATGATTTAAATTGGTCAATTGTTGGCAGTAGCGAACGGTATTAACTGTTTCGCCTAGTTTTAGAAGTTGGTATACGACACCTTTCTAATCCCACCAAATGCACCACAGTATTGTCTTCTTTCCAAAGCGATTCGGTCTTGCGGTGGGTGTGGATGGTCAACCTGACTCGACCCATGATTTTTTGCTCTTTGGGTTTTCAAAAAATATCAATTTTTTGTCTCCAGTCGTGATCCGATGCAAAATAGTCTTTCCTTCATGCCGAGAAAGTAAAACATTGCCATTTTTCGCTTTTCCATCTCTCTGTCGCTCAGCTGATGTGGCATCCATTTTCCTGCTTTCCGGATTTATCCCATGGCATGCAGACGATCACAAACAGTTCGGCGACCAACATTTAACCTCTGTGCCATTTATTGTTGAGCTTGCATATCGTAGTTCAACATTTTTTTTGGTTAACCTCAGCATTTTCGATTGACCTGGGCGTTCTTTGTCTTTCAAGTCGATATAATCACTTTTGAATCACCTAAACCAACGCCCACAAGCATCTTGCGTTAGGGCGTTGTCACCATAAGTTTCTACAAGTATACGACGGCTTTCACTAGCGTTTTTCTTTTGACTAAACAAGAAAAGCTGTACGTGCCGCAAATGTTCTTTATTTGGTTCGAAACTCGACATGTTTACTACACGAAAAAAAAATATGACGCTAACTCGAAATCGTTTAAACTTTGAAAGAAAAACATTAGTTTTAAAAGGTACTGTCGTATTAACAAGATGACATAAGAGATAAACCGACACGTGTTTCCAACGCCATCTCTTTAAAAAATAATTATTAGCCTGGTAAATCCCAGACCTGGACTAGTAGTAATGCAGTTCCAGGAGGTATATTGATGTCTTGCAGGAATCGCAATGTAACCTCTGTTAAATTTCAGACCGGCATTGTATTGTTGTAATGTAGAATAAGTGTTCTACAGCAAATTCCAAAACTCTTTGATGCTTCATTCATCAGTCCAAAAACGAAATTTGTCCGAAAAATAACTCAAAGGAATAAATTTAATGTATAAATGTAATGGGTGGGGCAAGTATCACGTTACTGTTTTAATTATTTATTACTGTTAAAAGGAACAAGACATTTTTTTTTCTATAATATGTTTAAGTGACAAATTTTGTGTCACTATTGTTTTCAATGTGCGATGTGGTATTCTTGTTCACCTTCCTGTAGAGCTCTACTCCATCAGTGAGCTTTGACTTCCTGCAACCTTTTCGTCTGTCACTTCGCCACCGTCTCTTTGGTTTACCTTTCTTTCTTTTACTCATTACTCATCCTTCATGATTCTCCATTGTATTCTGCTTTATGGGATCTGGATGGCTGATATCCAGACCTTTGGATAATTATTTGAGTTCGAAGTTATACATAATCCTTTAAATTCCGTTATCATTCACAGCACTAAAAATTCTTTACAGTATTCTTTCAAATACTGCAAGCACCTCTTCTGTTTACTTTGCGAGAGTGCTTGTCTCCACCTATAAGTGACTAATGGGCGAATGAGTGATTTATGGATCTTAACTTTTGTGTTTATTTATATAAGTTTAGATGTTAAGATAACACTGCAAGGACTAAATACTTTTGTTGCCCTTTATAATACGATTTCTGATGTGCCCTGTATTTTTTTGCTTAACAGATAAGTAAATTTATATAGTATAATGAGTAAATAATATTAGGATGGCATTCCACATGGTGAAGGCAGAATAATTGGAGAGCTTGGAGATGATGGCTGGATAAGGGTGGAATGGGCTAATGGAACTACCAACAGTTACAGGATGGGAGTTGATGGAAATTATGACTTAACGTTGGCCTCGCCCCCTTCTCCCGTTACATCTGAGAGCGAAACTGACGAATCATATGAGAGAAGTATATGTTTTGACGTGTTTATTTAAGAACCGCTAAAAGAATTGTCTTTAGGTTCCCAAATTGTAAAGGACAATCAACTTATCAAGCTTCTACGTGACGCCAGTATAAATTTCCTAAGAAACATCACAATCAGTTCTGGATTGTCAAATAACAACTTGCATCCTACTTCTTTGCAGGGCTTAAGTAGTTTGTTTTGTTCCGTTCTCAATTCGAACAATTTCGAGTGGTGCAATCTAACTCTTACAAGAACCATTTCGCAGACTCAGCAGTTGTGTAGATCTTTCAGTACAAAACCTTGGATGACTATGTTATTGGAGTTTTTAACACCTCCATCTAGTGTAGGCGGGAATGAATTTAATTTGCCGAAGCAGGTATGCTAAATAGAGGCAAAACTCAAGTAGGTTTTCACAATGCATCAACTAACATCATAAAGCCCTCTGACGAGTATTTCGCTAATCACGATAGTATAATCTTATACTATCGTGTCATACATATGTAGTAATACAAGGTGCGTTTCACAGAAAACAGGAAATTTTAAAAATGGCTATTTCTAGTGGCGCCATCTTTTGACAGAGATAAGTGTTTGAAAGGTGCATAATTCACTGACGTTCTGACCAAATTTCATGCCCTCCGGATCATTAGAAGCCAAGTTATCGCGCTTAAAGTGTTAGTGTATTTATACCATCCGCAAAAAATGAACATCGAACAAAGAGCGAATATTAAATTTTCTTTTAAAGTTGGTAAAACACTCACCGAAACCTTTCAATTAATAAAACAAGTATATGGTGCGAACTGTTTATCCCGTGGCAGAGTCCATGAGTGGTTTAAACTTTTCAAAAAAAGGTCGTGAGGCTATAAGGGACGACGCACATCCATGTCTGAAAATTCCGTGGTTACTCAAAGTCACATTGCCAAAATCAAATCAGCCAAAATCTTCGTTACGATACACGGAAATGGAATTAAACATGTCCAAAGTTTCAATTCATCGCACTTTGATCAATCATTTGAATCTTCGGAAAGTTTGTGCACGTTTTGTTCTACACAAATTGACTGACGACCAAAAATTGCTCCGAATCCAACATTGCAAGGACTTGATTAAAAAGTCGAAAAAGGACGAAAACTTCAAGTACATTATTATTACTGGTGATGAGACGTGGTGTTTTCAATATAATCCAGAAACCAAGCGTCAATGTGCCGAATGGAAGCATCCGAGCGAGCCAAATCGGAAGAAAAGCCGTCTCGAGTAGTCAAAAATCAAAACAATGTTTATTTGTTTCTAGGATTCGAAGGGAATTGTGCACAAAGAGTTTGTTCCACCTGGTCAAACGATCAATGCTGTGTTTTATGTTCGTGTTACACACAATACAATACAGTACATACACAATACCATCAACAAGGCAGTACCCGTCGCTTGACACTCTTCACTGATTTTTTTTTTACTAAAAATGGCATTTTAACCATCAATCATTCACTATAGTCGCCTAATTTGGCTTCCTGCGATTTCTACGCTCGTCGAAAAACTTCATTTACCGATGAAAGGACAGCGTTATGCCGACATTCAAAAGGCGTCGACCGTCATCCTGAAGGACATATCTTTGATCGAGCTCAAAAATTAATTCGTCAAGCTACCTGACCGTGCAAACGTTGTATTGAAGCGCAAGGTATTTTGAATAAAAATAATGATTTTGGCGAAAAAATAAATGTTTATATTTTTTTTTGTTGAAAAAGTACTGTTTTCCGTGAGACCCACCTTGTATATATAAAAAAATAAACTCAAAACGATTAAAACTATCAAAATTCAATTCTTAAATTGAAGATACGACAAATCTTTGAAGTAAAACTAACATACAGTGGATTAAAAAAAGTATTGGCATACTGCTTTTTTCGCTCAATTTTCAAACAATTTATCATTCGGTAATGCATTTTGATTGTTAATAAATATTAAAAAACATTGGATAGGTTGGAAAAACATTTTAAGTTAAGATGAAGGAAAAAATAAAATTGAGAATTAAAGGTAAAAAAATATTGACATAGTTCTGGTTTCCTTACAAGCAGATACATATAAAAAAACCTTGCTCGAGAAACATTTAATCTAATGTTTTCAAAACATACTATTCTATATTCTATATACTATTCAATATTCTATATACTATTCAAACGTACTAGTAAACAATATTGGATTAAGGTATAGTTTTTTCAACTTTTTTTTTAGTTCGGTTAGCAATATAAAAAACAATTAAATACACTAGTTCTGTGCAAAACAAACTAAGGTATGAATGATATCAACAGCCATCAAATAGTTAAAAAAAGAAACCACCATTTTAGCTTTTAACATAGCAAAAGAGATGGGTTCAACGTTCGATATTCCATTCAATCTTCAAACTGTAACAAATGTTTTACAATTATTACAGTAGAGTCCAGAAAAAAAAATATGCAAAAACTTATTTATATAAACCAATAAACTTTCGGAAAAACTTGTATATTTTCAAATGAGAGTAAGTATATGTTCGATACAGATGGACGGAGGTTTCTTTGGAGGAAACCGAATACGGAATTTCAATCGAGAAAAGTTAAAGCTGCTGTGAAAGACTGTGGTCTCAATGCATTGATTTTGGGTTGTATGACTTTGATAAAATATGCTTCAATGATCGTACGATGAATGCCGAACAATATATTGATATTTTTAGGCATAATCTACCCGCCGGAGCTGAACAACTGGAGCTTAAGTCAATGCGTTTATCTTCTAGCAAGATAATGATCTTAAGCAGAACTGCCAACAGAATAAAAGGATGGATGTTGTAAAATGTTCCTTGACAATTAAAAATACCTACTCCGCTTCCGGATGTAAATCCAATTGAACATTTATGGTATTTGTTAAACTTGAAAGTGAAAAAAAATCATCAAAAATGTGTTGATGGAGGATGGGAAACAAATTGAACCTGAGTTAGCTCAAAATCTTGTTTTTGCGATTCAAACATTACAAGTAGTAATTGGTGCTAATGGAATGATGACAAAATATTAGTATTTTAATTATTTAAGCAAAACTTTTTTAAATGGCTGGGCCAATACTTTTTTTAGCATTATAAAAATAGTTTCTATTGCACTTTTGTAATATCTTGAGTTTATTAGATTTTTACAAAAGAAATATTAGGTGTGCCAATACTTTTTTGACCCACTGTATTTTTTTATAGATTCTTACAATTAGGCTTCTGCAAAGTGTTTTACATTCTTGGGATATGGATAACACAGAGATACCTAATGTGCTCGAGAAATTACTAAATATTTTAGGTAAATCATACTATTACATGTAATCTATTTATCTGATTGTTGTTATTTCTTATAGGGAACATTATTATCACCTGCTCATATGACACAGGCAACAAACCTTTATCCAGCAATAAATCTCTGGTTTTACTAACACAGAGCCATAGCAGCACTTTAGCTCAAGAAATTATAAATCTCTTGCGAAGTGTACATGGTGTTTTGGGATGGAATCAGGTGCTGAATGCAATATTAGTACAAAAATTAAATCTAGCAGGGTAGGTAACAAAAATATGTAATACAGTCCCTGTCCATATTAATGTGACCACTTGAAATAATTAAGTAAAATCACTTTTTTTGCTTGATTTTTATAAAAATGTATGTGTTTGGATGACAAAAGTTATTCAGTATGTTAAAGACTTCTTTATTACATATGCGGATATGACTGCGCGTACTCGTCGAGGCATACTTCGAATACAACTAAGACACATTTCTTTGAGGTGTTCATTATAATTCCAGTGTAAACTTATTATTTCAATTAATTGTGTCTTATTTGTGACATTTTCCTCGCAATCTTACGTTTCAAAAGCTCCCAAAGATTCTCTATTGGATTCATATCTGATGAGTTTTCAGGCCAGTTCAACAACTGAATGTTCTGTTCATTAATGAATTTTTTCACCCATTTTGCAGTGTGACGTGGTGCTCTATCTTGCATGAAAATTATATTTTCATTATTAGGGCACCATTCTCTCAATTGATGTATCAATCTATTTTCTAGGAGGGAAATGTACTGCTGCTGTCTCATGGTCCCTTGAACAATGTAAAGTCTCCAAAGACCTTTGCTGCTAATCACTGACTAAATCATAACTGATCTTGGGTATTTAACAGTTCGTTTTGTTCGTTAAGATTTGAATGATGCTCTCATCACTAAAGCAAACTTGTTAAATAAGATAATCAATTTATTAACATTTTTAGAACAAAAAGCCTTTTATCATGCTAAATATTATCACGTACCTTTTTCCAATCGTCCTCAGTAAAACCTTGATATTTTTTAGCCCATGCTAAACGTGTTTTCTTCATTTGGTCCGTAAGTTTTGGCTTTTTCACTGGTCGGCGACTGTTCAACTACAAATCGATCAATCTTCGTCGCACTGTACGAATGGATACATCGATTCCAGCCTTGCCCATTTTATGTTTTATGGTCGCATTTGTAGCCGTTCTATCATTTTTGACCACCTTGGCCAAAATACGCCACCCAGAAGAAGTTACTAATGGTTTTCTGCCACATATACCCCGACGTTTAGGAGCCAGGATTATGCACATTTTACTTTGCGGGCTATATTGGCCACCGTTGTCTTGGATATGTTTGCTCTCTTTGCAATGTTTCTTTGTGACATGGTTCTTAGGGTCAAAAGACTCTTAACAATTTCCAATTTTGGTCGGGAAAATATCTTTAGGTCTACCCAACAGATAACTGGTAACCTAAAAAGTTACTTTAAAAGCATATAAAACCTTTGTTATATTACAAACTACGTTAGAATAGAATATTAACGCAAAAAAATAGTTACTCAACTCAATAATTTAATCAGTATTTGTTAATAGCTTCACTTAAATGCACGAAAAAATAACACATTTGAAATAACAAACGTACCAAATACTCAAAAATGGCAGGTTTCGCGGTCAGTGTGGCCAATATAAAAAAACATTGGCATTATGTTTGAGATAAATGTTAATCTATGGTTTAATAAACATTTTTAGTTCATACAATAACTCCAAATGCTTTAGAACGAATTACGCATAACTTGGATTTTGCTTGAAACCCACAATTGGTCACATTAATATGGACAGGGATTGTATGTTTTAATTGTAATTGATGGTTTTTATTAAATTCATATTGATAATAATAGGTGCTTCAGTTAATGATGTCAATTTTTTCCTCAAATTTCCGCGTTTATTTCCATAACAAAATAAATTACCTTAAGAATCAGAGTATTGTTCATCGTTAGCTATTACTTTTTCCCATCTTTCTCTCAACTTTTGGCATTTTGGGGTCAACCATTCATGGACCTAAATTTTCATTTCTTTGTAATAATATTAGTGCTGCATCTATTGAAATAAGTAATAGTCTGAATGGGCTAAGCCCAGTGAATACGGCGGGTGGGGTAGCGTTTTTGCAAATAGTATGTTACACATTTTTTAACATGGTACTGAGCATTGTCATGTTGAAAAATAACTTTATTGTGTCTTTGGGAGCATTCTGATCGTTTTTCCTTCAATGGTCGGTTCAATTTTATCAATTGTTAATCATTTTAGCAGTTCGTAATACTCAGCTCGCCTACTATCTCACCAAATATACAGCCAAGCCTTCTTTCCATGTATATTGCGCACTAGTTGTGATGTTGCCGGCTGGTCTGGGTCTACCCATGATTTTTTGCGCTTTGGATTGTCAAAATAGATCCACTTATCATCATATGTCATAACTCGATGCAAAAAACCTTTTCTGTCTGGTAAGCAAATTTTCACAAATTTTTCGCCTTTCAATGTCTCTTTTCTTCAATTCATATGGAACCCATTTTCTTTCCTTCTGGATCTTTCTCAATACGTGTAGACGTTCGAAAATGGTGGCTTAGGCAATACTCAATGCTTCTGCCAATTCAATGGTATGAGTTTAATCTTCATTCAATAAGGCTTGCAAATCTACATCTTCCAACATTTACGACTGTCCTGGATGCTTCTTGTCTTTTATATCAAAATTACCACTTTTAAAACGTTTAAACCATCGTTCACAAGTTTTTTGGGTTAGAACATGTTCACCTTAAGCTTCAGCCAACAATCGATAACTTTCAGCAACCGTTTTCGTGAAATGAAAAAGATTATTAAATTTCCTCGCAGAACGTCTTTTTCTGGAATATTCGACATATTTAAACCCATTAAAAACTATGCACAAAGACAATTAATATCGAACTGGCTTTTTATGGCGTATGTTTACCCTCCAAAACACCAAAGACGTCATTGGTCTAAATCAACAAATGGATTAGTAACGTCATCTCTTAGTTAAATCGACATTATTAACTGAAACATTTATTAATACAGAGTCGGTTTCAGTTATTTTCTCAGTGATTTATCGACTCTCAATGATGCAGTCAACTCCGATCAACAGCACTTTATGGTGGTGGCTTGCCTCAATGTGATAGGTGCTTGGGACGTAAGACCAAGAGTGGGCGCTTTAGCAGAAGTGGACGGTGCTTTAGGCACTGTAACAAGAGTCACACCTAAAGGGAGATTATGCATGCAGTTGCATGAAAATGGAGAACTCAGAAAAGTGTGTTCATAGATTAAATTAAACACAGATTATTTAGAATTGTTTTTACAGGTTTCCATCAACAATCTTAAGCTTTTACCTTCTCCTGAGTTCAATTTTGTAAAGATGCCCATGAATGAGAGTTTGGTTAAAATTTGGGCAAATCTGTTACTTATCAGGCACAGTTCATTAAATTCTCACGACAGAAAATTTTATCATGGGCAAGTGAACCTGGCTTATCTGAGGACACAGCAAAATATTCTCAGCGCTTTGAATGCAACTAGAGTACTTCACACTAACCAGTTCAGATTGAGAAAAGTAAGATGACACGTTTCTATCTGTAGTATATTTGTTAAAGAAAATGACCCAATACTCTGTTCATAGGTTTTGAAATATCCAGTCAATGGAATGGATCAATCCCAAGAACAACAGTCAATTGAGGAAGAACTAAATCAGCAACCTGTTCTTCTCATACAAAAACTATTAGCTAAAGCTACACAGCCCAGTCCCTTAAAGCCTGGTTTCAATCTTCAAGAAATGCAATTGGCAGCACTAAATTTAAGTCAGTATTTAGCTGCGGAAGGAAATTTTGAGGTTCCTTGCGGAATTAACAATGACAAACCTAGCAGTAGCAATATTAATATCAAAATAGGTAAATATTGTTTCATTTTCTTTGAACTGATTTTTAAAATCAAACATAGGTATGTTTAATGAAACACTTTTCTTATCTTTATTAACTTTGAAAACTGCAAAATTTTACCAAGTATTACATTGTTATACATTGTTATATATTGTAGATTTAAAAGCAAATGAAAAAGGTTTGTTTCGGTACTGGCAAATACTGCTAATTGTCTTCTAATGAATGTTTTGGATGATTTTGATGCTATTTGAACTGTGATATTGTAATTTTTTTTGCCCTTTCCGGAGATACTAATCGCTAATCATTTAAAAAATTTTCAAGTGATTAATAAGACTAAACTCAAAGAACGCCATATAAAGTTCTAAGTTTATGGTTTATTGAACTGACTCAGCAGTGATTTCTGGTCTTCATTGCTGTGCTTCTTCGAATATGTCCAAATTTGTATCTACGTAATATATTTTCAAAACTTACAGTTTCAGAAACAGTATGGGAAAAGATATTATTGTGATAAAGTATTGAACCTCTTATTCTTTGCTTTTTGAGAAGCTAGGTAGGAGGACAGTGTTGTGTCTGGTCATTTGTTATTGCTGAACACTATGTAAATAGTTGATTTTACCGTTGAACTCTCGGTGAAGCATCCTCAGTATTGCAAATTCAAATTAGCCTACATTAGCCATTACAAACATTTTTATTCTGCTATCTAAAGTAATGTAAAAGGTAAATTTTCAAAATGGAATTAACAGAAGATGATGTGCTTGGTGATAAATTATAATTTTTGAGAGTCCAAGACCATATTGTCTTTTTCTGTAATAAAAGCGTTTTACACAAGAGGTTAGTTGTTGATAATTTTTTTTTTTGTTGACAGGACTTTATACTGTTACGATTTCAATATTTTGCATGAAATTTGTTATTTATGTTTTTTTTTCTTTTAAAGTATCGTTAATATTTTTTTTTGTTGGAATTGATAATGGTAAATGTTTAGAATAGTTTTAACTGCCCCAAATTTTATCGGAGTTAAATTAATTATTAACTGATTAATACTCGTTTCTCTTTTTTGGTGCAGTTATAAAGCAACCATGTTTTAAGGTTTTGTGCTTTATGTTTCGGATCATTATCTTGGGAAAACACAAAAGTTTTATCGATATCCAGTTTTTGGGCACTTTCTTTAAGGTATTGTTTTAGAATGTCTACATATATGTGTTGATTCATTATTCCGTCAATAAAATGTAAATTCCCGGGACCCTCAGCACTCATAACCCAACCACCACCGTATTTAACAGTTTTATCTTTTAAAGATTCGTTGGGTTTTCTTCATACCCATCATTTCCCATCTGAAAGATTAAATTTACATTCATCTGTGAAAATTATATTTTTCTAAAAATAAAAATCTCTATTTTTGTACTCCTTAGCAAATGTCAGGCGTTTAACTTTCTTTGCTTTACTAATCCAGGCGAGCTACTCTGCCATGAAGATTGTGCCGTTTATGACATTTCGAACAGTTTGGGCGGTGAACCTTTTGTGGAGGTACTTTTCAATATCTTTGGCCTAAGTGGGTGCAGCCATTTTACGATCTTGTTTAACTTTGCGTATAATCCAGCGTTCATCCATTACATTAAATGTTTTTTTTTGGACTTTCCCATTTCATATTTAATATTATTTTTTTCATTCTTAAAACGATCTATCACACTTTGAACCGTAGTGTGAGGCCGGTTAACAATTTTTCCAATTTGGCGATAAGATTTTCCTTTTTGAAAATGGTGTATTGACTTCTTTCCGTTTCAGTTGTCTGACCCCGTTGGTGCTCCATATTTCGACAAAAAACGTTGTAACTTGATATAATGGATATATATAAAGTTAAATGGCTTCTTCAAAATGATGGGTGCTACGAAGTTTAAAACCTTTGGTGTGAAACACTAAACTTGAAGAGATTTACCACTAAACATAAAAATCACTTTTTTTAAACTTTTTTTTTTTAAACGCACGTTTCGCTAACTATGTTAGCATTATCAGGAGATTAAATCATTTGTGTTTAGTGTCAGGTGTTTAGTGGTAAATCTCTTCAAGTTTAAGTATACGAATTTCATTTTTACGGACTATATGTGCTTTTAGAAGGTTCGTTTAATTTAACGACAAACATATTTTTAAGGTGGTGCAAGTGAACTAGCTACTCCAAATAGTGAATGTTCAATTAAAAGCGTAGTCAGTGAAAGAACTAGCAAACGCATGGAATTGGAAGAGGATGTTTCTGTTCATCCAATGGTACATCAAATTGTCGAAATGGGTTTTACAAAGAAAGCAGTAGAATATGCTATTAAATCATTAGGTAGAAAACCGATCAGAAACAAACGTTCATATTAAATTAATAAATGTTACTTGTATTCAGCTATTAATCCAGAAAACTTGATGAATCCAGAATCGATAGTTGGATGGTTGTTAGAACATCCTGAGGTTGCAGCAGAAGATACTGAATCGATGAGTTCAGTTTATGAATCAGATACAGAATCAATATCTTATGATAATGGTCTAGGACAGTGCATTGGAGCTTATGTAAGCAGAATTTTTTATAACTCAGTGATACATCTGAGCTTTTTAAAAATGTATATGCAAAATATGAAATTAAACTTTTTTTTACTTTGCTTTATTGGGCAATATTTGAAACAATCTACTGATGGACCAATTTTTTTTATTTTCAAAAGATGCATATCAATTTTTGCTAATTTAAATTATTCAATGGTTAAGTTTCAATGTTTTTACACTTATACAATAGTCCAGTTATAATGAGATTTGAATATGAAAAATATGCAACTAACACTGCCTTTCTTCTTCTTCCCGTGGTGTTACAAGTGTCAAGCGAGTCAGTACGTGGTCAAGCGAGTCAGTACGTGGTCAAGCGAGTCTTGATCTTCTGCACTGATCACTTCACCTCTAACCATCAGATCCTCTGAAGTTTTTGATGTGTATAGTTCTTCAGGACCTCTTTTTACATTGTTCTGCCACCATCTCTTTCTGTTATCCTCTATTCATCTTTCCATGATTCTTCTTAGTATTCAGCTTTTTGACATTCTCTCCGAAGTCTCATAATAGTTTACAATATTCAGATCTTTAAATAATTGCTTGAGTTGGGTGTCATTCCTAATTCTCCAATTTCCATTATCATTTGTAGCATCAAAAAATTTTCTGAGTACTCTTCTAACTACTCACTAATTTTCTGTGAATGAAATCAGATCTTAGGGCAGATTGCAGGAAATAGGTAATTTTATTGTCCTCGATAAGACGATTTCTCGTATCTCCTGTAATGTAATTTTTTTCTAGTTTGCTTCCTGGATAAGTAAATTCATTTACAATTTCCATATTGTTATCGCCGATTGTCCAGTTGTTTTTTTCTTCGATTATTTCTCATTTCCATCACGTTTGTTTTGTCTACATTTATTTTTACTTCGGCTCTTTTAGTTTTGATGGTTTCGGTCTTATTAATTTTCTTTTTCTTTTTTTTATCACTTTTCCATATTTATTTCGCTAAGGACTAAAAATTGTTCAGTACTATGTTATTGATTGTTATAAAATTAATGATGCCAATCCATCCTCTGTCTTTTCCATTCCCCAATTCTTCTGCGATCTCCAATTCTACCAAAGTGCAATTTAAATTTTTACTATTGCCTTAGGATTAAACATCATCATCCGAGTTAATCTAGTAAGTTTAGCTGGTATTTCCATTTTCTCAGTGGCCTCGAATACTACTGCTTTTTGTATGTCTATTAGATGTCTATGAATATCTGGAATAAAGGAGAGTTAAATTCTAGTTTTTTTCATAGTTTTACGAACTATGAACAATTGATCTATTGTTGGGCATCTCCTTCTAAACCCGTATCTGATATTAGCCCATGCCTTCTTTAATAAGGGGCCTTGAGCGGCTTTTAAAATTCTTGAATAAAACACAAACTTTGCGTTGATTTTAAAAAACTTTTTATTGATAATTGAAACATAGTATATGACATTTAAACACGAAAGACAATATCTGTCAAACGACCATCTTTATAGCTCCACAAACGTGGTTTGTCAAAATTTTGGATGACATTTTGGCATAACCGTTGCTCTATATCACCAATGACTCGAATAATTTAATGATTCAGGAGTTCAGGAATCAATTGGGGATTGTTCTTATAGATATGGATTTTCACGTAACCCCAAAGGAAATAGTCCAACGGTGTCAAATAATATGATCTGGGTGGCCAATTAACAGAAATTTTTCTCTCGATAAAGCAATTGTACCATTAGCAACATGAAGTGTAGCGCCATACTGTTGGAACCACATATCCACCAGATCAATATTACAGCTTAACCAGCAGCATTCTGAAACAAATATGACGTTTAGGATATAAAAATTTCTCATGAAACAATCAAGGATTTTCCTCTCTACAAATACGGAAATTTTGATTATTAACATAGCCATCAATTTCAAGTTTGTTCTTTGATTCAAATAACAAATGCACAACGTTTTGAATGATACAGTTGCTTTAGTTCCTGTGTTATTTGAACCTTATATGCCTTCAGAGCTAAATCCTTTTGTAAAATACGTCATGTTGTGAATTCACTGAGTCCAAATTGTTGTGAAAGTCGACTAATGGAAATTTATGGATCTTCAGCAACACTTTCACATATCAAATCAATATACTCTTGTGAACGACCACTATGACTATATATTGCTCTTCTTTTACCTTCCACCGAAGCAGTTTCTTGAAATTTTTAAACAATTTGATTAATAGTGCTTTCAGATTGACCATTATGCAAACCGTAAATTACGTGATATTTACGGTTTTTCTAACATTTTTCACTGAACGCTCATTTTCATAAAATAATTAGACAATTTTAATGCGTTATTGTATTGTGTACGACTCCATTTTTATAAATGTTATACATTACACTTCTGAAATGAGACTAGACCTAAGCAAATTCACAATACTATCAGTGTTTTACTCAAAAATTGAAAAAAAAACACTCAATTTGAAGGACCCTTATATGATACTACTCTTTATATTACCATGTGTTACTAACTAACCAGAGTAACTTAGAAAAAGAGTACTTAGAATAAGTCACTAAGTAGTTAGGGTAAGTAAGAATATATAGTTATTGAATAAGGTTAACACTCCTTTTAGGGCGATGATAATCAAGAATCCGACACTCAATACTGCAGAAGATCGCAGTTCCTTTCAAACGACGAATATGCCATGTACGTTCGTGACAACGTTGAAGTAGGAATGCTGGTCAGATGTTGTAAAAACTACGAAGAAGTACAACTAAGCGATATAGGAAAAGTCGTAAAAATTGACAGAGAAGGCTTGCATGATTTAAATTTGCAGGTCTGAAGAATTTGAATAGAAGTATGTCAATAGGTACTGATATTGTTTTGTAAACAGGTTAATTGGCAGCATAAAGTGAGTACATATTGGGTGCGGTTTATTCATGTTGAACTATTAGGATTTCCCCCATCAATGCCCACTCCAACTACTATCAAAGTAGGAGATAAAGTAAGAGTGAAATCTACAGTAACCACACCAAGATACAAGTGGGGATATGTGACTCATGATAGTATAGGAAGAGTTACAGGTAATATAATTAATTCGTTTTCTTATTAACTCCCTTTATAACATCAATATATTTTATATATATATTTTATTTTATAATATATATTTTATATTACATAATTATATATTTATAATTATATATACATATCTTTTATTTTATAATTATATATTTTAGCTATTTCTCCCAATGGTCACGACGTAACTGTGGATTTTCCTAAACAGCAAAACTGGACTGGACTTTTGTCTGAAATGGAAGTTGTACCATCATGCCATGAAGGGGTTACATGTAACAGTTGCTGTGTTCAACCAATAAGAGGTCAGTCAATTCTTCTATTGGAACCTTTGATGTAAAACACTAAACTCGAAGAGATTTACCACCAAATCACTCTTTGAAAACTTCACGATGCACGTTTCGCTAACCATGTTAGCATCATCAGGAGATGATTTAATCTGTTTCTAAAAACTAAACTAATTTCTATTTAGATGATAACCCTACCTAATGAAACGTGTAAAAATTATGAACCATGTAGTTTACTGATCCTTACATTAATAATTGAAAAAGTTGACTAAACGGAATAGGTCCTTTATCCCGGTTCATGATTGTTTTACATTTTTCTATTTGAATGCTTTCATATGCATCCAAAGTCCTATTATTATTTACAATACTTTTTACCAGTCATAAATTTCTAATATCTACATTCTGGTCACGTTAGTATATTGTGGCTATACTGATTTCATGTTTGGCAACACAGCACCTTTCATTTCTCCCATATCTAATGTGGACAATGTGTTCTTTATCACAATCTTGACAACTAATTTCCTAAATCCTCGAGTTTTCATGTTGATCTACTTTATCCTTTAGATTACCCAGGACTTATTTTAATTTATTATGTGGTTTGTACACAACCCTAATGTCTATTTTTTTCTAAATTTTATTTAGGCCTCACGTTAATTGGGCATCAAACGGTATTACTATGAATTTATTCTTGTTCTGATTCTTTTGAAAAGTCGAAGTTTCTTTCAATAATTTTCTAAACTTATGTTTATAACTGTTTACTTTGGATATTTCCCTAATTAATTTTAATTCTTTGTTATAATTATCTTTGTTTAAAGAAAAATTGATTAATCTATTTGCCATAAAATTTAAACTAGCCATCTTATTTTGGAAACTATGATTCGAATCATTAAGAATGTATCTCGAAGTGGTGGCGTTTTTCCTAAATATATCAAACTCCAACATATTTTCATTTTTTCTACTAACTAAAACATCCAGAAATAACTCCGTTGTTTTCGAGTTCATGCGTGAATACTATGTTTTGGGATTTATTATTTAAGTTCTTAATAAAATCATCTAAGTTTTAATTTTTTAAATCGAAAATTCTTTAGAAATTTCTTTTCTTATTAACTTTAGATTTTTGGTATTTGGTATTCTGGTATTTTTCCAGGTCCAAGATTTAAGTGCAAAATTTGTGAAGGTTACGATTTGTGTGATAACTGCTTTTATACAAAGAAGAATCACAGGCACAGTTTCGTGCGCATACAGGAACCTGGAAGTGCGGAGATATATGCAGGAAAAGCCGGAAGGTATGGATGTACGACTTCTTCCGAAAAACTTTTGATAAATCCGAACAATTTTAGATATTACAGACAGGATACTGTCGAGATGGAAGGAGAAACAATCACGGAGTGGAAACGTATTGTTCAAAATGTTTCTGTATCATCGAAATACGGGGCTCGATTCGATTTGCCTGGTTCAGTATGGCAGAGCAATGGGTCTCAAGGAAAACACTGGATAAGACTAGAAATATTCCCGAATGTAATAATCAAAAGTTTGAAAATCGGGATTGATCCTGCTGATAATAGCTACATGCCATCAGTTATTGTGATAAATGGTAAGTTATAGAAGGGTGATTTAAAAAGTTGGTAAATCATTTGGTGTTTTATAATAGGTGTTACTTTTACTTTTTCCTATCTTTCTAGTTAGCTATTACTTTTTCCTATCTTTCTGTCAAAGTTTACCCTCCAAAACGCCATGGACGTCATGAGTCTATTCCAACAAATGTATTAGTTACACCATATCTTAGCAAAATCGATATTATTAACTGAAACACCTATTATATATACAGGGTGGTCCGTTATTGTGTGTAGCAAAATCTACTACGCTAATGAACATTAGTATGGTCTAATTACAGAGGTATGGCTGTTCAAGTTCTAAAATAAAATTTGAAATTTTGTAATAACTTGGAAACGGTTTGAAATATGAACTTGCAGGTGTAGTAAAAGTACAATACTACAAATACAAGATTCAAGATGGCGAAAATAACTTATATCAAGCCATTCACTCACTGATATCAAATATTTGGAGAACAGAAATATTACCAC
Organism: Cosmopolites sordidus; assembly: GCA_031761425.1. Classification (NCBI taxonomy): domain Eukaryota; kingdom Metazoa; phylum Arthropoda; class Insecta; order Coleoptera; family Curculionidae; genus Cosmopolites; species Cosmopolites sordidus. Next base: position 76,031 of record JARFXV010000960.1, read on the forward strand.
AGGAATGGAAAGTAGAGATTATATGTATAGCCTGTTCATAAGGAGGATAAGCTCAGTTGTGATAACTACCATAGAATGTCTCCTAAGTTCCACATATAAAGTACTGACTAGAATGATAAACCAACAATTAACCAATTAACCCCAACGAAAGAAACAATTGGGGATTATCAATCCGGCTTTAGATAGGAACACTACATAATAGATCACATTTTTATAATAAAGCAAATTTGAGAAAAATGCAGAGAGTATAATATAGACCTCCACCAACTATATATGGACAACAAACAGGTATATGACAATCCAGAGAAAATTAGAAATATGATTCAAGCAACAATGACAAATATCACAGGCAGATGCAGAATTTGTAATGACCTACCTGCATCTTTTGAAATTACAAGGCGTAAGACAGGGTGACATTGTGTCCCCAATGATATTCAATTTGGTATTAGAAAGAATAATGAGGGAAGCCGACCTGAAAGAAATAAATATCATATATGAAGCACACATAGGGACGATGAAGATGCCATCTCACAACCGGATCAAGGTGGTAAAATGAGTGGACTTCAAATTGATGACGCCGAAACAAAATACATATATCTACAAAAAAAAATGAAAGACAAAAAGATAACATCCAAATTAACAATAACATGTTTGATACAGTGAATACATTCAACTATTTGGGCACCACATTGCCCAACAGTAATAACATGAGCGCAAAAATAACTAAGCGCACACTAGCAGCTAATTGAATCATCTATCATCTGAAGCACTATCCAGAAAATGTAAAGTCAGAATCTACAAGCCAATCATAAAACCACTGCTGATCTATGGGTGTAACTCTTGGATTTTTACTAAACAGCAAGAGAAAGCTCTTAAGAAAATTTGGGTGTAAAATACTACTTAGAATATATGGACTTGTTTTTGACTGTGAACTTCAAGATTCCAAGGTGCGCTCCAAGGTTGGAACCATGAATTGAGACCATTAATAGAACAGGGCATAATAGGGTATATAAACGTGCTCTGAACAATGAACGTGCTGTGAATATATTCTGTGTGCAAGGTGTCCAATAATGTTGTTTATTTTTGTAGGTATAATTAATAGAAGTCGATTATTCGGCGCGTGCATTCTTGAAGGCATGATCGAAAATGTGGTATCACCCTGCCGCACATAAGTCTAGATATCGAGTAGATCTCAGGAAAAATATTCTCTTTTAGTTACAATATGGTACGTGGTTTATTTTTGTAAACTTTGCTCTTGACATAAACCCACAAGAAAAAATTAAGTTTAGTTAAATCTTGACTTATTGGGGGCCAATTTATGTCACCTCTACTGGATATCACTTTTCCTGCAAATAATTCCTGTACAGCATGCAAAAAATAACGTGAGGTATGATACGTAGCGCGGTTTTGCTCAAATATCCTTCAAGTTGCTTATTATATCCTTCAAATTCTTGCAGTGATTGGTGGAAAAAAACCTCATATCATCGCTATAAGTGGCGCTATACCTAGCTGAGTTAATATTGACCGCTTTACCTCTGTCATCTTTAAAGAAGTATGGGCCGATTATGCCTCTACCAGACACTGCATTCTGTATCACAAATTTTGGGCTATGTAATGGTTTTTTGTGTTTTTTTCCTTACGATCTTCCTCCGCCCAGTACCTTTAGTTTGCAAATTATATTTGGCCCTATAAAGGCGACAAGCCGTAATAAGCGAATTGTTGTTTTGGTAATACGCGCGAACACAGAAAGCACGTTGTTGTCCGATGAAACGCTCCATGGCAATTAATTTTCTCTGAACCAAGATCGATGTTAAGTTAACAAGACCAGCGTGTTCTGCACCACCTAGGGGCAAACAAGTAATTAAATATGAACATTTCCGGACACATGTTACAAACCTTATATGGCATTCGCTCAAGAGGAAGGCCAAGGCTAAGATAGCGAGGTGATGTGATCACGAATTTTAAGGAAATTGATGTACGAAACTGTACGAAAATTGTAGAGAATAGAGAGGAATAGAAGGCTGTTTTAAGGAAGGCCAAAGGCTACACAACAGAGTGTGTGATTGTTGTAGAGGATCAATTTTTCGTCATAGGTCATAATTGTATGGCGAAAGTTCTTTTTCTTGACTACATTAAAACGACTCTCATTTTGAATTTTCCTTATCTTGTGATTCCTTCCGATTCGAATAAGTACTGCACTAAATTAAATGTAGTGTCTAATATATATATATATATATATATATATATATATATATATATATATATATATATATATATATATATATATATATATATATATATAATTAAGATGAATATACATAAATGTAATGGAAATTTTATTTTTCAGGGGGTACTAGTTCTAATTCACTGTTTGAATTAAATTCCGTATCGGTAAAAAGTCACGAGACTTCAGTTTTACTACTTTCCAACATGGACAAGCACTATCCGATAATTGAAATCAACATAACGAAATGTCGAAATAACGGCATCGATTGTAAAATCCACGGCATTTTCGTCGTTGGAGTTAAAAGGCATTCGCCAGGAGATTTTAGAACTTCTGTATCTTTCCTGGCCAATGATTGGGACTTGAATCAGGATTCTGTACCAGGACCATCAGTGAGTATCATCCATCATCTAATCTAGTTTCATTTATAGAAGTGACATCTTACATTATGGAAAAACATGTTTGTTCCAATCAAACCAGTTTGATTTTCGATTAAAATTGTCTTTAGAAATGGCGTACATTTTTATTTAAACGGACCTTGCATTATTAAAGAGTATAATTTTATTTTAGGTGGTTACAGTTTCCCAAGATGAGTTTTCTTCCACGACGAACAATACCGGCTGCAGAGTCTTCGTCTGGGGTTTAAATGATAAGGACCAGCTTGGTTGGTATCAATAATCATGAATTAATTTCCAAAATACACAATTCAAATTTTTATTACAGGCGGTATGAAAGGGTCCAAAGTAAAACTTCCTATCCAGTCAGAGTTCTTGAGCCAGTTAAGACCTGTCCATATTGCTGGTGGATCAAAATCTCTTTTTGTTGTTTCACAAGAAGGCAAGGTATGTAGCAATAAGTAGCGGGTGGTCCGGAAAGTTCGTAGGGGCTCTTCTATTAGTTCCACTTTTAACGCTTGTAAATAAAAATCTGTTATTTACATATTATCAATTCCTGTGGTATTTATAATGTTTGTGTACAGCGCAGAAGGTTCTGTTGGGGAGACCATGGTGCAAAAATGGTTTGGTCGGTTCAGGTGCGCATATTTTAGCTTGAAGATGGACATGGGTGAGCAAAATTTGCTGGATCGAATCCCTCGTGCGATCTCTTGAAAAAACTCTTAGGAGAATGACGGCCTCCATCCGAAGATAATTTTGTTTTACATTTAGTGGGCTTGAAGGGGACTCATTCACTTTGAACTTCTTCCACGCAACCAAACCATCAATACCGACTTTGGCTGTTCACAATTAAATAATAATAATAATAATAGCTACGACACAGATCCATACAATTTATTCCGAATAATGCGACAATCCCACTGTGACAAACCTTACTGCAACCTTACTGCAAACCTTACTGACAAAACTGATCTGCAGATAAGAGGTTAATGCCAACATCACAGTACAAATAATTGAAGAGCTTGAAGACCTGAAACAGTGCTGTTTCGACCGTGAAGATAGGTCTAGCATAGGATAGAAAGGTGTGATAGGATCTGACACACTCCGAAGGTACGTGAAAGCCCACTACACGCAGCAGTTCAGTGCATTCACTGAGGAATCTACACATTTTATAAAGGAACTGAAGCAGTAGATCTTTTCTGCGATTAACTAACGATTAACTCGTCGGTTATCTTCCATCATGCCTGAATGCTAAAAACTTTTAGCGAATTTTCTCTGGACACCTTCTAGTTGTAATTTGTATCTGATATACAAGGGGTTCCATACTACATCACCATACTCTAACTCACATAACCTCGATACAGAGTTTTAAAAGTATTTATATTAACGAAATCTGCCGAGTTCCGAAAGATGAATCCTAATATTCTCATTGCCTCGTTCTGAATGTGTTTAATGTGAAGTGAAAAAGATTGGCGGAAGACAGCGATTAAAGGAACTCGGCCAGAATTAGCAAACAGGAAAAGCGGCAAAATTTTCGAACTTTAATTGAGATGTTTTCCCCATCGCCTCGAACTACCATCTATTCCATCTCTTCCAATTTTTTTAAAATGGGAAATCTTTTAAAACGATATAAAAAACAACTTGTTGACATTTTTTGGCAAAGAGGCATTTTGTACCTACCACTACGTTGGTAAAAAGTTGTAAATAATAATGGTAATTACAAATTAACAAGGTACGTCTCACGTAAAACAGAACTTTTTAAAAATAGCCACTTATAGTGGCGCCATCTTTTGACGGTCCTTCACTGACGTTCTGACAAAATTTCATGACATTTGGATCATTAGAAGCCAAGTTATCGCGCTTAAAGTATCAGCATGTTTATATATACCATCGCTCAAAAAATGAACATCGAACAAAGAGCGAATATTAATATTTTGTGTTAAACTTTGTAAAACAGTCACCGAAACGTTTCAATTAATGAAACAAGTGTATAGTGAGGATTGTTTATCCCGGGTCAGAGTCAACAACTGGTTTAGACTAGGCAAAGAAGGTCGTGATGACATTAAGGACGACGAACATTCTGGTCCGAAAAATTCCATGGTTACTCAAACCAACATTGAAATTGTTGTTAAAAGAATCGGTTAAAATCTCTGTTGCGATACATGGAAATGGAATTAAATATGTCCAAAGATTTCATTCATTGGACTTCCATCATTTGGAACTTTTGTTTTTTGTGCGGAAGGTTTGTGCACGCTTTGTTCCACACAAATTGACTCTGATGACCAAAAATTGCCCCGAATCCAGCATTGCAAGGACTTGATTAAAGAGTCGAAAAAGGGCGAAAACTTAAAGTACAGCATTGTTACTGGTGACGAGACGTGGTGTTTTCAATATGATCCAGAAACCAAGCGTCGAAGTGCCGAATGGAAGCACCCGAGCGACCCAAAATCAAAACAATATTGATTTGTTTCCACGATTTGGACGGAATTGTGCACAAGGAGTTTATTCCACCTGGTCAAACGATCATTGTTGCGTTTTATCTTAGTGTTATAAAGCATCTGATGTTACGCATTATTCGTGTGCGGCCACAATACTGTCAACATGGCAGCTGCCCCTTGTTGCACGATAATGCGCGGTCTCATAGCTTGACGCTTATCACTTATTTTTTTACCAAAAATGATATTTTAACCATCAATCATTCACTACAATTACCTGATCTGTGTCCCTGTGATTTCTACCTCTTCGAAAAATTTTGAAAAAATTCGCGTTATGCCGACATTGAAGTCATTAAGAAGACGTCTATCACCATCCTGAAGGATATATCTTTGGCCGAGTTCAAAAAATTAATTTGTCAACCTAATAGACCATGTAAAACGTTGTATTGACGCACAAGGACACTATTTTGAATAAAAATGATGATTTTTCCCGACAAAATAAATATTTGGCTTTTTTTTCATAGTCTTATTTTCCATGAGACGCACCATGTATATGTGTATGCAGTATATAATTCCGAAAATAAGTACATCAAAAATTGACAACTATTCTACATAGCTAGTTATCATCTGTTTTTTACATTAGTTTTACGAAAAGCACATTTTTTTCTACCTTCAATAGAAGACAAGTCACTATATTAAAAAAAATGTAAAATATGTTTAATACTATAAGGTTTCAATCAGCGAGTCAATAGATTATACTATATTTAAAAAGTGTTTATAATTACGGCGAACTATATAAATGAAGCCGTCATTGTTTCGAGAGCTACAAACTAATCTCGTTTTATTGATTAATTTGTCCATTACTTTGTGTTAGTTCATTTTTTAAAAAGGAATAAAACAATTTTATACTGTTATCTGTCACTTTTATTTTAAAAATTTGTGTGACTATATGTATATATATATATATATATATATATATATATATATATATATATATATATATATATATATATATATATATATATATATATATATATATATATATATACAGGGTGTTAGGTAAACATGCGGCAAAAATTGAAGGGATTATTCCTTGACTTATTCTAAGAAAATTTTGTTGTATGATGATTTTTGAAAAACCCCTTTGTTTCCAAGATACAGGGTGAACAAAATTTACGACATTAACAATACTTTATTATCAAAAAGTACATGTAAAGTTGCTCAATCTACAATAAATGTTCGAAATGGCTTCCTCCAGCCTTGATACAAGCATTCAATCTTCTCGTCATTGACTGCCGAACCCTTTCAAACACACCAGGGTCGTTTCTAATTGAGTTACATCCAGCAATTATCCAATTTCGCAAATCATCCAAATTCTTCAATGGAGTAGTGTAAACTAATGACTTCAGATATCCCCAGAAGAAATAATCCAGGGGGTTTAAGTCCGGGGTTCGAGCAGGCCATGCGTGTGGCCCACTTTGACCAATCCAGCGATATCCGTATGTTGCTGTTAAAAAATCACGAGCAACCAAACTGAAATGTGGTGGTGCGCCATCGTGCATAAACCACATTTCATGCCTTGTTGCCAATGGTACATCTACCAGAAACTCAGGCAGCGTTGCTTCCAAAAAGTTGCGATACACCTCGCCAGCAAGTCTTTGTGATAGAAATACCGGTCCAATTAGATAGTCACCTACAATTCCAACCCAAACATTCAACGAGAACTGATGTTGAAAACTATCTTCGCATACGTCATGCGGATTTTCATCTGCCCACACATGGTTATTATGAAAATTCCTTATTGCGTTTCTTGCGAAAGTGGCTTCATCGGTAAATTGAATTTGTGTCAAGAATAGAGGGATGCGAAGTAAAATTTGCAATATCCATTGACATAATGCAATATGTGGAGGAAAATCAACAGGTAGTAGTGCCTGAACGCGTTGAATGTGGTATGGATACAACAAATTGTCCTTAAGAATTTTCCAAACTGTCCGGTGACTCACATTCAAAGTATTTACAATTTTTCGCGTAGAACTACCAGGCTCTTCCGCTATATATATATATATATATATATATATATATATATATATATATATATATATATATATATATATATATATATATATATATATATATATATATATATATATTTAATCTCGTTTTAGTTATATGCCTGCGGAGAAGGTACAAATGGACGCTTAGGCTTAGGTCATAGTATGAATGTTCCTCATGCTCGTCCTGTGCCATTTTTAAGTCAGTATGTAGTTAAGAAGGTCGCGGTTCACTCAGGAGGAAAACATGCAATGGCACTTACACTGGATGGCAAAGTGTTCTCGTGGGGAGAAGGCGAAGATGGAAAATTAGGTAAATGTTTATGTTACGAATTATTAGCTGATTACAGTCTGTGACATAAGAAAGTATGCGATTTTTTTTAAGCACAGAAGATATTTATTTCTAACTGTTTTTACATGAAAGTATGTCACAATTGACACAGTGCAATCCTTTAATAAGCCGTATAATCACCATTAATCTCCAATATGGTCTCACACCTTCTGGGTACACTTTCGTCCAGTTTTTTCACGTAGTTGACGGACAGAGAGCGCTGAATTTTCGGAATATTGAATGCTCGCTGCTTCACATACACCGGTTTTCCAGCTAGTTGGGTCTTCATAATTCCCCATGCATTTTCAGTTTGGTAGAGCTTTAATTGGGATGTCGATATTGAGATGTCATTTTCCTCTTTTCAAGACTTGCTCAAGCGACTTTGATGTTTGGGATCATTATCTTTTTCAAGCCCCCATTTACCTTTTTTTTTGTCAACATTGTGTTGACCGATTTTTCCGCGAAGTCCACGCTGATTAATTTTAATCATTTTCCTGGCATTCAAATTCTCAGGTCTACAGGTCTAAACAGCCGAAACCGCGCTAAGTGAAGCACTCCCGAACATTGATCTTCACCGGGTGTTTGACAGTACCATGGGTGAAACGTGTATCGCTGGTAGACCAAGAACGCCTCAGGGGAACGCACAGTCAAAAAATCTTTTCATCAGAAACAATAACTCTGGTCCAATCGCGATCTTTGTTTTCCTCAGCCCAGGCCTGGAGCTTTTCAATGTGCTTTTGGAAGAGCAGCGGTTTCAAGGTCATGTAACAGTATTTCACGTATTGCTTGTCACGTAAACGACGTTGAATTGTGTTTGTACTCACATCTATTCTCCTTTTAGCCAGTTGGACGTGGACCTGATGCAATCGCAGAATAAAGTGACTATCACTTACAACTCCGGTCATCGACATTTTTAAACAACTCCGCTCGATCCAACTCGCAACAACACTTTTTACATTTTTAATTGCTTTGGCATCCAATGAAAACGATAATTTAAGTTCATTTGGATGTTTCCAAAGGAAAACTGCTTCAAAACGCTTCGTGTACTTGGAACTCATTTTGGAATAGACTCTTCCACTTTGAGGTTTCGAGGAACACTGAAATTAATCTATGTTTGCGTAGCCCTCCGACGGTACAATGGCATCGTGAACAGACAGAGAGACATCTCTTGTACTTTCGAAAAAAGCACGTACACTATCTTCTGACACAGACTCTCAATATTTTTTAAATTTTAGGACATGGAAATAGACTTAATTTGGATAAACCGAAGTTAATTGAAGCGTTAAAGAGCAAAAAAATACGAGACATAGCTTGCGGAAGTTCTCATTCAGCCGCTATCACCAGCAGTGGGGAACTGTATACTTGGGGATTGGGAGAGTATGGAAGATTGGGACATGGTTCTAATGTTACACAGCTGAAACCAAAACTGGTAAGTCACCGCCACTCGATGTTTTCCATTCAAAAATTATATTTTCTTTAGGTTAAAACATTAGTTGGGCACAGAATCATTCAAGTTGCCTGTGGAAGCAGAGATGCCCAAACTTTAGCTTTATCTGATCAGGGTCTTGTATTTAGCTGGGGTGATGGTGATTTTGGCAAGCTTGGTGAATATATACATTGTTTTAAAAAAAGATAATGAAGACGCCCTAATAATATTTTTTATGTAGGTCGTGGAGGATCAGAAGGTTGCAATGTGCCACATAATATAGAAAGGTTGAATCACTTAGGTGTTATACAAATAGGTAATATATTGGGAAGTTTTAAGCATTTTCAAGAAAAACCTAAGATGACTACGAAGCAAGCAACAATATTCATTACTGACGATTACTTTAAATTGCCCTTTTGGAAACGTTGGTGTGCTAATATAACGTTCAGGTCCACATGCTTAATTTTCACTCTCAAAAAGTTGGTTATCTTCTCGCCATATCGTGCTCCTTTACCGTCAGCTGCTACGGCAATGTCATCCTCGAAAAAGGACGTACCAGTGACGCCACTGTGCTGTAAACCAAATCAAACTGACACAACCAAACATTCAATACTACACTAACTTTTCTATTTTACATAAATGTATTGGGTTGATGCAAAAGTTTCTCCCGTTTTTGGCGCCAGATATTCTATCCCAAAAAAAGTGCTGTTTACTTCACACATTTAAGGTTTTGATGTTGTTTGGCAGAAAGAGTTCTTGGGGAAAAATCTATTACTTGGTTGTGTCTTTTAAATTTTGTTCTGTCCTCTCTTTGTATTTTAAATTTTACCTGTTTAATTTTGTGGTTTAAAATAAGGAGCATTTTCGACATAGTATGCTGGTTTATTCTCCGAAGAGGCAAGAATGCTTCTCATGTACTGTGTACAATGAGGGTGCGATTGATGATTCTACTTGTCATAAGTGCTTCAGAAAGTATCATGAAAGCAATTTTAAGCTTAGTGATGCACTAAGCGAGGCGACTACTTAAATTTGGGCTCATTGAAACAATGCTAATGGCCAAAGACAACGCATGTCTTTAGCCATCTAACATAAACTTTTACAACTTATCTAGGATGTTTTTCCGACTACCATTAATATAGATCACTTCACAACAACTTACATGATAAAAACTTATTTACCCAGAAACGTTCTCCAGAGCTTCTATGAGCGCAGGATTGTACAGTCACGCGCGAGATGGAGAAATGTCATCAAACAGAATAACACATACTATGTCGATTAACTATAATTTTTCGTAAATAATTTTTTTCTTAAAAAATGGAATTAACTTTTGCATTGGCGCAATAGAATGCATGCTATAATAAACGTTATTCACCCACTATCTCCAAAATGCTCATAACTTTTAAAACAATCTTATTTGATTACATTTACTAATGAATATAAATCTTTCATTAAAATATTTGCAGAATGTGGCGCTCAATTTTCATTGGCGCTAACAAAATCCGGAAATATATGGACCTGGGGCAAAGGTGATTATTTCAGACTTGGTCACGGTACCGATCAACATGTTCGTAAACCCACGATGATAGATTCACTTCGAGATCGAAAGATAATACACGTAGCTGTAGGTGCTTTACATTGCTTGGCCGTGACAGACACGGGGCAGGTAAACAATTAAAAGCGACATTTACTAGGCTGCTATAAAATAATATTTGCGTTTTTTTCTTTGCTTAGAAATAAATGATTACACAGGTCAACAAATTTAACCTTTTTTGAGATAACATTGTGTAGTCCTAAATCCGAAAATAATAAGCTAATTACTGTAACACGTACAGTTTTTTGTTACAGGGGGCCGGTGGTGGGGAAAAAAGGGAGACGACATATTTTTACAATCTAATATTTAATGTAAACATGTAAAACGTGTTAAATCTATGCCAAGACATTACTGAGGATTATGCGAATAAAAAATATATTACATGAGATATAATATGATAGTCGGACAACATAGATGGGTTTCAGCGTCCCAGGTATCTTGCTTCGATCATCTTGATGTCCTGGTAAAACATTCCTCCTTATTCGTCGCTTACTACATCCAAATTTTTCGGACAAAAATCCAAATGGATTGTAAAAAAAGGCATTTTTAGGAACATACGACACCTTAGTATTTCATAGGCCTCAAGAGTTCATCTATGAGGTTTTTATAATTTTCATCTTTTTTGTTGTCTATAAATCCTTTCATCACACTTACAAAACACTTTCAAGTTGACAATTCCTTTTCATTAATTTTTTATTGAAAACGGAAATGACCTAGAACCCATAGCAACCCCATAGCAACAGCAAACGGCATATAATTTTTCTTGCGATGCATCCACTGGACTAAATTTACGTGACAACTCCAAATTTTACTTTAATCTCCAATTTGGCACTTAAAATATAAAAGATAGACTTTTTTTGACTTCCTCAGATATAGATTTAGCTTGTGATTTAAATCAATCGTCCTTATATATAACAAAACTTATCCGCTGGATTTTTGGAAAATCGACGACTAGAACTTGCCATTTTATATAAAATCGATGTAAACACTTGACTATACCGTAAACGAGATGGAAAGAAACTAAACTATAGAAAATAGTAAAACAGCCCTTAAAAGTTTGTAGAATACTGTGGCAATACCCTCTCTACGATCATGTGGTTCAATCCAAAGTCAGGTACAAATAATGTTAACCATCCCATGATATAAATGAGAAGCAGATGCTTGGAAATGAGACGTGCTAGGCTATTTCTGTGAAAAGGTGTTTTAATAACTACCCAAATAAAACGCAACAAGAGCATTCTCATCAATGTTACAAAAATCATGTCGACCTGTGTTATACTCCAGTGCTGGCATTACAACATATGCAGTCGACAGGTTTTAACAGAAACGTTAAAATGAGTGAAATATGTTGTGAAATTAGAGCAATTTTAATATATTATTTTAAAAAGGTTTTAAAGTGACTAACGCTGCCAGTGAGATTTGTTAAGTAGAGGAAAAGGTGCATTATCAATCTGCAATACTCAGCTCTGCTTCAAAAAGTTCCGGAAAATATGACATGAGTCTTGAAAATAGGGGGAGGGATCGGAATAGGGGAAAATGGGGGAATCAGGTCGTCGCAGTCTCTCGATGCCGACGTTTTAAGAGATCTGCTGTGACTGCAGATCATAGAACAACAGTGAATAACTAAGCATCTCAAAAACGCAAATAATTTTATTACACTCTATCAGGATTTGTTCAGATTTGGTTCTTTAGGTTTATGCTTGGGGTGACAACGACCATGGTCAACAAGGAAACGGTACCACAATAGTAAACAGGAAGCCAGCTTTGGTTCATGGCTTGGAGGATGTACATGTAAACAGAGTTGCTTGTGGAAGTTCACATTCAATTGCTTGGACTTTACAAGATATACAAACAGTTGCTAAAGTAAAGCACTTTGCGATAAACATTTTGTTTGACTATAAATATTAACGGTTGATTTTAGGTAGAACCAGTCATATTTTCAGTACCAAAGGATTCACTTGGTTCGGCAATCTTAGGTTTATATGATGGAGAGAAAGTACGTATAAAGAGAAACGGGTGTGGCTACCGTTTTAAGTATTCATAACTTTTAAAATAAACAAAAGAAAGAATATTGTTTTTCTATAATATGTTTTTCGTTTTTAAATATTGTGTTATCTAATTTTTGAAAGATATGTCAATCAAATGTGAGCCATCATCGGCAATGCAACTTTATGTCCTTTTTCAGATTTTTTTTTCCATAACTTTTTCAATTTCAACACGAATGTTGTCTTTGAGTTACTGTGTGATATAGAGCTCATTTATATAAATCGTTTTCGTCAAAATCTCCATAAAAATTAATCCGAAGGCATCAAGTCAACAAATCTGATGCCATTACAGTATTCTAATCGTCTATTATAATCTGTAGGCGTCAGATTTTGAACAATTTAAATCCTATAAGGAAATATGTGAAAGTCACCTCTCCAAATTCGGCGTAAACTGCTTGGAAGATGATGCCTTGCGAATGCCAGAAAACAATAGTCAATGACCTTTTATATTTTAAACCCACTATTTTAACTGGCCCTTCATTTCTGTTATATAGTAATGAATCCTTCGGATTGAGTTTATACATATCTAAACACCGCTGTGAACTGGCCATCCCATTCCGTTTTTGGTCCGCACTGAGTAAACGTGGCACCCACCGCCTTTCTAGCTTTCTCATATCCAATTGTTCGTGTAGAATGTTTCATTTCCTTTGTTCAATATGTTTATTATCTCAACGTTCTTTCTATTATTGAGGTAATAATAATTTTGTTCATCATTTCCCAATAGTGATCTACACGAGGCGTTCTGAGAACTGACTTTTTTTTCCTTGTTTTTGGGTTTTTCACCACAATCTAAAACTCAAAAAAAATATCAAAAATATCTGTTTTTATGTAAATAAAGAATCACTGGGTAAAAAATACAAAAAAAACAAACGGAGACAAATTTCTCAGTGATTCTTTTTCTGTAATAAATTTACCTAACAAACAAAATTTAAAAAAATACAAAAAAATTCTAAAATAAATACAAACTTTTGACCGTTAACATTTCGAGAGGTCTTCTCCTCCTGTTTTCAAAACGAATCTAAAAAATAAATTATATTAATTTCTGTATATACTGAAAAGATAGGAAGTAAATATATTTTGTATACATGTCAATAATACTTACATTGACAATAATAGTTTTAAATGACAGTGACACTACAAAAAAAATATATATGTAGGTGAGGTTTGCGGTGTGATTATTGTGTATTGAAATACTTAAACGTTTTTAATTGTATTCTTTAGAATCGGGAACCATTTGAATTTAAATCTATCGAAGGCATAGCAATACAGTTATTTTTATTTAAATTAATTATAGCGGTTTCTTTTAATCTCCTATATTTTGTTACCGATTCTTTTAACACCGTTTTGGAATTATTCCAATTGATTTTATGTTCCGATTCCCATGCGTGTTGACAAATTCCAGATTTATTAAAATCGCCCTTTCTAAGAAGGTTTTTATGTTCTTTTATTCTAACATCTAACGGTCTAGATGTCTCACCTATATAAAATTTACCACATTCACAGGGAATTTTATAAACCACATTTTTGGTATTCTATTGTGTTTGGTTTGGTTTTTATTAATATCGATCTAAGAGTATTTTTCGTTTTAAATGTCGTTCTTATGTTGTATTTATTTCCTACTCTTTTAATTGTGTCGGAAATACCGCGGATGTAAGGAATTGTAAGGTTAATTGTTTAAAAAAATATATGAATATGCCACAATCATTCAGACAATGTTCTGAGAACTGGTTCGAACATGTTGAAACTCAGTAAACCATTTATGAACCAAGAAATAAAATAAAGGAATTACTTCTCAGTCACGCCAGTTCGTGAGTGGTTAAGGTCGGATGTATGAGAGGTTTCCTACGTTAGTCACTCACAGGTCGTTAGGCTTCTCGAAAAAGACTTATGGTTAAGCATAAAACAAAGGGTTAATAGGTCGATTGACCGGGATTTTCGATAGCCGATGACCGTGGTTCGGAACCCACGTTAAGCTGTAGGTCCAGTCGCTAAATTGCTTTCTTGTTGATGCACCTCTAACCCTAAACTTTACTAATGTTGAATTTTATTGTTCATAACACCATCTACGTTAGTCATCCATGCTGTTATCTATTACTATATTTATTCTGTTCAGGCGGACATGTATTTGGTGCTGTAATGTGTTAAAGCTACCCAATAATTCAATTCCTCTATTGGAACCTTTGGTGTGAAACACTAAACTTGAACAGATTTCCACTAAACATCAAATCACTTTATTTAACTTCTCAACAGGCGTTTCGGTAATTATATTTGCATCATCAGGATCATTGTGCTATCAGTCAGATTAAATAATCTCCTGATGATGTAAAATACAGTGATTTGGCGTCATAGTGTTAAATCTCTTTTAGTTTACTACCCAATAATGTCAAAAACCGAACAACAAAATCTACATTTTTTAAAGGTGTGCAATCGAAAGTCAAAAATTAATATTTTTTTAGGCGCAAATGAAATCGTTGAATAAGAAAGCCCCAACTTTGAGTAGCATTGTGATGTCTTTGGAGAGCAATACTGCGAAACAGCAGGCCTTGCAACATATTCTCAATGCCATGCACATTCAGCAATTGCGCCAGGCAATTGTTAAAGCTCTTAGCAGTCATACGAATGTCAAAAATCAGAATCTGACTCAGAACGGAACTTTAGAAGGAGAAAAGTAAGTATACGAAATATTTTTTCGTATTTTATTATTTATTCGTAATATTTTTCTGTTTTTTTTTTATTGAATTACTTTTTTTACTTGAATCCCTTTTGGAGTAGTTTTTGTCAGCATTCTCTATTTCTGGCTTCCTCTTTTGTATGTTGGAGATATGTATCAGTTAGGTCTTTAATTTAGTTTCTTCATCTTTTTGGAATACAGCGTGATCTAGACCCTTCCATCCGTCCCTGCAGCACTATCCTTCCTAGGTAATAACCTAGGAATAGTAGCCTAGGCCTAATAACCTACTAGTAGCCTAGGAATAATAACCTAATATTGAACGCAGGGACGGTAATAACCGTCCCTGCATTTATTAGGTTACCTATTTTAATGCCACCAATACTGACACCATCCGTCCAGTCTTCGAGCACTCTACGTATAATGTATGCATCAATGGCGATAGAAAGCAGTTTTTGTTTCCTTATTGACACAGAACTCTGCGGAAATTCGATCGTCTATTTTCATCACTGCCCTGTTTTTTTTTCATATAGATGACAAGTTCAGTCAATCAGGTGATCTGATACGTCTATTTCCTGCAAAACTTATCATAATTTCTCCCATTTTAGTCTGTGAAACAGATACATATACAAATATATATATATATATATATATATATATATATATATATATATATATATATATATATATATAGATATATATATATATATATATATATATATATATATATATATATATATATATATATATATATATATATATATATAATATATATATATATATATATATATATATATATATATATATATATATATAAATATATATATATACACATATATATATATATATATATATATATATATATATATATATATATATATATATATATATATATATATATATATATATAGTGATCGATAACTTCCAAATCCGTTTCTAAAATAGGAATTCTTTTATCCTCAATAAATTTATTGAACATGACCTGACTCTTCTGGATTATTTTCAAGCCAAATGGTTCCCCAGCCCTTTGCAACTCTTATACGTGTCTTTGCAGCTCCTCTGGGTCTTGTGAAAGAAGAACGATATCATCTGCGAATCTAAGATGATTTTTGTATGCAGCATTAATCCTTATTCCGTTCTGTTCCCAATCCAGATTATGGAACAGTTTTTCCAGGCAGGCTAAGAAAAAAAGAGGCGATATTGCGTCACCCTGCCGTACGCCCCGCTCTACATTTATTCCAACCTCAAGATCGTCAAGGTGGACTGTCGCTGGAATGCTTTTTCATAATCGTTAAAAGCCAAGCACAGTGGCATAGGGTATTCGTTGTGTCTTTCTATGACCTGCTGTAGAACCTGGATGTGATCCATTGTAGTGAATCCACTTCTGAATCCTGCTTGCTCCCTTGGTTGTGCGTCATTAAGTTTTCTTAGTATTCTTTTGGATATTATCTTGGTGAAAACTGATAGGAGGCTTATTGGACGGTAGTTCTTTAAATCTTCTCGTGCTCCTTTCTTATGTAAAAGAATCACTTCTACATTTTTCCAGAAGCTGGGTACTTGTTGTTTGAGGCATTTTGAGTATAATTTTGCTAGTGTTTTATGTAAAGTCCGACCACCAGCTTTTAACATTTCCACAGTTATACTATCCTTTCCAGGAGCCTTGCCATTTTTTATCGAGTCTATAGCCTTTGTCACTTCCTCCACCAGGATATCCGGCACCTGTTCTTCAGTGGGCATTGCTGTTCTTGCTTGACTCTGGTCCTCATATAACTTTGAATAAAATCTTCGGACAACCTCCGTTCCCGTCCGTTCCCTGCACAAAGGAAAAACATTTTTGTCCTTTTCTTTCTTAGCTTCTGCTTACCTTTGTTAATTCCCCAGTTTTCTTTCAGAGTTTTTTGCAATAGCTGCATGTTAAATCGGCGCGTTTCCTATCGAATACGTTTTCTTATAGTTTTGCAAAGCTCAATGTACTCGACCCTGCCAAAAGGACTGCCTGCATTCTATATTGTCCAGCGTTTTTTTATTAAATTAATGGTCTCATTGGAAATTTTTGACTCTTTGAAACATGCTATTGAAGCCGCTGTTTTAAGCACATTGTTGGCGATTTCTTCATATTGGTCTGTAATTTCCATCTCATCTGGGTCTTGTAACACAGCAAAACGATTCGACAAAGCAATTTCAAAATCTCTGCCCCTCTCCAGCAGTTTCCCAGAATCCACTTTGCTCATTTTTGATCTTATCATTCTTCCGCGCACTTTTTGACAGTTTATCCTAATCTTTGCTCGTACTATTCTGTGGTCACTTCCCACATTAAAATGGTTAAGGACAGTACAATTGCAAAATATTGCTTTATCGTTTGACATGATGTAATCAATTTCACTTGTGAGTCCAGACGGACTTTTCCATGTCCATTTTCTGTTAAACTTTTTCTTATAAAATGAATTCATAATATAGAGTTCTTGTCCTTCAAAGTCAACCAGCCTGTCACCGCTATTGTCCTGCTCACCATTTCCATATGGGCCAGTTACATTTTCACCAGTTCTTGCTTTTCCGATTCTGGCATTAAAGTCGCCAATCAGTATTATACCTACACTTCCCTTTGTCTAAAAATATATATATATATATATATATATATATATATATATATATATATATATATATATATATATATATATATATATATATATATATATATCTATATCTATATATATATATATATATATATATATATATATATATATATATATATATATATATATATATATATATATATATATATATATATATGTATATATATATATATAGATATAGATATAGATATATAGATATATATATATATATATATATATATATATATATATATATATATATATATATATATATATATATATATATATATATATATATATGGTTGTCTTCTCTGGCTTTTTCGATAGTTGGTCCAATATTAAATATCTGTTTAAGTGTACCTTTCCCTGGAACAAATCTAGACTGCTCTGGGGGAATCTGCCATAAGTAGGATTTTAAGCGTTCGTGCAATGCATGTGGAATATAATGCGATAAGGCGGTAATTTTCGCGTTTCGCACTTCAACACTTCAACACTTTTTCATATGTGAGTATAAATGTTGATATTGGCCAATCTTCTGGCCACAATCTGATGTCCAAAACTTTTTGGCTGATGTGAAACATGTCTAATCCCTACTTCACCCATTGTTTTAGTTACAGTCAAAGCTCCTTATTCACGGGGAAACGTTCCGTATGTACGCATGGTAATTTGTACGGGATTGTAGGAGATATGTTCCAAGGTTAAAAAATAAAAAGAAAAGATATATATTAAAAAGAATTTAATGAGAGATTTTTTAACAATATTAATAACTATCATCAGGCTTAAACAATAATTCATAACAATCAATGACAAGTCACACCGCCTTGTTGCAAGAAAACATTGTTTATATCCACATTTATCCATTCATGCTAAAGATATTCTGTTAACATATTCCTATAAAGGTTACCATCAATGTCTTCAAAAAAATAAGGTCTTATCACTAGTTTAGACCAAAAACCGCACCAAACAGTAACTTTCTACGAATAAAGAGGTAACTCCTGAATCACTTGAGGATTTTCATCGGCGCAATTGCTGCAGTTATATTTATTGGACCTCCAATATAGAGAAATCCTTCAAAGGCTTAAAGATCAGACTGAAATCAATCAATCACTGCAATCTGATATTTCTAATATTTGTTCACGCCTAAACATCATCGAAGATAAATTGCAACATGGCGTAAATGCTCATGATGGCCCTTCCCCGCAGCCCGAGGCCCCTGCTGACGTTGGCAATGACCTTTTTCAGGAATATTATGACAGGGAGCAGCGAAAGAAGAATGTTATGATATTTGGCCAACCAGAGGATGCCTCCCCGGATAGCGGTCAGAAGGATAGGGATGTCATTCTCGGTGTGTTTGGATCACTCTATCCTGAAATCGACGTGAGTGGAGTGGTGAAGGTCATCCGTCTTGGTCGTTTTGGTGCTGCGAAGCCTCGGCCGATTAAGGTTATCTTCGGGGACTTCATCATGGTCTCGGAGATTATAAAAAAACATATCGAATTAAGGCAGACCAAAATCTCCGTCATCTATCTATTACCACCGACAAGACCCCAAGGCAGGTTCAGGAGTACCGAGCAGTTAGATCTAGGTTGATGGAACGTCTTAACGCCGGCGAGAAGGATTTGAGGATTAAGTATATTAGGGGTGTTCCTAAGATTGTTTCGATTGGTGCGCGGCTTTTAAACTAATGAGTCTGTCTGGCGGGATCTGTACTGATGTCTGCATGGCTTACCAGAATGTTAGAGGTCTCAATACGAAGACTTGCGAATTTAGCAAATCAATTAGTGTGGCGGAACATCACATTGTGGGGTATCTGAGACGTGGTTGCAGCCGGACGTACACAGTGCTGAGTTGTTTAGTGATAACTATGTAGTGTACCGAGCGGATAGACAGTTGGAACTGATGGATGTTTCGAGGGGAGGCGGAGTTCTTCTAGCTATAAGGTCTGACATAAAATCAGAACAAATTAATTTGAATTCATTTGCTGAATTGGTGCCTTCAGTTGATATTGTTGCTTGTAAGTTATCTCTCAATAATATTATCACCTACATTTTTTGCATCTACATTCAGCCGGGTGCCAGTGCAGATCTGTATCTGGCATTATTTGATTGTTTTGAAGGGTTGACTGGGTTGTACGGTGCCAGGTTGGTGAATGTTGGCGATTTCAACTTACACTTTGAGACTGGATCATTTATCCGATGTCCTCGATTGTCTCTACTTTTTGACTTTATGGCGTTGTTCGATCTCAGTCAGCATAACCTGGTTCTCAACACCCGAAAATGTATCTTGGATTTGGTACTGTCGAATATTGGTTGTGAGGTGTTGCCGAACTGCTCGCCTATGGTGCGCGAAGATGGTTACCATCCTACTCTTTCCATCCATTTTCAGTATAACGCTGCACCATGCAGAAGTAATTTCCCAATTAAAGCCCTTACCAGAAGGTACAATTTTCGTAGAGCCAACTTTCCTATGCTGTATGAACAGATTCTGCTGCAGGATAGGGCATTCCTTGCCCAAATTATGAATATTAATGAAGCCGTGTCACAATTTTATAATAGATTGACGGTTATATTTGATATGTGTGTTCCTGTCATTTCCGTGAAGCGTCGAAAATTTTCATACCCAGAATGGTTTACTCAAGATATCATTGCTAATATTAAGACGAAGGAGCACTGTTTCCGTAGATGGAAGTCATTTAAACTACCCGATGATTATGCTCACTTTTCTAACCTCAGAAGAACAATTAAAATAAAAGTTGAGTTTGCTTACCGTAACTATATTGAGCAGGTTCAGAATAATGTTGAATCTGATCCTAAGGAATTATAGAGGTTTATTCATAAAAAAAAAACGTACGTCTCGAATACCAGGCACCATGAAAGCTAATGGTAGCTAACTGAATGAGCCTCAGGACATAGTGAATGCCTTTGCTTCCTTTTTTGGTAGTGTATTTATACCTACCAGGACCTTTGGTTCGGTTGACCCTATATCAGTTTGTAGTTTGGAGGAGAAAGATGTCCTCAGAGCTTTAAAGAACGTTAAGTCAAAAATGACATCTGGCTTTGATCGCGTTCCTGCATTCTTATTGAGAGACTGTGCATATGCACTGGCAGGGCCTTTAGCAATACTTTTTAATACACCCGTATCTACGTGTACGTTTCCTGACATTTGGAAGATCGCTCGAATATGTCCCGTCTTCAAGTCTGGGGATGCCTCTGATGTGTCCAACTATCGACCTATATCCATACTCTCAAATTTTTCGAAGGTGTTCGAGTCCGTATTACACGAAAAAATATTCAGCCAAGTCAAAAATAGGATAGTGTTTAGTCAGCATGGATTTTTCCATAAGAGATCCACAGTTACCAACTTGTCTTGTTTCTTTCAGAGTAGTTTTAGAGCTCTTGGGTCAAAAGCGCAGGTTGATACTGTGTATACCGATTTCTCCAAGGCTTTTGATAGGCTTGATCACTCCATTTTGGCAAGTAAGATGGATAGTGTGGGCTTCCATGATGAGTTGATAAAGTTCTTGACCTCCTATCTTGCTCAACGCAGGCAGTTTGTTGAGAATAATGGCTTCAAATCTGATGAGTTTGTCGCAACCAGTGGTGCGCCCCAGGGTAGCAACCTGGCTCCACTTATCTTCGCGATTTACATTAATGACATCACTCAGAATATAACAAGTCGAACTTTACTCTTTGCTGTCGATCTGAAGATCTTCAGACCTATTGATTCTCAGCAAGATTGTGTTGAACTTCAACATGACCTGCACTTGCTGAGCGCCTGGTGTGACCAAAATGGACTCCCACTAAATACTCGGAAGTGTAAGCGCTTAACATTCTGCAGAAGCCGCAACCCGATTCAATTTGACTATATTATTGATGGTGTAGTGTTGGAAAACTGTGACTTGGTGAAGGATCTTGGGGTAACGGTGGATGCAGTGTTGAGTTTTAATCAGCATGTACAGATGGTGACACGGACAGCATTACGAACCCTGGGATTTATAATCTGATCTACAGGTGATTTTAGAAGTGTCTCATGTTTAACTACACTTTTCAATTCATTGGTTCGCTCAAGATTGGAGTATGCTTCGTTGATATGGTCGCCAATTTACCGGATTCATGTCAATAAACTAGAGAGTGTGCAGCGTAGATTCCTCAAATACCTAGCATATAGGGTTGATGGTCACTATCCGGCTAGAGGAATTGACCAGCGGGTGCTCCTTGACAGATTTCGGATGCAATCCCTCTCACATCGGAGGATTTGTATGTCTCAAATATTCCTCTACAAGTTGATCAACGGGCTTATCGATTGCCCTGAACTATTGGAGCAATTGCCATTTCTTGTACCTCAATTCTTTGCTAGGAGGTCTAACACCTTTAGAGTGCCCCGTGCCCTGACTAATTTTGAGAGCAGGGCGCCACTATTTCGTGCTTGCAGATATTGCAATCTTTTGAGTGTTCATTCTGATGTGGATCTGTACTCAGTTTCCCCTTGTTCACTAGTGCGGGCCCTGCAGGACGCAATACATTTGATAAATGAATGATATTTGTTGTTTTTTAATATTGATGTACTATCTTTTCGACTTCTAATCTTATACTTGTACTTATGTTATGTACTTGTTACCTTGCCAAATAATATAGATTATCTTGTTCTAGCAATAGTGGTTTACATAGATATAGTTATGATTATATATACACATCAGTTTAATGTATTAGTATAATTTCATGCTTAATTTGTAATCAATTCTCAATTTCATTTTTTCCTTTTTTTTTTAGTTTTGTAAAACATAATTATCTATTTAATTTGTCTTGTTATTGGGACATGTTCCTGTTAGACAATAAACATTATTATTATTATTATTATTCTGCTCATCCTTACTGTAGAATCTCAGCTCATGCTGGCCGGTATTCCAATGCCAAGATGAAAAAGCAATTCAGCTCCTCTCACCCTAGCATAATATCTTACGAACAATGTGACACGTCTGCAAGAGCACGGCACGCTGTCCCACTATGGCAATCGATCTCGAGATACCGAGGCTCTCGAGGTTCTTTGAAAATCTCTTACTTATCAGGCCTTCGGCGGATATAACGAAGGGCACTACATCTACTTTACTCAGTTTCCACTGGTTCTTCAAGTCGTATGCCAGATTTTCATACTTTGTGGATTTTTCTATCTCAGTTTTTCTAATGTTATGAGATAGTGGCACTGCGATGTCAATTATAAAAGCCCTCTTGTCCTTTTTGTTGATTAGAACAATATCCGGCCTGTTATAATCAACCGTTCGATCAGTAGTGATTGGTCTTTATTATTCGGTATTTATTATTATTATTATTATTATTATTATTATTATTATTATTATTATTATTATCCTAGTACTGAACTCAGCATCTCAGCCTAAGCTGGTCTATATTACAATGCCAAAATGAGAAAGCAATTCAACTCCTCTCACTTAACATACAATTTTACGAACAATGTGGCATGTCTGCAAGAGTACTGCACGTTGTCCCACTATGGCAATCGATTTTGAGATACCAAGGTTCTTCAAATTTTTTGAAAAGTTCTTGCTTATTAAGCCTTCGGCGGATATAACGAAAGGCACTATCTCTACCTTATGCAGTTTCCACTGGTTTTTCAAATCGTACGCAAGGTTTTCATACTTAGTGGTTTTCTCCAACTCGGTTTTCCTGATATTATGAGAGAGTGGCACTGCGATGTCACTTATAAAAGCCCTTTTCTCCTTTTTACTAATTAGAACAATGTCTGGTCTATTATAATCGACCGTTCGATCTGTTGTGATTGGTCTGTCCCAGTATAGGATTGAATCAGATGATTCCAATACGGGAAAAGGTGAGTACTTATAATATGGAGCAGGTGCGTTATCTAATAGCGAATACTTTAATGCAATTTGCTGATGTATAATTTTCGCCAGCTGATTATGTCTTCCTAAATAAGCATTAGGGGCTAGAACTGCACACCCACCGATAAGGTGTTCAATCAATTATTATTATTATTATTATTCACAAACCCATAGGGTCACCTTCCAATTTCTGCGCGCTGTTTACTTATGTATTTTTCCATGGTAAAATGCCATAATGTACTGAACACAACAATCTGTAAGTGACATTTATATTTCAGTGTTGCCACTATTACGTTTCAAAATTCTCACACTCTTACTGGAAAACTATTTATAACTGTCAAATATGTTTTAGAACAGCTGAACTTTCTGAATTAAGTTTTTCTTTATTTTTTTACAATAACGTATTTCTTTTCTAAATGATCTGTTATGTGTATGTCATATAAATATTGTTTAATTCTTTAGAAATCACATTACTCCTCACGGTACCCTCGATGCTGCAACTGTTCTCGGAGCCGGAGAAGCACCAGTATCGCTATCAGAAATAGCTGACATGGCTGCATCACAAACCACACCAGATCAAGAAGAAAATCCTTTGGCTCTACTTCAATCCATGACGACTAGCAGCTGTTCAGCCAGTATCTCTTCAAAGCACAGTAAAATGTCTACTAGCGCCATGAGTGTTATTGCAGCTACTTTAACAAGTCACGCGGAAGTATAACAACGCAGGAAAATATATTTAACTTCTTTTAATATATTTTTTATTGCATTACAGGTTGTTGGTGATGGTGGATATACAGGTCTGGATGAATTCACATCCTTACTGACTGAAAATGATGCTAGATTGCTTGTTGATCTTCTTAAACTGGCTGTAGCAGGTAGGATTGAAGATGACCAAGCCAAAGAGGTAATACCTCGCGCTTACATTATTGAATCAGTTTAATTTCTTTTTAAATCTTTACAACAGATTCTTTCGACAACCTTGACAACTATGGGTGCAGCAAATCCAACTATCGGTGCCATGTTACTGGAACTTTGCGTCACTGAACTTGAAGATACAACCAACAGCACCCAACCCTATTCATCTACTCCGCATCCGGTAGTTCAGGAATCGAATCATCCATATTTTGATGATATCAAATTGAGCGGCCACGTTCGATTACCTGGAGCTGAAGCTCTGAGGGTAGAATTTGATCGAAGGTAAGGGGGGGTAAGAGAAATAAATTCGCGCGCTTTACGTATCGTTGCAACTATTTGTTTTGCCATATATACCCATGTATACCAGGCCAACCATACCAGTTGGTACAATTGGCTAAAACATCTCACAAAAGTTTCATATCATTTTGCTTGTTTTTTGTCTCTCTGTGACATTTTTATCAATAAACTATGTCAAAAAAAAAATACAGTTAAGTGATACAAGGACGTTGATGATGGTAGAGGAGCATTTGAATGAGCCTTCAACCTTCGCGTCTAACCGGATCGATCTCCAGCACGTTCTTTGCCAGTTTTTGGCTACATGATGTGTAGTAGTTCTTCAGCATTTCGTCTTGCATTGTTCGGTCATCGTGTCTTTGGTATACCTCTTTTTCTGTTATCCTCGCCTCGCCCCTCCATCATTTTGTTTGGATTGAGTTTTTTTCACATTTACGCCACGTGTCCTGCCCATCTGAGTTGCTGAACACTCAAATAATATACAATATCTAAATCTTTGTACAGAGTCCAGCAGGGAGGTATGGTATTTTTGAAACAACTGTTACGGGCGGCAGTGTTAAGGAATGTTGTTAGTATGGTTGATATCTACTCGTTCCGGGATGCCGTCTCAGTAGCCATGGAGCAGTGGTCTGTGGCACATTGCGTGTTTATTTGCAACACTTTTATTGAATCTTATATTTCTGTTGTGCTCACACAGCGACGATTTCGAAATCATTTTAATGTTGATTCGGTATGGTCGCGTTCCAAAATGCGATACCTTTATGAAGTGGGTGAACAAATTTCAAACAACAGGATCGTTGAGACCTGGGACTGTACGAGCAGGAGATCGAACAGTACGAACCCTGGAAGACATTGAAAGGGTGCGACAAGCGGTGGAAACCATCTCTCCCGTTCAGTGGTACGTCACACTCGCGCTCTTAGAATATCAGACAGGTCAGTTTACGTAATCTCACATTTAGACCTTTATTTCCATCCGTATAAAATTATGGTTATCCAAAAATTGCAACAAAATGACTTTGTAAGATGGCATAGGTTCGCAGAAAGGATGTTGGAATTGTAGGACGACAACATCATTTTGTTCATGAGTGACGAGGCCCATTTTCATTTATCGGGGATGGTAAACAAACAGAACTTTCGATACTGGGCACCCGAAAACCCACGAGTACTACATGATCAACCTCTGCACTCCGAGAGAGTAACTGTTTGGTGTGTCGTATCTCGAACTTACATTATTGGACCATATTTTTTTCGTGAATTGGCGAACAGTGTCTGTTAACACAGATCGCTATCTCGCCATGTTGCGTGATTATTTTTTGCCAGAACTAAGATGACACATTAACCTCAATACACTTTGGTTCCAACAAGATGAGGCGACTTGCCATACGTCAAGAGTAACAATGGCCTTTTTAAGGTAACATTTCCCTGGGCGACTTATTTCGTTGGTCACCAGACTTTTCAGCTTGTGACTACTTTTTATGGAATGTCTGAATGATTGTGGCGTGTTCATATATTTTTTTCTTTATTTGGGTTTTTCGCCACGATCTAAAACTCAAAAAATATCAAAATATCTGTCCTTATGTAAATAAAGAATCACTGGGAAAAACAAAAAACCAAACAGAAACAAATTTCTCATTGATTCTTTTTTCTAATAAATTTGCCTAACGAACAAAATTTTAAAAATATAAAAATCTTCTAAAAGATATACAAACTTTTAACGTTAACGTTAAACGGGAAGTATTCTCCTCCCGTCTTCAAAATGAACCAAAAAATAAAGTATATTAATTTCTATAAATTATGAAAAGATAGAAAGTAAATATATCTTTTGTGTATATCAATGATATTTATATTGGCAATTAGTTTTTAATGACAGTGACATACTACAAATATATATATATATATATATATATATATGTAGGTGAAGGTTACCGTGTGATTGTAATTGTTTATAGAAATTCTTAAATGTTTTTAATTGTATTCTTTAGAATCAGGAACCATATTGAATTTAAATCTACCGAAGGCATAGCAATAAATTTATTTTTATTTAAATTAAATATAGCGGTTTGTTTTAATCTTCTATCAATTGGAATAATTCCAAAACGCCTCGGCAAAAATGGACGACACCTAACAGATGTGTTTTTTCGCACCTGACTGTGTTATGTATACTTTAATGGCAATATACCACTAATTTATAAAAACAATACATTTTGATATTCGTTTAAAAATAAGAGCGTGTCAGCGCAGTTTTTTTAAAATCGGGTGAGCAGTCCTCAGGGTACAGGGACCTCCCTGCTGGTCCCTGTACAATTGGGTTTTGAATAAAAAATAATTATCGATTTTTTTTACTCTTATTTTATCACAAATAATATTGATAAACGATGCGAAAAACTTAAAAAAAAATGAGTGCAATTAATTATAAATGATAAAAATTTATAAAATTTAAAATAAAATCACGTGACTACAAAAGCGTCACAATTGGCTGCCATGTCTGTGACGTCATTATGTTAAAGTGTTTTCACGTATGTACTGTCAACGGCTTTTACCTGTGTATATGATGTCAAAATTATTGAAGTTTAATGCAAGAAAAATTTTTGGTTAATTTAATTCAGTAATGTGTGACAAATGGTTCATAAAGGCCATTTCTGATAATAAATCTGGTATGGATATTTTTATGGTCACAGGCTGTGACGTTAAGAATTTACCTTTTAAAAACAAGACTTCTTTCCATAGACGGGATCAATTTTTATGAAGATATCACAAAACTCATTTGCCATTCATAAACCTCACTCAGTTTGGTGTAAGTCAAGTGTAATGTCGCCTTTTCAGTGCTCTTCAATGGAACGGGGATTAAGCATTTCCTCCAAGTCGGATTCAGTCAAATTTTCACGTATTTTGAATTTCCACGTATTCTTCATTATTACCGACAGTTAAATGAAGCCACGGATTTTGCCAGCATGATTTCAATGTGTATGGCTTCAGCTCTTGCAATAATTATTTTATGTTAACAATGCACTTTGTAATGTGAAAATGTTTCCAGCATTGCATAACAATCATATAAAGGTCACATTCCATGGTGTCCAGTATGATTTTAAAGGTTTATTTAATGTAAAAGAGCTTAGAGGTTTGGATTATTTCTTGTTCTATAAATTGGAGTAATTCCGTCGTGTTATAAGGCAAAAATATCACCTGTATATTTGGAATATTTGGAATTATCACCTGTATATATTTTTTTTTTGATGCATAGCTTCAAAACTGCCTTCAAATCTAAATTATTTTTCTTTAAATAAGTTTTAACTTCAGGAACAAAACAATCACGGAACCAGCCACAGAAAATGGCACTTGTAACCCACGCTTTCTTGTTTGAACTCCAAAACACTGGTAGGTTGTCCTTGTTTTGATTTTTCTAAGCATGAGGATTTAGCATTCTGTAAAGCATAAGTGGCTTAATTAAACAATCTTCTAGTGCATTAAAACAAAGCAGCAGTGTAACTCAATTTTTTGCTGCCTTAAAACTAAAGGCGCACTGTTCACTTTTAGATATAAAAGTTTTGTTTGGCATTCTTCTCCAAAACATGACAGTTTCGTCTGCATTAAACACTTGTTCAGATTTTTATCCACCATCAGCAATTAACTTTGAAAATTTCTCTAGATATGTTGCTGCCTGCTGCTGAAGTGTCTGCAGATGCAGCTTCTCCAACAATCCAACAAACGAGGTTATTTCCTAAAATAACCCCGAAACTACACATCAAGTAGATGGGGCTAGATAATCTTTCGTAACACTGGGCTACTGTGACATCATTGTCTTCTCTTCCTTGATGTTCCCTCAGTTCGATCCACGACGACGATTTTGGTTAGAACGCTTCGCACCACTCTCCTCTGCAGTACAAATAAACAGAGGAGGGTGAATCTTAAAATGTTATTTTATGTATGTCATTTGCCGAACTCACTTAAGGTGGTTCAGCGGTATATCATTTTACTTACGTCCAAGTACCGTATTTTGTTGTTGATTCTGTTCCTGAAAAAAAAATCACATCATTTTGCCGCAATGTTTTTATTTTCCCAAGCGCAGGACATGGTAGTCCCATGGGAGTACGCCCCGTTCTGTACATCCTAATGTACATTCTACAGAGTCCAGGGCACACGACGAGGAAGTGGAGGTAGAATTTGTTGATACGTCTTTATTAGACTGTGGACGTTGCTTAGACATTTATTACATTCCAGGAGTCGACAACTTAAACTGTTTCCCAGACACTATCAGCAACCATTTCAGTCCCTTTTTATTCTACTATCTCACGTATATCTAAAAAAAGAACGTATATTTGTAAAATTATATCATATATCAATGTGTCTTATTTTCAGATGCTCCACCGAACGCCGCCATGATCCCCTCACTATCACTGATGGAACGGGAAGATTGGAAGCCATGCGGAGCGGTCGAGAATGGTCGGATTGGTCCTCTGAATTGAGAATTCCTGGTGACGAACTCCACTGGACATTCAGCAGCGACAGCTCTGTTAATGGGTGGGGCTGGAGATTTACGGTATATCCGGTGATTCCCAACAACGGGTAATACAGAGAACTTTCGTCAAGATATTTTTTAACATTATCGCTGATCAACAGGATTATGGAGATTGGATCTGATAGGGCTATTCTAAGTCAACCGTCGATGGATATGGTCACTTGCCTCTTAGATCCTAGATTATATTCAGGAGCTGATTCGACTTTAATGTCTAGACTGGCGGCAGCACTGGCAGCTTGTTCCCAACTTAGTTTTCTTTCTGCTAATCAAAGAATGTGGTCTCTTCAAAAGTTACACAGGTAAGATGTGACGAGGTAAGATATTTTGAGATGTGATAAAGGTTATTGTAATTGAAGTATACTATAAAAGAATAAGGTGATTGGTTGTGACATCTGACATAAGTTTCATATCATTTAGCTTGCTGAGAGTTGGAAATTACAGTGTCTTTTGTAATTGTTACACATTGTTGGTGGTTTTTGAGTAGAGAAAAATTTCTCAAGCAAAACATTTGCAATAAATTTCGACAAAAAAAATCTTATGTTGATACATTAAATATGTTACGGTGATAAAGCTAGGTAAAACAAAAGATGTTTACAAATGATAATGGGTGATCCAAAAAGTTAACTTTTTGAAATGAATTAAAGAAAAACAAGTTAATCAATTTTAACAAATTTATTCTTAAAATTCATAAAAACTCTTGAAAATGTATGTTCTTAACATTGTCATGTCATGTTTCATTGTACATTGTCTAAATGTCATTATTTAGCTAACAGGCCCTCCTGAAGCCAACCTCTAAAATTTCTCTGAAAGTCAAGTGTCTGCAGTGTAGCTTCGATTTCTTGCCGAATATTTCTCTTTAAATCTTCCAGACTGGCGGGGCGGCTGTGGTACACTTGGCTTTTAATATATCCCCATAACAAAAATCACAGGGAGACAGGTCCGAGCTTTGGGGGACCACTGAATGTCTCCACTTCGAGAAATCAATTTTCCTGAAAAAAGCGCCTGAGCGACGGGCAAAGAGGGCATATTGAAAATGTGGCAAATGGCTCCGTCCTGTTGGAACCAAGTGTCCTGAGTCTATCCTTCAAATTCTGGAAGAGCAGGAGTGAAAAAAGTTTGAAGCTATGTAAATATAACGCTGAAAATTTACTGTTACTACGCGGCCCTGGTGGTCTTCGAAAATAAAAACGGGCCGATTATTCTGGATGCCGACATTGCAGTCCAATCTGTGACTTTCGAGCTATACAAAGGCCGTTCATGTTTCTTTTAGGATTTTCTCCACATCAGTAGCGACAATTCTGATTATTAAATAAAAAAAAATAAATACACACTTTATTTAGCATATGCAGCAAATAGTAACAAAACAAAATCAATATACAAAAAAAAAGTAAGAAAAATTCTAAAAAATCTTAACAAAAGAAAATACATTCAAAAAGGCAATAACCAACATTGTTCAAATGATAAAACACTCTATTGCTTCAAATAATAATTTAACAGTCTATTAAATGCATGCACATTAGGAGCGCTCCCTATGTGGGCGGGCAAAGCATTGAAGAGACACCACCTTCCCAAAACAATGTCTTCTGGAGAGCAGTAGTTCTCACAATTGGTACATTATAATTGTTCTTAGAACGGACATCGTAAGAATGCATATTTACTCTTTGTACCAAAAAAGTATTCAAATAATCGGGCAACAAATTATGTTTTATTTTATATATCAATCGAATGTTAGCCCCTTCAATGCCCCGCGCAACTGATAACCAATCCAATGCCTACAACATTACCTCTATCGGTGTATACCTATTACAGTTCAATAGTACACGCATAGCCTTGTTCTGCTGTATTTGAAGTCTACCAATACTCTCCTTATTACATGATATCAGCACAGACATACAATAGGTAAAATGGTGTAAAACTATAGTATTTTATACAAGCCTCTTGGACCATGGTGATAAATGTGACGATATATGACTAAAGAACCCTATTTTTTTCCCAATCTTTCTACAAGATAACTGACATGATTACAAAATGTTAGCTGAGGATCCAACAGTACTCCTAAGTATTTAATTTCATTTACAATTTCAATGTCACAATTTTATATTTATTTTTAACCCTAACTCATTAAATCTTTTGCAGTTTGCTTTAGACCCTATCACCATGCACCTTGTTTTCAGTTCGTTTAGTTTAAGTTTATTTTTGCATAGCCATCTAAATAATATTGCCAGTTCACTATTCAAGGTTTCAACCATCTCAGGCAAATTATACCCAGACACAGATATGAGAGTATCATCTGCAAAAAGACTAATAAAACATTTATCCAATATTGTAGAAATATGGTTGATATATATCAAAAACAGCAACGGGCCCAAAACACTACCCTGAGGAACTCCTCACGCACTTTCCCTCTTTGCCGACACTTTTCCCTCAACCCTCGTCCTATGATGTCTGTCTGTTAAGTAACTCTTGATCCATTTTAAGGCTTTCGATCTTACACCATAACTTAATAATTTTTTACACAGTATATCCCGGTCAATAGTTTCGAATGCTCGCTTTAAATCTATAAATACACTAAGCACAGTTTTTCCGACCTTTATATCGCTCCTCCATGTTGCGCAGACATACTGAATAGCCGTCTCACAAGAATGTTTTGTCCTAAACACTGAGCAGAAAATAACAATTTATTGGTTTCAAAATAAGTTTTCAACTCTGTACATACTATAGTCTCAATGATTTTAT
The DNA here is from genome assembly GCA_031761425.1 of Cosmopolites sordidus. Classification (NCBI taxonomy): domain Eukaryota; kingdom Metazoa; phylum Arthropoda; class Insecta; order Coleoptera; family Curculionidae; genus Cosmopolites; species Cosmopolites sordidus. The sequence continues at coordinate 108,121 of JARFXV010000960.1, forward strand.
CAACAACAGGTAATAAATTAATTGGTCTAAAGTCAGTTGGTATACTAGGCTTTGGTATTTTTGGAATTGGTACAATAATGCTGGTTTTTAAGTCCTCAGGAAATGTATTCATTTCAAAACTATTAATTAAATACAATAAAGGATAACCGATGACACAAAAAATGTTTTTCATTAACCTTATCGTAATTTCATTGTCACTCGTACTTCGGGTTTTTAAACTAAACACAACTTTTCTTAATTTGTTTAGAGTAACATGTTTAAACTCAAAAAAATCGTGAGTCCTGCATACTTTGACATCACTGCTCCAGTCCTGCTCTTCGATACTCTGTTCTACTTCATTCAAACTATCGAAGTAAAAGTTATTGAAGTTCTCCTCCGTAGGTCCGTAGTGAGTATCAAAGTCGATTCGCGAAAAATCGGCACGCCCCTTACCATTGTCCAGCAAATCCTTTATTGTTCTCCACATCTTCTTCCCGTCCCCCCTACAAGCATCGATATTATTATTAAGGTACTTTTCCTCTCAAGTCGCATCATGGACAGTGCAATATTTCTTTTCTGCTTATAAATTCTTCAATCATGTTCATTCTTTGTGAAAGAAAACTTTCTATACGCTCTGTCCCTCTCAACTTGAGCATTTCTTAGCTCTTTGCTCATCCAAGGGAACTTTCTAGGTTGTACTAATTTTAAGGGAACAGCCATATCAATAGCATCATGTAGAGTTTGCATAAAATCAACATATAATTTACTAACGTCAATGGAATTGTAGTCCCAATCATTCCCCATTAACTCAGTAATCAGCCTCGAGACTGCTTGCTCATTCGGATTCCGAGCATACGTATGTTGAGGTGTTTCACATACAATACCCTGAAGTTTAAACTCGGTACCAATAATCTCATGATCGCTTATCATCGGAAAATCTCTACCAAGCAATTTTTTGGGCATTGACATGGGCATTAAGGTGGAAATGAGCCTCGGAATTGTTGTTGCAGTAATATTCACGCACACAAATTAAGCGCTCCTCTCGCTTTGTCTCACTGCATGGTTACTAAATTTCCTTGAGTCTAACTATCGCTTAAGACCGACTCTACCTTTCCTCCCCTCCTATCAAATTGTCTATACTGTTTGGATCACCCTGTTTAAGAATTTTAGTGATGGTAGAGAAGCAGTTGTAGATGAACCTCGTTCAAGAAGGCATTCTACGTCATCCAATGAAGAAAACATTACCAAAGACAAGGTACCTCATTATATACTTGTAGTGAGTAATCGTCGAATATGTATTAAAGACAATGTCGATATTAACAAGTGTATTGCAATGAGAGGGAATTACCTGAAGGAAAGAAACTAAATTTGGATGAATACATAAATAATATGTGTTTTATTTAAAAACTCACTTTGCTTTTTCATCATTGTAGTATATGAATAGAATTCACGAAATATATACAAGTTTTCCCTCGCATATGGCTGTATCTCATCCTTTACAATATGCCAAGCGGAAAATATAAAAAGAAGTGAAGTGGTCACTAGTTGCAAAAATGTAATTCTTAAACCGAAAATGAACTGAAACAACCGAATTGTACTGAAAATGCAATACTGATTGGTTGTACAGCAACTTTTTTGCTTATCACGTAGAAAAAATTTTTTTGTTGCATACTTTCTAGGAATAAGAAATGGGTGCTTTTTGATTAACTTACTTACTTAATCCTTTGCCTTTATACCGTTATGTGTCAGGCGTGTGTAGTTGAGGTTATCTTCTATACATCTCTCTATTTCTTCCTATCTTGTGTCAGTGTCCTAATTTCTTCCTGTTATGCCCTTTTTCCAGTCTCCTCTTTAATCCCATCTCTCCATGCTCTTCTTGGTCTTCCTTTACAGTTCTTTCCTTGCACTCACGCTTCGTACACTCTGTGACCCTGTTTTCCAGCATGCGACACACATGTTTGAAACACCTTAGTTGTGCTTTTTTATCATTTATGGAATCAATCTGTATGTTTTCTCTAATTATTTCATTTCTGATTATTTTTGTTTTGTTCTCCATTTTCCTCAGGAACCTCATTTCCATTGTATTTAATTACTTCTGTTTTTATCTTATTCGGTATTTCTTTACTTCCAAGGAAATTTGTCTTCATCATGTTAAACACTTTCCTGTTTTTCCCAGTCAAACGTTTATTTTTCGTTCCATTCTTCCTTTGTTCTCGACTGTCGATCCCAGGTATTTGTAGCTTTTCACTTGTTCTATTAGCGTCCCATTTAATTGTATGTTATGCTTCTTGTTTTTTTTTATGTGAGTATACTCTTTGTCTTGTATATATTAATTTTCCTGTTTAATTTTGTCAACTCTTCGTTCGAAATTTCTAAGTTGTGTTGAAGGTTGTTTTCTGTATCCGCTACTATGGTCATATCATCTGCAAACAACGACAATGTTTTCATCATTTTCTTTGCATCTTTTAACGCTTCATCTACTACAATCGAAAATAACAATGGATTGAGCACACATCCTTGTTTTACTCCGAGAGTTGTAAATTCCTTCGATTTTTCATTATTTATTCTCACGATGTTCTTGTTGTCCCTGTACATAGTATTTATTACTTCTACTGTTTTATCTATTTCTCATTTCTCTAGCGTTATCCATATGTCATCTCTTTTAATTTAATCAAAAACTTTTTCTGGGTCTATGAAACATGTATATATCTGTTATTTTTTATTCGTTTTTTGCATGTTTGTCCTATCATGAACAGTAGATCTTGCGCGCTCCTTCTCCTCTTAAATCCACATTGTGTTTTCTGCATTGTCATCTCAATTTTTCTCCTTATCCTTTTCTCCAATATTCTATACATTTCATGGTCCGCTTGTAAATGTTCTTCCCCTATAATTATTGCAATTTCTCTTTATGTATTGGCAACATGATTCCTGAATTCCATTCCTTTGGCACTTTTACCTTTTTATAATGTTGTTCAACAATCCTGTCAGCCTTCTTACTCCTTCCTCTTGATAAATTATTATCATAAGTTAAATAATTAACTGGAAAAAAATATTGTTAGTATCCTGCCGAATCACTTACATATCTCAGGTTACAATACATTGTTCTGTATTCAGTAAAAATAGAAACGTGTGTTTTGCAGAAAACGTCATATATGCGCGACCACGTGTTGCAAAAGTTGTGAAGAAAGCATTCTCTGGTCTTATTCTTCTGGTGACCCTTAACTTTCCGCAGCCTTGACTTATATCAGCCCCTCGCCAATTTTTAGTTTGTCAACATGTCTTCTTATTTGTCTCCTTATATTGTCTTGATTCCACTATTCATCCCTCCAGGAGTCTCCATGGAATTTGAGTTTCTGGCATTCTTGCCATCTGAGTCGCCGAAAGCTCACATAGTCTATAATATCCAGATCTTTGTATAATTGCTTCATTTTATTATCATTCACAGCACCAAAAATTCTTCAGAGTACTCTTCTCTCAAATACTGCAAGCATTTCTTCTACATTCTTTGTAAATGTCCACGTTTCACAACCATTAGTGAGTACTGGCCGAATGATTTTTTTCTATATCCTAACTTTCGCGTTCCTTTTTATACGTTTAGATCTTAGGACATATTACAGGGAGTAAAAAGTTTTGTTATCCTTCATGGCACTATTTCTAATTTCTCCTATGTTCTTGTTTTCGTATAGTTGGTTCTCAAAGAAGTAAATTCATTTACAACTTTAATGTTGTCATCGCCGTTTGTCCATTCCTGTTCTGTTCTATTAGTTCTCGTTTAAATTCTATCGGCTTATCGGAAGACATTCGAAAATGGTTGATAAAAAAGTTTTACTAGAAATATGCCAAAACGTTAAATTTCCTTAATAGAATTTAAGTTTATATCTTGATAGTGTTTTAAATGAATGTTTATTTTTTTTTTATTTAGACTATTAGTAACAGATTCAAAAAATAAAACCGCAGCTGATCAGTTACAACAACTTAATTCCACTGATGGTACCCTGAGCAATCTCTTGGAAGAATTACCTCAAGCACTTCTGCGACAATTCGAATATGAAGATAGTTCAGTAAGAGCAGGTTTGCATCTCATGCATTCCGATTTCTTCAAAGTTCTGGTGGCCTTGGCTTGTGATCTAGAATTAGATAAAATGGCAGATATAGTGGACAATCATAAATGGTATTAGATCATTCTAACTAATTTTAGATTGGTTGTAATTTTGTGGTTTTCAGGGCGTGGTTTAGAAGATATTGTAATGCCGCAAGAGTGGCCAAATCCTTGATACGTCGGACCCCTTTACCAATGAATTTCTGCATGGAAGTCAGGAAGAAATTTACTGATACACAATCTGAAGGACTTGAAGGTAAGGTTAATGACTGACTTTAATGTGCGGCAGCTGAGGCAAATTTCCTTGCCTTGTACCTACCCATCATGTCTCAAACATGCGCTGTGGATGAATGATGAATAGAAGATGTAAATAAAGTATTGAGATTAGTAGCGTAGGGTTCAAACTAGTAGCACTGTTGTCTTCCCCTTTGGAGAGGAGACAGGCCAACATCCGACGTGTCTTCAGTGCGAGTCAAAAAAGCCACTTCTCAATTCTTTTCGTGAACCGGATTTTTCTAGTGCCTTCTGCAGCATATCAATCATTTTCTTTGGCCGTGGTGAGATTGGAATGTGCAATTCCTAACTCTGGTGCTTCGTTTTCGGATCGTGTTCAAAAATCCAAGACTCGCCATCAGTTCACCAGAAAATGAGGGTCAAAAAGTCAAGAAATCTTTCCCTTCTGTTGTCCTTTTGATCCTGCGAAAGTTTTTCGGAACTATTTTCGGGTAGATTTTCTTCATCCCCAATTCATTGGCCAAAATGTGATGAACCATTGTGTGAGTTAACACTTCTCCGATTATTCTGGCCGTCTACCGATGATTAGAAGGCACATGATTATGTGGACATTTTCACCGCTTCTTCCAGTTGAGGGCGAGGCGAAACCACTGCGAGGTTTATCTATAATAGAGTTTCGGTCTTCTGACGATTCTTTAAATCACCTGAAAATCTGGGGCCTTAACAAAATAGTGTTTACGTAGGCCAATTTGTAATTGTGGTTACGTAAGATAATTGATTTGTAATCTGATATGCCACCAGTTGATAAGTTCATTTAGCATTCCGCCCTCTTGCACAGTAATAGTTATTTGAAGCATGAAAATTGCTTATAAGTATTTTATAAACTTAATTTTACGAAAAAATGACAGACCACATTTAATTTATAATCTAATAGGCTGCTAGTTGCAAGTTTAATGGGCATTCTTTTCACAGTGATAAGTGATGCTTATTTGGACCACGAAAACCATACGTTATTCAAGAAACAACACGACGAACAACTCCTGGTTTGGTTAAACAGACGTCCAGAAGATTGGACTTTGAGTTGGGGCGGTTCTGGAACAATATACGGATGGGGTCATAATCACAGGGGGCAACTTGGTGGTGTTGAAGGAGCAAAAGTAAAAACCCCAACTCCCTGTGAGGCTTTAACTCAACTAAGACCTGTCCAGCTAGTAGGAGGTGAGTTTGAACAAATGTTCTTTCGTCGGAACGATATTTAGGGTATATTTCAACAGGCGAACAAACTCTCTTTGCTGTAACTGCTGATGGTAAAGTCTACGCCACTGGTTATGGGGCTGGAGGTCGTCTAGGAATAGGAGGATGTGACAGTGTTTCAGTGCCAACCCTTCTAGAGTCCATTCAACACGTTTTTGTTAAGAAAATTGCAGTTAATTCTGGAGGAAAGGTAACATAATAATGCATGATATATATATATATATATATATATATATATATATATATATATATATATATATATATATATATATATATATATATATATATATATATATATATATATATATATATATATATATATATTTTATATATCGGAGTTTGCCTACTGTGTAGTACAGCAATCTTAAATTTGTCAAATGTGTAGCAGGCAAAGTCCGAAACAATTCCAAGCCATTGTTCTGATTCGTCCATACGAGTTATGACTTGTTATAAAAACGATGCAGGCGCATTTATGCTGTTTACGTTACAAGTTACCAGTATTAGTCTGGCTGTATAGCTTGTATTAGTTTTGCGCGAATTATTGATTGGCAGTGAATTTCTAAGAAAATGAGTGAAAGTGAAGTCATCGGTCTAACTAATGAAACTGTGAGTGATGGTGAAATGAGAATTAAATGTATGGAAAAACTAGCAGGCATTAAGAAATAAATTAATTCATTTTATATTGAATCATAGGAGCGATATGGAGAAATAATTAAAGAAGTGGAAAATGCTAAAAAGGCTACCAAGAAATCAACACTACAATATAGACGTCTTAGGCGCTACGATGTACGAGTTGGGGATGTAAAGAAGTTAATTACTCCACTGACTGAGGAAGCGATTGATGTAAGATACTTTGTTTCAAACGAAGAGTTGTTTGGAATAATACACAGAGTACACAAAGAATGTGGGCATGCCGGAAGGGACATTATGATTAAAGCATTAGGTGAGAAATATGCAAATGTGACTCGAGAAAGTATAGTATTTTATTTAGAACTTTGTGAGGTTTGTCACAAGAAAAAGAAACATCTGAAAAGGGAATAACCGCAAAACCTCTACTATTTAGAGAAGTGAATTCGCGAGGACAAGTCGACCTTATCGATATGCAGACCTGTCATGATGGGAACTTCAAATACATCCTCAATTATCAAGATCATCTCTCAAAACACCTTATTCTACGACACCTTATTGTACTTTTTCTTCAATATTCGAATGTTTTTTGTTTCGTGTTCTAATAAATACATATTTCACTACAAGAATATTTTGAACTTTGCCTAACACACATTCGACAAACCTAAGATAAGTAAGATTGCCGTATTATACTCCAGACAAACTCCGATATATAAAATAATATCGGGCTTTGCCTAATCGTTCCCGCAATGCGCGGTTTATCTAGGCAAACTTGGGTTTGACGGCACAATGAACTTTGCCGATGCCAATGTTAGATTTTCATGGACAGCGTCCAATGAGACAAGAGTAGCTGACTGTCACATACACCCAACCGCTGGGTTCCACAATCTCATGTGGAACACACAGCAACCTGCGTCTCCGCCAAAGGAACATTTTGTTAGGTGTTTAACTGGAGACGAGCCCCACCCATCCCTTCAATTGGAGGGCATATGTTTCGCCTCTCACCTTTGCGTGTCGACATGCCTCATGATTTTTCCTTGCGTCTTTGCATGCCTTTTGTTCAACAGCGCATGCGTCTAACCTTTCAATAGATGCATGCCTCTTAACGACCAAAAGTTGAACGAGTGTGGACTATATGTATATTAAGGTCTTCATTTATATTAAGGGTAACACAAGATTCCTCATTTCTCCCCTATCTAATGTGGGAAATATATTCTAATATCTGATTAATATGGATCTTTTAGTTTGCTCAATACACCTTCGATCACAATCTTGACTAAATTCATAATTCATAAAGAAACCAATTTCATAATTCTCCGATTTTTCATGTTGTCTACTTTATCCTTTGAATTACGAAAAAATTCTCTTATGTGGTTTGTAGACTACTTGAATGTCCACTTTTTTCAAAATCTTGTCTAACCGTAGTGTTAATTGGGCATCAAACGATATTACCACGAATTTATTTTTGATTTGTTCCTTTTGAAAAGTGGTAGATTCTTACAATTATTTTCTAAACTTGTGTTTTCTAAATAATTTAACTACAACATTCTTATTATAACCATTCACGTTGGCCACCTTCCTAATAAATTTTAATTCTTCGTTATAGCTATATTGGTTTAAAGGAAAATTAAATAATCTATCCACCATAAAGTTTAAACTTAGCCATTTTATTATGGAAGCTATTTGAGTTTAATGTTTCACACTGAAGGTTTTTATTTACATTTATAGCATTGCCTGGCTTTATCGGCTGATAATGATGTATATTCGTGGGGAGAAGGTGAAGATGGCAAATTAGGACATGGAAATAGACTGTCATGTGAAAAACCAAAGTTAATTGAGGCTTTGCAAGGCTATGAAGTGATTGATATAGCTTGCGGTGGAGCTCATTCTGCTGCTATAACATCATCAGGACATTTATACACTTGGGGTAAAGGTCGATACGGACGATTGGGACATGGTGACAGTGAGGATCAGTTAAGGCCTAAATTAGTTGAAGCATTAGTAGGGTAAATACATTCGAGTTTTATATACAGTGTGTCGCATTTAAGATGAAGACATATTTGAAGGAATACAGATTTGAATTTTTGCACAGTCATACAGGTGGATGGGTCACATTTTTTAAGATACTCAACTGAAATCTGAACTTTCAACTCAGCCTACTATGAATTCACAAACAAGGTCAATCCTGAGTATTTTGCTTCGCGTTAGAGATATCGAAAAAGGTTATGAGAAAAAATTTTGATAAAATTCGCATTTTTAATGTTTTCATTATTTTGGTCTATACACAAAATTATACAAGTTTATTTTTTTAATTTGATAATTAGTATACCATGGTGAGTAAGAACTTGACACATTGTCAATAGTGTCATGTATTCAAATAATTCAGTAAAATAAATAGCACTTACAAAGGAAAAATTATTTTATTATTATTGGAAAACAATTTTTGGTAATTGATCAAATTTAGGAAAAAGTATATAGTATATAACAATAATTTTCATAATACAAATAATTAACTATCAAATGTGATCTCTTCAACTAGTCCTCCGTCTATTTGAATACATTTTTCGATTCTTTTACGATTCTGTTGTAATAATTGTGTGTATAGACCAAAATAAAGACAAAATTAAAAATGCGAATTTTGTCATGAAACTTGGTATATGGGATTAGAATAATATCCCGAGCAACTTTTTCTAATAACTTTTTTCGATATATCTAACGCGAAGTAAAATATCGAGAATTGGCCCTGTTTGTGAATGTAGTAGACTTATTTTAAAGTTCAGATTTCAGTTGAGTATCTTAAAAAACGTCACCCATCAATCTATCTGACTGTGCAAAAATTCAAATTTGTATTCCTTCAAATAGCGAAAATGTGGGGTTGTCTTCATCTTCACACTGTATATGTTGCTCTTTTTTATGACCATTCTTTGAAAAATACAGATACAAAGTCATAGACGTTGCTTGTGGTTCCGGTGACGCTCAAACTCTTTGTGTAACTGATGACGACAACGTTTGGTCCTGGGGAGACGGAGATTATGGAAAATTGGGTAGAGGAGGTTCTGATGGTTGCAAGGTAAGAACTTTTAAACTGACAATGGAATTTGGAGGCTCAGATATAGTTTCAAACTCAGAAGAATAAATGTAATGTTCGAATTAACTCTAAACGTTATCTTGAAAATATCATATAAAAACGACTGAACTTATAAAACATTCTAATATTATTGATTCGTTTTAAATAACCTAGTTACTGTATAGACACTATATTTCTAGAAACGCATATTTTTTGAGTATGTTGTATTTGATTTATAGGTTCCAATGAAGATCGAGAGTCTGGCTGGTTTAGGTGTGGTAAAGGTGGAATGCGGGTCACAATTCTCAATTGCTTTAACGCGTTCTGGAAGTGTGTATACTTGGGGTAAAGGAGATTATCACAGGTCAGTGATTACTATGGTATTTCAGAATTTATCAGGTATAAATGTGTGTTTAGTCAACTAATGTGTGTCATAAATACTATAGGTTAGGTCACGGTACTACAGATCATATAAGAAGACCAAAGAAAGTAGCAGCTCTTCAGGGCAAAAAGATAGTCTCGATAGCAACTGGTTCTTTACACTGTGTGGCTTGCTCTGATGAAGGAGAAGTATATATTTGTCAAATTACCCGAAAATCGATAGAAATTAATATACTGGTTTAGGTTTTTACATGGGGTGATAATGACGAAGGGCAGTTGGGTGATGGCACAACCAACGGTATCCAACGACCACGCCTGATTACTTCACTTCAAGCCAACGTCAAGAAAATAACAAATGTGGCCTGTGGATCGGCTCATACTTTGGCTTGGTCTACGGACAGTTCAGCTAGTGCCAGATTACCAAGCGTGGCACCTATTGAGTATGATCTGTTGCAAGATATATCGACATGGGTATTACATAGGTAATTTTACTGATTTTAATAAGCATTGCGGTATATTGTAATACTGATCAACTATGAGTGTTTGAGTTGCTAACATCGCGTTATTAAAACCAGAGTTTTTTTTTGAGTTTGTTTTTGCGATAGGGGTTCACTTTTGATTAACATCAGTATAAAAGGAAATGAGGTGTAAATAATTTTGCTTTATTGATTCAAAAAAATGCCAGCGAGCTGCGGAGGTTCCTAAAAGAACATACCGAATGAATACAGAATGAATACAGATACAGGTTATTTGAAATCAATTTTAGGATTTCCTTAAGTATTTTGTCGATAAACGTTCGATCTAACAACACTGTTGGCTTCCCTTAGGAGGGGAGAAAGGCCAACATCTGATGAGACTTCAGTCTAAGTTAAAACTCCCTAAAATCACTTGGTAGTCCGTAGCAATTCTTTTCGTGAACCGAATTTTCTAGTGCGTTTTGAAAATCAGTTCAAGCAACGGTGTGCAACAACAATCAGTTTGAGCAACAGTGCGCTATCAACCCGTCATTTTTACTTAAAAAAGTCAGGACGTGTTTCCTTCCTGTTGTCCTTTTGATCCTGGGAAAGACCTTTCAGAACAATTATCGGGCAGGTTTTCTTCATCCTTGGTCAAAATCTGATAAACGGTTGTGTGAGTCAAAGCCAACTTTTCCCTGATCATTCTGATCGTCAATCGACGCACAGTGGGGTATTCAGGCCTTTTTTGTGGCCAAAATTATTTCATTGTTTTTTTCGATATTATTTTCATTGAATATTGGTTAAACAATGCTAAATACCTTATATTAGAGATTTGATAGAAAAACAAGCACCCATGCTTTCAAAATCGCATATTGAATGCCAATGTATATAAAACATTAGTTATATAATTGTATCATTCGTCGCTACTGGATTCTTCTTCAGAAACATCTTCCGACCTTTCTAGCTCTTCTGGAGGTAAAAGCATATTCAGGCATTCGGGAGAAAAGCTTTTTCTTGATGTTTTACGTCGAGGTCTTAGGCTTGATATTACCGGATCTGATGTGAGTAGTAACCTGTTCATTATATCTGTGTTGCATGCCTCTCTACTGCTTTTTCTCGAAAAGTTTAACCTATATTGTCGAAAGTGCTTGTTTCGTGCTTCTGAAGCTTCTTCTGACAGTTGCCCAATGGGAAGAAGTGCTTCTGATATAAATTTTGCTCCATGAACCAGAATTTTATGGACTGTAGGTGACATGGGATACCAGTTACATAGGTCAATGTACATATTAGCAGTGTCATCTGTGTACGAAGAAAACTTGTCAGTGTCAATTCTGTGTCCACTGGATATTACTTCCAATATAATTTTAAATCTTTTTATAAGACTTATGTCAATACCAGTAATTGAAGCTGATATCTCAGGATTCGAAAAAAACCTTCTTGCAGTGTTTCCATCATTGCTATTTCCGAATCCTGGCTTGGGTCTGTCAACTAGCAAACCCATTTTGATTCTAAATTCACCTTGAATTTTCTTTTTGATTTCAATTACATTTTCCTTTTCCTCGTTTGTTCGTGCTTGCCACTTCTTGATTGGTAATTTGTAAGCTACATGCAATATATGCTCAAATAAACGTATATTAGCATGAAGGATTGAAAGTCCAAATTTTAGTGTCCCTGGCTTTATCGGCCTTTGTTTTACTTGTTCTAAATTGTTAAAGTCTTTGGAGGTTGCATCACAAATAAAACATTTCTGCGTTGACGTAGTCCCAGTAGCCGCATTACAGACTTTGGCGTCTATCATGGTGAACAAAAGCTTGTGTCGAATATTTACATTGCCGTTGGAGAGGGTCAAAGCGGTTTGGTGCAAATTTTGAATTTGATTTTCAATATGTCGTATTTCGTTATTTGTTACATCCACAGATTCGCGAATCAAATTTATTCTTACAGGCCGACAGAACCTGGGAGATGATGGAGTGGGATTATTCCAAATAATTACCTTCCGGTTTTTGGATTTATAAATCAGCTGCAAAGGGACCAGGGACGTTATAAATATATTCTCGTCACTATCAGATTCGTCTTAAAATTTTTGTTTAAACTGGCTTTGTTATGAGCCATCACATCCCCATTTTGAAATTAAAAGAAAATCATTTTCTTCTACCTTTAGGTTTTCAAAAGCTTCTCTTAATAATGTGCACAATCGTAATGCAGTGTGGTCAAGAAGTGTTTGTAATTGGATTTCAGCTCTTGTAGACGTAACAAGAATATCGTCGCGTTTGGGATAACAGTCTTGTTTGGCTCTTTGTATAACTGAATAACATGGATATTTTTCTTTATCAACACTTCTAATCACCTCATACTGATGTCTAGTTAAATTGGCTTCTACAAAGACCGAAAGCGCTTCCTGTGGATTTAATTTTGTAACCTGCTTTGCCCAATGCAACGCTTCTTGATATCGCTGTGCACGTTTTGGGCTTGCAGTTTAATCTTTTAAAACATTAGAGGCTGTCACGTTACCTTCTGCTCTCAGTGACATTTGTGTTGCATAGGCTAGTTCCTCTGACGATCCTGATTCTCTAAGTTCTTCGGTTTTCCTGCGTTTACTTCTTTCACTTAATTCTGCAAATGTTTTCGTAGGTCGCCCTGGAGATACGTGTGAAGATACGGGAAAATCAATAGCTCCATTTAACCACCCCTTATTTTTCACAATAAAAATGTTTTCTTTGTTACTCGCAGCAGACCATCTTTTTTTAAACTAAGATTTAAAATGGGAAAGCAGATGTTTGATAACAGGTTCGTTATCCTTTGGACAACTTAAAACTCTAAACACGTTTTTGTTCAAGTACTCCATTTTTGCCTCGATACTTATTTCTGGACACTCACTAATAAACGCGTACAAATCTCTTCTGGTGAGTGATTTGATCGGTTGACTAGGACCTTCAGAGTCTAGAAAAAAACCCTATAATGTATATATTAACGTGTAATGCCTTTATATTTCGCGGGGGAGGGCAAGTACCTAAGTGTTTAAAAAAATAATACGTATTTTTAAAAAGGAAACTTTTAGAAATATACACCGCATTTTATTGAAACTATCTTATTGGCAGTGTGTAAAACCCGAAACCGTGAACTTCCGGACGTTTTTTCACTGTAGGCTAGTTAAATGGACACTCAAGTTTAGAATAAAGTCAAATATTAGGTTTGGAAAGCTTTGGAAGTACAACAAATTCAGTTTTCAAAATACATATTATATTAGAAATCGTCGCTAAATGTAATACAATTTCTAGATGCAAAAAACCGGTTACCTGATTACTATAATCAACTATAAAAATATATTAAGTTGGTACATACCTCTAGATGTTGACGCCATAATCCCACAATAATCAGGAAATAAACAAGCCAATAGCACAAATTAAATATTCTGTTCCACGGAAACCACTTTTTCAGAAATAAACTTACCGCTTCAAATGTTCTAGAACGACTAGTAATTTTAACCTGTCGGTACCTGTATTTACCCATTTGCGGGTGAGAATAGTTCGGGTCACTAACTGAGAATTCCCAGAAGTACTTAGGCTGGGAAATTAAGCAGTTCAAAAAATCGATTAATGACCATGTTTTGCTAATAAATACCCCACAGTGCGACGATCGGACCGCACAAGATCGGCATTTGCCGACATTTCCATCATTCCTTACAGTTGACGGCTTTCCGCTGCGCTATATTTATATTCAATTGAGTAGCGGCCTTCTAAGGATGCTTTAGACCACCTGGAAACTCGGACCATTAACAAAATACTATTTCCATAGGCATGTATAAGTTTTGCAAAAGTTTCCGCTGCACTGTGCCCAAGTTGGAAACAAAACTTGAAAGCGCACCCTTGCTCCAAATTTTTATTCGAGATGTTTATTTTATCGAGATGTTTAAATTGCCAGAAGGCAGGGGATACCTTCAGTCGGCGATTGTTCAATATGGTATTGTGAATTTTTGTAATGATTTTGTCGATTTTTGGACTTCTCGAGTATTGATCATCCTTAATGGATGTACGACCATGTATAAATTCAGCAACTTACCTTTTTCTTATAGAAAATGAAAGGGAAGAATTTTATTTGTATCCATCGGAGTTAAATCGGAGTAAGTGTTTGTGTGCCCATCGGAGTTAAACCCCTCCAAAACAAAATACTTTCTAATAGGCACTTCAATTTTATTCATTATTTTGAAAAGTATTTTAAAAACTTGTATCGCTACAAATAAGTAACAAAGGCATACGTCTAAAACTGTGCAGTAGGCCATGTAATGAATCATACTTGACAAGTATCGTAGATATACTTATATACATTTACAAATATGATACAATAATCACACTTGTGCCATCTCTTTGTCAAGCCGAAAAGTTTTGGATGACCCTCGTACTATTTTTTTTATCTCAAAATATATAGCGTCAATGTTAGAATATTGTTATTGTTGTATTAGGTTGTTAAGAAAGTTATTGCGGTTTTTAACCATTAAATTGAAATGCACATATCTTAGCTCAAACAAAACTTTATTAATCGAAATAAAAACCATTACAATCAACACACTTTTGCCAAGGAGAATGAGGCAAGTTTATTTATACCGGTTCCGCAAAATTCGGTAGTCCTGGAGGCGACGAAGTCGCTGAAGGTAGTTTTTGCATCCTCTTGTTTTTAAAGCACTTCTCGCGCAGAAAGTTGTCAAAATGCTGGATGAGAGGTCAAGCGAGTACGGCGGATGATCGAAAGTTTCATAGCTTAACTCATGCAACTTTTGTCGCGTGATTGTTGGAACGCGTGGCCGAGCGTTGTCATGGAGGAGAATTGGTCTCTTTCTGTTGACCAATGTCGGGCACATGCGCCACAGTTTTCGGTGCATTTCATCAATTTGCTGGCAGTACTTCTCCGCTGTAATCGTTTCAACTGTGGTTCAGGAAGCTGTGATAAATCAGACCGACCGCAGATCACCAAACAGTCACCATGACTTTTTATTTGGTGCATTTTGGGTTTTGGGTAGTATTGTGGAGCTTTGCCACGATCCAACTACTGAGCCGATCGTCGCAAAGAATCCACTTTTCATCGTAGATCATAATCCGTTCGAGAAACGGATCGTTTTTATATCGCAAAACAAGGGAAGACCACTTCAAAACGATGATTTTTCTGATTGTCATTCAATTCATACGCCCCCCATTTATCGAGCTTTTCTAATTTTCCAATCTTCTACATATGGTTAAAAATCGTCTCATGCACTTCAGAGGCAAGTTCCTGAATTGGCTTGGTCAACACCCGATGACCGACCATTACGCTCATCATCTTCGAGATTCTCATCACTGCTATGAATTTTTTTAAACCACCATAGCGCAGTACGTTTATTAGCAGTTACCTGGACCAAACGCATCGTTGAACTCGCGAGCTGTTTCGGCAGCTTTTCGGCCTAGTTTGAACTGGAACAAGAAAATTGTGTGAATTTGCTTCTTGTCCATGTTGCATTTAACGCTCTGAAAAAATTGGCCAAAATATTTTTAGAACAAAACTAATACCACAGTTGGATAGAGCAAAAAACGCACTTTAAAATTATATATAACGTCAAAGCAATTTAACACAAATTTATTTGAAAATGTAGCATTTAAAATTAAAATAGCAAAAACCGCAATAACTTTCTTAACAACATGTTTCCTTTTAGGCGATTGGTACTTTTACACCATTTCACAGAACTAATCTGTCCTTGCATAGCAATGTTTCCTATCACTGGTCTTGATTCCCTACACGAATTGAGGAATATATTGATTTACTACATCAAGGAAGCCAATTTTAGAAAAGTAGTTCAAGCCACAATGATCAGGGATAAGCATCATGGTCCAATTATTGAACTAAATAGGTTAAAAAACGTTCACTGTTTTAATTTCTGTAACTCATATAGAATTTTCCAGGTTGCAAGTCAAAAAATCTCGTTCTAGAGGTGGTCTGGCTGGCGTAGATGGTATGAAATCTGTCTTTGGACAGATGGTGACCAAATTACCCCTATTGACCTCAGACGCCCTAGCATTACCCCATAGAGTTTGGAAGGTAGAGTTTGTAGGTAAGTTTATTATAGATAATTAAACAATTCTTGATTTCGAAAAAATATAATTTTACTTATTGTTTCTTATTATTTATTATGTATTCTAGGATTCCTATCAGAATTACATTTTTTTTTCTCCAGTGGTATTGCAGCGCGTCAGTGAGCATTGACCTGCAGTCTTTGTCTCAATCTGGATCTCCAACAGCCACTTGCTAGTTTTTGATTTGCAGTAGTCCTTTAGTATCTCTCCTTACATTGTTCTGCCACAATGTTTTCGGTTTACCTCTCTTTCTGTTACGCTCTATTTGCCACTGCATACACATGGCCCTGCATCTTTGATATTCGGCTTTGGGACATTCTTGCCACATGTCTCGTCCATCAGCGTCGGTGAAATCCACATAATCTACAATATCCAGATCTTTGTATAATTGCTAGAGTTCGAAGTTACACCTAGTGCTTCAATTTCCATTATAATACACAAATAATTGCAGTTTAGTAAAAGAAAGGTTGTTTTGAATATTTCGAAATAATGAATTTAACTATGATCAATGATGTTATTTATTGAACCCCATGGTCAAGTAAAAAATCCTTGAAAATGTACCAAATAAAAATTATAAATATAGCTGATACAAACAATGATAATTTGATATCCCACAGTAATCAGAGACCTTCAGATCAACGTTTGAATCATGATGAATATTCTCTAAAGCTAGAACTAATCATTGACCATTTGGTCGCTTGTAGTCCATTTAATTTTCGGGTTTTAGACACAGAAAATTACAAAATAGTAAAATAAAACAATGTTGGTTTTGAATATTTCGAATAACGAATTTAACTATAATCAATGATCGTTATTCATTGAGCCCATTGTCAAGTAAAAAATACTTGAAAATGGATGTAGCAAGTACCAACTAAAAATTAGAATTATAGTTCTTACAAACAATGATAAGGTGATATCCTGCAGTAATCAGGGGCCTTCGGATCATGGTTGAATCATGATAAACATTCTCTAAAGTTGGAACTAATCATTGATCATTTGGTGGCTTGCAGTACAGTTGATCTATGGGTTTCAGAACACAGATAATTATATATTAGTAAAAGAAAACGTTATATACTCACTATTTTATTAACAAATATTTCGAAATAAATAATTTAACTATGATCAATGATCGTTATTCATTGAATCCAACGGTCAAGTAAAAAATGCTTGAAAATGGATGTAGCAATTATCAATTTAAAATTAAAAATATAACTGTTACAAACAATGAGAAGTTGATATCCTACAGTAATCAGAGGCCTTTTAGTTAGAACTAATCATTGACCATTTGGTTGCTTGCAGTCCATTTAATATACGGGTTTTCGGTCAATCTAATATAAACGTTTTAAAATATCATATTAGGTGCTTCGATAATATCTTAAGAATAACCTCCTCTGTTTATCTGTGCGGCAGTGGTGCGAAGCGTTCTATCCGAAACCTTTGTCGTGGATCAACTGCGGAAACACCTAGGAAGAGAAGATAATGTTCCCACAGCGGTCTAGTATAGCGCGGGAGCATTGCCCCATCTACCTGAAGCAGTTTCGGGGTTATTTGGAAATAACCTTGGGTAGGTGGGTCGCGAAGGTTTCGGTTTGGTTTTTCGATTTTTTCGCAAAATTTGGACTGAACAATTGAATTGTTGATTTCTATAACGAAACAAATTACCTTAATAATCAAATTTTACATTTTTTTGCAAATTACACATTTTGCAATATGAGGCCGAGCATTGTGATGTTGAAAAATGACTTTATCATGTCTTTTGGCGTATTCTGGTCGTTGTTCCTTCAATGCTCGGTTCAATTTTATTAATTGTTTATTAATTGTTTCAGCAGGTCATAATACGCAGCTTCCCTACTATCTTACCAAATACGCAGTAAAGCCTTCTTTCTAATTATAT
The DNA here is from genome assembly GCA_031761425.1 of Cosmopolites sordidus. Taxonomy (NCBI): domain Eukaryota; kingdom Metazoa; phylum Arthropoda; class Insecta; order Coleoptera; family Curculionidae; genus Cosmopolites; species Cosmopolites sordidus. The sequence goes on from JARFXV010000960.1 coordinate 126,212, forward strand.
TGCCCACTAGTTGAAGGCTGACCTTGGTCTACCAATGATTTTTTGCGCTTTGGATTGTCAAAATAAATCTACTTTTCATCCCTTGTCATAACTCGATGCAAAAAACCTTTTCTTTTCTGCTCTGCAGAGCTCTCTTTCCTTAAATTTAAATGAAACCAATTTTCCTTCTTTCTGGATCTTTTCCAATACGTGTAGACTTTTGAAAACGGTGGATTGTGCAACATTCAATGCTTCTACCAATTGTTTTAACATATGAGTTGAGTCTTCATCCAATAATGCTTGCAAATTGGCATCTTCAAACTTTTTCGGCTGTCTTGGGGCTTCTTGTCTTTTATATTAAAATCACCACTTTCAGCGTTTCAGTGTTTCAAGCGTTTAAATCATCGTTCGTAAGTTTTTTAAAAGAATATTCTTAAACTTCCCCAGAAAACGTCTTTTTCTGGTACATATTTCAACATATTCAAAGTTGTGGAAAACTATGTTTTTTTGCACAATGACAATTAATAACAAACTGGCTTTTGATAGCATATGTTTACGCTAAAACGCCACAGACGTCATTAGTATATCTCAGCAAATCTATTAGTAACACCATCTCTTAACAAAACCGACATTATTAACCGTAACACCTATTACATTAGAGCTGAGTTGAACAAAACGGTACATCGCAAGACGTGTGGAAGTAGTGCTTCAATCAAAAATTTTATTGTACAATTTGCTTGGAAAATAATGAAACAGTACTAGATTTTTTGAGAAGGGAGCGTGGAAGGCAGTGTCACATCTAGAATAGCGGTAAGAGCCTCTTCATTTGGTTCCGAGAACTTCGTAAAGTTATTTATTATCAAAAAGTCAATGCATCAGATTGAATCATCACCTGCTGATGCTAATATGGTTCGCGGAGCGCGCGTCGAGTGATTTGATGTTTAATAGTAAATCTCTTCGAGTTTAATTCTTTTCACGTTTCACACGGAAGGTTCCAATGGAAGAATTGATACGTCAATGTTATTCAATTAAATTGCGCATGAATACATTGAATATAATATGAGTGTGAATTGATTTTTTTGGTAACAAATTGATTGACCGTCAAGAAATGGTACTACAGTGAGTCAACCATTCCATCCGAATGTTTTGGAGGATTTTCGTCCCATAAGTGTTACAATATGCCACATCATGGTTGCTCCATTATAGGAACATACCAAGCTATGCATCCCTAGTTGCGAAAATATTTCTGAATGTTCACGCTTCTTTCAATCGTTACTTTGTTCTTTGCGAGTTATTCCCTTTTTGTCCAGAAAGGTATATGATCCATAGAATGGAGGTTATGTTTTAAGATAGATATGTAAAAAAGAAAGCAAAAAAAGCCAGTCTACAAATAAATATCGATAACACAAAAGTAATGAAAAAGAGAACTCGTCCAAGAAGAGAACAAAACTGGATAATCGGCAATGACAACATTGAAGTTGTGAAGGAATTTATGTATCTGAGAAACAAAGTAGACAAAACCATCCCAGGAGTTATTGGAAATGGCATTACGAACGGTAACAGAACTACTATAAACACGAAGATGTATAAAACACTCATTCGACCGGTAGACACTTATGGCTACGAGGCGTGGATCCTCACAAAGAAAACAGAAAAGATGATTGCAGTATTTGAAAGAAGAGTACAGGAAGAATTTTTGGTGTTGTGAATGAGAATAGAAATTGGAGGATCAAATATATCATCGAACTTAAGCATTAATACAAACATCTGAATAAAACCAGAAAGTGCCAAAATAATTCTGCCAGTGAGAATGCCAGAAAGCCGAATACTAAGGAGAATCATGGAGGGATGAATAGTGGGCAACATAAAGAAATGTAGACCAAAGACGGCCACAGGGGAATGTAAAAATATATTCTCAAGAATTACCGCCCAGCAAAAATTGGTAAGGGGGTTCTTGAGATCGATCTGGATGGAAACGAAGATCGTAGGAGGTCAAGGCTTCGTGGCGGGCTATAGCACCAGAGAACCACCTTTTTTAACATATCTAATTACTTTCTAGACAGACTTCATATTTTCCTAAAGCCACTCAGCTTGTATTCTAAGTATATATTTGATTTTGTTATACAGGTGAGAGCGTAGATGATTGTGGAGGAGGCTACAGCGAATCAATAGCAGAAATGTGCGACGAACTACAAAACGGCTCATTACCTCTTCTAATTCCTACTCCTAACGGTAGGGACGAAGCAGGAGCTAACAGAGATTGTTTCATTCTGAATCCTACAGCGAAAACCTGTCTACATCTTAATATGTTCAGGTATGTGTAATAAAGAGTGTCCCTGCTAAAGGTGTAAACTTAAATGTAGCAATTTTTTTTTCTGTCAAAAAACTGTACGATAATAACCATCTAACAATCCAAACACTATGCTAAATTGTTATTAAAAATATAAAAACCACTAAAGTTAATTATATCACCGATATTACGTTTCAGTTTTACTGGCAATACATGTTTTTTACTTTAAACTGAAATAAAAATATTAATACTTATAGCTGGGACACCCTGTGATGATGTTAAATATTTTTAGTCATGGTTTTAAATTTCGTAGGTTTTTGGGAGTCCTCATGGGTATCGCTATAAGAACGGGATCACCATTGAGTCTCAACTTAGCTGAGCCTGTTTGGAAACAGTTAGCTGGAATAGAATTGACACCAGCTGATCTTACAGAAATCGACAGGTAATATACAGGCTGGTCCAAAGGGTTGTTAACTTTTTGAAATGAAATAAAAAACAAATTGATCAATTTTAACAAGTTTAAAATGTACAAAAAATCCTAGAAATTCATGTTCTGAAAATTACATTATCTAAATGTGCTTCATTTCTGTCCTGGTACTCCTGAAGTCAACCACTAAAATTTGCAATAACGCGGGGGCAAGTGTCTGCAGTTATGGTTTCGATTTCATGCGGAATATTAGATCTTCCAGAGTGGCGGGGAGGCTGCGGTACACTTGGGCTTAAAGATATAAAAAAAAATCACAGGGAGTCAGGTTTGGTGGAGACTAAATGTCTCCTCTTCGAGAAATCAGTTTTCCCGGAAAAAGCGCCTGATCTCAGCGCCTGAAAAAGCAGTTGATCTCGATATTAAAGGTTTAATGATTCTTTTATAGAGGAGACAACTCGGAAAGTAAGTCGACCAAAAGATATTCAATAACTAACTGACACTAAAGACTGAAAAATACAGATCGACATCGGTAAACATATTATCGTACAGATAAACACCGTCTTTGTTTACTTACATAAATATATTTAGCTACGTACGCCATCCACGGCTATAAAATAAACACAAAATACTAACAGCATATCAAGAAGTTTGTTAATACTTCGGTTCAGCTGATATATGTATCTGTTTATTCAACAACGGTCTTGGTGGTCTTCAAAAAAGACGGGCCGATTATTCCGGATGCCGACATCGCACCAGTAGCGAAAATGTTGGTTATTGACATGGCCATTATGGTGGAAATCAGCCTCATCAGGAAATAAGATGTTGTCAACTGCTGTTGTCGGTTTATCATTCCGTTAGCGAATAAAAGTCTATCAGCGGAGGCCGTCAGCTTTAATTCTTCCAATAATTGAATCTTGTATGGTCGCATGCATAAATCTTTGTGAAGAATGCGAAGCCCCAACGATCTCGTCATATTTAAAGCAGCTGAGCGCTTTCGAGTTTGGCTGTTGGCGAACGGACGGTTTCACTCTCTCAATGTTTTCATCGGTTCTCGCTGACCTTCGACGGCCGGGGACACGTTTAATTAACGGTGAACCAGTTCCCTCAAACTCGCGAGCCCATTGCTTAATCACCGGAAGGCTTGAACATTGCTGAACATGGTGCAAATTGAAATGTTGTTGACATCTACGGCGCACAGTAGTGACGAAATTGTTGCGGTAATACTCGCGCACACAAAATGAGCGCTCCTCTCCCGTGTAGCGGAGCATGGTGTAAATGTAAATTTTCCTGAACCGAACTATTGTTTGAAACCGAACTGTAGAACAACTTTTTAAAAAATTTGCTTCACTCACTGTTTTATAATTAATACACCAAAAATAGAATAAAACAGAAATAAATATTATTTTTTACAAGGATGAGTTTTTGAATTGATTGTTTTTCGACTTTGTCTCACTATCAGAACTTACGACCAGGTCATAAAAATCTTGCGAAGTTTTTTGGAACTTTTAAATTTTAGGTCAAATTCTTAAAAACGATCATTTTCAGGGATTATGTACCTGGGCTGTTGTGTATTCGAGAAGCCGGACATGACGAACCGTTATTCCAGAATTTAGAGATGCCTTTTAGCACACCATCATCTTGTGGTGTCGATATTCCCCTCAGTACAAAATACAAACGAATCACATTCGAAAATCGACTGGAATATGTTAGATTAGCTCTGAATTTTAGGTAAGTTGAATGGTATTAATACATGTTTGTTTAAAAGAATTATTAGTATTTTGATTGATACAAAGATCATTTCAATTTTGAACGAGATATATACGTGAATAAATTAAGACTCTCATAACATATGGACGGACTCTGTTAATATACGAACAATGAAAATGGAGGCCCAACTACTAACTGTTGATTAAATTTGACAACATACATTGGGCTCTGTGAAATATGAAGAAGGCGAATAGTTAATCAAACTAGAACCAAGTGGTCACGTAAACCCGTAGTACGGAGAATGGACTATGAGGCGGAATTGGATTCCTCATCAGGGTACCGAAATATGCTTTCTCTTGTCAATATTAGGAAAACCCTACCCACAATCAAACAACCCATACTTCTCCCTAGATCCTACTATACATCGACACATCTTTACTACATCTCCCTATTCTTGACGTAAGAACATATGTCAGTACCCTGATAAGTTTTACCACTAACAGACGAAACATGTTCCGTTTTATATTTATCAAATCTCGACGTTTCGGTTTCCACTTTGAAGACATTTTCAAGAGAATCTAGTTGATTTACTCCGAGGCTTCAATCTGCCTACTCCCTAGAGTTCACAACCAGAAAAGAACATGGACGGCGCGACCTCTATATTAATAGGTGAGGTTGTGGGTGGGGCGCTCGGTTGACTAGAAGGGTTTCGGATGGGGATTCTTCTATCCGAGAACCGAGTATATATATATATATATATATATATATATATATATATATATATATATATATATATATATATATATATATATATATATATATATATATATATATATATATATATATAAATAAATATTATTATTATTATTCATGTATGGGCCCTGGTGGACCACGCGAAGTACAATTAGAGGCGTTTGTTGTTGTTAGCCTTCCTTTGCGCCCATACTAATTTCATTCTTTCGCTATGAGCTTTTTTCCTTTCGTCAGACCAAGTTGTTCAAGTCTTCCTACATTTTTCTCTCTGGCCAACCTTCCAAACGTCAACCTTGTGTCTGAAACAGCCTCTATCCTGAATTTCACTTTGTGTAATATTTGCTGATCTTAGGTCCTCTTTAATTGCAGCAATGCATTTAATTATTTCTACTGTAGCTCTACTCCTATTTTCATAAAATTCGACTATTTGTTTAGTTAGCCTACTCGGAGTCATCCGTTTTATGTGTCCGTAAAACTTAAGTCCGTTAAGTCATATATGTATATATATATATATATATATATATATATATATATATATATATATATATATATATATATATATATATATATATATATATATTAAAAATCTGATTTTTTTGCACTAAAGTTTGATTCGTTTAGATTGCACGAATTTGATGAACAAGTTAAAGCAGTGAGAGATGGCATGTCGAAAGTAGTACCGGTACCGTTGTTGAGTTTATTCAGCGGCTATGAACTGGAGACTATGGTGTGTGGTTCTCCTGATATACCTCTTTCTTTACTGAAGTCTGTAGCAACATACAAAGGTAAGATATTTTAATTGTTATCGCGAATGGGCATGATAATACTGAAATTAATTTTTTTAAGGAATCGACAGTACGGCACCATTAATTCAGTGGTTCTGGGAAGTGATGGAAGAGTTCACGAATCAAGAAAGGTCATTGTTCTTGAGGTTTGTGTGGGGCAGAACTCGCCTTCCGAGAACTATAGCCGATTTTAGGGGTAGAGATTTTGTTATACAAATTATCGACAAATACTCACCTCCCGATCATTTCCTACCTGAGAGTTACACCTGTTTCTTCTTATTAAAGATGCCAAAATACTCCTGCAAGGTAAGAATAATCTTACTATCTTACGTTGGGAGTTCGCCAAACGAAGTTTTACTCTTTTACTTTAATCTATACAATTAATATTTAAATTTGTTAAGAACTTTGACTTATATGTCGTGAGTATATGAAAAACTAATAACTGTCTTGGGCTTGGGCTGGGTCATCAGAAGTGCAGTTGGACCGCAGGTGACCGATATGCCAGGTGTTTGCTATTTAAGGTTGAGCGTGTGAACTTTAGTCAGCAGTGAGATTTTAATCGATGCTTGTTTTTGAAATTTGATGTTTGTGTTGTGCCACCGGTTTTTCCAATTTTCTTTCATACGCCCCCTGGAAGTCCACAACTGCAAGGCTATTCAAGTATTCAATTGAAATCTTTTGGACTGCCTCAATCTCTTCAATCAATCTCCTTCTGCTTGTCTGGCAAAACTTTCGGCACAAAGTTCGCGCAGACCTTTCGCATTTGCAAATCATGGGTTACAATTAAATGCACAGTTGATTTCAGTAAATTCAACTCTTGAGCCATCAAACACTTAACACTTAACAGACGATCACAGTTCGGAAATTCTTGCACTTCGGTTTTCATCGGTTTGGACCGAAATCGAACGTCCAGCGTGTTGTTCGTCTTCACATTTTTCCGGCCTCCTTTGAATCTTTTATGCCACTCAAAAATAGGTGGACATGGCTTCGTCCTTGTTAACCTCACGGATCATGAGAAAGATCTCCGTAGCGGATTTGTTCAGTTTCACGCAAAATTTGATGGCACATCGCTGCTCGATGTTTTCTTGTATCTCGACTCCGGACACGAAACGTCCACTTGTTGCACGATCTACGTAATCCAAAGTTTCGGAGACAACTGAGCCCGGTTTTCTAGGTTGCCTAACATCAGCCACCTCCGATATCACTAAAAACCACCATCCACCCCTTCCCTTTTGCAGGAATAAATCAGCCCCGATATTTATTGGTCTAACCTCGTGTGTGTTTTTGTGTTAGGGTCTCTGGTATTCTTCTGTTTGTGCTATTGTGGGTTTTTGTATGCACTTCAGTCAATTAACGTTTCTATTCTCCATTTCTCTCATTTTTGCATTCATCGCCGTACTATTCTCTTTTTTTATTTCTCCATTCATTTCAGACCCCAATTTTATTTCCTTCTTAACTTTTTCTATTACAGATTTTATTGTTTCGTATCCCATCCATTGTCTACCTACTCTGCTATTGCTACTGCTGGTTTCTCTAGCTCCTGCTTTATTCTAAATTCGTATTTCTTCTTACCACTTTCCTATATTTTCAATTTTCAAGGTCCTGTTTATTTGTTGGTAATACAGATCCTTTTTGTTGCTACCAAATAGTGGTCCGACTCTGATGATGCTTTTGTATAGCTTCTTACATCAAGCACCCTTGAGTATGAACCGATATTTATCCTGACATTAGTTATTTAGTTCTCTGTCTAACAGCACCCATGTTTCTTTGTAGATGTTTTTGCATGGGAACGTTGTACTCATTGCCCTAAGGCCCAGTGAATTTTATTCTCCCCATTGTCGTTTGTGTTGACATGTATCATTTCCCCTAAAACTACATCCTATGTACGTCCCATCAAAATAACTTAATGTCATTCTAGTCAATCTCACTTTCTAGCAGCGTATACATTTTTTCCTTCTCTTCCTCTCTGTTAGCGCATGTATAGAGAGAGAACATTGACATATTTTGAAATTTCCCCCTCATTCTTATATAGCAAATCCTCTCACTCACTGACCAAACCTAATATACTTTCTCAATACTGACCCTATACTTAACAAGTTTGGGGACCCTTGATTTACTTCATGAATTTTCCGAATCAGAATGGCGCCAAACCACCTTCGACTTTTATGAACACTTAACTCCGTAAACTTTTTTTGTAACTGTTAGGTTGCTTACCCTTGGAAAGTCATGCAGATTATAATTTTGATGGAGGAATATTGCAACACTTCAATATTATGTAAAATAAAAATAAAAAATCATCTTTACTCTTTCAATGTCAAAACGCACGCACCAATACGCTATTAGGACTAATTTTTTCCAGTAGTAATTCTATTTTATCGTTTTCAGCATGTATTGCAACAAAAACTCAAATACGCCATACATTTCTGTAAATCTATTGACAAAGATGAGTATGCTAGGGTTGCTATGGCGGGCGACTTAGCAGTAAGTTCTAGCTCAGATGTCGAGAGTGATCCCGAGATGGATACCAGCAACTAAAAACATCAGAAAATGGCCCCCCCCCCCAAACAAGACAAAGGTAAATAAACAAGAACAAAACGTCCATTAGCGACGAGACAATGAAGGAATTAATAAATATGTGATGCCCGTCCACCTTTTTATCAATTGGTGTTGTTGAATGAATGTCGTGAATTTACATGTACTATCTAGCTTTGTTTAGGATAAATGTAAGCCTTCAAAAGTCATATAATATTTTTACAACACACATAAAATCTATTTATTTTCTCATGAATACCAACATATCCGTTAGATTCAGCCTATACGCAGTCGGAATTTAATATTTTTAATACCAGGCCTACTGACAACATGTAATTTATTTATTTTACCAGAACTGGAATAAGCTGGATCTAAGGAATAAGCTTCTTTTCATTATCAAGTGTCTTTATCAATATTCATTTACTGCACCTGTGATTCTAAATGCAATTACGAGATTCTTTTAGGTTAAGCTACATATTTCATACGTTTTGCTTATAAAAAGCTAAAAAAGACGGCTGGAAATATACAATATTTCAACAAACTATTTTTAGAACATTCCTCATAACATTAGTAGTATGTATTAGCATTAATGTTATGTGTTGCTTTTTATTATTACACACACGTTTTCTCATTCGTTCAACAGTTTATTAATATAATTTTATCGCTATAGAGTATATGTTTTTATTGTATTAATGTTTCTAGTCACTTTGTTAGTAAATAAACATTTATTATAAATATATTTTTTATTTGTACCTATATATATTTAGTACAATCCTGTGTATTTACTACTAATATCTACTAATACTATAAACCCCCTTGATTAGTGATTAAACTTGCACCTTTGAACATATTTGATTATTTTAGTTAGTTAGTTAGTTTCGCACGAGTGCCAAACCGTGCATATATTCAAAAAAAAAAGATTATTTATAGAAAACCAATAATGGTATGCCCCTTATCAACTTGTCGTGTTGGTTGTCCACATTTATAGGTCAATGTGGGTTTCGGATTAAATGAAGGCTATCCAATAAAAATATTCGAAATATGAAATTTATCCAAGCGGAAAAATAAGAAGAATCTGCCATGTATTCAAATTTCTAACCTCAAAACAAAGTTACTGTAACAGTTTATTGTTTAAAAGGCAATTTTAATGTAAAATGGATTCCTTTTATGATGCCCCACGACGTCCTCCGCAGCTATTTATACGAGACGCCGTAAGAAATTTTCTTTCAATAAATTTTCCTCAATTTTAACTGGTACTTTATTCTTCAGCTCACTGCAAATCCAGTAGTTCCTGATATATCAGTATTATGTGCTTCAAATGTACAAAAGAATACTTTTACACCGTACACTCATTGGAAGATGCAACAAACAACCTCGCAAAAACAGTTTGCACTAGCAAATAAGGAAAACTTCTGTAATCAATTGCCAAGTGCACCAAATGGATCTATTTTGAAGAAACAAGTGCGATTTGAGGGTCCTGTAGTCCCAGTAGTGAAAACTGATGGAAATTTAAGTAACAATATTATAAGTGAAAATAAAGAGACACAAAATTATAAACCCAGTTTTGAGCAAATGTATATGGCCAACATCCCCAATCGTAAACTTGATCTCAGTGTTATTGACTTGCCCACTAAGAAAATACCAAGAACCTCTGCGAAAGAAGAGCATATCACGACAGTTAGAGAAAACAACAATAAAGAAGGAGCAAATTATGAGCCTAAAACATATAAAGCATTTTTAGAAGCTCAAAAAGCAGAATCTAAAGTATCCTTTAATGATTCTGTAACTGACATTTTCAATTATAAAAGAACTACTTCCCCCAGTGACTGTTCGAGCTCTAAGCCCAGAATTAATGTGCAAAATCAGGCTTGCAGTTCAGATAGTGGAGCAACTTCTCAACCTCAAAGGTATAGTTCCAAACTTGACCAATGTTATAAAATTGATCATAGCAAAGATACATCTGTGAGAATGCAGTTTGTAAACAATACTAAACAAAAGGAAAATACTTTTGCACCTCAAATTAATAGTTATGCTAATAATCAGCATTCAAAAGTTGATGATGGTTGTTGCAAAAATATGCAAAATGTTTTATATTCAAGAAAGAGTGGTTATGAGGAGTATAAGAAATCTCCATTAAGGTGTTACAGATATGATGACAATCACTCAAATTCTCATGATTACATTAATTCTGATGGCCTTAAAACTGTTAAAAGATGCGAAAATTGCGATGGAAAACCAAAGACAGAAAGTTATCCCAACTCTCCACTGAGTACAAAATTTGATGATGATATTTCTGCTAAAGATCTTTTAAAAATCATATCTCAACAGAGTCAGCAAATAGCACTACAAAATGAACAGTTGTTATTGCTTCAGAAACAAATTTCAACATTAATCTGTCGTGAAAATGATGGGAATTTAAATAAACCAAAAAGTATTGAGTTTAATGGGCCAGAATGGGATAAAAATGATGATAGGAGGTGTATGGGAGATGAGGTAGGACCTGCAGGGCAACATATTAATCAGTACAATACAAGAAGAAATCAGCATGGATGTTTAACAAGTACACAGCATGAAGATTATAATGAAGTAAGACAACATGTCAGTACTACCCCAAAAAAAAACAAGAACAAAGTACCAAACTTTTCTATTGGTGTCATGACAAGTTTCGAAGTGTCAATTAGGAATCCTCATAATAAGGTGTGTATACAAATTGTCTAGAAAGAAATCAAACCTTTTTCTAAAACCTTATATTATCAATCGTACACTATATAATTTAACTTGGTTCAGAATAATCTTTGGGAATTCAGACATCCATATTGATAAACCATCAGTGAGCAATGCTCCAGGTTACTAAGAAAAATCATAAATTCGTTCATTACAATTAAAAGTTTAATTAAACAAGTTCAATGTCCAAAATAAATATGAAAGAAAATGTTTATATAAAGCTCAACTTAATTCTCGTACCTTACGTTTCTTCGACTGCATAACCTTTTCCAATAAGAACTTCAATCCGCTGTATAGTCATTTTAAAGTGCCATCTGTCATCTTTCAAATAAGGTATAAGTGAAGTCTTCCATTGTTCGAAACTGTGCTGGAAGTCTTCTTCTGTCAGCTCCTTCAGAACGCATGCCGCTTTCTCTTTCACAGCTTCAACGGACTCAAATCTTATTGTTTTTAATGCAGATTTCACCTTAGGAAACAGATATAAATCGCACGGTGCAAAATCCGGCGAATAAGGTGGATGGTCTAACAGTGGGATGCTGTAGTTGATTAGAAACCCCTTGACAGACAATGCGGAATGAGATTCCTTATGATTCCCTTTTCTTTGGAATTGAGCAAGAGCGTGGTAGCTAACGAAGGTAGTAATGTTGATTAAGTTTGACCTTTAGGTACCCAGGAAAGGCACACAATCCCAATAATATTGAAAAAAACTATCATCATTACTTTGAATTTTGATTTGCTCATTCGAACTTTTTTGTCTGGGTGAATTTGGGCTTTTTTAGTGCATAGATTGGCACATAGATTCAGAATTATAAGTAAAAAACCACGATTCGTCACATGTTATTATCTTTTCCAATAAGTTTGGGTCGTTTACAATTACATGTAAAGTGTCAGTACAAACGTTTTTGCGAGCTTCTTGTGCAAACGTGAGAATTTTAGGCACCATTTTGGCATACCCGTTTTTGCATGTTAAAATTATCATGTAAAATTTGCCGTACGCATTATTTGTCAATTCCTACGGTTTCAGCAATCGCACCAATACTTAACCGATGGTCAGATTGAACCAGATTACCGATTTTTTCGATATTGTCATCCGTTTTTGATGTGGAAGGGCGTGGATCATCTTCAAAGTCTTCTCGACCATCTTGAAAACAATTAAACCACTTAAAAACACGTGCACGCCATAAACATTCATTGCCATACATTTCTTTCAATAAATTTTAAGTTTCAGTAGCGGTTCTTCCAAGATTCAAGTGAAATTTCACATTTCGTTGCTCTTGTTGTTCCATATGTTACATATAACATATGTAATAACATATATTACAAATGTTACATAAAACATTTTTCCGGCGAAACAAAAAATAACTAATGCGAACAAAGGCTACGATACGGATTTGTTTATAGAAGCGAGTAGTACTGTATTCGAAAGAGGCCTTTAGCGCATGCGTAATTCTGTAGCAGCATCAGGTTTATTATTTAATAGCCTCATCTCGTATACTCATCCATACTATATAGTATATGAAGAAATACTAAAGTTTAGTTGTATTACCCCAGTGTATGTTAATTCTCAAACTTTTACCTCAGCGGTAATTCTTTCTTAGGGCAACAACAATAAGAATTTTTCACCAGAAACACAAGAAATTGTTGAAAGAAAAAAATCGAACAACACATCCATTACAAACCGTCATGGCTTTGGTGGCACACACGTACTCTTCTGGCAAAATTTTCAATAATGGTTTTGCATAAATGGCTGTATTCCCTTGATACAGCGTTCAATTTCGGCCTTCAGTGTTTGGGTGGTCGTGGGCTTGTTGGCGTAAACTTGAAACATCGGAAAACCCCACAAAAAAAGTCCATAGGTGTTAAATCACAAGATCGTGGCGGCCAATTGTGGTCACCAAACCTGGAGATGTGGCACGACCAGGAAAAGACTCGTGCAAGACTGACACGTTTCACGGTCGGTAATGCAAGTGACACCGTCCTGTTGAAACAACATGCCTTCAAGAGGAATATCTTCCAACTGAGGGACAAAGAACTGGGTTATCATGTCATGATAACATGCGCCATTTACCGTTAATGCATTATCTGCCTCGTTTTCAAAGGAAAGAGGTCCAGTGATTATTTCAGGACACAATGAGCACCAAACAGTGACACGTTGGAGATGCATTTGTGTTTCATAAATCATTCGTGGATTTTCTGAGCCCCAATTGCGTCTATTAACGAAGCAATCGAAGTGAATAGACCTCGTCACTCGAACTTTCTTCGCTGTGCATGGTGTGTTGGCAGAAGTTGTTGAGTCAATTGGACTTTGTAAGCATGGAGATCTAAATCTTTAGTGAGAATACTGTGAAGAGTCGCTGTTGAAATGTCAACTTCTTGTGCACGATGATGAATCGGGGACTGAGAGTATGGTCGAGTCCATTACTCTTACAAACTGCCGTGATGTTTTGTTCTGAATGACCACTACGAGCTTGTGTCGTGTGTTTCACATCAAGAACTGAACCACCCGGGAAAAAATAAAATACATCTACACAGATCTACTTCGATCTACGGAGATGTATTTTCGGCGCAGTTATATCTACTTTGATTAGCATTGATACATTTTTTTTTTAGATCAAATGGGAAGATCAAAAGAAATGTACGAAGATCAATCTAGATATACGCAGATTACAAAAGATGTATAGAGATCTCCGCATAATCGAAAGCAAAGAAATTAAATTTACCGACGGAGAAGAAGTAAATGTACATAAGAGCGTCAGCAACAGCAATATGATTCATATATCAATAGATATATGCAGATATTAGTCAATTTACGTACATCTGCGGAGATCTACTTCAATCAGCCCCAAAATTTAGATGTATGTAGATCTACTGAACGTAAATATACGTACATCTATTTTATTTTTTCCCGGGCACTTTCGAATTTTTCGATTATGCTTTTCACAGTTGATAAATTTGGAACATTCTACCGAAAATCGGACGCACTTTACGAATCGCAACAAACAAACTTTCACCATTTTGATAGTAATGTTTAACAATAAGGACGCGTTACTATATCGTGTAACGCCCTACGTTTATTGACTCCTATTAGTCTCTTACCGATCTTTCACAATTCTTGACCTATAGAATCATGACAGCCAAAATAGCGCGCAGTTCAAATCTTGCGCTCTTATTGTAACACCCTTTACATAGTATACAAAAATACTAAAGTTCGGTTTCATTACTCCTGTCTATATTAATTTAGGAATTAATTATAGTAATTCTTTCTTAGGGCAACAATAAGAATAACTTTTCGCCAAAAATACAAGAAATTGTTGAAAGAAAAGCCAAAACTGATGCAAACTTTAAAGAACAGACAAATGGGCATACAAATTTTGACAATAATAAGACATTGGCTGATGTTTCCATGATGTTTAAAGAACCGATAAGAGTTAGGGAACAATGTCCTAGTCCCGAACCCAGTATCAAAATCAGTATGAATGATTTTGAAGATTCAGATTGGTATGTTTTTCTGCCTAATAATTTTATGGTTACATTAATAAAAAAATGGTTGATTTTTTTTTTGTAGTGAAGACGAAGAGTCTTCAGAAATAGGTGCTACTTTTTATAATAATTTGATGGTGAGTTATATAGATATATTTAAAAGCTTTATCCATATATTTGTTTTTTTATCTAGGCCCAAGTTAATAAAATACTACAGAAAGCCCAAATCCAAACACGAGAAGAATTGGCTTATAACTACAAAGGGCAAAACGCAGAAACTGTTGCAAATAAACTAAAAAATGAAACGATACACAAAGTTAAAGAAGCCACATTGAAACACTTAAGAAATATTGGGGTTGAAGTCCCTATATTTGATGATGGTTCTAGTTGGTGCGAACATTAATCTATTTATGAGGAAAGTTCACGAATTATTGTCCCTGACGTGGGTTTAGGTTTATTTAAAGTATAGATGCATTAAAATACTAGGCGTTATTTAGGCTGACTAGATGTACAGCCCATCTGGGTCAGCATTTTCAAGTTTCTCGACCATCTGGCGAGTAACTAACGTAGAATATCTCTCAAACGGTATACTGTTTTATCCAGTCTATAACTTGCATGACTGAAGAACGATTCCTTATCGGATTTTACACTATTACCTGTAGAAATACAGTATAGAGTGTTCTTAACATAGAAGGAATATTGTAACGAAACGAAGATTTTCGGTACCATCGAAAATAAGTTTCTTTTCTTGTCCTACTCGGTTTTATCAGCGATTATATCTTCGTCATTTAGAAACATTTTTTGGTAAATGCGTTTTTAGCTGTGAGACAAAGAACGTTTTATGGGTATGTTAAAGACTCTCATTCGTGAACTATTCTCCTATTTGATCTATGAGTTCAAAGTTTCAAAGAAGCATATTTTTTGCTCTATGGAGAACGAACTATAATAAATATGTTTATTTATATGAGATAATTTGTTTATGAAGTAATAACATTTAGTGAAGTGTTTAATGCAGACGAAATTGCACTGTTCTGGAAAAGAATGCTAAACAAAACTTACATATTCAAAAGTGAAAAGTTCGTCTCTGCTTTTAAGGCAGTAAAAGATAGAGTTACACTGCTGCTCTGTTCTAATGCATCAGGAGATTGTTTAATTAAGCCACTTATGCTTTACAGATCGCTAAGGATCGCAAGGACACCTTACCAGTGTTTTGGCGTTCAAATAAAAAGGCGGGGATTGTTTTGTTCCTGAAGTTGAATCTTATTTAAATAAAAATAATTTAGATTTCGAGGCAGTTCTAGTTCTGGACAATGCTTCAGATCACCCTCGTGAGCTTGAAGCTATACACCCAAATATAAAGGTGATATTTTTGCTTTCTAATACGACGGCCTTACTTGTCTGGATCAAGGAATAATCCAAGCCTATAAGCTCTATTATGTTATGCAATGTTGGAAAAATTTTGATATAGCAAAGTGCGTTGTTAACATAAAAGAATCATTGCAAGTGCTGAAGCCATACACATTGAAATCATGCTAGAAAAAACTGTGGCCTAACTGTCGGTAATGATGAAGAATCCTTGTAAATTCAAACATTAACTGAAAACATTGCTTAAGTTGCGAATGGCATTGAATCAAGTGACATTCAAGAATTGCCTGAATTGCAAAATTAAGACTTAATGAAGGTTGAATAAAATAAATTAAAATAAATAAAAAGAAAAAAAAAATAATAATATAAGACCTAATGAAGGTTTACGAATGGCAAATGAGCGTTGTGATTTCTTCATAAAAATTGATTCGTCTATCGAAAGAAATCTTGTTTTTAAAAGGCAAATTCTTAATCCGCAACCGAATATCAATCCGAATTGAAAGACGTATTAAAAGCGGCAGAACAAAAAAAAACTATATTCTTTTAACCATTGCCTAAGCCTGATAATGATTATTAATATTGTTAAAAATCTCCCATTAAGTTGCTTTTGTTATATATTTTTTCTTTTTATTTTGTGGCTTTAAAACTAATTTACCTTTCTACAAATTACTACAAATTTACTTTTTATTACCTTTCCGTATTCACGGTTTCTGTATTCGCGGCATATTTATGGAAAAAAATAACATCTGTTAGAAAAGCGATCACGGGTTCCTCGATTTCGGGAATAACCTTTGAGTTCCTTTTGTTTGATATTTAAGTTTCTTCCTCTTCTTCTTCCCATAATAGTGCAACCTTTGCCTCCATTGAAATCGGTCTGCAGTCTGATGTGCAGTAGTTCTTCAGCATCTCTTCTTACGTTGTCCTGTCTCTGTCTTTGGTCTACCTCTATGTTACACACTATTCGTTCCTCCACGATTCTCCCTCTTATTCGACGTTCTGACATTCTCGCCACGCCAAGTTATATCTGATCTTACAAATTCCATTGACATTCACAACACCAACAATTTCTCTGAGTACTCTTCTTTCAAATACTACAAGCATCTTTTGTTTTCTTTGCGAGGATACACGTCTCGCAGCGATAAATGACTACTGGCCGAATGGGTGTTTTAGAGATCCTAATTTTTGTGTTTCTTCGAATAAGTTTAGATCTTAGGACAGAATGCAAGGAGTAAGTAACTTTGTTACCATTCATAATACTATTTCTGATATCTCCTGTGATGTTTTCGTCAAGTTTGCTTCTCAGATGCGTAAATTCCTTCACAACTTCAGTATTGTCATCGCCGATTATCCATTTCTGTTTTCTTCTTGGATTATCTTGGTTTTCTTTTTGAATCTCTTTGGAATTTTATGGATCTCTTCTTGGATTATCGACCCCTTTGGATTATTGTCGGTCTCTTCCTGGATTATCTTGGGCCTCTTTTTTGATTATCTTGAGTTTCTTCTTGGGTCTCATCTTGGATCCTTGGATTATCGTGTATCTATTCTTTGATTATCTTATATCTCTTCTTAGATTATCTTGGATCATTTTTTTGTTGAATTATGTTGGATGCCTTCTTGGAATATCTTATATTATTTTAGATCTCTTCTTGGATTATCTTAGATCTCTTCTTGAATTATCTTGGATCTCTTCATCTTCTTCTTTCAACCAACCTTGTTTTGTCTATATTTATTTCTAGACCGGCCCTTTTGGTTTTCACCTTTCGAACTATTTTTTTCCGACTGTCTTAATAAGTTTAGGTCAGTTGCATATATTCTGATCTGTTTTTCCTTATTTATCATTGTTCCATTTCCTGTTTTTCCATTTTGTCTGTTTTGCTGATGAATTTGTTCAGTACTATGTTAAACAGAACTGGTTCCAATCTATCCTTCTGTTGCAAACCCCAGATCTCAAATTGAATTGTGGTGTGTGGTTGGATTTTTACTACTGTTTTGGAATTATGCTTCGCCATCCGAGTTAATCTTATAAGCTTAGCTGGTATTCTCATTTCCTTCATGGCCTCGTATACTGCTGCACGTTGTACGCGGTCGTACGCCTATCTGAAATCTATGAAGATCTCGAATAAAGGAGTATCAAATTAGGTTGTTTTCTCCATTATTTGACGGACTATGAACAATTGATCTATTGTTGAGCGTCTCCTTCTAAACCCTGCCTAATATTATTATTATATGAAACGGCCCATTTCCTCTTTGATATATGGTACTATTCTCAATTTTAAATTCCGGGACCAGAATATGGACACAGCTAACTAGATTGGGCGATTAGAGTACCTAACTGAATTAAGGTTACAATATTGTTAATAGCCAAAGACCGAACAAACGATGGTTATCTTTAAAGACCGGATTTTATGCATTTTACATATATATGCAAATTCTGCATATTTTGTGATTTTAAAGGAAAAATGCATATTTTAGGAACTATTGCATATCTAAGCATGTTTTGGAATTTCTGTATTCTTTTCTTACGTTTTATGGTCGCACGGCGCCGTATCTGGGCGGTCTCGGTCTGCAGATTGGGTTTTCCCTAATGGGGCAATAAAATAAAATAAGTACATAAACTTCTATTTTTATTTATTTTCTCATATTTGTTACTGTTTGCAAAGTTTACAGACTGGTGCCAGTCTAAATTCGTTGCTCGAAGTACCGACGCCTAGTGACTTATATTTATTCTGTAAACTTTGCTGTTTGTCAGTATTATTCAGGTTGTCGTTTGTTGTAGTCGCAGTTATTATTGTGCAGTTAGTAAGTGCAAACAAAGTGAAAGTGAAAGCAGTGATTATGTCGAAAATACTATGTACTTCTTGGATTAAGCCCTACCCAGAACTTGTTTTGGACGGCGACCAGGTTTTTTACAAATCTTGTTCAAAAATTGTTTCCTGCTCAAAGAAATTTCAAATAGACCAACATATTAAGACGCCGTCTCACGTAGCTAAGGTTAGAAACATGAAGAAGTCTGGGCCCATACAGTCAACGCTGAAGCAGTCATTTGAGATTTTTAAAAACGGAAACCATATCCAGTCAGAATTTAACGTAGATCTATGTAAAACGTTCTTGGCTGCTAATATTCCTTTAAGCAAGTTAACCAACCAACAAGTTAAGGCCTTTCTGCAAAAATATACAAAATTTAATGCTCCAGATGAATCAACATTAAGAAAAAACGTCGTTGGAAAGGTATTTGGTACCGTGATAGATGAAATAAAAAAAGAAATTGGAGGTAACTATATGTATATTGTTGTCGACGAAACAACTGATTCGTGTGGTCGTTACATAATTAATTTAATGATCGGAAAACTCGCAGAAGAAGAACCTGGAAAAGCTTACCTTATAGCCGTAAAAGAAGTGGAAAAAACAAACAATCTTACAGTTACACGTTTTATTCAAGAAACCTTAACACATTTCTTTTTGCCGAACTCAGTTCCTACAGATAAAATTCTTGTCCTGTTGTCCGATGCTGCGCCGTATATGATAAAGGCAGGAAAGAATTTAAAAATATTTTATGAACATTTGATTCATGTAACTTGTCTAGCTCACCCTCATAGGGTTACGGAAACTATTAGAGTTTCTTTTCCGTTGGTCAATGACCTAATAGCAAATGTCAAAAAGATATTCATAAAGGCCCCATTGAGAGTACAGTTTTACAAAGAGAATTTGCCCGGAGTACCATTACCACCTGAGCCTGTCGTGACCAGATGGGGCACCTGGATTCGTGCGGCATTATTTTATGTAGATAATTTTCAAAAATTGAAGGACTTAATCTCACAAATGTCTGGTGATGATTCACAGTGCATCCAAAAATCGAAAGAAATATTTCAAAGTACAGTAGTGGAACAACAGTTAATGCATATTAAGTGTAACTATGTATTTATAGCAGACAGTATTTTGCAACTAGAGGAATCGTGTAGAAGTTTACCAGAGTTGATGGATATAATAGAGACGTGTACAAAATTGCAAAAATATACGAGGTGAGGTAGGAAAAACAGTAGTGGCAAAATTAGAAAATTTGATAGAAAAAAACACAGGTTTCAAGATTTTAAGGCAGTTCGTAGACATAATGTCAGGGAAAACTGTAAATAATTTAGCTATTGAGCCTGCCTTAGTTCCGAAATTAAAATTTTGCCCTATAACATCAGTAGATGTAGAAAGATCGTTTTCTTTGTATAAACATTTCCTTAGTGATAGACGCCACAATTTTCTAGTTCAGAACCTTGAAGCACACATAACTAGTGCGTTTTATAATTTTTCGAGTTAATATTAATATTTAGTATAAGTTTAATATAAAACATTGTATTAGGTGTTAACTGAATTAATAAAGTATATTATATTATAACTTGAATTTATCTTTATTCAATACTCAATCACCTAATTAAATGAAAATGTAATTTAGGAAATCAAAATTTAGTTGCATATTCACTGCATATTTACGGATTTTTTTGCATATATCCTGCATAAATTAAAAAAAATATGTGCATATATATGCGCATATTCTTAAGGTTTTTGGTTGCATATAATCCGGTCTTTAGTTATCTTACTCTGGTAGCAGTGTCTAACTTCTTTAAATATGATTCATGAACAACGAACTCCAATTTTGAGTTGTCAAAATTGGAGTTCATTGTGAGTATCACGTGATAGCTTGTGTAATAAGTTCTTCGAGAATTGTAACATTATTTCCTGCCAAAATTTGACGATAGCGCATTGTCATGCAGCAGTGTTCAGCTTCCTTTCTTAGTACTTTGTCTGCATGTGTGAAATATGAAGCCATAGCCGTTCCGTAATATTTCTAGTCTGAAAGAAATTTACCACTAAACACCAAATCACTTTTTCTTAATTTGTTATTGGCTTGATTGAATCATCTTCCGATGACATGGTTAGCCAGATCGCGTGTCGAGAAGTTTATAAAAGTGTTTTGATATTAGTAGTAAATGTCTTCAAGTTTAGCTTGTAGATGTTTTGTAATTGTTTTTTAAAATGTATTATAGTTCATCAGATGATCCAGGTAGTAAATCTTATGACCAAGAAGATATAAGCTTTACTGTAAAACAGCTATTGATGAAGTACCTTCCGGATGATCATTTGGCGAAAATCAGTAAAAGGAGTCCGCAAGGCGATAATCCTGCAATGTTAACGCCAAAGGAAAAAATTGGTGCTATTAAAAACAGGCCAGAATTTTCCTTTGCCACTGTCCAATATATGAAGAAATATAACTTAATGTCTAATGGACACAAAGGTATGCTACGGGAGTCATTCGAAAAGCTCTCGGCCTGACATAAAGATATCACAAGTATGACTAGATGATTATTTAAGGTGTTCCAGTAGGTACTTCGACATTTCAATTTAGCGCCTTTTCTCAGCGACTTAACCTAGACATTGGATAAAGGGTGTTAAAATAAGAGCGGATGTGAGTTTTTAATAAAAACATGGTTTTCTCTAGCAATGTATTGAAATATTTATTCATTTATAATACATTTGGAAATTATGTATGGAACAACACATCAAGTAAATGGTCGCTATGGCTTTGGTGGCACACGTGTACTCTTCTGGCGAAATTTTCAATAACGGTTTTCCATGAATGTGGTCGTATTTCGTTGATACAGCGTTCAATTTCGGCCTTCAGTGCTTGGGTGGTCGTGGGCTTGTTGGCGTAAACCCGAGGCTTCGGAAAACTCCACAAAAATAAAGTCCATAGGTGTTAAATCGTAAGATCGTGGCGGCCAATTGTGGTCACCAAAGCGGGAGATGACACGACCAGGAAAAGACTCGTGCAAGATCGTCAATGTTTCACGCGCGGTATGGCAAGTGGCACCGTCCTGCTGAAACCACATGCCTTCAAGAGCAATATATTCTAATTGAGGGACAAACAACTGGGTTACCATGTTACGATAACGTTCACCATTTACTTTTAATGCATCACGTGACTCGTTTTCAAAGAAAATGGTCCGATGATTTATCCAGACTACAATGTACACCAAACAGTGACTCTTTGCGGATGCATTTGTTTTTCATGAATCATTCATGGTTGTTAACGAAGCCACGAGATGAAAATGGGCCTCGTCGCTGAAGATTTTGTCCACAAAATTGGCATTCATTTCTTGTTGTCCAATGATACAATTGGTGAACTATCTTTGCTGTACGTGGAACTTTGTAAGCATGCAGATGCAAATCTTTATTGAGAATATGGTGAAGAGTGGCTGTTGCAATGTCCAATTCTTGTGCACGTTGACGAATTGAAAACCTTGGATTCTCGGCCATACTCTCACGAACTACCGTGATTTTTTGTTCTGAACGATCACTACGAGCTCGTGTCGTGTGTTTCACATCACATTAACTGAATGATTATTCTTTTCACAGTTGATAAATATGAAACCATTATTTCTACCGAAAATCGAACGCATTTTATGAATCGTTATAACGAAACATTCACCATTATCTAATCACCTTATTGACCTGTCATAATTATTGGCCTATCAAATCATGACTTCCAAAATGGCGCGCAAAATTACTAATATACGTGCGTTTGCTAATTTTATCTTTGATAAAGTTAGAAATAATACAGAATTTTGCAATAAAATTATGATTTCCGATGAAGCTCATTTCCACCTCACAGGTTATGTGAACAAACAAAATTGTAGGATTTGAAGAAGTGGAAATCTTTGAGTAACAGTGTGGTGTGCATTGTGGGCTGGAGGTGTTATAGAACAATTTATTTATGAAAATGATGATGATGAAACGGTTAATGTTAATGGCTAACGCTGCCGCAATATATTAAGAAACTTTTTATGGTCCCAGTTGGATAATATGCACCTTAACAATATGTTCTTTCGACAAGATGGCGCTACGTGCCATACAGCGAAGGAAATTTTGGATTTGTTAGAGACAGTTTTTCTGGCCGCTTTATTTCTCGAAATTGTGATATTTAGTGGCCTGCCAATGATGCGATCTAACCCCTCCCCCTCCCGACTGTTCTGTGAGGTTTCGTCAAAAACAAAGTCTATTCTAACAGTCCGCAAACGATTAATGACACGAAGAAAAGCATGCGGCAAGTTATTGGTGAAATTATACCGCAATTGTGCCAAATTGTTATTGATAATTTTACATAAAGAATGGCCGTCTATAGCACTGGCGGCTCGTGGGTTTTTAAAGTGGGAGGGCGTAGAAGAAAATAGCGCTGCTGAAGATTTTTTGTTGCTTTTTCCTTCCTCCTTTTTACTTTTCATGCTATTGAAACCTTATACAGAAGGTGAACCAGGAAAGTGAGTTAAATTGTTAACCCCCTACTATTTGCCAAGTATGATTCGTTAGATGCCATGCTGGGAAATTTCAGACGCGTGCGTATAGTTGCGACCGAGTAAAGCAAAAAAAAAACTTTTATAGGATTGAACTACAATGGATTTACAAAAAGAATTAGATTCTACTTGACTCGTGTCAAAGTCAAGAAGAGTTGGCAAGATCATTGGGAGTGACTCGACAAACAATTTCAAAACGCCTCAAAGACCTGGGAATGATCCAGAAGCAAAAATATTGGGTGCTATACGAGTTTAAACGGAGAGAAGTTGAACGCCGTTTGTTTGCTTGTGAACAGTTGCTTGAAAGGCGAAAATGGAAAGGATTTCTGCATTGCATTGTGACTGGGAACGAAAAAGGGGTTATTACAATAACCCCAAGCGTCGAAAACCATGCGAGGATATCCCGGCCACGCTTCCGCGCAAACCGAATATTCACGGCTGCAAGTATTCTCCTGCTCTGTATTTGATGGGATCAGCTCGGTGTAGTGTATTATGAGCTATTAAAACCGTCTGAAACAGTCACAAGGAATCGTTATCGAACACGATTAATGTGTTTGAGCCGTGCATTGAAAGACAAACGGCCGCAATACAGCGAAAGACACGATAAAGTGATTTTGCGGCATGACAATGCTAGGTAATGTCTGCATAATTGTGGCGTGTTCATATATTTTTTTCTTTATTTGGGTTTTTCGCCACGATCTAAAACTCAAAAAATATCAAAATATCTTTTCTTATGTAAATAAAGAATCACTGGGTAAAAACAAAAAACCAAACGGAGACAAATTTCTCAGTGATTCTTTTTTGTAATAAATTTGCCTAACGAACAAAATTTTAAAAATATAAAATTGTTCTAAAAAAATATACAAACTTTTAACGTTAACGTTTCGGGAAGTCCCGTTTTCAGAACGAACCTAAAAATAAAGTATATTAATTTCTATAGATTATGAAAAGATAGAAAGTAAATATAGTTTTTGTGTATGTGAATGATACCTATAATTGTCAATGTAAGTATCATTGACAGATAGAAAAGATATTTTGATATTTTTTAATTTTTAGATCGTGGCGAAAAACTCAAATAAAGAAAAAAATATATAACAATGCTAGGCCCCATTTTGCGAAAGTGGTCCAAACATACTTGGAAACGTTAAAATGGAAAGTCCTACATCGTTCGCCGTATTCTCCAGACGTTGCTTCCTCTCACTATCACCTGTTTCGATCGGTCCTGTGAATTTCAAAAATTGGATCATTTTTTCAACGCGCGATTCGAATACTGCCTGAAAGATAGGAGAAAATAGTGGCCAACGATGGGCAATACTTTGAATCATAAATGTATAACCAGTTTTTTACAATATAGCTTTGAATTTTGAAAAAAAAACGGCGGGGACAAAGTTGTATACCTTTTATTTTTACAAAAGCGAGCGGAAGTAGGTAAATGTGCGCCAAAGGAAGTGAAAATAGTTTCCAGCTACAGTTTTCCGACATTGTCTCTTAGTGTGATAATGCGCTTGCGCCCTCAGTGATCACTTCAATTCCTCAAACTTGAAGAAAAGCCTCGCTGGACAAAGCCGAGACAACTGCTTTTTACAAAGTTACAAATCGCATCATACTGAGGGTATTAAAAAGGTGGAACGTTGTTGGTCTAAAAAAATGTCAAAAATATTGCTGTTTTTGTCAGACTGAAAACTTTTCGAATGATCATCGTATATTTTTGGAATTCTTAAAAAACATGTCAATAACTCTTTTTTTAGAGCCTTCATCAAACCCTAAGACATCAGATAATAAAATTTTAGATATGACAAAGCTAAAGCAACAGCCTAAACTTTTATAGTTTTAACTTAAAATAAAAGCAATCTAGCGACTATAAGACATCAGTTGTAAGGTAATTAATTAATTTATTGTATAGTTTTATAGTCTTTCTAAATAAAATTTATAAACTGGGCCTAATTTTTTTTCGTTATTTTTGATACTGAAAAATAAAGGTTTCTATTTATTAGAGTAGGAACAAACATCTTTGGTTAATTGTATGTATAATTTACTAAAGTTACTAATATCAACTATACTGAGATCAAACACTGAAAGATTCTCCACATCCACAGGTTCCTTTAATATTTGGATTGTTAAAAACAAATTCTGAACTCAATTGGCTTTGTACATAATCCATTTCCGTACCCAGTAAAGTTAGTTGCGCTTTTTTATCGATAAATACATGAACACCATCTTGAACAACCTCTTCGTCTAAGTTTTCTTAAAAGAAAAAAAATGTTTTAGTTATTAGGTCGGAAGTGAATTAAAATGTTTACCTTTTTTGGTGGCATAGTCCAAAGTGTATGAAAGTCCATTACAGCCCCTTTGTCGTACACCAATTTTAAGGCCAATCTAAAACATTTATAAGTGAAATTTTTAAATAAAATGATTTTTAATATCTGCTTACATATTCATTTTTGTTTTGCAATAGCTCCCTAATTCGACTTACTGCTGCTGGTGTCTAAAAAAGAAAATTTCTATTCATTTATTATCCACCAATAATTCAAAATAAACATTTTAAGGTTAGAACTCCTTTATATAAGATTTTTACGACACATACCAATATTAAAGCTTGTCTTGTGGGTATTAATTTACGTTTTACAGCTCTGACCGTGGCAGTGGCTACAGTTTTTGTTGCCATTTGTACTTTTACTTAAAATTTAATGTTTTGTGACTTTCTAATTTTTTAACATTGAACCTGGCGTAAGTACGGGCCTGCGCTAACCTGTCAAATTCTTCTGTCACAATGAAGGCAACAACAGATAAATATCGTAATAGGCCAATTAATATGTTTTTTTATATTCTAAAGTAAATATCATTAATTTTACTCTAGAACTAATTTATGAATCGGTAATGTATTGGAATGAGTGGTACCAAAGAAACCTTTAACCTGTCAGTTATGTGTTATTGACTATTACATATTCCTAATTGTTTAGTAAGAGATAGACATAATCGCAGAGTGACGTTATGTTTTTTTCGCAAAATGACATCAAAACAATTGAACATCTGAGTGGCTGAGTGAAAGGTCATTGATTTTGTAAAGAAAAACTCAGTATTTGTTGTGAAATTTTTTCGTAACATTTTCAGCAGTGTTTCCTTTCATTTGTTTAGTATAGTGTCTTTAGGTTTCAATTTTGATTGTTCGCAAATATGAGTTTCTTTTTGTAAGTATGACTCACTGCAACTAAAGATTTTGAAAAACTAGGGAAAATACGGTTCTATTTTTAGTTGATGGTAATGGTTCTTAAAATAAAATAGAATTGAAATTGATTTTTGGTAGAATACCTGCCGATTTATAGCCTTTCTCTGTTATATTTTCAATAAAACAAGAGATTTTAGCTAACATTAACAAAACATTTTTAATATATCAATTTGTCAAATAATTTAAGTATTGTATGTTTATTATTGGAAGAATTCTGATAATGTTCTTGGTAATCTTAGAAATATTTTATGTGCGGTATTATTTTGTATATCAAAGATTTATTTTAATATATTGAAATCTTGATGTAAATAAAACATTTTAGTTTAACATGAAATGCTGACTTTTTATAAAGTTTTTTTGGCTTTAAAAGCGACAATATTATATATTTAATATGCCAGACTTTAGTAACATTTATATCCTTTTCTTGTAGTGGTAGTCGCTCTTCAAAAACTTTTAAGCCAAAGAAAAATATACCAGAAGGGACCCATCAGTATGAATTGATGAAACATGCTGCAGCTACATTGGGATCGGGCAATTTAAGGTTAGCTGTTATGTTACCAGAAGGAGAAGATTTGAACGAATGGGTAGCTGTAAATAGTGAGTTCCAACACTCTTATTATTCACATTACATCTAAACTTTAAGAAAATTTTTATTTGAAATATTTACGTGATAGGAATTAAGCAAATGTGTCTATCATTTTGATGATCAAAAAAGTTAATATTCACTAATAATCATTTTATATTCTGATCAAGGTCAGTTAAACTACTAAGGAGCGGTTCTACAATGCCCCAATACGCCCGTTCTATAGGAAAGGCTTATACCTTGTATATTCTTGCATTGTAGAATCGGCTCTTAATAGGAATTTAGACTACTTGTCATCTTCCATCTCAACATCTCATTGGTTTTGTGTTTCTACTTAAATAAATTGTATGATACATATTGAACTAAACTTGAAGAGATTTACAACTAAACACCAAATTTTTCCCATTCTCGGCGCACGTTTCGCTAACTGTTTTAGCATAATCAAGAGATGATTCAGTCTAACTCTAAGACGAAACTGTGCTCTATATATAATCAACCATATATATTATATATCAACCATATCTAATGAATTGTGTCAAAATCATGAACCGTGAAGTTAACTAAGCATTACATTAATAATGGAAAAAGTTTACTGAACGGAATAGGTTTATTTTTATCCTGGTTCATGACTTTCTTACATTTTTCTATTTGCATACTTTCATATGCACCAATGTCCTCTTATTATTTACGCTTTTAACAAGTCTTAAATTACTATTATCTATATTATGATGTTCAAGGCATGTTGGATTCCACATTGGATTTTTCATTTTTCCCATATCTAGTGTGGGCTATGTTCTTTATATCTGGTCTATATGGATCTCTCTGCACAATACATTTTTTATTACAAACTTGGCAACTAATTTCATAAATTCTCCATTTTTCATGATGATCTACTTTATCCTTTGAGTTACCCAGGCCTTCCCATAATTCATTAAATTGTCTGTGGACGATTTAATAAACATGGACCTTAATGTCCACTGTTTTGAAAATCTTGTCTAGTCTTTTGGTTAACGAATTTATTTTTGTTCTCTCCTTTTTCAAAAGTCGAAGATTCTTGCAATAATTGTCTAAACTTATGTTTTCTAATTAATCTATTTACAATATTTTTATTATAACCATTTAAATAGAACATAGTTTAGTTTTAGAATGATTAGTTAAGAATGAGAATTAAGAATCTCTTGCCCGAACGTGCGTGGCGAAACGTGCGTCAAGAAGTTCACAAACGCGATTATTTGGTGTTTAGTGGTAAATCTCTTTGAGTTTAGTGTTTCACACTGAAGGTTTCAATAGAGAAATTGTTGATAATACATTCAATTTACAAAATATGTTCAAATTAATGGATGACTGATGATGATTTTGAGCATGTACCAAGTTATTTATCGTTTTCAGCTGTCGATTTTTTCAATCAAATCAACATGCTTTACGGCACCATAACGGAATTTTGTACTGAAGAAAGTTGTCCAATTATGTCGGCCGGTCCGAAATATGAATACCATTGGGCAGACGGACATACTGTTAAAAAACCTATAAAATGTTCTGCACCGAAATATATCGATTATTTGATGACGTGGGTTCAGGATCAATTGGATGATGAAACATTATTTCCCTCAAAAATAGGTAAGAGTTGGATTCTCACCATTCAGCGTGTGAATTATGCTACTGGCTTCTTTATGTCAAACAATGTAAAAAAGTTTAAAATCACCTTTAAAACTCTCTAAAACTTTTTTTAATTGCCAAATCATTATTTTTTCTAACTCCGTAATATTCATTATAATCTATTCAAGTTAATATACTGTATTTATACCTTCAGAAATAGCTTTCTAATTGTTTACCGAAGATAAGAAGGAAAATAACTACGATCGAATTCTTGAGTTTACTTTTTCTATTGTCCTTTTCGTTTTGTTATATGTATAATAGCAAACTTATTTTTACAGACATAATTATATATATTCAAAGCTCCTTATTCGCGGGGGATACGTTCCGTAAATATACTCCGAATTCGGAATGGTAATTTGTAGCAAATTATAACGGATATGTCGGTGACGGCGCGTGAGGGAGGGCGTTGGGGCGCCGCCCCTCCAGCATTTATCACAGTAAACAATTTTTCAAAGCAAAACACCATATTTTATTTCCGTTCAGTTTCTTTCCTTTAACTTATTTTCACGGTTCACATACTGTATAGGGTTTCAATAGCATGAAAAGTAAAAACGAGGAAGAGGAAAGCAAAAAAAAATCACCAGCAGTATTTTCTTCTACGCCCTCCTACTTTAAAAATGCACGAGCCGCCACGGGGATATATTGCAAGGTTGCAAAATAAAAAGAAAAAATATATAATAAAAACAATTTAATGAGGGATTTTTTAACATAATTAATAATTATCAGACTTGTGCAATTGTTTAACAAATGTAGTAATTTTTTCATATTTTTTTCTTTATTTGGGTTTTTCGCCACGATCTAAAACTCAAAAATATCAAAATATCTGTTCTTATGTAAATAAAGAATCACTGGGTAAAAACAAACAACCAAACGGAGACAAATTTCTCAGTGATTTTTTTTGTAATAAATTTGCCTAACGAACGAAATTTTAAAAATATAAAAATGTTCTAAAAAAATATACAAACTTTTAACGTTAACGTTTCGGGAAGTATTCTCCCGTTTTCAAAACGAACCTAAAAATAAAGTATATTAATTTCTATAAATTATGAAAAGATAGAAAGTAAATATATTTTTTTAGTTTTGTTCGTTAGGCAAATTTATTACAAAAAAGAATCACTGAGAAATTTGTCTCCGTTTGGTTTTTTGTTTTTACCCCGTGATTCTTTATTTCCATAAGAACAGATATTTTAATATTTTTTGAGTTTTAGATCATGGTGAAAAACCCAAATAAAAAAAAATATATATGAACACACCACAATCATTCTCCATTACTTAATTTTTTCATGTTTTCCCGATTTGAAAAGGCCTTTCAATCCGAATTGATATTCGGCTGTTGCATTAACAATTTGCCTTTTCAAAAGAAGATTTCTTTCCATAGACGGAGATATCACTAGATATAAAAAATCACAAACCTTATTTGCCTTTGTAATCCCTCACTCAGGTTTTTTTTTAAGTCTAATGTCACCACATTTGATTCTATCTGTTTTCAGTTAACATTTGAATTTGCACAGATTCTTCATTATTACCGACAGATTGACATTATTACCAACAGACAGGCCACAGTTTTTTCCAGCATGATTTCAATGTATATGGCTTCAGCTCTTGCAATGATTCTTTTTTGTTAACGATGCACTTTGCTATATCAAAAGTTTTTCAGTATTGCATTACATTCATATCATGATCATATTCCGTGGTGTCCAGTATGATTTTAAAGTTTTGTCTGATGTAATGAAGTTTAAACGCCTCGCTTATTTCTTGGTCCGTAGGTTGGAGTAGGGCCGTTCTGTCAGGAGGTAAAAATATCACCTTTATATTTGGATGCATAGCTTCAAGCTCATGAGGGTGACTTGGCGCATTGCCTAAAACTAGAACTGCCTTGAAATGTAAATTGTTTTTCTCTAAATAAGTTTCAATTTCAGGAATAAAACAATCCCAGTATCAGAAAATGATACTTGTAACCCACGCTTTCTTGTTTGAACGCCAAAACACTGGTAGGTTCTCCTTGTTTTGTTAAGCCATAAGTGGCTTAATTATACAATCTCCTGATACATTAAAGTACAGCAGCTGTGTAACTCTCTTTTTTGTTGAGTTAAAACCAGAGGCGGACTTTTTACTTTTCGATATAAACATTTTGTTTGCCATTCTTTTTCAAAACGGGGTAGTTTCCACCAGCAGCAATTAACTTTGAAAATTCTTCTGGATATGTTGCTGCTGCTGAAGGGTCTGCAGATGCAGTTTCTTCAACTCAACTCAAATTCTCTTGACAATGACTTCAAAGTGGAAGCTGAAACGTCGAGATTTTACAAATCTAAAACGCGATTCTATTAGAATCGATTCTATTAGAATTTGAATCACTTCACGTAAGATAGTTTTTTAATTAATAACTTGCTTAGGATACAAATATATTGAGATTAAAAAAAATATATATTTCCTTCTAAATTAATAATAATTATACTAATCTTAAACATTTGGCCTGGGGTGTACATTTTTTAATTAATAATGTTTTGACAGTAGTTTCCAAAGCTGTGGAATTTTTGATAATATTCAGTAATCTCTCTTTTTTGCTGCCTTAAAACCAGAGGCGGACTTTTCACTTTTAGATATAAACATTTTCATATTGTTGATTGATTTGTCCGTTACTTTGTGGTAGTTCATTTTTTAAAAAGGAATAAAACAATTTTATACTATATAAAATTGTTTTATTCCTTTTTTTATGAACATTTTGTTTGGCATTCTTTTTCAAAACAGGGCAGTTTCCACCAGCAGCAATTAACTTTGGAAATTCTTCTGGATATGTTGCTGCTGCTGAAGTGTCTGCAGATGCAGTTTTTCCAACTACACTTTCTTGACAATGGCTTCAAAGAGGAAGCTGAAACGTCGAGATTTTATAAGTAGTAATTTTAGTAATACCTCTGTCATTTTGATTGAACAATATTGTTTCACAACATTGCTAATTTCGTGGCATAGGATTGAGTCTATAAATGAGTAACTTAGCTAAGACTTAAATTTGATCAACTAGTAAAGGAGAGTGTTTAGTGGTGTAGAGTGCTCAGCTACGAATTAAGAGAATCACTGTTCATTCTGCGATAATTTTTTACGTTATTGACGTCTAGATTGACTAGAACCTTAATAAGTACTTGTGTCTCCCAGCCACTGAAGAAAGAGTGTACAATTCAACAGAGAATAACCTTTCCCACCAGTAACTTAGAAAACTTTTAAGTTGATTACCAACTTTTTAGTTGGTTAACCAGAGGTAACCTTAGAAGTCTAAAGCCGGTGACTCAGAGCTCAAGTTAGGCAGTAGGGTTCAGTTTGCATAATGAAAGAACTACAAGGTTGCTGTTCACTTTTTCCATCTATCCTATCTAAGTACCCTCTTCTTTGTTTTTGATTAAATTATATATACCATTCTTTCTGTCCACTGCTCTCCCATCTGCATTACTTATGTGAACAATGATGTTAGTTACCCATATTCTCTTGCAGTCCAAATGGGTTTAATTTTCGATTTCTTTTTAAATATAGCTTATTCTATCCTTTTTTTGTTTTCTATTTTGTTCTCAGACAATTTAAAGTTACTTCTTTAAAAGTTCTTGTTTTCATCTTGCTTTGATATTTCTTTGCCAACAATTCTTGGTTTTAATTTTATTTCTATATGTTGAATAGTCTTCTATTGTAATCTCTGATTTATTGTTTATCTATACAGTTAATCTTTTGATACTATTGTGTTCCTAGGTACTACGATCAAGAAATAAAGGGATTTTTTTTAATGAAACATTTTTTCTTTATTCAGATTTATTTTGTTTCCATCAAAGTAATTCTTTTCATTTCAATACACTTATTCTAATGGTTTTTACAGTCTTCAAAATAGTTTTTACACTCGTATTTTAATATTTTCTTTAAAGCGGCCAGCGAACTCGCTTGAATGGCTTCTTTGAACTCCAAACGGCGTCTATGAAGTCGATTCGTTAGTCGAGGGAACAGGAGAAAGTCACACGGTGCCATATCTGGTGCTTGTGGAACTGTATTTGATTTTACGCGAAAAATTGACGAATAATTGTTGCGGTCTGGGATGGTGCGTTATCGCCACAAATCTATACGTTATTTTCGTATGGAGTCACGAAAATGACGCATAACACTTATATAATATTTTTTATTGCTTGTTTGACCAGTTGGAAGAATTTCTTTTTACTAATCGAAGAACATAGTTAACGTGACTTTGATTTTTTACTGGCTTTGACGTATTTTGGTTCGGATTTGGTTCAGCTACAAGTGTACAATTTTTCTGAACAAGGCAAAAAGACATACGAGATACGCTTCAATAAATTATTCTTCAGACTTATAAGTCATATTTACAATATATCTTTTACTTAATCGGCAGTTACTCAGTATAAGATCGTTGATTTTGATAATATTTTTTTCTTTTGTTGATGTGGAAGGTCTTCCTGAACTAGGTTCATCTTACACTGCTTCTCTACCATCACCATAGCCTTTGTAAACTTTTTTTATATAGCTTATATATCTCAACAAGCGAAGTTATATGAAATTTCATGTCAAGGACAGTCATACCAATATATTCTAGTTTTCGATTCCTTTACAATTATGACTATATCATCTTCAATTAATGGCCCTGTGATTTTTAAAGACGTGTTGTTAATGATTAGATTGTTTTATGTTATTCGATTGGCGATGGATTAACAGGGACTATCGTACAAAAGCAGATCATTAGACCCTAATTTTTTTCCACTTTCATATTTTTCTCCGCCAAAAACGTCATGCTTTAATGCTCCGGTAATCATCATTAAATGACTAATTAATTATTTCTTAATATAACCGTACCATATGGCTGGTATGAAGGATTACATTCATAGAGCTGCTGTACAGGGTGGACAAACAAATTAAGGAATTGCCAGTAACAACAGTAATCTTTATTTTATCTTAATGTATATTTAATAATTTTCTTTTCTAATGTACAAGGTGTAAAGGAAAGTACTTTCGTAAATTTAATCTACGACTCTACATTTTTTTTGAACAAAAAGTTTCCGTTGTCATTGTTATTTTTCTTAACAAGCAACGTTTTTCTTGGCAAAGTTTCATCGTTTTGTTTATTTCGATTCATCGGAATACAGTTTTTTGTTGCTTTGACCTCTTTTTTTTGGCTGTCCTGAACGATCCTTGTCTTTTATGTCAAAATCACCACTTTTAAAGCGTTTAAACCATCGTTTACAAGTTTTTTTTTACGTTAGATCATGTTCAGCATAAGCTTCAAACCACAATCGATAACTTTCAGCAGCCGTTCTCTTTAAATGGAAGAACTTCCCCGCAAAACGTCTTTTTCTGGTACACAAGTCGACATATTCAAAGCTATAAAAAATTATATTTTTTGCACAATGACAATTAACAACCAACTGGCTTTTGATGGCGTATGTTTACCCTCCAAACGCCATAGATAGAAAATTGACATTATTAACCAAAACACGTTTAATTACTTAAAGAGTAAATTTCTGTAATGAAAACTCATTGGTTGTCATAATGTTAACTTAGTTCTAAAAAAGTACTAATTTTATTTTACTTTAATTTAGATGCTGTGTGTTTCTTGTGAACTATTTCCTTTGTCACATAACAGTCAGCTTGTTGAGGGAGGTCATATATTTGGTAGTAGTCAATTGATATATTATGATCCTCGCCGATATTTTAGAATATGATTCATTTACGAGGTGTATGAACAAAGTAATGACTGGCGGCGTGGCATTCGATCTGACAACACTGTTTCCATTTATAGAGGAGATAGGCCAACATCTGATGAATCTTATGTACAAATTTGAATTCCCTAGTCCGTATTTCGTGAACTCAATTTTTTAGTTTGTTCTGAAAATGAGTGATAATATATATAAAGCTTGGTTCAGCTTGTGTTTGAGGTAAAAAAACGAAGACGCACGAGATGTTGTAATGTCTTCTCTCCAACGGGAACAGTGTTGACAGATTGAACGCTACGCCACCAGTCTCATTACTTTTTTACACGCCTCGTAAACCGACAAAATTTTAATTTTTGTATTTATTTGCTTACCTAATCATTCCTTTTAATACCCGAAGGTGTCGAGGTGAAACTGCATTTCATATGTTAACAAAGTTTCTCCATAATTTATGGTCCTTGGCTAGGTGGCCTGCCATGTTTTGCCTGTTTTTTTAATTGTTCCTAGGATGTCCTTATTTCATGTCTTGCGCAGCCTTCGTCTTTTGTTCTTTCCCATCGCTTTAGCTTCCCAAACTCTCTTGGCTTGTCTGTTTTGGTCCATTCTGTTTAGATGACCGAACCATCTCAGTTTTTTCTCTTCTATTTTTGATATGAGTGCTGGTATTTTCGGGTTGTCTATGACTATACTATTCCTGACCGTGTCTATTATTTTTATTCCCTATATCTTACGGAGTATCTCGTATATATATCGTCTTTGTTAATTTAATTTTTTTTATATTTGTTTGTTGTTTAAGAAGCCTCTGCTAAGTGATTACGACATTCTCCCTGCTTTCGCCAGTCTGTTGTTCAGTTCGTCGTCCTTGTTTCCCCTATTATTAATAATAGTACCTAAGTAATTATACTTTAATTTCCATGTTGTTTAAGGTTCTTTTTCTCTTCTTGTAAAGTTCTTGGTTATGTGTCAATATCATGATCTGTGTTTTATTTAGATATATAGATATATTTAGTTATAATTCAAAATATTAAATTTTAATTTTTCCTCAGATTCTGCCATGATATCATCAGCAAATATACACATTTCTCCATTAACTTTTTTCGTTTCATCTTTGCCCATCCCACATAGTATTTCTCAAATTTATTCTTATATATTTTTATTATTTCGTAACGGATTTAAACTTCCTCTTCGTCCTTTCATTGTGGTAAAAGGAGCAGATACTCTATTGGGCGATTTAATTTGGTTTGTTGTGATTTGGTACATACTTTTCGTGGCAGCAACACGATCCTTGTTTATATTTTTCTTTCTCCTGTTTTAGTTTTGCTATAGCTTCTGTTAGTTCTTTTTCACTTATTAAATTTTCACTTGCTGTTCCTGGGTTTCTATTGTCTATTCTTCATTTTTGAATAGCATGTTGATGGTGTCCGGGTTTAGTAAGTTTTGGAAGTACTTTCTCCGCCTTTCGAGTATGCATTCGTCATTCGTCAATAATTTACCTTACCGTCCGTTATCACTGCAACATCACCTTACCAAGGTGATGTTGCACGGATCGGGAGAGATGAAAATTCGAGGAAGTAATTCTGCAGAATATGTCGGGTGTGTAAGTAATTTTTGAGTCATTTTTGCAGTATGTAGCCATGCATTGTCCTGGAACAAAATTTTTTCCGGTGTCCGTATAAGGCCCTTTTTTCCTCAAGAGCATCCCTAGCAGCAACTCACATTGCACGGCGTCAAGCTATAGACAGCAACACCTTTTTAACATTGGAATATTTGGTTTTGCAGTATTGGCTGATGGCTCACCAGGATTAACCCACAGTTTTCGCCCCACTTGTTTTCGCCCCTAGAAAGCAGTGACAAAACAGTATCAAAGCCTCTACTCTTCTTCTCAGCTGCGAGTTCTTAGACGATTCAAAGACTCTCCTTTTGATTTTTTCCTGGCTTAATGCAAACGATTAGAAATGGCCCGATTTCCGAGTTCCGGTCCTAGCTCTAACAGTATATGACACGGATTTTATTCCAGCAGTGCTTCCAATTCTTCATTCTTCACTTTTTTTGATTGCATCTGATGTTAATTCACAATTTCCAGTTTGGAATTGCTGGAACCACTTCGTACAAGTACTGCACAAAATAGCATTATCTTCCAAATCCGCACAGATCATGTATTGAGCTTCCTAGTCATTTTTTTTAATTGAAAGGAAGACAATGTAAAAACGAACGATGTAAAAGGTCTACAATAAAAATAATCTAACTTCAAAATTAAGTAGAAGACACATTTTTTTGCTCAAAATCGGCTCCGATTGCTTTATTTAAGAGATTCAGATATGCAATTTATGATTTGAACAAGATTACAACCAAATGACCACCACGGTTTTTTTTTGCATGACCCTGGCGCACATTTCGGGCTGTATGGCGACTATGGTTTGATGAATGTTAATTTCCAAGTCGCCAATAGTAGCGGGTCTCTTGCTATAAACCTATGTTTTCACAAGTACCTAAAGAAAGTAATCTAAATGAGTTAAATCTTATGCTTTCAGCGGCCAAGCGATGGGGTCATGTCGTGAAATTATCGAGTTGCCGAACTTGGCTCGTAATAAGCCCATTTTTACTCGGGAAATATGCGGTGGTGCGGTCATCCTGTCGAAAATAAAGGGTTGTCGATAACGGTGGATTGTTCCTCATTTTTAAAGAAATAAGGACCGATGACTCCTATGCCAAAAGCCACACCAAACTGTGACTTTTTGTTTATTGACGAAGCCATTGAGCCAGAAATGAGCCTCATCGGAGAAGATGATTTTGCGATAAAATTCGTTGTCGCCGCATCATTTCGAGAGTCCAATCGGCAAATTCACGATGAATACGATGATCGGTTGCCTTCAGTTCTTGTGCCAGTACCATCTTATACGGACGCAAGCCTAAGTCCAACCTTAACATTTGCCAGGTTGTCATTGACGAGAGGCCTAACTCTTGCGAGCGGCGAGCTGATAAGCCGTTTAGTTCCCATCACTCTCGAGTATGGCTGCACACCTTCTGGGCATACTTTCGACCAATTTTTCCTCGTAGTAGATAGATAGAGAGCGCCAATTTTTTCGTGCCAGTTGCTTGCAAATCGTACACTGGTTTTCCAGCTAGTTGGGTCTTCATAATTCCCCACACATTTTCGGTTGGGTTGGCATCTGGAGATGGTGAGGGCTATGCGATTTACATGTTTGGGATCATAATCTTCTTGAAGCACACATTTTTCATTTTTTTTTTTTGAACATTGTGTTGACCGACTTTAACAGTCCAAGCTGATTCATTTTGACCATTTTCTTGGCGTTTAAATGCTCGGTGAACAGCCAAAACCGCGCTGATAGGAGCACCCCCAAACATTGCTCTTCACCGGCTGTTTGACGGTACGCTGGATGAAACGTGTATCGCTGGTGGACCAAGCACGCTTCAGGGGAACGCACGTCCAAAAAATCGCTTCATCAGAAAAAACAACTTTTGGTCCAATCGCGATCTTTGTTTTCCTTAGCCCAGGCTTGCGCTTTGCGACGTGCTTTTGAGAGAGCAACGGTTTCAAGGTCATGGGACAGTATTTCACGTTTGCCTCTTCTAAACATCGTTAAATTGTGTTGGTACTCAAATCTATTCCCCTCTTAGCCAGTTGAACGGGGGCCTGACGCCATCGCAGAGTGGAAGTTCTCTTGAATAGACTGGCCCTTGTAGTCATCGACATTTTTAAACAACTTATACCGCTCGATCCATTTCGCAACGACATTTTTTGACTTTCTAATTGCTTTAGCAGCCGATGAAAACCATAATTTAGGTCCTTTCGGGTGTTTGCAAAGAAAAACTGTCTCGAAACGCTGCGCGTACTTGGAACTCATTAGTACACAGTACACTCATAAGGACACAGACTGTACTTCGTTTTGAAGTTGAAAGATGTCGCTTTAAATTAACTCTATTGAGGGAAAGAATCTGATTCGAATAAGTTCTGCAGTCGATGAAACACTAAGTTTAAAGACCCAATATCATCTTCAAAGTATTTATTATTATTTTTAATTCTAAAATACATCTTTTGGAAGTGACTTTCACTCAAATTTATTAAATCAATAGTATGGCTATTAATCTGATCTGGGAAATTTTTATATTTGCATAAAATTGTTTGTGTATTTAATATTTAGATTTTATTCATACTTTCAGGGGTCCCCTTTCCGAAAAACTTCCAATCTATAGCAAAAACAATCCTAAAACGTTTGTTCAGAGTGTACGCCCACATCTATCACCAGCATTTCAGTGAAGTGGTTCAACTCGGTGAAGAAGCCCACCTCAACACATCATTTAAACATTTCATATTCTTCGTACAGGAATTCAGTCTGATCGAACGACGAGAACTGGCGCCGCTGCAGGAATTGATTGAGAAACTAACTGCAAAGGAGCAACGATAAAAGTTGTGTGGTACAAGGCCTTTCATTATTATTAGTTTTTTTTTTGTTAAGTATGTTTTGACCAGTAGGGAACTTTGCAGGATATCAGATTGTTAAGTGAGTTTTTAAATATACTTAACTTTTTGGTAGATTGCAGACAATCAAGACAGGATAAGAATCATTGTTTCTATTGCTGGGATCGTCATTGTTCATGTTGCTTTCATTTTCATTCGTGCTGCGTGGACAGTTTGTTTCTTATGCCTGTCTTTACAATGAAATAGTGATCTAAAAAGCAGATTTTTCTGTCGTGTTTCGAAAAAATATATTTTTTATTGCACAATGTCTATGTCTCTATTTAATACTAATCATTTGACTAGCATACACATCATATTTGAATATTTCAAATGCGTATTACAGGGTGTTATGTATTTATGGTCTCCTTTTGTATTAAAAATAATTGTACTTGTTTACCTTTTGCTTTGTGCAATAATTTTAATTTAATTTTAAGGTAGAACTATTATTCTTACCAAATATACTTATAATGAAAAAAGAAATTGCTTATATATAAGTTTCTTTATTATTTATTTTTGCTTTTTTATGACGTTTTTTCATATATTAAGAAGTTTACTTTCGTATTTTGCTTTATTTGAAAGCTTACGCGAAGACATAACGCACTAATGTTTTCTTTTTTTTTTTTTTGTTTTGTATTAGTAATGCTAGAAACTAATTACGATGTACTATTAGATGTAAAATTTCAGAGCTAATATTAGAGCTTAGAAGAAAAACCAAATGTATTTTTCATACATTATCATAAGTTACATATTTTTCGACTCATCCATTCACCTATGTACATGGTAATTGTAGTAAAACACTTATGGCATAAATAACACGAGTATATGCAGAATGAATCTAAGCTGTTCATTTGAACTACTGTACTGGCTTGATAGATTTGTAGACTGTTTTTGATGGTGGTTCATTACTTCTTGCCATAATAATATTCTACTAACTGTAAGTTTGCTTACTTCGTATTTCTTAACATTTGTTTAGCATATTGGGAAATTTTATGCATCTTGTTATATAAATATTGGGTTTCAGAATAATGAATCAGAACCTTGCTTCTATTTACTTGTTGGGTTTATTCTGTATTTATTTTTTGTACTTTCCGGGCAATAAGAGCTGATAGCACCAAACGCGAACAGAACTATATTATATTAGGGTTACCTATAAATAATGTCACTTTTTGATACTGTACCAAATTATAGAATTAATACCTTTTTAATCTACAATATAATCTCCATTGTTATTGACAGTCTTTGCAAATCTCTCTAGCAAGCTTTCTATTTAATTTTTGTCAAATGCGGGTGACTTTTAAGTGAATATTTTTCGAGGGTAGTTTTGATAGCTAATAGGATTTTTTTCCTTGTAGGAAATATGGTAATCTGATTGTTATGCTTTCGAAACTCATAAAACAATGAATGTCTAATATGGAACTTATCTACAATATATATTCTTATAGAGTCCACATAATTGTTTCAAACTTTAACAGACTAAATATCAGTACTTTTACCTAGAATAAAGCTTATGTTAAGTTAAATTATTGTTAGTACACGGAAATGTTTTTAAAATTACAAAAAAAAACGATATTACTTATGAGTACCCCTGTTAATTCGATTTTTTAAATAACGTGAGTAGTTCATACGTACCAGTTTTCCAAAGGGTAAAGTTTATCGAGACGAAAACTGTTGGGATGTGATAGAGCTTATGTAAACCGATTGAATTAACTATTAGTTAGGGATCGATTAAGAGTTAAATAAGTGACCAACAATTTGGGTGCAAATAGCCACAGTTAGGCTGCAGTGATATACGATTTTTTGGTACGTTTTATAATAATAAAAAAAAATGTTTTTTTTTTCTTTATTTTTTAGTTAGTATAAATTTACTGCCGACTCGTAGTGTTTTTATAATGTTATGATTTGTATATATTTTAATATATTATATGAAATACCTTAATTTTGTCTTTAATTCCAGTAATTTTTAACCCAATTTTATCCTTCGGAGGCCATCGTGGGGTCATATGGACCCCATATATTTTTTAACACATTGAGTATCATGAGTTCATCGATGAACTCAGAAGTGAGTTACCGAGGGACCACTGGTGAACACAGCTCCATTCTGCTTAAGATTGTTTCCTAGCAGCTTTGTTTTGTACTGAACTAAATCCGTGCTAATTGAAGTATCCTAGAATACTAAAGATTTAACTGCAATAATGGCCAACAGATGGGGGCATTCGTACTACTCTGAGAGGCGAGAAAATCGCTCGCTCAAATAGTGTGATTTTGGCAGTCTTATGTTTTTTCATATATTAAGAAGTTTACTTTCGTATTTTGCTTTATTTGAAAGCTTACGCGAAGACAACGCACTAATGTTTTCTTTTTTTTTTTTACGTTTTGTATTAGTAATGCTAGAAACTAATTACGATGTACTAGTAGATGTAAAATTTCAGAGCTAATATTAGAGCTTAGAAGAAAAACCAAATGTATTTTTCATACATTTTCATAAATTACATATTTTTTGACTCATCCATTCGCGTATGTTCATAGTAATTGTAGTAAAATACTTATGGCATAAATAACACGAGTATATGCAGAATGAATCTAAGCTGTTCATTTGAACTACTGTACTGGCTTGATAGATTTCTAGACTGTTTTTGATGGTGGTTTATTACTTCTTGCCATAATAATATTCTACTAACTGTAAGTTTGCTTACTTCGTATTTTTTAACATTTGTTTAGCATATTGGGACATTTTATGCATCTTGTTATATAAATATTGGGTTTCAGAATAATGAATCAGAACCTTGCTTTTATTTACTTGTTGGGTTCATTCTGTATTTATTTTTTTTTTTTTACTTTTCGGCCAATAAGAGCTGATAGCACCAAACGCGAACAGAACTATATTATATTGGGGTTACCCCTAAATAATGTCTCTTTGTGATACTATACCAAATTATAGAATGAATACTTTTTTAATCTACAATATAATCTCCATTGTTATTGAGTCTTTGCAAATCTCTCTAGCAAGCTTCTATTTCATTTTTATCAAATGCGGGTGACTTTTAATTGAATGTTTTTCGAGTGCAGTTTTGATAGTTAATAGCATTTTTTCTCTGTAGGAAATATGGTAATCTGACCATTAGTGGGATTGTTATGCTTTCGAAACTCATAAAGCAATGAATGTCTAACACGGAACTTATCTACAATATATATTCTTATAGAGTCCACATCATTTTTTCAAACTTTAACATTAAACAAACTTAATATCAGTACTTTTAATTAGAATATAGATTATGTTAAGTTAAATTATTGTCAGTACACGATAATGTTTTTATAATTACAAAAAAAAAGATATTACTTATGGGTACTCCTATTAATTCGATTTTTTAAATAACGTTGTGAGTAGTTCATACGTACCAGTTTTCCAAAGGGTAAAGTTTATCGAGACGAAAACTGTTGGGATGTGATAGAGCTTATGTAAACCGATTGAATTAACTATTAGTTAGGGATCGATTAAGAGTTAAATCAGTGACCAATAATTTGGGTGCAAATAGCCACAGTTAGGCTGCAGTGATATACGATCTTTTGGTACGTTTTATAATAATAAAAAAAAAAGGTTTTTTTTTCTTAATTTTT
Organism: Cosmopolites sordidus; assembly: GCA_031761425.1. Classification (NCBI taxonomy): domain Eukaryota; kingdom Metazoa; phylum Arthropoda; class Insecta; order Coleoptera; family Curculionidae; genus Cosmopolites; species Cosmopolites sordidus. Next base: position 168,841 of record JARFXV010000960.1, read on the forward strand.
TAGTTAGTATAAATTTTCTGCCGATTCGTAATGTTTTTATAATGTTATGATTTGTATATATTTTAATAAATTATATGAAATACCTTAATTTTGTCTTTAATTCCAGTAATTTTTAACCCAATTTTATCCTTCGGAGGCCATCGTGGGAATATTTTTTAACACATTGAGTGCCATGAGTTCATCGATGAATTCAGAAGTGGGTTACCGAGGAGCTACCGGTAAACACAGCTCCATTCTGTTTAAGTTTGTTACCTAGCGGCTTTGTCTTGTACTAAACTAAAACCGTGCTAATTGAAGTATCCTAGAATACTAAAGATTTAACTGCAATAATGGCCAACAGATGGGGATATTCGTACTACTCTGAGAGAGGCGAGAAAATCGCGTGCTTAAATAGTGTGATTCTTGGCTTTTATTTTTAAATTGGATATTTTTTACGGGTGAAAACACGGATCTCCGAAAATAGTACTTGGGATACATTATCTAAGAATACTCTTCAGCTTTTCCAGCCAAGAAAAGATCTCAATAGAATGCCGCTTGTATTCTTACTGCCTTCTGGATATTCATAATGATGCTGTTCAGAATACCAATTGTTTTTAGAAAAGTACTCAGCGTTGTCTATGACTGGTTGAGGTTTGAATCGGTAGTAAGGAAAGGCGTTGTCAACTGGAATTCCATATTCTTTAAAGATTTCAAGGTATACTATTGTCGCGACCAAATTGTGTGGTTCAAGGTATTTGTTACTGGCAAGCTGAGCGCAGCCACTCAGTATGTAATCGATGGTTGCTTGTTACATGCTACATTTCCTACACTTATCTGTAGTAAGGCCTGCCTCTTTAATGATATAATTTCTATAATTCCTGGTGTTAGTGACATTGTCCTGTATGCTCAAAAGAAAGTCCTCTGTCTCAGGAAATATGATATCTACCATAAGCCATCCCGCAGAAGCGCCAAAATCGACTATTTCACTATGAATGACATTGTAAAATATGTCGTGCAACACCTTGTTGGCCCAGCTGTTTAAGAGCTGATCTTCAGTGTCAACTCGCTCTAGTGGAACATATTGTTTATTTTTCAGGTTTAATGGGGCTAGGTTAGCATCAGTTTCAATAACTGATTTGTGGAGTAGAATATGCTGATGATTGTAAAAATATTTTCTGAGTTGCTCCAGTTGTATATAGTGGCGGTTTTTACGCTCAGGTTGCCTTGACTACCCTTTTTTTCTAGCTAAATGAACTCGTTCAATAATCGCACCTGTAGGATGATGCATGTGAAATTTGGTTAGTGTTGTTCTCACTATTCTGTCGATACTTTCTGACTCAGTGTTTGATGATGCTAGTTGATGATGCCAAAGGACTATCTCAACACAGGAATCGCAAAGGTATTAATCGCTCTTGATATGTTGCCAGCATTAAGCTTTGATTTGAATGTGTTCTTCAGTCTAGTTTTAAATGCATCTGTTAGGTTCTGCTTCATTAATTTCTGTTCTATCTTCTTTGTTTGCGCGATTCCTAATTATTTATTTTTCATTTCCATCTGTGACCATTACAGTTATTTGATCATTAATGTATATGTGATATGTTTTCATTAGTTTACCTTTCTTTACTTCGAGAGTTTTACATTTGCTTATGCCAAATTTCATTCCTATTTCTGAGCTCATTCGTTGGACTGTCTTAACTAACTCCTCCATTTGACCTGAACTGGATGTATATAGTTTCAGGTCATCTATAGAAAATCTGTGGCTGATTCTGGATGTTGAATTGTTAGGTTTTAGTCGATAGTCGAGTTGGTAACCATATCCCGTTTGTTGTAATGCTCTTGAACCCTGAAAAATCTGTTAATCACTGTTAATAGAACTTTCTTTAGAAACGATTTTTTTGGGCCAAGAGTGGGGCCCATAATCAAATGCCTTAGTATAATCTATATAGCTCATACTCACATCCCTGCATTTCTTCTTTGCCTCATCCATCGCCACACCATCAATTATAAGTTGTTCTTTGCATCCTAGTACTTTTTTCCTGCTGCCCTTCTACTCCTCAGTTAAAATAATGTTTTTTTCCAGGTGACCATATATTTTTTGGCATATGATGCTTGATAGCAATTTGTAGATCGTTGGAAGGCAAGTAATGAGTCTGTAGTTGGCAGGATCACCAGTTTCATTATGTTTTGGTAATAAATAAATAAGAAATTATAGTGCTGACTTCGTGTGAGACGTAGTGAGACGTAGCAAGTATCATATTCATCTCTCTCAATATATGCGGGTGTGTTAAACGGAATTGTTTATACCAGTATGTTTGAATTTGATCTCTACCTGGACTTCTCCAGTTAGGTGTTTTACATAATACATTCCTTAAATCTTGTTCGTTGATTATTTTACTATGCATCAGGCGACTCTGTAGCTGATAAATTTAATTATGAGATATGTATATCTGATCTAAAAATTGAATCGTGGAGTTCAGTTGATTTTTGTGTAAAGTAATTAAACAATTTTGCTAACTGAATTTTATGTAGCATTTCAATATTGGCCAGTCTTCGCCCTCCAGCCTTGGTATATATAGGCGGTTAGTTGATGCTTTTGGATGGTGACATTTGTTCTGTCATACTGGTTCTGATCTTTCTATTCATCCCCTCCAGGTCAGTTGGAGTTAATCTGATTACGTCAACTGTGTTATTTACTACTGGGATAACCTTTGTGATTATTAAAGAGATTTAGTGCCTCGCATTTAATGAAGTTTTTAAATTCCTGCTAATTTGCCGTAGTATCTCTTGTCGGACCTCATTTTTCATGAATACCTGATCGGTTGTTATAGCTTGCTTTACACTTAGATATTTGTATCGCTCGTCCTTTGTCAATTGGGAAATATGTGTCCCGTCTAGTAACTTGATATTACTACTTTCTTCTATTTTTCGTCGTTTCATGTTGATGGATTTCCATTTCGTTGTTCCGAATTTCATTTTAACATCTTTAATAAATGCGTTTAATAGTTCCAGCTCAGACATGAGGTACTTTATTGCTCGCATACAATTTCAAGTCATCCATAAATAATAAATAGGTTAGTTTAACTTCAGAGCTTTTTGTAATTGTGCAGCCATAATTGCCGTTCTGGATTATAAACATAATGGGTTTAACGCCATGCAAAACAATGACGGACTTAAGCTGTCTCCCTGGAATATACCTCTGGTGACACCAATATGCACTGTGGTGTATTTAATTCCTTAGATGTTCACTTTCAGACATGTTCTCCAGAACCCTATTATACATAATACAAAAGTTTGGATTTTTGGGTTTATTTTATAGAGGGAGAGAACCCTTTTGATCCATGTGTGCGGTACAGAATCGAAAGCTTTTGGGTAGTCGATCCAAGGTATTGACATATTCCTTGACTTCTTGGTGGCCTGCTTGGTTAATACGATGCCGATTACTAACCATTATGTTGTTCCTCTACTACTCTTCCTCGAACCGTTTTGTTCTGGCGAGATTATATCATACGTTACGAGGTAATTTGAATTTTTTCTTTCAATTACGGATGTTAGTATTTTATATATATCGGGTAAACAGGTTATTGATCTGTAGTTTTTTGGGTCTTTTGTATTCTCATTTATCGGAATCATGAAAGTTACTCCTTGTGTGAAGTATGCCAGAAGATTTTGGTGCCTATTTAACAAATTCTTCATTAGCTGAGTTATGCTTTCATGAACGTTTGTAAAACATTTCCACCAGTATGCGTGAATACGATCAATTGATCGTATTCACGGAATTCCTGCCGCCTTCCAGTTATTGATATTATAATTAATAATAGTGTGGCGAAGTTATCGACAGTCTCCGATATAATACATTACAACGAGAAATCATTTTAGGGTCAGTGTCAATATCGGGGACTGTCAAGAACAGTATTTTTTATTAGTAGAAGTATTAGTATTGTATTGTACCTTAAAAATATATAGTAGCTTTTAAATTGAAAGCCTATTTTTGATTAGTGCCCGGACCCAAGGATATTGTCACGGGGAGATTAATAAGTAGAAGAATTATAAGGAAACAATACGTGACAATTGGTGTCAGAAGTGGGATTTTCCTGGCGGGAAAAAAATAGTGTTTTGAAGAACACTGTACTGTAAAGAATCGATTGAGAATAATTAATTAATTGAGGGAAGAAGTTATTCTTCCGTCAATTCTTCCGATTATTCTAGACAATACTTGTACGTGACTACGTACTTGATTTTTCCGAAGGGTTCTAGAACATTCTATTTGAAAATTAACGAAGATTATTTAACTTTGAGTCCATCAAGGCATATTATACTTGAAAAAGACTTAATTAGATAATTAAAAAAAAAAAGAAAATCTAGAAAGTTCTATTGTGGAATTTAAGAGATAAGGCAGATCGAGGACAGTCTCAAAAGAGTATTCTTACTATATGGCCATAACAAGACAACAGTCAGCAAAAATTGAAGAACAAATTAAAAAATTACACGAACCTGTTAGTGAGCTGCCAGAAGAACAAAACAGATCACATGAAAAAGAAGCCGAAAGACACCAAGAACATACGGGAATTATGAAATATTTGCAGGTCTCGGAAGAAACAAGACAAAAAGAAAAGCTAGAAGAGCAAGACCCGATTCAGAAAATTCATCAGAATCAGGAATCAGAATCAGGAATCAGAATCAGGAATCAGAATCAGGAATCAGAATCAGGAATCAGAATCAGGAATCAGAATCAGGAATCAGAATCAGGAATCAGAATCAGGGATCAGAATCAGGAATCAGAATCAGGAATCAGAATCAGGAATCAGAATCAGGAATCAGAATCAGGAATCAGAATCAGGAATCAGAATCAGGAATCAGAATCAGGAATCAGAATCAGGAATCAGAATCAGGAATCAGAATCAGGAATCAGAATCAGGAATCAGAATCAGGAATCAGAATCAGGAATCAGAATCAGGAATCAGAATCAGGAATCAGAATCAGGAATCAGAATCAGGAATCAGAATCAGGAATCAGGAATCAGAATCAGGAATCAGAATCAGGAATCAGAATCAGGAATCAGAATCAGGAATCAGAATCAGGAATCAGAATCAGGAATCAGAATCAGGAATCAGAATCAGGAATCAGAATCAGGAATCAGAATCAGGAATCAGAATCAGGAATCAGAATCAGGAATCAGAATCAGGAATCAGAATCAGGAATCAGAATCAGGAATCAGAATCAGGAATCAGAATCAGGAATCAGAATCAGGAATCAGAATCAGGAATCAGAATCAGGAATCAGAATCAGGAATCAGAATCAGGAATCAGAATCAGGAATCAGAATCAGGAATCAGAATCAGGAATCAGAATCAGGAATCAGAATCAGGAATCAGAATCAGGAATCAGAATCAGGAATCAGAATCAGGAATCAGAATCAGGAATCAGAATCAGGAATCAGTTCTAAATTGTTTTCCACATTAGATCCGAAAAGTGGATACTGGCAAGTCTCTGCACACGATGATGACAAAGAAAAGACCGCCTTCACCACCCGTAGTAACTTATATCAGTTCAACTTAATGCCCTTTGCATTGTGCAATGCACCAGCTACCTTCGAGGTAGAGGTTTTACTTGGAAGACCTGTATAGTGTGTTTTGATTGGACAGGCCAATTTGAAGCTGAACCCAAAGAAGTACTTCTTGTTTCAGAAAAGAGTACAATTTTTGGGTCATGTAGTATCTGAAGAAGGTATTCAGGCAGACGAAAGGAAGATCGACAGCATAAGAGATTGGCCAAGGCCCGAAGATAAACATCAACTTAGTAGTTTCCTAGGACTGTGCTCGTACTATCGACGGTTTGTGGAAGGATTTGCCAGCATAGCGGCTCCTCTACATAAACTAACTGAGTACAAATCAGTGTACAATTGGACACCTGAATGTGACACTGCTTCTATGAGACTAAAATGTGCTTTACGCTCTACTCCTATTTTAGCATATCCAAAATGGCAAGGAATGTTTATTTTGGATACGGACGCCAGCAATAATGGAATTGGAGCTATCCTGTCAGAGGTACAAAATTCAGAAGAACATGTCATCGAGTATCACAATCGAGTATTTTGTTTAAATCAAAGCAGAATTATTGTGCCACAAGAAGGGAGCTACTTGCCATTGTCAAGGCCGTCGACCATTTTCACCAATATGTATATGGCCGTAAATTCCTAATTCGTACAGATCACACCCCTCTAAAATGGCTTCTTGAAATGGAAAATCCCGAAGAACTGCTGGCCAGATGGATAGAAAAGTTACAGCAGTATGATTTCGAAAATAAACATCGACCGGGGAAACTTCATAGGAATGCTAATGCTCTATCCAGACGTCCATTCAAGGAAGATTGTATGCATTGTCAAAGAGTAGATCAACGAGAAGGTTATACGTACAGCAGTGTAAGGAGGACTGGCATTATTACAGAAAATAATTGCATTACAGAGCAAATGATGATAGATCAATTGGAAGGTCTTGATATAGGACCAATCCTGTATCTCAAGGAAAACAGTGAGTGCAGACAAGAATGAAATGAGGTCTCCAGTAACGTTTAAGGCGTTACGGGCCCAATGGGATTCACTGGTAGTCGAAAATGGATTGTTGAAAAGAGTTTGGGAAAGTGCCGGCGGGAAGTTTAAAAAGGGCCTGTTAGTGGTCCCAAGGAAGAGAATTCATGAAGTGTTGGAGGAAATACACGATGGCAAATCTGGAGCCCACTTTGGAGTCAACAAGACTTTGGAAAAGGTTCGGGAACGTTTTTACTGGGCCCGATATCATGAGGACATTAAGGAGTGGTGCCGGAAATGCAACACATGTGCCTCTAGCAAGGGTCCTAAACAACAACTGTAGCGCAGGTATTGGTGGATGAAATCTTCAGTAGATATGGTGCACCCTTGGAACTCCACTCAGATCAAGGGCGTAATTTTGAATCCCTGATTTTCAAGGAGGTACTAGAGATTATGGGTATTCACAAAACTAGAACCACACCTTTGCATCCGCAGTCCGATGGAATGATAGAGCGATTCAATAGAACAATGGAAGAACATCTTTCCTAGGTTATCGCTAAAAATCAGAGGGATTGGGACCAACATCTTCCATTGTTCCTACTGGCTTACCGATCCGCAGTCCACGAATCAACAGATCAAAATCCAGCCAGAGTTGTTTTCGGGAGGGAGCTGCGCCTTCCCTGTGATTTGAAGTTTGGAATACCCAATGAAGAGAGAAGATATGTCCATGATTACGCAGATGAAGTTCGAGAACGCCTTCTAGAAATATACGATATCACTTGTGGTCGTATTCAGTTGTCCAGTGACAGGATGAAGAGTAGATACGATATTAAAGCAAATTCTACAGGGTTCCAACAGATTGACTATGTTTGGTTATATAACCCAGCAAGGAAAAAGGGGTTATCCCCAACACTTTCTCAACCATGGGAGGGAACCTATAGAGTTATTAAGGGGATAAATGATTTGGTGTATCGAGTCCAGTGTAGCCCCAAGTCCAAGATGAAGATAGTACACCTGGAAAGACTTACAAAATACCATGGTCGGGAAGCTGATCGGGATGAACAGGTTTAAGAAAAGGGGGGCATGGTGGCGAAGATATCGACAGTTCCCGATATAATACATTACAACGAGAAATCATTTTAGGGTCAGTATCAATATCGGGGAGTGTCAAGAAGAGTATTTTTTATTAGTTGAAGTATTAGTATTGTATTGTACCTTAAAAATATATAGTAGCTTTTAAATTGAAAGCCTATTTTTTAGCTGAAAGCTATTCTCATCGGATAGCGTTAGTAGGAAATGTAAAAATAACAAGTCTCGCTTCCTAACTGATGAAGAGCTATTAGAAATAATAGAATGACGAGGAATTAAACTGTTTACTTGATAATAGCGTTAATGGAAATTAATTTTCCGATAAAGATGATGAGAATAGAATTGAAAATGATAATTCTAGCGATGGTACCGATGATGAGTCTTCATTACCGACTTCGGTGGATCTTGGTTGGAGAGATGAAAACGAGGACAGGAGAGAAGATTGGATAGAGGTTGACTGCAGCACGTTGCGAAGAATAACTTTCACAGGTACAGAACAATACAATTATAGGGTTGAATATCCAGAAGGTCGTAAGGAGCTCAAGCCAATTCATGTTTACAAATCGTTTTTGAACGAGGAGGTTTTGAGCTTAATCGTTAGGGAAACAAACAAAAATTGCCAAATAGTTTTTGGAGTCCCGTCAGCTCAGCCCATGTGCTAGAAATAGAAGAAATGGTACAGAGGTAGACCCATCGGTAAAATAATACTCCGAAATAGGTTTCAGCTCTTCCTACGCTTTATCCATTTTGATGATAACGAACCTGGGAAATCGGGGAAGTAGTTCTATTACAAAATTAGAAAACTTATTGATATGCTACAAAACTCTTTTTGTAAAGAATATCAGCCAGGTGAAACACTTGCTGTCGATGAATCAATTCTCTTTCGAGAAATATAAATATATATTTTCCATATAAATATGGGATAAAAGTATTTTATGGTTTATGTTGGGTGTATTTATAACGTTAGTAAAGATCTTGCACAAAAAGTACTAAACTTAGTAAATGACTACTTGAATGTAGAACGAACAATAATGACAATCTTGGATTATAATAATGGTATATAAGGGATCGATGTATCCGACCAGATGGCAAGTTACTTTTCCCTATTGAAGAAAACGATACGTTGGTATCATAAAGTAGCTTTTGCATTTTTATTTAACATTTTTATTTAACAGGATAGTAAACTCGCATCTGCTTTATAAAAAAACATAGTGGCAAATATAAAATCCAAATAAAATAATTTAGAGAGCAGACTGTAAGAAGTTTACTTGGATTAGATAAAACATATCCCCAGCGAAGGTTCCCATGCAGTTAACCCCCCGGTTCACTAAGAACAACAGTCCGCACTCAGTCTTAAAAACTAAAACATGTAAAACTGAGACAAAAAGAAAAATAAAAGAAATAAAAGAAAAAAAAGACAATGTCCAAGAAAAATAAAAGAACTTATGCAAAGAAGAACGTAAAGCAAAATTCTACATTTTGTGAGAAGTGTAACGAGTTTTTGTGAGCCTGATGTTTTCATTTAATTCATACCTAATTTTTAAAAATATTTATTGTTTATTCTTAAAATATATTTATTCCAAAAAATACTTTCTTTCACTGGAAATGGGGATAGATACCCAGTTCACTTACCTAAGAGTAAATGTAGTATGGGGGTTAAAGAGGGGTGGAGAGGGGGGTGAGATATTTCCAAAAATATTCACAAGGGGTGGAAAAGGGGATTAAAAAAATGCTTACATGATAGTTGAACCACCCCAACATATGAGTTCACCGGTGAACTCGACTATTTTCTGCAAAAAAAACATTTTTCCGTTATCAGAGGTACTTGGGACCATTGTATCTGGTATTAGACAGGTGTAAACTACTAAATAAAAACAAATAGCCTGTGGCGAACCCATGGTGTCAGACCACACACACACACACACGCAGACACACACACACACACACACACACACACATACACACACACAAATACACACACACAAATACACACACACACAAATACACACACACACACACACTCGCACACACACTCACACACAGATTCACATACTCACACACTCACACACTTACACACTCACACACTCACACACTCGAACACACACACACACACACAAAAACACACGCACACAAACACACACACATACACACACAAAAACACACACACACACAAACTCACACACACACACTTACTCACCTCACACACTCACACACTCACACACTCACACACTCACATACTCACACACACACACACAAACACACACACACACAACCTCATACACACACACACTTACTCACCTCACACACTCACACACTCACACATTCACACACGCACACACTCTCACAATCTCACACACACACACACACTCACACACTCACACACTCACACCCTTACACGCTCACACACTCACACACTCACACACTCGCACACTCACACACTCACACACTCACACACTCACACACTCACACACTCACACACACACACACACACTCACACACTCACACACTCACACACTCACACACTCACACACTCACACACTCACACACTCACACACTCACACACTCACACACTCACACACTCACACACTCACACACTCAAACACACCCACACACACACAAAAACACACAGATACACAAACACACACACACACACAAACACACACAAACACACACAAACATACACACACACACACACATACACAAACATACACACACACACACACACACACACACACACACACACATACACACACACACACACATACACACACACACACACACACACACACACATACACAAACACACACACACACACACACACAAATCCGGGGCAGAGGAGCAACTGCTACCGGACGCGTCTCCTCGAGCGGATAGGAGAACGCTCGCTGCTCTTCGGAGTAGAGGGTAGGAGCCAAATAAAATAAGCTCTCGCGGACAAAACTCCCCTTCTCACGAAGGGTCGGTCACACCACCTGACCGCACAAGATGATTGTTCTCCGGCGGATTGTTGCGGCTGATGTGAGCTTGCTCTGCCGAGGTGTAAGTGGCAGCGGTAGATCTGGAGTCAGCCACCTCGGGCCTTGATCAGGAAGTACGCAGTGAATGTAGAGATCGGAATCTGCATCGCCCCGAGCGAGTTCAGTCCGTCCGTGTATCCCGGGACTGGCTAAGTGTCGGCTGGGCCTTAGGGAACTGGCGTAGAAGTTTATCTTCGGGGGTATACCCGTTCCTAGCCTTGGCAACCCGCTCCTCTTCGTACGATACGCTGATGATACCAAAGTATGAAAACAAGTCAGGAAAATAACATAGGAGAAAACGGGCAATATGCCCAACAAGCAGCAGTATCATTAGAAGATGCTGAGAAGAACACGACGCAAGCGTTAGAGCATCTTGATAAACTGATCAGCGAACTACACAAGTTGATCCACTCGAAGGTCAACCTCCACGGGGAGGTAAAGGCTAAAACGAATGTCGTCAAAAATGCCTTCAAAGGGTATAGAGACCTTGATGACAAATTACGTGCAATACAATAGCGCCCTCCTCGTGTCACACCGGAGAAAAGCCGTGACACCACTGCGGCCTGGCCGAACCGACACTGAGACGGTAGACGAGGTGGAGACAGGTGCTGATGGGGACATGAAATGGCTCGCTGAAGACAAGAGTGACAAGATGTCTGCAAAAAGGAAGCACCTGTCACCACCGGACACTCACAACAAACCGTTCAAGAAGAAAAAGGACTCAGGAGTAGGACGCTCCTACGAGGGAGCTACGCAGAGCACCGGTAACAAGAGGAAGGACAGCATGCCACCATGGGAAGAGGTCCAATCGAAGAAGGAGAAGAGGAAGCTGCGCAAAGAGCAGCAATCGAAGCAGCCGCCGAACCGAACACGACTAGCGACTAAGCAGGCTTTGCAAAAGCCCGAGAAGAACAGGCGACGAAGACGGACCAGACCAGATGCTCTGATCATTCGCCCAACCGAGAAAAAGAAGTATGCTGACATACTCCGCCGCATCAAGAAGGACGTCCCCGATGACCAGGTCTGCTCTACGGTAGACAAGATTCGGAAGACAGCTGCTGGAGACATGCTTATCACGCTTAGGAAAGGGAGCGATGGCAAAGGCAAAACCCTACAGAAGACGATCGCAGACATCCTTAAGGACGACGCTAAAGTCATCAGTAAGGGTCCCGAAGAAGATCTCAAAATCCTAGATCTGGATGAGACCATAACGGCAGAAGACACTCAGGCAGCCCTACAGAAGGCAGCCGGAGATAACTGTGAGATACCGCTTGAAGCTGTCAGATCACTGCGTGAGGCCTACAGAGGCAATCAGGTTGCCGTTGTAAGACTAGCAGCATCGGTAGCGCAAAAGGTACTCCGAGAGCGTGGCAGGCTCAAGATCGGCTGGGTCAACTGCCCAATAGAACCAGTGGAAAGACCAATCCATTGCAACCGATGCTGGCACTTTGGACATCTTGCTAGCCAGTATAAAAGCATAGTAGATCGGTCTAAACTCTGCATTAAGTGTGGGCAAGCGAGTCACAAAATCGCTGAATGTAAGAATTCAGCTAAGTGTGTCCTATGTGCTGGGCAACATGGTACAGAGAATGTTGCCCATCATGCCGGCACCAGCAGATGCCCGATTTATAAAGAGGCACTCCAGAAGTTAAAGAACAGACGGAAATGAGAATATTACAGCTCAACCTCAATCACTGTGAGGCTGCGCATGACCTGCTCATGCAAACCGTGCGTGAATTGAAGCCAGAGGTAGTATTAATAGCAGAGCCGTACAGACACCTAAGTAGTCAACCATGGGAAACGGACAGTACAACCAAAGCCGTTATTTGGTCTTGCGGGAAACTTCATCTCCAAAGAGTGGCAAATACCAGAGAAGCAGGGTTTCTGGCAGCATGGATAGATGGAATTCGATTCTAGAGCTGCTATGCGCCGCCCAGTCTTACCATCGACGGTTTTGATGACTTCCTGGACCGACTGACCGAGGATGCGAAGCAGCATTATCCAGTGGCAATAGCCGGCGACTTCAACTCCTGGGCAGTGGACTGGGGCAGCAAAGAGACTAACGCAAGAGGAAGAGCACTACTAGGGGCCATGTCCACACTAAATGTGGTCCTGCTCAACAGTGGAGATACTCCAACGTTCACAAGAGCAGACACAAGCTCCATCGTAGACCTTACTTTCGTTAGCAGCAACCTCATCAGGGGAAGCGACTATTGGAAGGTGATGGACATCTACACGGCCAGTGACTACAGTGCAATACTCTGGGAAATATCCAAAGGCCAGAGCCCTGGAAGAATCAATCAGCCGAGCAATGTAGTCGGGTGGAAGGTTAAATCATTCGACCCGATTGCCTTCGTAGTGGCCCTGAGAGGGGACCTAATCATCGCTGAGAATACCAAGGAGAAAGCGAGGGAGCTAATGGGGAGAATTGCCCAGGCCTGCGACGCGAGTATGCTCCGTAAACGTGGCGTGGGTCGGCGTCCGTCGGTGCACTGGTGGAGCGACCAAATTAGCTCTCTACGTAAAGAGTGTTTTAGAACGAGACGAATATCGCAGCGTGGCTACCGACGACCTGACTCTGCAGAACTGGTGGCAGAGTATAAAAAGGCACGTCGGAAAGTGAAAAAGGCCATCAAGGATAGCAAAGGAAAGTGCTGGCAGGAACTAATCGACGAGGTGGACAAAGATCCGTGGGGTAGGCCATACAAAGTAGGCCATAAGGTGGTTATGTTTCACCTGAAAAGCCAGCCAATGCCGTCACCTACGTGTCCACACCTATTACAGAAGATCGTAAGCACGCTGTTTCCACAGCAGCGTGAATTTGACTATCCGTCAGTGCATTGTGACCATAACCCACCTATCACGGCGGACGAACTGATGGAAGCGTGTAACTGAGTAGGGAACAATAAAGCACCAGGATTGGACGGAATCCCAAACATCGCTTTGAAAACAGCTATTAAAGCAGCGCCATCATTGTTCCTCGAAATCCATGACGCATGCCTCAAGGAAGGGACTTTCCCTCGAAAGTGGAAACAGCAACGACTGGTACTACTTCCTAAGGGTAAAATACCACCAGAAAAACCGTCATCGTATCGGCCGCTCTGCATGCTAGATACTGCAGGCAAAATATTAGAGCGAATAATCCATCAAAGGATCGAGGAAGCAGTCGAACCGCTCCTGGCTGACAACCAGTACGGCTTTCGAAAGGGGCGGTCAACATTAGATGCGATTGACCTCGTTGTTACTACAGCTAAGGATGCGATTGCGGGGACTAGATGGAAGGGTAGTAAGAAGAAATACTGCTTGGTGGCTGCTTTGGACATCAAAAATGCCTTTAACTCCGCCAATTGGGATTGCATCATGCGAGTCCTCGAGGAGAAAAAAGTACCAGGGTACCTGCGTAGGATAGTAGCTAGCTACTTCACAAGCCGGGTCCTGAAATACGACACAAAGAAAGGCCCGAAGGAATACCGTATAACTTGTGGAGTCCCCCAGGGTTCGGTCCTAGGCCCGCTGTTGTGGAATGTCATGTATGATGGCCTACTAAAGCTGCAATTTCCGCCGGCGGGCGTCAAACTCGTAGCATACGCAGACGATGTGGCTGTAGTTATTGTGGCAAAGCATCTCGAAGAGATTAAGTTCGCGTTTGACATCACGTTCAAGAGGATCAACCACTGGATGAACGCGGTGAATCTGCAATTGGCACACCACAAGACCGAGGCAGTGCTAATCACTAACAGAAAGAAGGTGGAAACTATCGCGCTGGAAGTCGGAGAACATGAAATCACATCACAGCCGTTCATTCGGTACTTGGGAGTGATGCTGGATGCCCGGCTAAATTTCAAGCAGCAAGTAGAGCATGTAACTACCAAGGCGTCGGTGGTGAGGGCAAGCCTATCACGGCTAATGCCGAATGTTGGAGGTCCGAATCAGAGCAGGAGGATGCTACTGTCATCAGTGGTCACTTCGGTGTTGACCTATGGAATTTCCATCTGAGCTAATGCCCTCGAAGTGCAAGTAACAAAAAGAAAGATCGTATCAATATATCGACTGAGTGCATTGAGAGTGACTAGTGCCTTTCGCACTGTATCTGAAGACGCGGTGTGCGTTATTGCCGGAATGCTACCTATTCGAGTGCTCGCCGAAGAACGGCAAGCCCTGTATCGATGACGAAAAACATCTACGTCGAGTTCTGATGAACTCAGAACGGAGGAACGGCAGAATAGTATACGCCGATGGCAAGCACAGTGGGATAACGCAGAGAAGGGAAGATGGACGTACCGTCTTATACCGCGGGTAGAGACGTGGCTGAACCGAAACCATGGTGAGGTCAACTATTACCTGACACAGATGCTTACAGGACATGGCTGTTTCCGAGCATACCTATACCGCTTCAAGCGCGATAACTCGCCAGAGTGCCCGTCCTGCCCCGGAGTTCTTGAAGACGCGGAACACGTGTTCTTTGTGTGCCCCGATTCAATACACAGCGCGTCGACCTGGAGAGGGTCCTTAATCGGCCATCACAACCAGAAGCACTAATGGAAGTAATACTGTCATCTAAGACTGTCTGGAACGCGACCAACACTTTCGCCACGGAAGTCCTCCAAGATCTGCATTCCATCGAAAGGAAGAGAGCCAAAGACAAGTAAGGTTGGAGGAAAAGAAGAAGTGACTCCAACAACCTGAAGGAAGAGCAATCTGCTATATCCTCTCCCCGTGAAGTAATGCCTAACGGCGGTTTCCGCGGGGATTCAAAGGCCGGAGAAAGAGGTAGGGTTTTTTTAGTCGGTATTGATATCCGAGTCCGACATACCCAGAATAACAACCACACCTGGGATACGTAAATGTATATTTCCCCCTCTATAACAAAAAAAAATAACACACACACACACACACTTAACACAGTAATGCAATCTTTTTAATATCCTTGCACGATAACTTTTTTAAAACTTCTCGACACGCGTTTTGCTAAACATGTCTGCATCATCAGGATATAATTTAATCTAAGAAGGCAAAAGTGATTTTATGTTTAGTAGTAAATCTCTTCAAATGAAATATTAAGGGTAGGGCAAGTAATATATTATTTTGTTTTGTCACCATTTTTTCTCGTGATATTTATGAGAGTTTGGGTTTGTGCAGTGCAGACGTGCAAACTTTATTATGGATAAACACAGACTAAAATTCAGTGAAATTGTAGGAGGCCATAGGCTGGATAGTTGAACAGCACCGCAAAATTTATTATTATTTTCACTCATATTAATCACGGTTTACCCAATTCCTATTTATCTATCATCGTTTAATAACGCTAGAAATTTTTCAAGTACGCTAGATAAGAGCCTTTATACTATAATAATAATGTTTGTTTAATGTTGAACCTTTCATCTTTATTATGCCTAGTTAAGTAGGGTAGTTGTAGACATTACATTTTTTTTGTTCGTCTTTGAATTTGTGCTTGTGTTTATTAAATAATCATTACTGTTACTAAGTATTTTTGGCAGAGATAAACCTTTTCCCAGGTTAAGGCTTTAATTTTATTTTTGTGATTCTGAAGAACTGGGTGGCGCCCTTATTCAGGTGCTTGTGTAACCTATCCGTGACCTACAAACCAACTGCCTCTGGTGAACCGCTGTCGTAGTGTAATTTTAGTAAAAAAGGAAAAAAGTTACATTAAAATACTGTAATACCATTAGATTCTTCGGAGCTCCGGATTTATCTTTATGGGGATATTCGAAGGAAAAAGTTTACACAGTTACGCCCGAAATCAAACAGCAACTCAAGGACATTATCCGTGCTGAAATCGCTGCATTAATGTCAGATATTATGTTATGGAAAGTTATGAAAAATGTGTTAAAAAGGACACAACGTGGCATGCTGCTAATGGCTCACATTCGATTATGAAATTAACACAAAATTTAAAGACGAAACATATATACAGCAAAAAATCTGTCTTGTTTCTTTTACTTACTTAATCTTCACCTCTTCTACCCTGGTGTAGAAGTGTACCGCTACTGGTGTAGAGATTTGGGCTATCCATCAGCCCCCTTGGTGGAATCTTCTCCATTTTCCTTTGTCTCTGGCTATCACCATTGATCCGTCACAATTAATTTTCCGCTTCGCCACGCTTTCAGTGATTGATTTGTTCCAAGTTTTCCTCGGTCTTCCCCCCATACACACCCATGGCCCACACTTTCTTCACCACTTGTATATCTGGCATCCGCACAAGGTGCCCGAACTATAGCAATTGGTTTTTTCAATCACCTCCAATCTCTCCCTTATCTCGATATTTCTCAGTCAGTGTCACCTCTTCAATCCTTCGTAACATTCTCATTTCGAATACTTGTATAATTGCCTTTTGCTGTTCATACAACATCCATGATTCACTACCATCACTATAGGCACTATTACTGAGCTATAAATTTTAACTTTGGTTTTCTTAGTGACAGAAGAATGGTTTGTATATTGCATAATGAGCTCTAGTCGCATTATCTATTCTGTTTGTTAGATTACATTCCGCATTTCTCTTCTGTTCCAAGGTGACCCCTAGATATTTAAATTTATCAACTTTACGTTGTTTAGCTTTATATGAAGATTCTCCAAGCATTCTGCAACCACTATCACCTCTGCCTTATCCACATTTATTCTTAGACCATTTGTGAATACCTTGTTCCACGCATCCAAAGACATCTGCAATTTCGGTTCTGTTTCCTCCAGCAACACCAGATCACCCGCATAAATCAGTTCCTTTATATCAGCCGTTGTAAGTTTATGCACACCTACTCTAGCTCCTCGAATATTTAGATCCACTTCCTTGGTCAATTCATCGATTAGGATGATAAACAATAGCGGGCTCAAAATATCACCCTGTCTAACGCCTTTATTTGTTACAAATTGGCTTGATCTCATGTTATTTGTTACATAATTTCTACAATTTGAGTAGAGAGGTTGGATTGCCTCTATCAGGTGTTCATTTAATCCTTTATTACGTAGGGCTTACCATTCGTATCCTGGAAACACTGTCAAATGCCTTATGAAGATTGACAAAACACAAATATAACTTATTTTGTCTTTCCAAGGTCTACTACACGTAAAAATCTATCTACAACGTAAATATAAGATTCTGTGTGCTCCTGCCTGCTGTAAATCCATGCTGACTATCATCAATTTTATTTTTGAGCTCTCTCCCTCTGTAATTATGACACATTGTGCGATCTCCTTTTTTTAAAATTGGCAAAATGATTAGAACTTATCAGTCCCTCGGTATATCATTGTACTTCCATGTAGCGTTTAGTACTTTAAGGAGAAGATCTTTTCCCATTTTCCCATATTGTTGAGCAATTCCACTTCAACCCCATCATTTCCCGCAGCCTTGCCATTCTTAAACATATGAATTACACTATTAACTTCGTTACACTGTATAATGTTACCTTTGAATCCCTATTGGTTTTCCTTTGGTCTCTTCTCATCATTTACTGCGATGTCCTCACCCTCTAAAACTTCTTTAAAGTGTTCCAGCCAAGCTTAGCATTATTATTCACCAAACCAGTATTATCTCAGTAATGTCTGAATGATTGTGGAGTGTTCATATATTTCTTCTTCTTTTTTAGGTTTTTCCCCATGATCTAAAACATGGCAAATATCAAAAATATCTGTTCTTATGTAAATAAAGAATCACTGGATAAAAACAAAAAATCCAAACGGAGGCAAGTTCCTAACGAACATTTTTTTTGACTTAGTGATTTTTTATTTACATAACAGATATTTTTGATATTTTTTGAGTTTTAGATTGTGGCGAACAATCCGAAAAAAAGTAAAAAACAGCATTGTCTCGTCGTTCTCAGATACCAACTGTTTTGTTTCTTTTAAAAGTTTTAAATAATGAAAATGGTAACGTGATACTAGCCCCAGCCGTAACTACTGCCCACATCTTCCGATTAAAAGTTTGAAGGTCAGTCACATTTATGACAAAAATATTTACGGCGGCAAACTGAACAAAAACATAATTTTTCGACAAAGTGAGAAAGCGTGTTTAGTTTTGGGCAATTTCATATTTATATTCATATATTTTATTTTGTTCGGTGAGGACGAAAAAGTTCTGCAAATCCACAAAAGCCCTTTGTATTTCAATTCGGTCGATTTATTGTTCTCGTAAAGAAAGGTCAAAGGGAAAAGTATTGGGAAAAACAATACCATCCGTGTTTAATAATAAATTTAAAATTATAATGCTTTATTTGTTCCCCACTTCATATATAATTATTTTCTTTCCCATTAATAAAAATATTTTTTTAATATAGAGTTTAAACTCCCTAGAGCATCGTTTCTCAACCTTTTTAGTGTCGCGACCCACTAAATAGCCAAAACCTTGCGACCCCCTCATTACAATATGTTAATTGGACGTTTAACCGGACATAGGCCGGTTAAAACGACAACCATCCGCTTTTTTTTCAGTGTCGTGATTTATGAAAAATCGTTTTTATTTTTAAATGCCTTATAAACTCCTATGAGCGTATTCACGCGCTTACGAATCGTGAAAAAAAATGAATCATGTATTTGTCTTTGTATCAAACGACGAATCGTCATTGACGGATATATGTATATGTGGGTGGGTTGTTACATCTATACAGAAATGCCTAATACAGAAACACATATTGAACTACAAGACTTCTATAATCCCTTGTTCTCATATTACCTTTACCAGTTCGAACCTATGCCCTGCACTTGCACACGCTTGTAAAATGACCTTCCCGCGCATGCGAGGCAGGTCATTCATCCTGAGCGTGCTTGGGCAGGTTCACACAAGCTATGTACTTTGGTAATAAAAACAAAGGAAGAAGACGAAGATTTTCATTGTTAATTAGGTTTTTACGAAAGCAAGAATTACGATTTCTTCTCTCACTTAGAGTTAAATGTTACGATTTCTTCTCTCACTCAGCGTTATATAAATTAATAACAGTGTGGTCATAAAATAAATTAATAATGTTCTATTTTAGTTATTAATAAATTAATAATATAATGTATAAATTATACAAAACGAAACGCACCGTCTACATTTGGTGAGGCAGTAAAGAAAAAGATCAGATATTTAAAATATGGATTCCTTGCCTTAGATGACAAGTGGCAATGTGTTGTTTGTTATCAAGTTCTGTCCGCCGAAAGCATGAAGCTTTCAAAATTAGTTCGCCATCTGGAAACCAAACACCCGTCTTTACAAAATAAACCTTTATAATTTTCCGAGCGTAATTCACTCGTTTTGAAAAATTGCTATCAACAAATCAAGCAGTAATGACAGCACTTCAATCGTCCTATTTAGTAGCATTAACAGTAGCCAGGGAGTCTAGCGATTGCGATTGCGATTGCGGAGATGCTCATTTTAATCACTAATACAGTAAGTTATATGCAATAGACGCACTGCCTTCTTCAAAGAAATGCGCTTGCTACAAAAAAGATGCCAGATAATTTACAAAACGTTCTGTCAGACGGAGTAAAAATTATAAATTTTATTGCAGACTAGATTGCTTTCCACATTGTGTGAAGAAAGGGGTATCAAATACGACTCACTGCTTTTCCATATCGAGGTCAGGTGGTTGTTGTGAGAAAAAGTTTTAACGAGGTTTTTTGAATTGCGAGATGAATTGAAACTCTTTTTATACAGATAAAAATAGCTCATTTTCACAGTTTTTACAAGATGTTTTTATAACTTTATTAATGTTGGCTTATTCGAGTGATATATTTTCACATTTGAATGAATTGAATACGAGTTTACAAAGCCGTAATAAAAATATTTTTGTAATGACAGACAAAGTCAATGCCTTCATCAAGAAACTTGGATTATACATTTTGAAAACGCAATTTTGATGCATTCAGTTCAACTTCGGATTATATTACCAAAAATATGGATTTAGAAAATTCTGTTATTGCTCGCGTGTTGGAGAGCATGAAAACGCATTTAAGCGAGTTGAAAATTCAGTTACTGCAATATTTTCCAGATAGCAACGATGATTCGTAGAAAAGAGGGTTCTCATTCCGTTGGATGAAAATGTACTGAAAATGCTGCTGAATTACCTATTGTCATTCACAACCAACTTACTGAAATATCGATCGACAAAACTACCACCAACTCTACTAGTTCTACAACTCTCCTTTTAGATCAAGATTTAAATAAATTTTGGCTTACACGATGATGTGAATACTTATTAATGGAAATTTTGATCTCCTTCGCTACTTCTTAGAGCCGCCGCACACTGCAGACTTATAATCGACCGACAGTTTAGTTGGTTGGTTGTTAGTATGAATGCTTTATGTGAGTCCGCACACCCAGGCGTTTCTAGTTTAGGCCGATAGACCGATCGAAAAAAAAGTTGGTTAGGCTCCCAGATTTCTATTCAACTAAAAAGTTAAGCTAAAGTAAAGTTAAAAAAAAAGTTAAAAGACTTCTTATCAGTATGGTATATTATGAGAATGCGCACACTCGCCGACTATTCAGTCGGTGACTGGTCATGTGACGACCACTGCGCAGACTCACTTACCTACCCACCATAGTATTATCTTGTGTCAACAAGTTGTTTTGATTACGTTTTTGGCCATGTCGTTATTAAATGAATCACCAATAGAAACTTTGATTGAAGAAGTTGAAAAGAGACCGCCTTTATATAAAAAAAGCTTAAAATAATATTCAGATATAAATATAAAGACAAAATTATGGAAAGAGGTGTGTGAAGTTGTTGTTCCTGGTTGGAGTGAACAGGATGGCGAAAAGTAAAGAAAGCAAGGCAAGTACATAAATATTTTAATTATCTATACAAATCAAATTAATTTTTTAAAGTTAGAAGATTGTTAGTTACATAATTATACTAATATTATTACTATAAATATTTACACTTTGTCATAGTGAAATGAATTAGATCTTTGCGGTGAAATAAAATAATTCGAGAAGTATTGCCACATCAGTCATATTACTTCTTCCTGGCCTATGTGTATCTATACTGGCCTATAGTTATCCATAGGGCACTCATAGAGAGTATCTGTGAATTGTACTCCATCTTTTATTCTTACTTAATTGTGGAGTACACAGCAAGCTTTAATAATGGCAACACACAAATTAATGTTTACATCGATTGGACGGTGAAAAATACGCCACATTCCACCATACGGCGTGCACCATTCGTGCGTGCACCATTGGTTTAGTGTAGCTTAAATTTCTTTTTGAACATGGATGTAATATATGATTTCCTATCCCAAAGGCTTCGTCACCTACGACAACAAATGGCATGACAGTTCCGTCTCCATCATTGGGCAACTTCCTTGCAAGTGGAATATTTACCTGCTTCGCAAAAGTCGTTTGCCCATTTCATAAATTCGAAATATTTCTGAACCACTAGCTGTTCTATAAGATCCGACATCCACATACACAAATTTGGAATCCGAGTCTGTCCAAGCCAATAAAACACAAAAGAAGAACTTTTTATAATTAAAATACAATGATGCGGAGTGTTCTGGCTTCACCATACGTATATGTTTATCATCAATTGCACCTATGGCGTTAGCGGAATTCGTGCGGTGATAAAATTCATCCGCGATTTGAATCCAGTCATCTTCTTGCTTCTCAGCCATATACAATGGTTAAACTATGTTCCACATTTCCTGACATGTAGTTTTAATACTACCTCGTATTGTACTCGCTCCAATCAGATATTCGAAGGATAGCGCATTGAAACTGGTACCGGTGGTCAGATATCTGTAAAATAAAAATTAAATTTAAGTAGATAATGTTAATTACTTGTATAATTTCATTGCAGGTCAGGAAACGCAGAAGAAATGGGGAAATTTGCGGACCAGTTTTCGTATAGAATTGAATGCACAAAAGAATACGAAGTCAGGACAATCAAGAGACGTATATACATCTACTTCGATAAATTATTATTCTTGATTCCATGTATTGAAAATTGGCCAACGGAAGGAAACCTAGGAGTGGCAGAAGAAGAACAAGAAGATTTTCATGATAATCATAACGAATCAGCGAGTGCTTCTTCTGCACCAATTCCACAATGCAAATGTTAATAAATCAAATGCAACGGCAAAAGGTTTGGCCGAGTAACTACTGAAAGGATTGCGCGGGACACAAGACGAAGATACAAACTTCTCCTTACCTATTGTTCCCTCACTGGAGCCTCTTACCGCAGAAGAAAAATGGATGGATGCTAAAATTAATATTCTAAACCTTTTCAGGGACAAGCAAGGCGTCGTCAGTATTCGACTCAAGCATTGCATAACGAAAATATAGTAGAGCAATTGTTGACATCTCTTCCTACACCACGTCCGCGTAGTGGAGTAAATGTTCACGAGTTTCAGCCTACTACTTATTCACGTTATGCTTCTCCAGCAGGAAATTTGCAGGACATTCATATTTCACCAGGATGTTCTAATGAAACAGCCCGGTCATACTACTCAAATTTTACAGATAAATCGGAAATATTATATCAATAATATTAAATATTATTGAGTATTTAAAAATTATTGTTTTTCTTACCTTTACGCCACACTCAACTTCTCCGCAGCAGGTATAGCACGTCTAAGATTGGAATCTTCCTTCATTATTGATGGTGCAATTAATGTAACAAGTTCACTGAAACTGGTTATGAACGTATGTATGCTAAACGTACGTATGCTAAACGGTCAAAAAATATTAAACTTCATAAAGTATTTTTAATTTTAAAACTAGTGTTATAAAATAAAATAT
Source organism: Cosmopolites sordidus (assembly GCA_031761425.1). Classification (NCBI taxonomy): domain Eukaryota; kingdom Metazoa; phylum Arthropoda; class Insecta; order Coleoptera; family Curculionidae; genus Cosmopolites; species Cosmopolites sordidus. The sequence goes on from JARFXV010000960.1 coordinate 192,181, forward strand.
TACCAGTTAATAAGAACATAATAAAATAATTTATTTTGTTTCTCGCTTAAAAGTTTTTCTATTCGTGGATCGTTATTGCAAACACGCATAAGCAAATTATATTCCAGTGATAATAGACGATTACTTATATTCAGTTTTTAAAGTCACCATATACGAGAGGCTTTTTTCGCATAAGTAAGGGCCATCCTATACTACAGATTAAGATATCGGCCGATAGTTTAGTCTTGTTGGGTTGCATGCGCGCACACCAGACAAACTGTCTGGTTGGTTGTTTGTGCGCAGATCAAACAATCTGGTAGTTTGCGCTCCAAGCTGCATTGGGTTCAACATTGAACTTGTGTCCTCAAAAAATCTTACCAAAAAAAGCTATTGTTGCTATATTATAAATCGAAGGAGAAAAATCATGAAAAAGAGAAACCGTGAGTGTTGGGTGCACCCCATTATTAGGGATAGATTGGTGCAAAACTATTCTAAACTTATCCTAAACTTATCCTAAACTTATCCTAAACTACTAGAGAATCCCAAAAAGTTCTTCGCTTATTATAGAATGAGCATAACCAGTTTCAGTGAACTTGTTACATTAATTGGACCATCAATAATGAAGGAAGATTCCAATCTTAGACGTGCTATACCTGTTGCGTTAAGGTAAGAAAAACAATAATTTTTAAATACTCATTTTTTATTAATTTCAATAAATTTGTCTGCGCACAAATAACCAACCAGACAGTTTGTCTGGTGTGCGCGCATGCAACAAGACTAAACTATCGGCCGATATCTTAATCTGTAGTGTGCGGTGACCCTTACTTATGCGAAAAAAGCCTCTCGTATATGGTGGCTTTAAAAACTGAATATAAGAAATCGTCTATTATCTCTGGAAAATAATTTGCTTATGCGTGTTTGCAATGACGATCCACGAATAGAAAAACTTTTAAGCGAGAAACAAAATAAATTATTTTATTATGTTCTTATTAACTGGTAATATTTAATTTTATAACACTAGTTTTAAAAATACTTTAATAAAACCATGATTTGTGTATGGGTCTTATTTTTTAAAGTAGTTCCAGCGTGAAACCCTTTTCGATATATTTTGTCCATTTTGGTCACAGATTAACAATAACGTTTACCTATAAATCCTGAAGTTTAAGATTTTTTGACTGTTTAGAACACGAGATATTTAATAACAAAGTTTGCAATGTTCAGAGTCACTCTCCATTTAAAGCATATGAAACTTTCTTTGCACCCAACTATTTTCTGTTGGATTAAAAAAATCTCTCCACAGAATTAAAAAAAATGGGAGAGCAAAGAGAAATGTTTTTGAAATAAATTAAAAAAAAAAGTAGCACTTTGCCGTTTTGTTTACGAGATATAACAATTTAAAAAATTACGCGTTATTTTTATGGTTAACAGTGATCTGGCAACGCTGGGCGTACAGCTCTCGAGTAGTGTAGAGTAAAGAGAGATTAAGTTAATTAAGAGTTTAGAGTAAAGAGACATTTATATTAATACAAACATACCGAGAACAGCTTTAGAATTTACATCAGAAAGCTGTGATTTTTTATCTCCTTCATGTATTTTACCAGTCATAACTTGAGTAACACTAGAACAATTTTTACATTTAACCCACAGTTTAGAATTGAGGCCAAAAATTTTTTCTCTTTCTAAATTTTCTAAGCATAAAACTCGTTTACATTTAAAACATTTTAAATTTTTTCCACGCTCTAATAACTCTATGATACGCCTTCCTTCTCCGAGGTTAGAATTGACAATTTCATTTTTTTATGTTTTAGCTTTTTTGAAGTGAAAACTTTTTTAATCGTCTTGAGCGATTTTCGGTAGGGGCAAAACTTATGAGTTCGCGTCACCGACATGCTAGTGACGTGTTGTGCCAGACTGGCGAGGCCAATTGTGTTTTATATGTGTTTTAATGTGTTTTAAATTAAATTGTGTTTTAGATAATCTAGTTTGATTAATGGCATTGAGTCTGCAACAATTAAAAACACATGTTTTTGTAAAAGATCAAAGGCAATCGAAATTATAGGGGAGAAAATAACGAGAATAGGCCTCGTGGTGGCATTTTTTCCATGTTTGTTATCTGTATATTTTAAATTTACACTTGGTCTGTATTTCGTCAAGAATTTTTTCAAAATACCGGATAAAAAACTGGTTTTTTAAATACGTTGCCTGGGAGCGATTTTAATAATCCAGTCGGTATGTTTATTGGACGTGAAGTAATTAATTTTGGGTGAGGTGAGATGTGAGGTGTTTTAAACAGAGATCAAGGTCATGGAGTATTTATATATACTTTTAGAATTGAGCGAATAATTTTTTTTAAATGCGATTTCACATTGATTTATCTAAGTTATATAGACGTAGACCTATAAAACGTAGGCACACAATCTGTTAGGAGAAACCGAATTTTTATTCTAATATATTTTTTGAAAATACTGTTTTTTTTAGCGGGTCCGTGGGGTAATTAGAGGGGTCGGGTAATCAGAGGGGATGTACATGGTGTCTTGAGTATGACCCATAACCAAAACGTCTAAGGTGCCAGTGACACACCTCGGCAAGTCGAAAGTGAAAACGATGTTGATTGTTTTTTTCGACCCCAAAGATGTGGTCCACAGAGAGTTCGTTTCTCAAGGCCAAACCGGGAACGCTGCTTGATGTGCTGATTGATGTGCTGGAAAGACTGTGAAAAAGGGTCGACGGAGTGAAAAAGGAGATTGCCACTACCCTGGAGCTCCACCATAACAACAATCCAAGCCACGTCGCTCTGAGTACCTGGCCAAGCATAACTTCACAACGCAACCTCCCTAAAGTCCGGACATGGTTGAAAACAAGACCGCCCTGAAAAGAATCCGTTTTGGATCGATTGAAGCCGTCGAAGGCCCCGTGACGAGGGCCCTTTTCAAGGTCCCCGTTGAAGCCTTCCAGGACGCCTTTGGTGCATGGCAGAGCCGCTGGGAAAAGCATGTAAATACCCATGGGAACTACTTCAAAGAATATTAAAAAAAAAGTTGATGTGGCACCTACATTCCTTCTCTTTGCACTTTTTTCAGTTGTTTGAAACACCGTTGTATTGTGGACCATGACGTTTTGAGCTTTGTGGCTAACTTAGTATTAATCATTGTTTTTTCTTATATGGATTACTGTATAGTATCTTTGAATATAAAACTACAGGAAGGAGCATATAATCCTGTAAGTGGGACCGGAATGGTAGCTGCATGTGGCCGACTATTGTTTCCGGTTTGGCAGTGGTGTAGGGCAGTATGAATAAAAACAAGAAACTAAGAAAGTTTACAGTTAGTTAAAACAATAAATTATTGTATAATTCTCGTTACTGAAAACCTTTTAAATTAATCAATTAGGTAATCAGTTGCATCTTACACCAAGTTAATGTTCATATTGAAATTAGGTATATATATATATATGAGCATTTTACTTATTGCTTGACCGGGAACGGGCCCCACTCATTCCTGCAATTGGAGGGCATATGTTTCGTCTCTTGATGTTCCAGACTCTTCAGGGTACCGACATATGCTCTCTCGTCAAGAATAGGGAATCCCTATTGTTAGAATTTTTTGGACTGCGTCCAATGAGACCACAGTGCTGAGTGTAACCATACACCCAACTGCTGGATTCCACAATCTCATGTGGAACACACAACAACCTGCGTCTCCGTCTAAATGAGCATTTTACTGATTGCTTGACCGGGAACGGGCCACACTCATCCCCTGCAATTGCGGGGCATATGTTTCGTCTCTTGATGTTCCAGACTCTTCAGGGTACCGACATATGCTCTCTCGTCAAGAATAGGGAGTCCCTATCCACAGTCAACAACCCATACTTTCGCCGACCTCCCGTCCGATGGCGTATATATGCAGTGTTAGAATTCTTTGGACTGCGTCCAATGAGACCACAGTGCTGAGTGTAACCATACACCCAACTGCTGGGTTCCACAATCTCATGTGGAACACACAACAACCTGCGTCTCCGCCTAAATGAGCATTTTACTGATTGCTTGACCGGGAACGGGCCATACTCATCCTTGGAATTGGAGGGCATAAGTTTCGTCTCTTGCAACAACCCATACTTTCGTCGACCTCTCGTCGGATGGCGTATATATGCAGTGTTCATACGGTATTGCAAAAATTAAGTTCTATAAAAAATAATCACTATCTTGAATAACATTATAATTATATTATTTTACCTAAATGAGTTTGACTATGCCTACCAGGCAATATGTTTACTTCATAACCATAAAATGTCATTGAAACAAAATTCGATTTTATTTCTAAATAATTGACAAATTTACAATTAAAACCACTTACCTATGTAATGTTACTCCTGAATTTTACTTTTTTCGTGTCAGCGAACAACCACAAGACGCACTTTTGCTTTTATTGCTTTTATTGTCAATATATTGTCAAGTATATGTCAAATGTTAAACAAATAGTGGTTAAATAATAAATGAGCAATAATAGCGAAAATAATAATAAAATAATTTCTGTCCTTTTTCATTTGCGGTGCTTTTTATATATGACATGACATGTACGGATTAATAGGTACAGAGTCGTACGTTTGGTACCATAAATGATCCGCATCAATTCCGTATCTAATATTCCCGGAGGCTAAAACCCTCTAAAAAAATACCAAAAAAAAATAAGCCTGTGCAGGGCTTGGCCAGTTGGTACACATATCTGTAATGGAGGGATTACTTAACCTGAACTGTCTGCGACGTAGACTATTAGGTCCCTTACCGTCTTTTTAATATGGAGAGTGATCCGCATGAAGCGAGGTTTTCAACTGCCATCGCCTTAACCGCGGAGTATCCAGGAGCGCTTTGAAGTAAGATATGCACTAGACCGTACGACCTGTAGCGGCAGATAATTTTTAAACGCTAAAGGGATATTTTCTTAATCTGGACAAAAGTGCACTATAGATGGTTATACGCTGGATCTCGTTTTCAACTGAAAGTTGATGTGGCACCCACATTCATTCTCTTTGCGCTTTGCTCAGTTGTTTTACCGTTGTGTTGTAAAGCATTAAATTTTAAATTTTGTAGCTAATCTTGGTATTAATCATTGTTTTTCCTTATATAGATTGATGTATAGAATCCGCTTTTCATCTCCAATTACAATTTGTTGAAAAAAAGAATTCTGCCTAACCTGGAAAAGTATTATAGTAGATGGTGAATTTTGTTGCTATGGCAGGCACAATTTTTTTTCTTTGCTCTTTGATTAGTTGTATTTATCGAATATTGTAGGGGTTAATAATATTTATCGAATATTGTAAGGGTTATCAAATACTAACTATATATTTTTATCTGGAAAAATCTTCTGGAAAGAACATTCCATGTAGCGCTATAAGAAAGCTTCTTGAGAACGACATGTAATTGATTGTTCGTGCAACACTTTGGTTCTATAACCCACCACTGATACCAACTGATCTACTTATGTTCTACCAACTACGATCTGATTCAAATGTTTGTATTAAATTACGAATAGTAAGTTCTGTAGGTCGATTATGTTTACCATATTTAGAATAGATTCATTATTTTTGTAACAAATTTGACATTAATAATTTATTTTAAAACAATTTGTATGCGCTGTGCAACTGTAAATGTTTCCATGATGATATACCAAATAATACTAAACACAAATGTCAATTTTGATGGAAAAAAGAAAAAAATGGCTGATATGGCGTTTTATAAAAATAGATAGTACTTATTTTATAACTCTTTACATTTATATTTAGGGTAGAACCATCTGTAATTCTTAAACTTATAAATAAATAAAGTGTAATAAAATGTGTATCTATTAATAATAAAGGAATTATTCTTAGTCATCCTAGAAAAGTCATTTTTATTAATAGTTTTAAACAACGCTATATCAGTGGCGGCTTGTGATGAAGGACGTTGGGGAGGCCTCCCTCCCACATTTATCACAGTAAACAATTTTTCAGAGCAAAACACCATATTTTATTTCCGTTCATTTCCTTCTTTTAACTCATTTTTCTGGTTCACCTGTACCTCTTCAGGTTACCTCCTGTAGAAGGTTTCAATAACACGAAAAGTAAAAAGGAGGAAGGGGAAAACAAAAAAAAATCTTCAGCAGCACTATTTTCTTCTACGCCCCTCCACTTTAAATACCCATGAGCCGCCACTGAGCTATATCGAGGATCATGAAGTTTTACCATTGTGGCTAGTTCCTGGATGCTTTGTTAGGGATCAGTTTCAGTTTCAGCTAAGAATATATTCTTATCAAACTCAATAGTTTTTCCAGATTGTATAACGCAGAAAATATTGAAATCACCGTTGTTGCATGATTCAAACCAGTGCTGACATGTTCTGCTCTTTAATATAAATCTGGTGAAAACATTTAAGATAAGAAACAATATTAGTATTGCGAGGTAATATTTTTATTATAAACTAATTACAATTTTATTATTGGAACCGTCAGTGTAAAACACTAAACTGGATGAGATTTATCACTAAACCAGCGTTTCCAACCCTTTACGTAGCACCGCCCTTTTACACGAAAAAAATTCAAAGCTTCTTCTTCCATAATTGACTATTATGTTTTAATGTGTTTTGTTTCGTTTTTTTGAGTGTGCATATGTGAATTAAAAGTATAGAAGCAAGTAAACAGTTTTTTTTAAGATAAACCCTTCCGGTCTTTTCTAATATCAGATATATTAATGAACTGGGTGGCGCCCTTTTGTCGCGCAGCTTCATCCTGTCGAGGCGAACAGTTGCTGTCGCTGTGACCAATATTTGTTATTTGTTCTCAAGAAAAAATATATGGTCACAAAATTTTTGTCCTGTTTTATCAAAATGCATGTAATCTAGAAGGCTGCATGTCTTTATTTGAAAAACATTTTTGGCAAATTAAACACATGATTAATAATTGTTTCGTATGAGAGTGCGTAAACCCATGTTTTAAATACTCAACGCTGTAATGCTGGCATTTCTTCTTAGATTCAAATATTTTGAAATATACGGTTTCACTAAATGCCATGGTTTCAATAAATGAACTTTTCAATAGATTTATACATAGATAGTTATCAAAATAATGACTATAATAAGTTATCACTCCCTAATCACTTATCCCTAACGAATAGAGATTATTGACGAAGCAGACAAAAATAATAAGACATTCCCAGAGCTATGCTTGAGCGTGCACGCATCAACTTGTATGTCTTTGCTTGTTTGCGATGCTGATGCGCTTGCTCTGTAAAAAATCTATTACTATCCTTCCATATTTTTATCGAAACATGCTTGATTGCGTGAATTCTGTCTTACCAGCTTGCAAAGACTTGTCACCAACAATACTAAATCCAATCAGGTATACATATATGTACCTAATGCTAATTTAAATCGTTTAATGGTTATTTACGCGATAACAATAAGATAACATTTCAAATAACTAGATAAAAATATTATTAAAAAAACAATAGGTATTCTCAAAGTATTTTATTATATTAATTTTCTTACTCGGTAGGTATGCCATGGCCGCCCTCCTTGACTGGACGGCTCCAGCGCCCACTGGGAGACGGTACCACCAACTTTGGGAACCTATGCACTAAAGATTAAATCGCGATATTTAACTTCTAACGCGTGTTTCGCTAACCGTGTTAGCATCATCAGGAGATGATTAAATTTGATCTGAGGAGATTGAATCATCTCCTGACGATGCTTACGTGATTAACAAGACGCGCGTCAAAAAGTTTAAAAAAGTGATTTGGTGTTTAGTGGTTAATTTCTTGAAGTTTAATAAACTAAACCTAGTACAAGTCAACTTTACTCCATTCGGCCATGATTTTTAAATTTTGTTTTGTTTCCAAAACTTATGTGACATTTATTTTATATTGACAATGCTTTTGGTTTTTTTCCATTCTTCCTTTTTATTTTTTTCTTTGCGTTTAATTAAGATTAAAACCAAAGGCTGTTGATAATAATAAAAAAAGCGAAGAATAGCCTATAGATAAAGGGCGGTCTTTTAATAATGCTCCCTTATACCGAAAGTAGATTCTGTTAGAGAAATCGTGGCGATAAGCCGAAGAAAAAACTCTTTAAGTTATCCATTGGGTTTTATTAAGCGATTGGAACTAATTTTCTAAAAACGAGGGCGGGATTAGATTAGTTCTTTTTTTTTAATGTAAATTCAGTAGTGTTATTAGGGCAGATTAAAGAGAATTTATGGTTTGTGTATATACAGGATGCATCACCAAATTTCGGCCATTTTCCCAATTTATTGTAATGAGTTGCCCGACAGTGTCGGAACTTTAAAAATGAGGCACAGCGATAACGATAAGTGATAATGCGGGCATTTTTATTTTGTCTTGAAGAAGTCGAATTTCATAATGTACATAATAAATAAGACTTTTATAGGTATTTAGTCTAACATTCAAAATAGTGATTTGCAACTTAAATTTCAGTAACTGTTTCTTTTTAATTTTTAACTTTCTTCTCATTAATATAGTTGTGGGCAATGACAGGTAATCACCATTACCTGCAAAGTAATGTACCTGTAGAGTTAATATCCTAAATGATTTATACTGATTTTTTTTCTATTTATATCTTTATAAATCATTCCGGGTGTCGATCCGTTCATTCTGTAAAGTGACACTACCAGATACACGAAGCGAGGAACTATCAGAAATTTCCACAGCCCTCAGATAAAATAGATATTCAGAAAATTGTATCAGGAAGGCCATTCACCAACAGGAAACCCAAACACGAAGAATAATAGAGGATCATGAATCTAATTCACCCAAGGTCCTGCTACCATACGCAAAAGAAATAACTGATAGGATAGGCAGTCTACTAAGATCTAAGATAAACATAAGATCAGAACAGCCTACAAGCCGCACAAAACTGTCGCAAAAATTCTAAAAAACACCAAGGACAAAGTTAGGCTGGAAAATCATGGGGTATACAGCATCGGCCAGAATACAACATCATAAAAACAACGTAAAAACAAACAAACCACTTTCACTCTGTTTCAGCACCATCTACAAACAAGATATATAATCAATTTTGAACGAGCTAAAGAAATAGTGAATATTGAAAACTACAAGGTCCGAATAATCAGAGGAGCCCTTGAAATAGAAGAAAGGGGTGAGCTAAATGTGCGAAACGACGCTGGCAACATTCCAAAAGTAGGGAAATCTCTTCTGAAAAATGAAGAAACGCGGCAACGTGTCGCCGAGGTAGAAAAGCTAGCGAGGTGCTAGCACCTGGGATGATAATAAGAACGCTCGAGAGATACAAAATTTGTATAGCGGGCTGCAAGAGGAGAGGGATGCAGATGGAGTGGGAAGGGAATGTTTGATAAAGGAAAATATGCAATATGGCATGCAGGAGAAGCAACGCAGGGGCACAAGGAAACAGCTTTTGTTATACATAATAGCTTAAAGGATAGGGTTGTGTAGTTTGACGAAGATGGGGAAGAATATCTTATATAAAAATAGAAACTAAACTAAGAGGCTTATCGATAGTTAACGCATACGCTCCCATTATCACAGAAAATGACAATGATGATGAGAAGCAAAAGTTTTACGAGAAACTAGAAGAATTATTAGGCAAAACACCAACTAATGACATAAGGATAGTACGCTAAAATATGAAAAGAACAATGTAATTAGGAAGTAGCGGAAATAATTCAAATGAAACGAAGAACAATGGCGAGAGGTTATGCAATATGGCAGCGGCTAGTGATATGTTTCTGGTTAGTACAAGATTTAAGCAGAAAAAGATACATACAGTAACATGGATCATACCTGTAAATGACGACGGAAATCAGATCGACCAGTATATATTGGTTGCAAGGAAAGACATGAATGTAATCTACAATTCAAGATCATACCGAGGGGCTAATATCAATTCAGATTACTTTATGGTTATGACAAAATGTTAAATCAAGGCAAACAAGTACGGAAAAACTGCAAATATAAAAAAGAGATGGAATAGGAAAGAGTTTGAACAAGAAGAATGGAGAGAGAAATATAGAAATACGATCAAGCAAAAAATAAATCAAATATATGAAAGCAACAGCATAGAAGAAGACTGGATAGCGATAAAAGGATGTATAACATAGGCAGTAGAAGACACCATATCATATAGGAAAAACAACAGAAAGAAGCAATGGTTCGATGAACAATGCGAAAATATGATCGAAAACAAAAGCAAAGCAAGGAAAGGCAAGCACGTGGCTTAAAACCAGAAAACTGGAAGACTATAAGATATATAAAGAAATTAGAAAAGTGAACACAAAGATGTGCACAATAAAAAATAATAATTGGATGGGAAAAGATAATAAATGAAATGGAAGAAGAAAGCAAGAAACGAAATATGAGTGCTATTTTCAAATATGTAAATAAGCGCAAAATAAAGAAAACAGTAGCAATTGGAAACGAGATATGAGAAAAACATTTCAAAAAAATGTACGATGAAAAGAAAACATGAAGAGGTGACGAGAGAAGCAGAAGCGGAGGAGGAACAGACAGAAAATGAGAAGATAAGAGGACCCCAATATGGGGATGTTGCTCAAGCGATTAAAAAACTCAAAAAGAACTAATTAAACATGGAGGGGAAGAACTACATCAACAAATCTACCAACTTATTTTACGGATATGGCGCGAAGAACACATACTTGATGAATGGAGAACACGCATTATAATACCGATATCAAAAAAGGGTGACTTGACACAATGTAAAAACTATAGAGGAATTACACTGTTGAATGTTGGATACAAGGTACTTACAAACATAATTAAAAAACGACTGGAGATTTACACAGAAAAACATATAGGAAACTATCAATGCGGCTTCAGAAAAGGAAGATCGATAGTGGATGCCACATACATACTAAAACCAATCACGGAGTAGTTATATGAACATAATATGGTACCATATATAGTTTTTGTGGATTTTAAGCAGGTGTTCGATAAAATCAACAGAGAACAACTCATGGAAGACTTAAAAAACATCGAAGTTTCAAGAAAGATTATTAAATTAATAGGTATGACAATGAATGAATCTGAAGCAAAATTATATAAAGAACAAAGAATGACAAATAACATAAAAATCAAAAAAGGGGTTAGACAGGTAGATGCGTTATCGGCGCTAGTATTCGTAATAGCAATGGATAGCATAATACAGAAAATTGAAAATATAGGAATATTAAATAAACATCTTGCAGCATCTTGAGCAGAGAGAGTTAAAGCGCTTAAATAATTAATTGACATCGAGTCTAAGAGAAAACTTGATATAGAAGAGAAGATACATAAAGGATATAAAACATTCCATAGCAACAAGAAATTACAGAAAGACAAGAGATTGAGTAAAATGAATAAATTAGGAATATACAAAACAATAATAAGACTCATAGTAACATATGCCGCAGAAACAGTAACAGTCACAATAAAAGAAGAAGACGAACTAAATGTTTTTGAACGTAGGATAATGAAAACAATAATGGGGGTAAAGAAAGTGAGAAACAAAGAGTGCAGAACTCTGATAAACTTTGAAATCGACAACTTGTTAGGAAGGGAAAACATAGTGAGAGCAATTAAAGCACAAATAATAAGATGGTATGGAGACATAATGAGAAGAGACAGGGATACGAGAAATAACAATATGGAAACCAGCACAGAGCAGACCGAGAGGAAGATCCAGGGTCAGATGGAGACAGCAGGTGGAAGAAAATATAAAAACAGTAAACGCGAAGGGATGGAGAAGACAGATTGCAGGTAGGAAGAGATGGACGAAAATAATCAAAAAGGCGAAAACTCACCAATAACTATGATAAGGGCATCAAGCAGAAATGTGGACTGATCCATCACACTAAAAGGATTCGAAGAGTTCCTTATATATGGAACAGCTACAATTTCAATATATAATGTATTAGTTTATAATAATAATTTAACTCTATATGTTTCCTGTCCGTTTTATGTTTTGTATCTGTATTATTTTTCCTTTCTCCTCTCGTCTTCTCCGAATAAGCTCTCACATTTCGTCGGTTATTTATTCCTTTCGCTGATTATTCACCTTTCCCACGGTGGTTTTTTGCATTTCGTCTAACGTATTGGAAATTATTCCCTAATCCTTATTTTCCGGTAGTAACCGATTATTATTTCTCAACGTCTGTTTGTAACTTCCTATTCCTTGCGTTGTGGCTAATTTTCTGATGTTGTATCTTTCATTTCTAAGAGCATTTGGTTTACAGGTGTCTGTTGCAAGTTTCAGTCGTATGCAACTCGTTAGAAAGTAGTGGTTGCTAGAAATGTCTAGCAACAATGAAACCTCTTCTCTTTCGCACATCCAGTACTGAAGTTTTCCATCTTCTTGAATTCATGATGTGATTAATTTGATTTTCGGTTCTTTGATCGGTTGAGACCCAAGATTTTGTGAACTCTTTTAAAGAGTACCACCGATCAGTAAGTTGTAAGTTGAACAAAAATTTGTGAGAGGTTCACCGTTTTCACTCATTTCAGCCAATCCGTGTTTACCCATTACTCTTTCCAGATTAGTATTATCGTTTCCAATTTTTGCATTTAAATCCCCTATTACAATAATGTCAGCTGTTGCTATTTCTTGTACAGCGTGTGATAGATTATTGTAGAAATTTTGTTTGTTATCTGGTTCAGAAACACCAGTAGATGTTTCGATGTTACCAATCTTACGACATTGAATTATGGAGATTTTTCGAATTTTTGTGAAAAACCTGGCGACTAATATTCGGTCATTTATAGGTTTCCAGGAGATAAAACTATTTCTGTCTGTTTGCTCATCAGCGTGCCGACTCCACTTTCGCGTGGACTATCTTCATCTCTTCCACTATATAATAAGAGTTCACCTGAAGACGCCCAATATTCACCTTGTCCATTTCATCGGACCTCTGATAGGCCCAATATATCCAATCTATAGGAGCTCATTTCTTTAATAGCTTGAGCCAAGCGTGATGTTTCCAATAATGTTCGCACATTCCATGTGTCAAAACGAAATATTGTCCTTATAGCTGCGAAAGTCGCCAACAAATGATCCTTCCGGTTTACTGATATTGAAGTTTCTGTAGTTTGAGGCCGTCAGGCGTGCCTGGTTTATTTTTAGGATAAACCTTTCCTTAGCTGAGGGGTTCTAGTTTTGCGGCGCCAGAAACTCGTCTTTCGCCCAACCCATTCTGGACCGAACTTGCCGGTTTAGCGGCCATATCCGCTTGGAGTTGTAGGTACTTAACAGTGACACTAGCTCAGTACCGAGTGCCTCTACCTACGTCCCTACCCAGTCTTGGTGTTCTCTTAGTTACTCCCCCTAATTACATGATAATCTTGATGAGCACGGAAGCAGGATAATTAGTTCTCGACAACATAGAACACCTTTCGAACTAAGCTTTCCAGGCAGCTTATTGAACAACAAGGTTATTCCAAACGAAAAGCAGCTCAAACAACGGATTTTCCATCTTCAAACTTTTTTTCTTTTTTTTTGGGTTTTTTAGCTACGATTTAAAACTTAAAACTTTTTTTTTGTTTTTTACCCATTGATTCTTCATTTACATAAGAACAGATATTTTTGATATTTGTTGAGTTTTAGATCGTGGCGAAAAACCCAAATAAAGAAAAAATATATGAACACGCCACAATTATACAGACAATATTTCCATTTTCAAGTCTACAAAAGAGACATAAAAAATCTAACTTGGGACCACATCTTGGACGACATGCTATCTTTAGTTCCGAAGTAGAACACGAAATAACAACTATAGTGAAATAAATGGGTAATATTTTGTATGGATAACCACTAATCAGATAAGAAAAGTGGCATTTGAATATGTTGAAAGATCGAATTTGAAGCACAACTTTAACACGTCTTCACAAATGGCTGGATGTGATTGGTTGAATGCATTTATAATCAGAAATAATATTTCTGTTGGGAAACCAGAAGCAAGGAGCACAAACAGAATCACAGCTTTTAATTAAATGGAGGTGTGGTTTTTTTATAACCTACTAGAACTGTTGGAAAAGCATAGCTTTGTTTCAAAAAACATCTATAATTGCGACGATATATATATATCAATTGCATAAACCCCAAGAAAAATACTAGCTATAAAAGGGCAGAAGAGGGTGGAATCCGTCACAAGTTGGGAGAGAGGAAAAAACTTCATCTTGATTAGTGCAATGAGCGCTGCTGGTGGATTCATCCCGCTAATGGTTATATTTCCTAGGAAGAGGTTGACTCCCCTACTCGAGAAGGATGGTTAATTCCTAGCACATCGAAACAAGCAAACTCACCAGTTCCTGGTACATCAAAATAAGCAGACAAAGAGACGTCAAATAAAGTGTTTACAATCCCAGATTTCATTAAGTTGTCAGAGAAAGCATCTGTCCTCAATATAATATAGGGCTGAAAGACGCAGCACGCTACAGTTTTAACTTCAACGCCAGGCAAAGAAGACTTAGATCAATTCTTCTATTGGAACCTTTGGTATGAAACACTAAACTTGAAGAGATTTACCACTCAACACCACCACTCACCACTAAACACTAAAACACTTTTGTTTTGGTGGTTAGTGGTAAATCTCTTTAAGTTTAAAGAAGACCTAGTAGAAAAAGAAAATAAAAACATTAGAAAATCTCAACAAGACAAAGGAAAAAGGAGAGAAAAAATAAATTGAAAGGTAAGCGCCAAGACTAAGATGCAGAAGGACGGCCCTGAACGAGCATAGAGGTAAGTTCTCCAGGAATCAAATACTTCGGTTCTGATTAAATACTGACAAGTTATGTCAGGATGATAAGGATAAAATGCAGCGAATTTGGAAGAATCAACAAGATGTGGTATAAATATACTTTATGTGGGCTGTGGGTTCAAGCGGATTGCGTTGGGTGGGACTCAGCCAAAGATTAAGTCTGCGATAAGTGTTAGATTTTGTTTGACCCATACTGATTACCCACAGGGTGACTACTATGGCTCCCACCTCGGTGTAATGGGGGTTAAATCTGTTTCTTTTGAACTACCATTATTTCCAAAGTTGATTACCAAAATGATTAAAACTGATTTTAATTAATAGATGAAAAACTAAATTTTGTTATTAGGCTATTGCAATAAAGAGTTTATTTTGAAATAAGCTTTTAATTGAATTCTCGCTTAAGAGCGCTCTTTTACCCTAATAATATTGAAAATAATAATAAAATAAAGTCTGACCTTTATCCTTTGTGGAACTGTTTAAATATCCTATTCAAAAGTTCGGTAACTAAGATGGGCGGTTAATGATATATACGGAGCCCAAAACGTTTGTTACCATAAATGCTCCACATCAAAAATGTTTGCAATCTAAAGAGTCTGAGATTCTAAAATGACCGGATCCTAAAATGTTCATAATGTTAAACGTCCGGATCTTAAAATCCTCTAAAAATATCAAAAAATAAGCCTGTGCAGGTCTTGGCCAATTAATAATCATACCTTTAACGGAGGGATTATTTAACATGGACTATCAGGTGTGTCGACTCTCTCTGCATTCATCCCGGAATATAAGGGGGTGCTTCGAAGCAAGCTATGCTCCAAACAATACTACCTATAGCGGCCGATATTTTTTAAACGTTATAATATTTCATATTGCAGAAAAGAGCTGTGTTACAAGTCTTATACGATTAATAATTTAATTAATACAATGAGTTTCTTGTTTGTAATTTTTGCTTTTGTTTTTGATGATAAAAATGGGGGATAAAAATCGAAACACTGTTTTCTAGCAAAAATGGTTAACGTTGATTCATTGTTGCGAGGTCGACATTTCTGGCCACTATTCATGCCCTAGGTACACTGTGAAGGTAAATGAGTTGGGATGCCACACGAGAGACGAAGAAATCCAGAGAAGAATAAAAATAGAAAATGTCATCAGATAGGTAGGCCATATTATCAGGCAAGATATCGAGAAGTGAACAAGAATCATCATATATTATCGAGGCCAGACATTAAAGAAATTATGGCAAGACATTGGCTGTAGTTCAACGATTCAAAGTAGACAAGCTTGGAGAATTTAAGTGGAATTCAATTATTTCCATGACTGAATGACGGCTATAGAACAAAGATCTCCAAACTATGGCCCGCTGGCCAAATCCGGCTCGCCAGTGTCATCAATCCGTCCCGCGACTAGCGAATTTAGCAAGTGTATGCTCGTTGAGAGCTTGTACCCGGTGACTAGTTTAAAAATTATACATAATGGCAGGAAAATTCAAATGGTTTTGGCCCTTTGGCCTAAGGCTGGAAGATTTGGAGACCCCGGATATAGAAGAAAAAGAATATGTAGGGAATGTCATTAATCATTATATACGTGATACCAAGGGGTAAAGAATTTCAATAATTGAATTAATGACTAATTTCCAATAATAATAATTGCTTTAATGAAAAAATGGTGGACAATTTGGAACGCAGGAATTCTTTTAGGCAAGGTGAAGCACGTTGAGCTTTGCAAGACTATAAGAAAACATATTCGAGGCGAGAGGCGCCAGTTGTTGAACTGTTGCATGTTGATGGAGTTAGTTCAAAAACACGGGAAGTAAAGAGGTAAATACACAAAGTTAAATACAAGCTGAGAAATAAAAGGACCTACACTTTTGCCTCGATGCGTGAGAACAGCACAGTGTGCAGGGCCGTACGGAAATGTTATAGGTTGTCGGAACATTTTGTTCAAAGTTAAATGAAGATAGACATGCTATAGAATCGATAAAAAATGGCAAGGCTCCAGGAAAGTCGAGTATAACTATTGCTGGTATTCAAACTTTAGATAAAATATTGACAAAATTATACTCAAAACGATAATATCTTAAGATATAAGATAAGAATATTAAGAACACTGTATAACGCACAACCAAGACGACAAGCAGGATTCAATAGATCACACCTAGGTTGTCCAACAGTCAGGTTGTTAATGCACTATGTCGTTGTGCTTGGCTTTTATCGGCTATGAAAAAGCATTTGAATTAATCTCAAAGCAGGCCATAATGGATGCATTATTTAACCAAAGCCTATGTAGGCCTTGGTTAAATTTGGTTAATTTTGGTTGTTTAACTGGGATAAAGGGCTAAAGAAAACAATAATTTAGAAGACAATTGTATATTCAAATCTTAGATAATTATACACATTATAATAATATTTTAATGCAAAAAAGTTGTTTTGATGAAGATGGCTTCGTAAAGTCAAACTAAGTCGTCTGGCGGGTCAAAGATTTTTTCTTTTCAAACAAACTTTCTTCATAACACGTTAATATTTTTTTTACTCCCCGTTTTGTAACTGAAACGCGCTTTTCATTGAAGGCTATGTTTTCTAAAATTTTTAACCCTTTTTTAACTGAACTGATGGCTTACTCAGGTTAGCCTGATCAGGTTTCATCAGGTTGCAACCGTCATTTGATCTACAGATTGAACTGGGTCAAAAGAATAAGGTTCTTCAGTGTTTGGTCATACATTTCTATGAGCTCAATAAACTCTCGGCTTTTGATTATGCAAATTTAGCAGTTTTTGTATAATCTCACCATCCAGATCTAAATTTAATTATCTAGCAAGATCGACAACGTGTTCAATTACATGATCAATTGACTTTCACTAAAAAAAAACAGTTTTTTCTAGACACCATTTAAATTTTTTTGTGAAATTTTATTCCAACATTTTCCAATGATGTTCACTGCATCTAAAACATTAAATTGTTTCGACAAATCTATAACAGAGGGCACATTGTTTTGCCTCATAGTTTCATGGTGATGTGTAAATGATCGTCTCGGGTAATAAGTTTTAAATGTTTTGATGACACCCTGGTCCATCGGTTGAAGCAAGCTGGTTGTATTTGGTGGCAAAAATTCAACTTCCACACTTGGGTTGAAATCAGCGAGAGTAGCAGGAGGATGGCCTGGTGCATTGTCGTTCTTTATTTTTTATAATTGTTCCGACGGTCGATTCTGGTAGATCAAACTTCTTTGCTAATTCACAAATTTTTAGTTTTTTGTATCGAAATCTTTGATAATATTGAGTTTAGATTCCGAAGATAATGTTTTTCTTTTCTTATTTGATACAGAAAAATCATTTTCACTTCGTTTAGATGACATAGTTGTTTTTTAATGATATAATAAACAAAGTAATTTGTAACAGTGCATCGAGTCCACGCAAAATATGTCCATGCATGTCGTAAGCCGAATACAAGTGCGGGGGACGTGGGAGGGGGGAATGTGGGAACGGGTGTTGTGCCGCCCGATTCAAGAATCACGTAACTCCCAATTCGCATAAGATGGGGTAGCGTAAGTCGGGGTATTACTGTTTATAGATATAGTATATAACAGAAAAACACATAGCAAAATAAGTATGGATTTATGAATCACACCTTATTAGATTATTCCAAACTATTGTGCGATCCTGTATATTAAATAAAATGTTTGCTCAAGAGAAAAGTCAAGAAAACACATCTTATTTTGTCAATTTCAAACGAGTATTTGGTATTTCAATACAATTCAAAATATTGTAAAAAGTTCAAAACAAGATGGGATAAATTGGGCGGCTGAAAGTTTGCTGTCCTAAGTAAACTAACAATTTGATGAACATTTTCAGTACAAACGCAGTTGGAAAATACATCAATATTTGCTCGACGCTATTTTTTCCCCTCTTTAAAGTACTGGACCCCTCTTTATGTTAACAGATAAATTTAGGGCTCATAACCTTTTTCAAACATACAGTGGGCGCGTATTTTTTTTAGATTTAAGAAGCTACTCTCTTCACATATTTGCTACTCCCAAATTTCAACATTTTGTACAGAATGATAAAATATTCTTAAACATCTTTAATTTTTTATATATCTATTTCACTATTAATACGTCGGATTAATAGCGAATATCTGAATAGATATTAAGCTTCAATGTCGCATGGGAATTATTCTTGTAAATTCCCGTTTAACTAGTCCCAACGAAAAATAAATTCAAAATAATGATAATAATTAAAACACTTGGTATTTGTTTCACATTATATTCAAGATATTCTCTGACATGTTTCGGCCTCGCGACCATTCTCAAAGAAAAGTTATGTATAAACTGTTATATATATATGCTGTCAAAAAAGTACCGGGAATGGGCCAATAAAACACAAAATGTTTATTTTTTATCCAAATTTATTGCATCGCCTTCAAAGTAGGCCCCTTCCGAAATAATACACCAATACACAATTATGCCAACGAATAATCCAATTGTTAAAACATTTTTTAAACGCATTTTCCGGAATCGACTTCAGTTCTCGCCGCGATTTTTTTTAATATCTTCTATTGACTGAAAACGGGTGCTTCAAAGTGGTGATTTGAGCTTTGGAAAGGGAAATAAGTCGGCCGTAGCCATTTCAGGTGAATACGGTGGTTGTTCGATGGTATGTGTTGAGTTTTTGTTTATCCAATGCAAAATCCAACAGTTTATTTCCACAAATCTGGCCTTTTTCGACGAATTTCCTCTCTCAAACGCCGCATAATGCTCAGATAATATTCTTTATTTACCATCTGACTTTCTGGTAAGAATTCCGACTGCACAACATCGCGATAATCAAAGAAAACAATCAACATCACTTTAAGTTTTGATCGACTTTTAGGTGGTTTTTTCGGTTTTGGCTCAGTTGCAAGGCGCCATTCCAAAGCTTCTTGACCGGTTTGTATGTCAAACTCTTATACCCAGGTCTCATCACCAGTTACAATGCTCTAGCGCTACGCTCTAGCATGTCTTCAGTAACCTTTACGCGATGGAGTTTCTGAAGAGAATTAAGGTCTTTCGGCAATAGTCGAACGGCAACGCGTTTCATGCCCAATAAATCGCTTAAAATGGTACGAATTGATTCGTGAGACACCGAAAAATCAGCTGCTATCTCTTTCAAACTTAAATGACGGTTTTCAGTCACCATTTCCTTCACCTTAGCGATGTTAACTTCAGTTGAAGACGTTGATAGCCGACCAGAACGAGGCAAATTTTCCACCACATCTCGACCGCTTTTGAATGCACTGTATCATTCATATGAACGTGTTTTTGCTAAAGTCGATTCCTGTAAACCTTCTGCAGCATTTTCAGCAACTCGGAACACGAAATTCGATTTACAATGCAATTTTTTTTTGTTCCATGTTTTTGTCCATTATAAAAATAGTAAAACACACTTGAACTTGAACACAGACGAACTAATAAAATCGAGCACTGTAAACAAGCTAAATGATAGATGACGTTCAAACTCCGCATCATTATAGAAGGCAGTTGGGCCAACTTAGCGATAAGAATAATTTTGACAATCCTGGTATTTTTCCCGGACAATTCCCGGTATTTTTTTGAAATATGTATACTGTATAAAGAGTTATGTATACATTTTCTTTGTGAAAGGTTGTGAGACCGAAACATGCTAGTGAATATTTTGAATATATTGTGAAACAAATACCAAGTGTGTTAATTATTATCATTGTTACTGTTTCACGAAGAGCAAGCTGCTCAATCAATCGAAATTGAAAATAGACTGGCTAGACTCTGATTACAGTTTAGAATTTTTCTTGTTCTATTTGAAGTAAAATTGTCGCTTAAGTCAATTCTATGGGTTTTTTATTGAGATCATCCTATACTATTTTTTTTTGAGAAAATTTGAAGAAACATTTTATTTACATTCTTTTTTTACAACATTATACGAATAGTATGTGCAGTTCTATTCAATGACCTTTCTCCATTTCTTTGGTAGCTGTATAATCCTGCATTCATAGAAGTTTTAAGGTTTCTGGTTAAAGGATTGATACAGTCTAAATAAATAGTAGTCGGGGGGTGCACGGTCGAAAGTATAGTAGATGAACCAATCCCTGGGGGATGAAACATCTCTAGTCAAAGACACGTGTGGTCTAGCATTATCTCAGGTAACAGTTCAAAATAAACGATTCACTTTCAATCCAGTTTTGCGGTGACGACAGGATGAAGGCCTTTGCAGCATGCTTCCAACTTTCACGGTTTGTGCTTTCCTCTGCCACTCGGCTCCAATATACTTACCGATGTCATCAGTCTATCGTGCTTTCGGTCTTCTTCGCGGACATTTGTGATCAAGTTGTATCCACTCCAGGATTACCTACTCCATCCCATCGCCCCGTTATGTGGCCTGATCATCTCACTTCAATTGCTTTGTTCTTCCAATGATGTCACACACTTTTGTTTGATCCCTGATCCATGTGCAAGGCTTTCTGTCTCGCCTTGTAACGCCAAGCATACATGTTTCCATTTCCCTCTGTGCTACCCGAAGTTTGGAAGTTTTGAATTGATTGTGATGTGAGTGTCCAGGTTTCACTTCCGTATGTCCGCATTGACCGAAGACTTTTCTTTTCAGGCAAAGTGGGAGCCTGTTCTTAAACACTATGTTGAGCCTGCTAAATGTCCTGACCGAAGTTATTGAACATAACCTAACATAACATAGCCCATGTCGATCCACTGCAGGATGAAGACCTCTTCAGCATGTTTCCAACTTTCACTGTCTTGGGCTTTCCTCCGCCACTCTGGTTCAATATACTTAACGATGTCATCAATCCATCGTGCTGTCGGCCTTCTTCGCGGACGTTTGCGATCAAGCGGTATCCACTCCAGGATTGCCTTGGTCCATCTGTCATCCCATCGCCTCACTATATGGCCTGCCCATCTCCATTTCAATTGCTTTACTCTTCCAATGATGTCACAGACATTCGCTTGTTCCCCGATCCATGCGCAGGGTTTTCTGTCTCGTCTTTTAATGCCAAGCATAGATCTTTCCATTACCCTCTGTGCTACCCGAAGTTTTTGAATGAATTGCGATGTGAGTGTCCAGGTTTCACTTTCGTGTATCATAACAGACAGGATGCACTGATCGAAGGCTTTTCTTTTCAGGCAAAGTAGCAGTCTGCTCTTAATCACTATGTCGAGTCTGCAAAATACCTGCCAGCCACATTTAACATGCCGTTCCACTTCCCGGGAAATTGAAATCATCTGCCCAAAATATATGAAGTGGTCCACAATCTCCAAATCTCTACCTAAAACTGAAATTTTTCAGGCTAATTTTTAAGCCAAATGGTTCGCTAGCCATTTGCATGCGCCTTTGCAGTTCCACTGGGTTTTGTGAAATGAGAACAATATCATCTGTTAATCTAAGATGGTTCAAGTTTGCACCATTGACCTTTACACCATCCTGTCCCCAATCCAGATTACGGAATACTTCTTCAAGGCAGGCCGAGAAAAGAATAGGCGACATTGCGTCATCTCGCTGTACATTAATTCTAACTACAAGATCATCAAGGTAAATTGTCGCTGTAGCTTCATCATGTATCGATCCTAATAGTTTTTGTCTACCCCCTGGCTAAGCAATACATCTATAATGGCCTGGTTTTAAATGGATTCAAATGCTTTTTCATAGTCGATAAAAGCCAAGCACAGTTGTATATTCGTTGTAGCTTTCTATGGCCTGTTGAACAACCTGGATGTGATCCATTGTACTGAATCCACTTTTGAATCCTGCTTGTTCTCTTGGTTGTACGTCATTCAGTTTTCTTAATATTCTTGTAGATATTATCTTTGTGAAAACTTTGTAATTATTGATGTGGAGGCTTATTGGATGATAGTTCTTTAAATCTTCTTCTGATTCTTTTTTATGTAAAAGTATGACTTCTGCATTTTTCCATAAGTCGGTACTTTTTGTTTTTTGGGGCATTTTGAGTATAATTTTGCCAGTGTTTTATGTTTTATGACCACCAGCTTTTAGCATTTCGACAGTTACATGTCCTTTCCTGGAACCTTGCAGTTTTTCATCGATTGTACAGCATTTGTCACTTCCTCCACTAGGATATCTGGCATTTGTTTTTCCGTGGGTATTATTGAATTGATTGGTTCTGATCTTCATATAACTGTAAATAAAATTTTCTGACAATCTCTAACATTTCCCTACACGCTGTGCCATCCTCACGTATAAATTTGCGTTCTTTTGTTTCTCAACTTCTGTTTAGCTTTGTTAATTCCTAAAAAATTCTTCTAGAGTTTTTTGCACTAGCTGCATGTTGAACCGGTGCGTCTCCGACTCGACTCTGCCGAAAGGACTCTCTGCATTTCTCATTGTGCGTCGTTGATCTGATCTTTCGATCTTCTCCAGGTAACAAATCAAAGCGATATGATAAAGAAATCTCAAAATCGCTGCCCCTCTTCAACAATTTCCCTATTACCCTTATTATCCCGCCCACTATTTGCACATCGGCCAGTTACATTTTCACCAATTCTTGCTGTTCAAATTCTGACATTAAAATTACACATCAGGTTTGAATATATTGTAACGTTTCTGCTGTTCGTTTGGGTGTGAAATTAAACTATCGTTCGGTCTATTACAAAAGAGTTTATTCACTAACTTAAAATGACAACACTGTATTTATTTTAACACACTATCAAACTACTCTTATTTATTTTTGACAATGTTATCGCGACCAACTCTAAACCGATACTAAACTAAAACTATTTATTATGAATTTCCTTTCTTCTTTTTGCCGACTATGCCGCCGTCGGATCGTCGGCGGGTGGCTTTGAACAATCCGAAAGGACTTCAGCAGCTATACGGGGGCGCTCGGTAAAGAATCGTTACACTGCTCCCTCCTTAGAGACGTTTCGTCCCGAAATGTTTCTGGTCCATGGCGATATCGACAGGATGGCCCAAACTTGCAGCGGGAAGTTGTGTGCGAACAGCTGTGTCTTCGTGGTGTCCTTCGTAGGGTGCCAGTCGGTTGCTATGCACCACTTTAGGTTTACCTCCTCTGCACTTCTGGATTCGGTAAATTACGTCATTAATTCTGGTTATTATCCTGTATGGTCCTTCCCAAGATGCTTGAAGTTTGGGAGAATAACCTCGACGTCTCTGGGGGTTATGTAGCCATACAATATCAATGGGGTTTTATCCGCCTTCTTCACTCTTTACGTCATAGGTCTTCTTCATCCGATCGCAAGCAGTTTGAATGTTAGTCCAGACTCGCTGATGAATATCATCCATCTTCCGACGTAATCTTCCCCGGCATTGTCACATCCTGGAGGGCAGCCAAATTTCAAGTCACAGGGTAGTCGGAGTTCCCTACCCATAATCATGCTGGCTGGAGATTGGCCTGTCGTTTCGTGTACGGAGGTTCGGTACGCTAAGAGGACCAGTGGAAGGAACTCATCCCAGTCTCTTTGGTGATCGGAGACTACCTTTGCCAATGAGCGGTTGATGGTTCGATTCATTCGCTCTACCATGCCATCTGATTGAGGATGCAAGGGGGTCGTTCGCGTCTTGTTGATCTTCAGGAGTTTGCATACTTCTTGAAATAAGATCGATTCAAAGTTTCTACCTTGATCTGAATGAAGCTCCAAAGGTACACCAAATCTGCAAACCCAATCTTTGACAAAAATATCGGCGATCGTTACGGCCTCTTGGTTTGGTAGAGCATAAGTTTCGACCCATTTGCTGAAGTAGTCCATGACTACAACAATATACTTGTTCCCTACTTGGGTTTCTGGATATGGTCCTGTTACGTCGATGGCAATTCTCTCGAATGGACTTCCGACATTATATTGTTGCATCGGTGCTTTCCGCTTCTTCACTGGTCCATTAACGGCAGCACAAGTCTCGCATTTGCGGCACCAATCCGTAACATCGTCCTTATACCCAACCAGTAAAATCTCTCTCGAACTTTCTGCAAGGTCTTCGTTATTCCAAGGTGCCCGCCAGTCGTTCCATTATGAATTTCAGTCATAACTTCGGGGATCCTTTTCTTCGGAATCAGAACTTGCTTCCGTTTTTCTTGTCCGTTCGCATCTTCTACAACTCTTCTCAGAACTCCATCATCAATAACGATAGAGTTCCATTGCGCCCAGTATGCCTTGACGGTTGGTGAGTACGGCGCTACTTTTTGCCAGGTAGGTCGACGTCCGTCTTTCTTCCAGGCCATGATGTGACTCAGCTCCGGATCCTGTTCTTGATCTTTTCCGATTTCTGCAGGCCTCCAATAATCATCCACCATGGTCATTCTGAGTACTGTCGCCTGTTTGTCCTCCATCCGCTGACAATGTTTGCAGTCATCTGTGCAGGGCCTTTGCGACATTGCATCTGCGGTTCGGTGTGAAGTACCAGCTCGGTGTTCGATGGTAAAATCAAACTCCTGTAGCCTTTCAATCCACCTCGCTACTTGGCCCTCAGGATTTTTGTAATTTAAAAGCCACTTCAAGGCTGCATGATCTGTTCTCAGTAGAAACTTTCTACCATACAGATATTTGTAGAAATGTTCTACTGATTTCACTACGGCCAAAAACTCGCGTGTAGTCACGCAGTAATTTCTCTCTGGCTTGGATAGGGTCTTGCTGAAATACCCGATGACCTTCTCTTGGCCGTCCTGGGTCTGCGACAAGACGGCTCCTAATCCAACATTACTGGCATCGGTATCCAGAATGAACGGTCCATCGGATTCGGGGCAGCTCAGAACTGGTGCATGCGTCAGAGCGTCTTTGAGATGTTCAAATGCTTCCTGGCAGTCGCTAGTCCATTGGAATTTTCGGTCTGCTTCGGTCAAACGGGTCAGCGGTTTTGCAATGTTGGCAAATTCTCGTACATACCTTCGGTAATAGGTACACAAACCCAAAAAACTCCGTAGTTGATGTTTGTCTGCGGGTACTGGCCATTTCTTCACGTCTTCGATCTTCTGTGAATCCACAGCAACTCCCTGCCCGGAAACAATATGGCCCAAGTATCGAACCTCCTCTTGAAGGAGATGACATTTCTTCGCGCTCAATTTTAGACCAGAACCTCGTAATCGCTGGAAAACCTCTTGCAGGTTTTGAATGTGATCGTCAAATGACTTCCCGATCACGATGATATCGTCAAGGTATACCAGGCAGGTCTTCCAAGAGAGTCCATTCAGTACTGTTTCCATTAACCTCTCGAACGTTGCTGGTGCATTACAGAGGCCAAATGGTATTACTGTAAACTGCCATAAACCAGAGCCAATTGTAAATGCAGTTTTCTCCCGGTCTTCTTTCTTGACCTCCACTTGCCAGTACCCACTTCGTAGATCCAGGGTTGAGAAAATCTTCGATCCAACCAGAGTATCCAAGGTGTCGTCTATCCGGGGGACTGTATAACTGTCCTTCTTCGTCACGTTGTTTAGTTGACGATAATCGACACAGAAACGGGTAGATCCATCCTTCTTCTTTACCAGTACAACAGGTGACGCCCAGGGACTGGTTGACGGCTCAATAACTCCATCCATCTGCATGGACTGTACGATCTGGTTGGCTTCTTCTCGTTTAGCGAGCGGTAATCTTCTGGCTGGTTGTCGGATGGGACGGGCTTCACCGGTGCTAATGGTGTGCTGTACTTTGTTGGTTCGACCCTTATTACCTTTTCCTATATCAAACGTGTCCTGGAACTTGATCAAAAGTCTTCTCAGCCTGTTTTTTTTGGTTTTTGTCCAATTGTCCCGATGATGTGTCCAATCGTTCCGTTAGCTCTTTTGGTAGTTCTTGCTCTGGCTTAACTTCGGTATTAATGTTTCTTGCAATGGAAAGGATCGGAGAACAGTATCCTAGAATCGTACCTTTCTTCAGAGACACACTGTAGTAGTTAACGTTCATTACTCTCACCGGTACCTGTCCCTCAGCACATACCACCGTCTTTGCTACTGCCAGTCTGCGTCCAAGTTTACTGTCATCATTAAGAGGTTCAAACATGATAATGTTTCCATTCACCGAACCCTCGTCCAATTCGCCTGACAGTATAAGTTCACTGCGCTCGGGTATTGACGCATCTTTTGCGAGCGTAACTCGGACTGTTCCTTCCTCTCTTCGGTGTAGAACAATTTCTTCTCCATTAACCGTCAATGTTCCTCGCTTAAAGTTTAATCCAAAGCCTTCTCTGCTCTTGATGTTCATTCCGAGAATGATTTTATCTTCTATGTTAGCGACCAATGCCCGTTGGTGAATTAGGGTATTTCCAATGTAGAAGTTAATGTCTACTTCTCCCTGTACGGTGGCGGCTTCTCCGGTAGCAGTCCTCAATTGCCATTTGGTTGGTTGTAGTGACGTGAACTTTTTCACAATGTCGGGTCGGATGATGGTTTTAGTGGCACCGGTGTCCAATAGTATAGGGTGTTCTTTGCCATTTATCAATCCATAGACAAATACATTATCGACTTGGTGTTTAATGGATGCCACTTTAGCCATTCGGGACGGGGCGTATTGATGACTGGCCAACGATTGCCCCCTATCGCCGACCACTTTTAGTTTCCCGACGCCTTCGGTGAGGATGCCTCCGGCTTCCTGTCTTCCTTGCACTGGCTCCTCGTATGACCCCTTCTTACACATGTCCAACATCGAATATCGTTTCTATCAAACTTGTTTATTGCCCGGAACGTGGCTGCATCTTGGTGACTCGCGTCTCCAGCGTCTTCGTCGCCTGAAATGTATTGTATCCGTGTACAGCTTCTAGAAGTTTCGATGGCGGCTTGATATTCTAGGGCACATGCCAAGGCTTCAGAGAGCTTCTTCGGTCGGGCTAAGATCAACGCCTTTCTCGTCTCTTGATCTCGAAGACCATCCGAGAATGCTTGTACTGCCAAACGTTCTGTTGCAGACTCTTGGATATCAGAATATGCAAGAATTTAGCAATGTTGGCCTCAAATTCTTGCAGAGATTCATTGGACTTTTGTTGGCAATTTTTTAATTGAGTTTGATATACATGTTCAAATTGAGATTGGCCGTATCTTACCTCCAATCTCTTAACTAGTTGTTCGTAATCGTCCTGCTCGGCTGGTGAAAGGACTTGTAATATATCAGTTGCATCCCCTCTCAAAGCTAAAGTTAAGGCAACGGCTTTCTCTTCTGGCGACCATCCATTTATCTTTGAAGCAGCCTCAAACTGCTTGAAATAATTAGCCCAAGACGTTTTCCCATCAAACTGAGGTGGCTTCATCCTAATCTTTGCAGTTTTTGAGTTACTACTACAGGCTAGATTTGTTATTGTACCCTGCTTCTGTGTTTCCAGGAAGGTAATCCTTCTTTCAAATTTTTGTTGGTTTGCTTGTACTATACTTTCCATATCTTTTTCAAGTTTTTGTTGCACAGCTTGTACCTTACTTTCCATATCTATTATTTGGATTTTAATTTCTCCCATTTTACTCTCCACTTCTGTTGTTATGTCGGTTTTCATTTCTCCCATTCTATTTTCCAATTTTCCCCTTAGTTCCTCAGAATCCTGTCTGATTTTAAACATCATTTCCTCAAGACTGTTATTACTCTGCTTCATTTCCTCTTTAAGACCATCATTACTCTGTAACATCTCTTCTTTAAGACTGTTTAAAAGTACATTAATATCTGTTGGTATATTTCTCCCATTCTATTTTCCAATTTTCCCCTTAGTTCCTCCGAATCCTGTCTGATTTTAAACATCATTTCCTCAAGACTGTTATTACTCTGCTTCATTTCCTCTTTAAGACCATCATTACTCTGTAACATCTCTTCTTTAAGACTGTTTAAAAGTACATTAATATCTGTTGGTACTTCAAAAAAATAATTAACTGGATTCTCACCTTCTTGTACGAGGGCGTCCCTCAATCTGGCCTTTAACACGGCTTTTGCTCCTGCCGTGCTTTCATCCCGTTCTTCCAACTCTCTTTTTAGGTCAACCACCTTCAGTTCTTCTAGTGTCACCTTTTTCGTGGTCATTATATTTTAATTCTGTTTCTTTTCACTGTAATTGTCCTAAACAATTTCACACCCCACACCTGACACCAATTGTAACGTTTCTGCTGTTCGTTTGGGTTGCTGTTCGTGAAATTAAACTATCGTTCAGTCTATTACAAAAGAGTTTATTCACTAACTTAAAATGACAACACTGTATTTATTTTAACACACTATCAAACTACTCTTATTTATTTTTGACAATGTTATGGCGACCAACTCTAAACCGATATTAAACTAAAACTATTTATAATGAATTTCCTTTCTTCTTTTTGCCGACTATGCCGCCGTCGGATCGTCGGCGGGTGGCTTTGAACAATCCGAAAGGACTTCAGCAGCTATACGGGGACGCTCGGTAAAGAATCGTTACAATATATTTCTCCTTGAATAAAAGCACGGTCACATCAGCATGAAGTAGTTCAATTTTCCCATCCCTATAGCTTATAGTTGGTGCATAAGCTTGGAAGATTTGAAGGCTAGTTGGTCAGGTATACTTTCAAATTTTACTGCACTGTTCTTCAGCTTTCGATTCCAATTCCACCACATCGTCCATTCTCCGTACCCCGAGTGTAGAGTACTTGATCAATTGAATCCAGTTGGATTAGCTCTTCGCCCTTTCTTCGTGTTTCACATGGCCCAATAATATCCTAATGTATGTTATCAAGTTCGATCGACGGTTTTTGTAGTCGGGCGTTCGTTTTCATTGTCCATATATTATGACTAGCAATATCAAAAGTCCAACGGTAGCCCGATCTAACCCGGTGATTCTTAGCACCCTCTGCCTTAGGGCAGATCTTCCCGCAGTCGCAGGTAGTTGCTCCTTGGCCTCCGGGGAACGAGGGCCGTATATGAGATTGTGCTATTATATTGAAATACCATGTGGAAGGCATGGACCGTAATCTGCCACGGTGGTCCAATGCGGGTTGGCAGATTTTGGATCATGTTAGTCTGAGATTTCTAATGATGTTCGTAAATCATTCCGGGTGTCGATCCGTTCGTTTTGTGAAGTCACGACGTTTTGCCAAAATCTTATTTGGCATTTTCAAGTGTTGTCCGCTTCGAGCGAAGAGTCTACGCAGGTTGTATCGTTGTAGTTCGGAACTGCTCGCTGCGCTCGGCTCCGCTGCCGGGCGTCCGTTTATTGATTTTTTGTCGTCGTCACAATGCCGTGTTTGTTCTTTTTTCAGAAGCGATTTCTACACTTTTGGAATGTTGCAAGCGTCGTTTAGCGTATTTAGCGTACCCCTTTCTCTATTTCAAGGGCTTCTCTGATTGTTCGGACCTCGTAGTTTTTGAATATTCTTTGAATATTTCTTTGGCTCCATCAAAATTGATTTTATGTTCTGTTTGTAGATGATGCTGGAAGAGAACGGAACAAACAAACCATTGTTTGTTTTTTAGGTTGTTTTGATGTTCCTGTATTCTATGTAAGTTCTGTTGCAGTCGGAAAATGATATGTTATATACCCCCCGATTTTCCAGTCTGATTTTTTCCATGGGGTTTTTAGGATGTTTGCGAAAGTATTGTGCGGCTTGTAGGCTGTTCTGTTCTCTTATGCTTCCTTAGTAGTCTGCCTATCAGAGATTCCTTTTACGTATGGTAGCTGGACCTTTAGTGCATTTGTGTGTTTCCTTCGTGTTTGGGTTTCCTGACAGTGAATGGCCTTCATGATGCAATTTTTTGAATATCCATTTTGTCTAGGGGTTGTAGAAAATTTTGGTAGTTTCTCGCCTCGTGTATCTGGTAGCGTCAGTCGGAAGGATCTGGAAATCAAGGTGTTCGCTACTGCTTGGATTTAAGAAGGGTATGATGGGACTTGGCGTTCTATATACTGTGTGTTCAAGAGTTGTAGAAAGTTGTCTTGAGATGAGGAGATCCAAAAACGGTAGTTTCCTATCTTGTGCGACTTCCAGGGTGAAGTGTAT
Organism: Cosmopolites sordidus; assembly: GCA_031761425.1. Classification (NCBI taxonomy): domain Eukaryota; kingdom Metazoa; phylum Arthropoda; class Insecta; order Coleoptera; family Curculionidae; genus Cosmopolites; species Cosmopolites sordidus. The sequence goes on from JARFXV010000960.1 coordinate 222,839, forward strand.
TCTGGGGTGGATTTCGTTCAGTTGGGTTAGGAAGTTGTTTAGTTATGGCTGTATCTTCTAGTTGGAAATCCTTAACTATCCTTGTCAAATATTCTGAGTTTTGAACATAGGACTCGGCAAGTTTAACGCTGGGTTGCTTGATATTTGCTAGATGTTTTTCCAAATTTTGTGTTGGAGAGCCGAAGGCACTTACTATGGGCCTTAATGGGATTTCTGGTTTGTGTATTTTGGGTAGACTGTAAAGTTAAGACATCTGCTTGATTTTCCCCTTAGAATTACTCTTCGTTCGATGTCCGGTTTTAGTTTACACACTTTGATTTTGGTTTGTTTTTCTGTTGTTGTAGGATTTCTATTGACTGGTTTATATGTTTTTTTTATTCAATTAATTAATCTTTGGTCTGCCGATAATATCGTGACATCCTCTTTTCTTTTTAAACTGTCAAGCGCTCTGATTTCAGTATATATATATCATCATCAGCCCGTATCGATCCACTGCAGGATGAAGGCCTCTTCAGCATGCTTCCAACCTTCACGGTCCTGGGCTTTCCTCTGCCACTCGGGTCCAATATACTTAACGATGTCATCAATCCATCGTGCTTTCGGTCTTCTTCGCGGACGTTTGCGATCAAGCGGTATCCACTCCAGGATTGCCTTGGTCCATCTGTCGTCCCATCGCCTCGCTATATGGCCTGCCCATCTCCATTTCAACTGTTTTACTCTTCCAATGATGTCACAGACTTTTGTTTGTTCCCTAATCCATGCGCAGGACTTTCTGTCTCGTCTTGTAATGCCAAGCATACATCTTTCCATTCCCCTCTGTGCCACCCGAAGTTTTTGAATTGATTGCAATGTGAGTGTCCAGGTTTCACTTCCGTATGTCATAACGGGTAGAACGCACTGATTGAATACTTTTCTTTTCAGGCAAAGTGGGAGTCTGCTCTTAAACACTATGTTGAGCCTACCAAATGCCTGCCAGCCACATTTAACACGCCGTTCCACCTCCCGGGCGGTATTCCCCTCCATGGAAATCCTCTGCCCAAAATATATAAAGCTGTCCACAATCTCTAAATCCCTTCCTAGAACTGAAATTATTCTGTCCTGAGCGAAGTTATTGAACATAACTTGATTCTTTTTCAGGTTTATTTTCAAGCCAAATGGTTCGCCAGCCCTTTGCAGTTCTTGTATGCGTCTTTGCAGCTCCTCTGGGTCTTGTGAAATGAGAATAATATCATCTGCAAATCTAAGATGGTTTAAGTTTGCACCATTGATCCTTACACCATCCTGTTCCCAATCCAGTTTACGGAATACTTCTTCAAGGCCAGCCGAGAAAAGAATAGGCGATATTGCGTCACCCTGCCGTACACCTCGTTCTATATTAATTCCCACTTCAAGATCATCAAGGTGAATTGTGGCTGTAGCTCCATCATATATCGATTCTAATAGGTTTACATAGGCTCTCTCTACACCTTGGCTAAGCAGTGCATCCATTATCGCATGCTTTGAGATGGAATCAAATGTTTTTTCGTAGTCGATAAAAGCCAAGCACAGTGGCATGGTGTATTCGTTGTGCCTTTCTATGACCTGCTGTACAACCTGGATGTGATCCATTGTACTGAATCCACTTCTGAATCCTGCTTGTTCTCTTGGTTGTGCGTCATTCAGTTTTTTTAATATTCTTTTAGAAATTATCTTAGTGAAAACTTTGTACATCACTGATAGGAGGCTTATTGGACGGTAGTTCTTTAAATCTTCCTGTGCTCCTTATTTATGTAAACGGATCACTTCTGCATTTTTCCATAAGTCAGGTACTTTTTGTTCTTTGAGGCATTTTGAGTATAATTTTGCCAGTGTTTTATGTAACGTCCGACCACCAGCTTTTAGCATTTCGACAGTTACACTATCCTTTCCTGGAGCCTTGCCGTTCTTCATCAATTCTATAGCATTTGTTACTTCCTCCACTAGGATATCTGGCATTATATATTGTTCTTCCGTGGGTATTGCTGTCCCTGACTGGCTCTGATCTTCATATAACTGGGAATAAAACCTTCTGACAATCTCTAACATTTGGGTACGCGTCCTGCACACTGTGCCATCCTCACGCTTTAAAGCATATATTTGCGTTCTTTTGTTTCTCAGCTTCTGTTTAGCTTTGTTAATTCCTTTGTTTTCTTCCAGGGTTTTTTGCACTAGCTGAATATTGAATCGGCGCGTGTCCTCTCTGATACGTTTTCTTATAGTTTTGCAGAGCTCAGTGTACTCGACCCTGCCAAAAGGACTACCTGCATTTCTCATTGCTCGCCGTTTCTTCATTAAATCAATGGTCTCACTGGAGATTTTTGTTTGTTTGAGACATTTTTCCTCTGGTGCTATTGAAGCAGCCGTTTGAAGTACATTGTTGGCGATTTCTTCATATTGAACTGACATTTCCACCTCCTCTGGATCTTGTAACGCAGCAAACCGGTTTGACAAAGCAATCTCAAAATCGCTTCCTCTCTCCAGCAGTTTTCCAGAATCCACCTTGCCCTTCTTTGATCTTACCATTCTTTCGCGCTCTTTTCGACAGTCAATCCGAACCCTTGCTCGTACCATTCGGTGGTCACTTCCAACATTAAAATTGTTAAGGACAGTACAATTGGTAAATATTGTTTTATCGTTGGTCATGATGTAGTCAATTTCGCTTGTGAGCCCAGATGGACTTTTCCATGTCCATTTTCTTCTGATATTTTTCTTATAGCATGAATTCATAATATATAGTTCTTGTCCTTCAGCAAAATCAACTAATCTGTCACCTCTATTGTCTCGCTCACCAGTTCCATATGGGCCAGTTGCATTTTCGTCTGTTCTTGTTGTTCCAATTGTGGCATTAAAATCACCCATCAGGATTTTGTACCTACATTTCTCCTTGTATAAAAGCTGGGCCACATCATCATAAAATTCCTCAATTTCCTCATTTTTATGGCTTATAGTTGGTGCATAACGGACGATTGAAGCCTAAACTTTTTATTCAGCTGAATGACGCATTGGGTTAATCGGTCGGATGTACTTTCAAATTTTACCACACTGTCCTTCAGCTTTCGATTGATGAGGAATCCAATTCCGCCACATCGGCCATTGTCCGTACCTCGAGTGTAGAGTACGTGTCCAGTTGGTTCCAGTTTGATTAACTCTTCACCCTTCCTTCGTGTTTCACAGAGCCCAATAATATCCCAATGTATGTTGTCAAGTTCGATTAACAGTTGTTGCAATCGGGCTAATAATATATATATAATATATATATATATATATATATATATATATATATATATATATATATATATATATATATATATATATATATATATATATATACCACGTACATTGTACTTCCTCCGTTGTTGAACGAGTCAATTTATCTCAACTGTGTTTATTTGTTTTTCTATGCTTCTCCTGAATATTATATTTAAATCAAATACAAATAATTTTTAATATTAATAAAATACTTTTTTTACTACAAAACTAATTAAACTCTACTACTATACTATTTAGTAATTAAAAAAATATTTTTTTTTATTATTACCTATTTTAAATAAATAAGCAAAGGTTAATATCTAAAAATGTCTACTATGTTCAAAACACAGAGTGCCTTTTTCAAATACAAACTAATGTAAAATTTAGCTTGTATTTGAAAAAGGCACTGATTGTCGAAACAATTGTTATACAATTTTAAATATAGTGAAAAGTTTTAGATATTAATATTTCCATTGAATTTCCATCAAGTGTGTGACTACAATTTAGTTAAGGTTATTAGTTTTAAAGTCGAGTTTGATAATGTAATATTGATTAAGAAAACTGTCACACAAAATTATAAATAAAATAGATGATAGGTAACAGATAGATGATAGTATAACATTTCTTTTAATCGATTTAAAAATGTGCATCACATCAAAATGTGCAAAAATGGTGTTAAAAACTATGTGCATCACAAAACAACGTACAAATCAATAAATTATTTAATTATTTTTAATTTAATGCAAATCAATAGGATGTTTCAAAAATTAATATTGTATGTTTTATTATCCCTATTTCTTGTTATTTTTAATTTTCTCTTATATATATCTAGCGAGCGGGAAAATAATGGGGAAAAACTATGTTTGTTTTAGCGAGGAAACAAAAATAAAACAATTTATTTGCTGGATGATTACTGGTTCAATTGAGAACATATAAATACTTTTAAGATCGAGGACTTTATTTTCCGAGTCGTAAATCCATCAGAAATGTAGACAAAAGATCATGACGGATGAACGGAGAAAAAACTATTTTAGAAACATGATTTTCAAGGCACGCGATTTCCTTTTTATGGGTTGGCGAGATAATTTGTAATTCCAGCTGTCGCGATTACTATTTGAACGAACAAATATATAAAATGAATAATTTATATTCGAACAAATGGCTTATTTAATAATAATAAGAATAATAATAATTCATATTTTCAGGAGGATTTTTCAGTTTCCCACTATGATTTTATTTAAATTGTTAAATCAATACTTTAATTGGAACCTTCGATGTGAAATACTAAACTCGAAGAAATTTACCACTATACACAAAATCACTTTTTTAAATTTGTCGTCGTGCGTTTCGTTAATCACGATAGCATCATCAGGAGATTCTTCTACTTAATTTTAAAATAAACCTTTGTTCTATTTATATGGCATCCAAACCCAATGAAGCGTGAAAAAATCATGACCGTAAAGTTAACTAAGCGTTACATTCGTTCAGTTCGTAACTAAGCCTCCAGTTCCATGGTTCATGGTTCGTTTCGTGTTAAAAGAACGTTTGGAAATTGTCTAGTTTTATTACGCAAATTCGCGGTCCTCTCATATTACTCAACGAGCAATTCCGACCCATATTGGTTCGTCGTGGTGGTCCACAACAATCAACAGGCTGTTCATTGTGTTATTAGAAAATTTAAAAGTGAGTTTACTCTCCATAATAGTGTGGTGCCTGTATGACAAAAAAAGCCAGAAGAGTTAAGAATATTGCCCTCATTCAAGCAAGTGTAGACGAAAATGACAATTTTGAGGTTAGACTTGAATCCGTATAAGACGATACTGACACAAGAATTGAAGCCAATCGTCCATCGTATTCGTTGTGAATTTGCCGATTGGGCCCTCGAAATGATGAAAGCCGGCAACGAATTTCATCGCAAAATCATTTTCTCCGATGAGGCCCATTTCTGGCTCAATGGCTTCGTCAATAAACAAAATTATCGGTATTTGCGAATCTAATTCACCCATGATACATGAGAGTCCTTTGAATCCACAAAAGATCACAGTTTGGTGTGGATTTTGGTATGGATGAACCATCGGTTCTCATTTCTTTAAAAATGAGGAAGGAGCCACTTTACCATCAATTCTGAGCACTACAATGATTTGCAATGAAAGATTTGCAATGAAAGATTTGCAATTTTGCAAATTTGATTTGAAAAGATTACTACATTACTACACAAAGATTACTACATACTTAAAAGATACTACATTTGAAAAGATTTGCAATGAAAGATTTGCAATGAATGGTGGAAGATTTTTTACGGAATTTGATAATATCGATGCGGATGACTTTTTTACGAGCCAAGTTCGGCAATTCGTTAATCAATTTAACTCCTTTAGATTATTCACTCTGGGGACATGTGAAAACACAGAGTTATAGCAATATACCTGTGACTACTGGCCACTTGGAAACTAATATTCGTCAAGCTATAGTTGTCATATAGCCTGAAATGTCCGGCAGGATTATTAAAAATTGACACGAGCGAATCCGTGTCTGCAAAAAGAGCCGTGGTGACCATTTGACTGAAATTTTGCTCAAATTGTAAATTGCATACCAGAATCTCTTAAATAAAGCAATCGGAACCAATTTTGATCCAAAAATGTGTGTTTTATATAATTCTGAATTGATAGATCCTTTATTACAATACCCTTACAAACAATAAAAATAGGATAGATTTTGATATTCTTAGAAAAACCAGCACCACTTCGAAAGAGATTCCTAATGATTAGAATCATCATGATCATCATCGTCATCAGCCTAATGAAGTCCATTGCTGGAAGTATTCCTCTCTTAATCCAGATATGCCTGTGGTCCTACATGTAGGTCGACGATTTAAGCAGCCCGCCAAAAATTTCCTATTCTGCATAGCTGGCGCCCCAACATAAAAAAATCAACTGTAATGGGCCTGTGCATCGTTAGTAAACGCAGTTTTATGATGCTGCACTGTTTTGTTGTTAAAGTTTAATTGTTTATATTACGAAGAATGGACCACGGTGACGTGAATTTTGTTGGGTAAGTAATTAGTTATTAAATGTTGTTTCGCAAATATTATTATAAGTGTTTTGGGGTGTTGAAGGTTAAAACTAATTACTTGTGATATTAGATTATGTTTCTTTTTGATACGGGGTTACTTATAAAAGAAAATTGAAGCCGTCCTATATGTAGGACGCTAGGCACATAAAGTATGGTGATTCTATTTTTTTTTTGAAAATTGAACCTTCAAGTTTCTTTCAGCCTAATGGCTACCCCTCGCGCCAATTTTTGATGACCCTGGCGTATATTTCGGTGTGTATTGCGACTATGGCTTGACGAATGTTAGGCCGGCCTTATACGAGGCACATTTTGCGGTCGGATTAACGACAAAATTGCGGTTAAGTCGACTTCAAACTTGCGGTTGGTGCGACTGCATTGCAATCATAATTTTGTGGTTGACTTGCGGTTCTATTAACAACACTCGTCGTTAATGAAACTACAGAAAATTTTAATATTACAATTAATTTCGAAGAAGAAGCACGGATGCGCCTTCTTTTGAGGAAAAAATAGGAGTAGGAAAGTACGAAAGTATTAGATATATCCACTTCTAGTTCGGATCGACGACAAGAAGAACAATTTTATAATTTATTTGGAAAACTCGGATAGGACGAAAAAAATTTTTAATTATTTTAGAATGTCAATTTCTACATTTAATAAATTACTAAAAATGGTATATTGTAAAATTACTATGTCACAAATATGAGAAACAGTGTTCCTGCTGAAGAACAGCTTGCTATAATTTTAAGGTAAGTAATCAAATTTATGTTTAATTCAGTTCGAATTAGTAATCAATTTCTAGTTCGAGGGAACCCATTTCAAATATGTTTTCAACATATATTAACGAAGTAGTAATTTCCGTAACAGATTACCATATCCATTTTTTAAAAATAGTTATCAAAAAGGCATATATTTTATTTACTTATTACATTCATTCAAAAAAAATCTATTTGAGGTATTTTTATGCACAAATTTGTTTAATACTAGTTTTTGAATTGTGTAGATGAAGAAGCTATATATTATTTCATAAATGTTTTTCTTTTGCTTTAGATATTTGGCAACCGGATGTATATTTGTAGATTTGGAATATTCCAAATATTCGGATCTATTACAACTGAAAGTATCGTTCGTGATGCATGCCAACAAATGTGGCTAAATTAGAAATATATTTGTATACCAGAGCCTTAGGAGAACTCAGGAGAGCCGCAGGAGAACTGATTAAACCTTGCAAACGGGTTCGAAACACGGGCTAACTTCCCTAATTGTATAGGCGCTATACAGGGTACGGAAAAAGTTTCCGTACTTTTTTTAAATATTTCAACTGGCTTTAACTACCAGACAATTCAACAAATCAACAAAATTTAAAAACAAAAATCTTTATTAGACCCGTAAAAATAACAATAAACAAAAAAATTTACAACAATTGCTCAAAATTGCCCCCTTGGGCGTCAATACATTTAAGAAGTCGCTTGCGAATGTTTCCGACGATGCTCGCACACTGATCTACTGTAATTTCGCCCCAGGCGCGCGTCAAAGCCACTTTCAGCTGGTCAACCGTGACGTAGCGTGTAGCCGAGATTTTTTGCTCCAGGATGGACCACACCGAGTAATCCATCGGGTTAAGATCCGGCGAGTTAGGCGGCCAAATGTTTTTGCCCCAAAAGCCGGGAAACAGCTCTTCGCAGACGGCAATTGTCGAATTGGCGGAATGCGCCGGCGCTCAGTCTTGCTGAAATATGAATCCAGCTGGGCCAAAGTGCTACGCCGCCCACGGCTCCAGTACGTCGCGGAGGGCACACTGCTGGTAGCTGGCAGCATTGATCTTGACGTTCCGCTCGATGAAGACCACTGGCGCCTTTCCGGTAGCGCAGATCTCCATGACGGAGGCCGGAAAATGGCTGCGGCCGATGGTTTTTGCAGCCGCAGTCTTCTGCTGACCTTTCCTGAGCAGTTGACGGCGATTCTGACGGTTGTGGAGCGGCTCGATGGTAAAGATCTTCTCGTCGGTGAAGAGCACTTTCGACAGGCGAGCCTCGAGCAAACGAAGCATCCGACGAGATTTCTCGAGTCGTTTTGCCTTCATCGTGTCGTTGAGGAAATGGCCGCGAGCGATCTTGTAGAAGACGACCGCTTCGAGGACGGTCCGCAGTCCCGCCGGTCTCTTCATAACGCTTCACGGCATCGTAGACGATTTGCTTCTTGTAACCAGTCGTGCGAACAATGTCAGCCGTCTTCATTCCTTGTTTATGCAATTCGACCACAGGGACACGCTGATTTTCACGAGACATAACTGAAAGTAAATAAATAATTACGACACATTCTGGACCAAAATTAAACAAGGAATTCAATAAAACCATCAGAAATGACAAATAACTTAATTAACTAAGCCAAAAATGCACAAACAAAAAAGTACGGGAACTTTTTCCGCACCCTGTAGATGGGAAACATATTCGAATTATCAAGCCAGCAGAGAGCGGATCTTCATATTTCAATTACAAGAAGTATTTTTCTTTTATTTTGGTTGCTGTTTGTGCCTGAAATTACATGTTTATTTTTGTGGGTATAGGATCCTGTGGAAGACATTGTGACTTATCTATTTTTGAAGAAAGTATTTTCTACGAAAGGTTACACATACTATGTCTTATGTCTTATTGTCTTATGTCTTATTGGATGATACAGAACCACTCTTTATTGACTTATTCTTTTTTTACTTCTCTATTAAAACCATCTCTCAATGTTTTCCAGTTTTTTAGAAATGTTTTTCCTATAAGAAAAAGGGGGAAGTTATAAATATTTAAGCCACACTTTTTCTCATTTTTTTTTGTTTCGGGAATTTGACAATTGGATGTGACTGTACAAAATTAGAGACAATTGAGTTGAATTTAAGTGTAAAACGAAGTAATCCACTTCAAACGCGACATGCAAACACTAGTATTTATATTAATCTTATATTTAAATATTACACTGGGGAACAATTTGAAAAATAATTTCTGTTGAGTTCGATATTTAAGCTGTTTTATACGTAAATTGACATGCTAATTCCAAAACTTTATTTAGTATTTTTCTATCACGTCAATTTTTTGCTCTACGGTTGTTGCTTATCCGACTAAGCTTGGCAAATCACAGAAGTCATTACTGCTTTCCTACCGGCGAAACTTCTTCGACCTAGGAGTGGGGGCGTGAGTGACGTTGCATCATCCAAAACTAGTTCGTTCAGTTACGCATGAGATGCTAAAGTACGCGGGTCTGTGGCGCTCTGCTCTAATATAGTGAAGTCAAAGTATACATACACAACTACAGATTTTCGTTATGTCTGCCTCTGGTAGTTCTCGTCGTAAGTGCTTAAACAGCCCTGATTCATTTTGTTATATATGTGGCAGTTTTACCATCCCCATTCAACGGACTAATATTAGTACATTTGTCAGGCAAGCCTATTTTGCTTATTTTAAAGTGAAAATAGGTGACCAAGATAAATCGTGGGCCCCTCATAAAGTGGGCAAGCAGTGTGTAGAGAGTTTACGAATGTGGACGAAGAGAACACGTAATAAACTTTCGTTTGGTATACCAATGGTTTGGCGAGAGCCCAAAGATCACTTAAGTGATTGCTACTTTTGCATAGTGAAAACATCAGGATTCAACAAGAAAAACAAACATAAAATTGAGTACCCTAGTTTACCGTCAGCTATACGCCCTGTGCCTCATTCAGTTGAAATTCCAGTGCCACTTTTTCAAGAATCTTCCTTAGAACCTTCTTTAGAAATACAAGAATGTGAATCAAGTGAAGATCGAAGTGACCCCACCGACGAAGAATTCAAAGTTTCCAATGATTCTGATGGAAAATTCTGATGAAAAAAGCATCGGAATTATTAGCATCAAGACTGCACGAAAAAAATTTGCTTGACAAAGGAGCTTAAGTCACTTACTATCGATCCAGAGAAAGTGAATTTAGGCAGTACTTCAGAAATAATGACGGATTTGTATTTTACCAGAACGTAGAAGGTTTAATGAAAGAATTGGCCATTTCCAACTATAACGCAACTGAATGGCGATTGTTTATAGATAGCTCAAAGCGTAGCTTGAAGTGTGTTCTCCTACATAATGGAAATTTATACGATTCAGTCCCAATAGGTCATTCAGTTTCTTTGTGTGAAGAATATGGCGACATAAAGAAAGTCATTGACTTGTTGCAATATAACATGCACCAATGAATCGTCTGTGTTGACCTTAAAATGGTTTGTTTCCTTCTTGGCCAGCAACGCGGGTATACCAATTATCCCTGTTTCTTGTGCATGTGGGACAGCAGAGCTCGTGAGAAGCATTGGGTGCAATCGAACTGACCGCCAAGATCTGACCTAAGACCTGGTGATCCAAACATTTTAAACCAGCCACAGAAAACAGAAAAAACATTGTATTTCCGCCTTTGCATATAAAACTAGGTCTCGTGAAGCAATTTGTTAAGGCTTTGTCAATTGAATGAGACTGCTTTAAGTATATCATTTCGGCATTCCCTAGCCTGTCATATGAAAAGATAAAGGTTGGTGTGTTTGATGGTCCACAGATTCGGCAACTCGTTAAAAATTAAAATTTCACTGAAACAATGACCGAACTTGAAAGGAATGCTTGGCTGGCTTTTAAAAATATTGTTAAAGACTTTCTTGGAAATACACGAGCCCCGAATTACATCGAAATTGTTCAACAACTCTTGGAGAGCTTTAAAAAGCTTGGTTGCAATATGAGCATCAAACTGCATTTCTTACATAGTCCTCTTGCTAACTTCCCAGAAAATCTTGGTGCTGTTAGTGATGAGCAGGGCAAGCGATTCCACCAAGATCTAAAGGTTATGGAAGCGCGGTATCAAGGTAGATGGGATGTCAGTATGATGGCTGACTACTGTTGGAGCATTAAGCGAGAATGTCCACAAACTGAACACTTGAGGAAAAGCTATAAGAAGAAATTTTTACCATAATATCTTTTATTTATTTTTGGTATAAACACAATTTAACTTTTAATAATATGTTAACCTCTGTATGAATAAAATATTCTAATCTATTTGGTCAGATCTCACCTTATTTCCTTTCGTATGTACACTTTTAAGGTAAAATGAGGGGTATGCTGGAACTTGACGTGATAGAGAAAAACTGTGAATATTTTTGAATTCAGAGATGAAAAATTAGTCAAAAACAAGTCACAGATCCAAGTCAACAAAATTGCTGTTCCCCAGTGTTATTTATAAAAATACTGTGAAAATATATCAAATACATATATTAAAAACTTAGCGATATCGTTTTATTCTTTCCTGGATTTCTTAGAAAAATATGTTGTAAATTTTTAACAAATATCAGCCCGTGCATTATTTTTTCAATTGTATTGCTATATGACTCATATTTGTAATTGTAATCCTATATGCATGGATATTTTTTAATTTCATAAATAAATGTGTCAGTATCAAATGGCTCTTGCATGGTATTTAGCATAAACATAAATATCTGTTGCAGTCGAGTACAAACGCCATGGTCTGTGGTCTGTCTGCGGTCCGTCTACGGTAGTGTCAAGCGATAGCGTCGCTGCAACCACCCGGTGGTACTGGCCACAAGTGGACTTCAGACGCCCAAGTCGACCACAAAGCGTCGCTCATGTATGCGATATCCATTAGCTCTTATGGTGAAGTGCAGTTTGTCAAGACGTGACCACAATTTTGTGTACGGCCGGCCTTAGTTTTCAAGTCGCCAATAGTCGTGGGTTTATTGCTATAAACCCGTGTTTTCACATGTCCTCGTTAAAATAACATAAAGGAGTTAAATCGTCTAATCTCGGCGGCCAAGCGATGGGACCATTTCGTGAAATTACCGAGTTGCCGAACTTGGCTCGCAATAAGCCCATGTTTACTCGGGAAAAATTTGCGGTGGTGCGAAATCCTGTCAAAAATAAAGGTCATCCGCATCGATTCTATTAAATTCCGGAAAAAAATCTCCCAGCATTGCCTTGTAGTACTCGGTATTGATGATAAGGCCCCTTTCACATTATCCACTCCACGCCACGCCACGCCACACCAAGTACACAGGAGTAGATGGGGGTTTACTCACCTATCTACGCCATGCCACACCACACAATTATACTCAGTCACAAGAGTTCCACTCGAGATCAACAGCAGGCGGGCGCCACATGCACGCAACTCCCATCTACGCCACACCACCTTTTGTCAACAGTAGGCCTGAAAGAACCAATGAGCTCTTTCATACTCTGCCACACCCCATCAACTCCACAACCACAATATATACACACATGGTTAATCATACCAGTTATCAGCACTTATTTGACCCCAAGTTTGTTCTTTGTTTTTTTTTATTTCTTGATTACATTTTTTTATAATTTTGATTATTTTTTTGTAATTTTGATTACATGGAGTTTTTTGATACTGAAGAAGTAAAGAAAAATGAATGTTTATGGAACGTACAACTCGGTGATTATTCAAATAAATAAAAAAAACAGTTTGCTTGGTCTAAGGTTGCAAATGCATTGCTTTCTGAGTATGCAGAAATGACCCAATGTTACTATCAGCATCTGCTGGGAAGTAATACACTTCCTCAAGATAGTGTCTTGTCTGCGCAAACTTTCTTCTAAAACTGCTGTTCTTGAAATAATTCCAAGCTCATACGAGAGAATGTGAAAAACTTCATGGGATTACCAAGGAACTCCTCAAAATAGTCAAAAGCGTTGCTTTTTTGTCGAGTCGAAATATATGGGTGTACCCAAAATTCTCTTTTTTTTCCTGCGTTTTCTTAACCTTCGAAGGATAATTAAACTCATACCAGCCACCTCTTCAGTCGAATAGTCCATGACGATGACAAAACAGACTAAACAGAAAAGTTCCCACTGAGAGTTGATGGAACGTTGATAAGTGTGAAATGACGAGTGGTGTGGTGTGGCGTGGCGTGACGTGGACAAGTGTGAAAGGGACCAATATGTTGTCGACAGGTGGTGTGGAGTGGCGTGGCGTGAAGTGGATAGTGTTAAAAGGGGCCTAATGGTGGCTCCTTCCTTGTTTTTAAAGAAATATGGACCGATGTCTCCTCCATGCCGAAATCCACACCAAACTGTGATCTTTTGCGGATGCAAAGGACTCTCATGTATCACGTGTGGATTAATTAGATTTGCTCCAATACTGACAATTTTGTTTATTGACGAAGCCATTGAGCCATAAATGAACCTCATCGGAGAAGATGATGTTGCGATGAAATTCGTTGTCGGCTTTCATCATTTCGAGGGTCCAATAGGCAAATTCACGACGAATACGATGGTAGGTTGCCTATAACTCTTGTGCCAGTACAATTTTATACGGTATAACACTTCTGGTTTTTTTGTCATACAGGCACCACACTATCGTGGAGAATAAACTCACTTTTAAATTTTCCAGTAACACGATTAATAACCTATTTGGAAAGACCCTCACGACAAATACCATGGATCTAAATTGCTAGTCGCGAGTCGTGCTTGTTGACTAGCATGAGAGGACCGCAAAGATAAATAATGGCAAATCGACCGTTTTTCATCATTTGTATAAAAATGGATACATCTGCTGGTACGATGTGAACTGCTGGACCGAATCTCTTAGGGCGATCTTTTGATTACAAAAAAAATCCGAGGCTCAATTTCGGAAGTTGGTCATGAAATGTGGGTGAACGAATGGTGATGAAATGATGGATTGGAAGGGACATGTACACTGTGAGATTCTTCACGCAACCAAACCATCAACATCTCTATGGTTCACAATTAGATCTGTTGAAGGCAGCAACTGAAGAACAAGGCTAGAATTAGCAAACAGGAAAGGCGCCGTGATTCATTATGACAATGCATGACTCCACGTTTCAATCAGGATTCAGCAAAAATTTTTGAGCTTCCATTGCAATGTTTTGCACCATCCACCTTAATCAACGGATATCGCACCCTCAGACTATTATCTATTCTGCTTCGTTCAGAACTGTTTAAATGCGAAACATTTTAAAACGGAAGAAGAGAGGAAAAACAACCTGTTGACACTTTTTGGCATTAAAGATGCTAATTTTTGGAAAAAAGGCATTGTTGACGTACCATTACTTTGGCAAAAAGTTATAATAAAATAACTAATAGTAATCACAAAATAGACTAAATAAATGTTTTCGTAAACTTTTAGGTTGTTTTATAAGTTCCCGCCGTTTTTTTATTATAAAGTTTTATTGTTTTTTTTTATTTATTTATACAACAAATTAATCAATTATGTATTCTCTGCCATTGTTCACTACCTGCACGAATTTACTGATGCCATTTCACTAGAAATCGTCAAGCCTGGACTCAAAGATACATATATAATATATACAATACAAATAATATAGACATATATAAATGTGACATATATACATATGACCAATCGATTAGCACAAGATCTGGACAGTACGGCGTATGCGGAAGAACTTCTCATTCGATATCATTCAGGGCATCCTTTACGATGTTTGTTGTGCGAGGTAGTGCATGGTCGTGGAGCAAGTTGACTTGGCCTTGTCGATCATGCAGCTGAGCGAGGTTTTCTTGGAACCTCTTGCGAGGTCTTCTGCTGTCACCCATTCTTTTCTTTGCTTTATATTGACGTAAATATACTATTTCCCATCTCCCGTAACGATTCTGTACAAGAATCATTGCCGCGTGTTGCTCGGCGTCGGATGAGATTTTGACCAGCTTTGTTGCCTCGATTTTCCTTGTTGTTAGTTAGTTTGTGTGGCTTCCAAGCTCCGAGTTTTTGAGAAAATGTCTTGAGTTTGTCACAAGGCCGCAGTTCATCTTCTCAGCCAATTCTTGACCATTCTTGGCCGCCCTCCTTCAAAAACGTTTTAAGGTGGGCTGCATCGAGGTCGTAAGGTCAATCATAGTGGGGTATAACGCCCAGACTGAAATTGCCACTTTTGATTTTGACAAACTAATCTCGAACAGTCCGATAGGCTATAGCTTTCTCTCCATGTATCCAACCGCTTCTGTAGCTTTTTGACCACGGCGAAAGGCATAATATAGCCAATGTCAAAAGTCTAAAAGGTAATTACAATTAAGTTTTTCAGAAAAATGATGCCAATAGTTTTGTAGACTAAGAAATGGGCATACTGGGGAGAGTTGGATAATTGCGCGCGGTCTATATTAGCGCGCCCCCACACAATTACAAATCTGCCTATAGTAAACCATGTCTGTTTGCGTATCGAATCGTGTCCAATATTACCGACAACCCGCCCTCCACGCTATTGACGCGTCACCTGTCACTAACAACTTTCGCGCGTATTTCTTATAATGTTTGTATAACTAACGGATCCAGGTATATATCACATTTTTCATGATACACTCATATTGTAGTAATGAGTTTTGAAGCATAACTTTGTGTTAGATATAGTCGATATGAGTTTTTATGACTAAAATCTTATTCGTAGATATTGACGTAGTGTCAAAACAAAATTGTGTAGTCTAACAATTATGCGCTATTGGCAACTACGTATTTTACTTTTGTTTGTTCTCTTACAGATGACTGAATGTCTAACAAAAAGAAAAAAGGAAACTTGAGGCCCACTTCAAATGCAGGCTGCCCTATAAACTGTACATGTTGGAAGGAAAATAAAAGAAATGGCAAGATCGTTTGTGCTTTCCGAATCTTCTATAAGAGAAATATTAAAAAAAGGAGAGTACTAGGATCCTCGACTGGGATGGAAAGCAACTTTTTCAATAAATGAAGAAAAGGACTTAGCTGACCATGTTGTTATTTTGGCTAAAACACGTTTTGTGATTACACAACAGCTACGCAAACAGCTACAAAAACATTAAAAATAGGTAAATGCTAGGTGTATGTGCTCTTAAAAAGAAATCCTGGGATCTCTTTACCAGCTCTGGAACCAACGAGCATGAACAGAGTGTTGGCTTTTAATAAAACTGAAATTAATTTGTTTTTTTTGTCGTAATTTAGAGGTTATGATGGAGAAGAATGTTTATTCAGCCAAAAGAATATTTAATGTTGATGAAACAGGAGTTTTAATTGCGAAAAGGCCTGGAAAAATGTATGCGCCTGAAGGTTTTAAACAAGTTGATAAAATTACGAGCGAAGAGCGTAGGCAAAACGTCACAGTTATCAGTGCAATAAATGCATGAGGCTGTTCATTTCGCCCACCCATGTTTATATATGAGAGGGGTGCCGTTCCACAGACAAATTTGAAGTAAGAAAGGTATTGAAACAAAGGGATCCCCTGTTTACAGTCCTTTTTAATGTTGTTCTAGAGGTAATACTCCGAAAGAGCGGAATAAGAGCAGGAGGAACAATTTACAATACCAAGAGCCAAATATTAGCATTCGTAGACGACGTAGTACTCTTGTCAAGAACAATAACAAAGCTAGCAAGATTCTTTAGACTATTTGAAAAAAAAGCCCAAGACCTTAAGGAATATAAGACAAATCATTATTCAAAAAGTATTCACCAAATCTTAAGTCCAAGACATTCCAAGAAACAACACTCACAAATATTGACTACCACTCCCTTAAAGGCAGAGTTAGAAGGATTGGAGAGGAATATAAGTATAAAAGAGAGTAAAGACAACAATAATAAAAAAGAAAAAACCTTAGCAAGTAGAAAAAGTATTAAGAGTACTTATTTCCCAGCTATGAAGAAGTTCTAGCATAATGACACACACGACGATGATGATAACATGAACACAAACAAAGAAAATAATAATACTGATGGTGTTAGTGACCTTTGCACGATATGTGGAGAATTTGGCCGGGACAAGGAAATATGGTTTCGTTGTTGCAGTTGTTCTAGGTGGATCAATAAAGAATGCAGTTGGTAAAGACACTTCTGAAAATTTCATTAGTCAATATCAACGAGTATCATCAACGAGTTGATTGACTCGTATATCGGCTATTATTTATAACGCACGGTATTACCAAATACTAGCAGGCTATTCTCAGACCATTTTGATAGTGCTGTGCTTTCCAAGATTTTTTTTACTTCCAACATTTTCTTGTGGGTGCTGTAAGAATTAAAGATCATATTAGAAGTTGGCTGACAGGTAAACTGCCTAATTAATAATCAAATTTAAGTCACTCTGTTTCGTACCAGTAGAATATTATAGCTATAATCCCTTAAGGGCACGGTATTATCTCACCCTCCCCTATACTTCGCCAAACGCAATAAAAATGGAGGAAAAATAAACGACTAATAAAAAACATGCGAACTTGTAGACCAAAACATTATTTGCGTTTTTCTTTCTCTTAAAAAATCCTACGAATTTTCGTAGTTATTTAATCGCCTCAAATATCTCCCATCTATTTCCGAATCCCTTAAATTGGTCTTTCTCTATAAAAAAAAAATGCTCATGTTCAAATCACCGTCTGTTCCCCATGGGCATGTAGCTTTAGGCGAAGGAGGATTTTGAAATTACTTTACGCGAGACTTTAACTCCCACCATATCTAAATTACCTTTAACCGAGCGCTTCGTACAACTTCTAAATCCCTGTTTAAAATTAAAACAGTTTGTAAGTGCCGTAATATTTCAACACTTATCTGAACTTTCAATTTTATCACTTAATCATTTTGGAGGAATTTGTTTGCTTTAGAATATTGCCTTATTTTCCTTTATTATTTGTAAAATATTAATGTTTGAAATTGATCTTGTGGCCTGTTTCTTGGCGGTTTTAAAATAACACTGAAGTGATTTGTATTTCAGACTGTTTTGATGTTCTTGTATAGCCGCCGTGGTAAAATTCAAATAACGTTACATTGTACTTACATTTTATTAATCGGTGATGACCGCTTCGTTTAGTGTGCCTTCTTCAACATTTTCATGTGGGTGCTGTAAGAATTAAAGATTACATTAGTTGGCTGACAGGTAAACTGCCTAATTAATAATCAAATTTAAGTCACTCTGTTTCGTACCAGTAGAATATTATAGCTATAATGCCTTAAGGGCACGGTATTATCCCACCCTCCCCTATACTTCGCCAAACGCAATAAAAATGGAGGAAAAATAAACGACTAATAAAAAACATGCGAACTTGTAGACCAAAACATTATTTGCGTTTTTCTTTCTCTTAAAAAATCCTACGAATTTTCGTAGTTATTTAATCGCCTCAAATATCTCCCATCTATTTCCGAATCCCTTAAATTGGTCTTTCTCTATAAAAAAAAATTGCTCATGTTCAAATCACCGTCTGTTCCACATGGGCATGTAGCTTTAGGCGAAGGAGGATTTTGAAATTACTTTACGCGAGACTTTAACTCCCACCATATCTAAATTACCTTTAACCGAGCGCTTCGTACAACTTCTAAATCCCTGTTTAAAATTAAAACAGTTTGTAACTGCCGTAATATTTCAACACTTATCTGAACTTTCGATTTTATCACTTAATCATTTTGGAGGAATTTGTTTGCTTTAGAATATTGCCTTATTTTCCTTTATTATTTGTAAAATATTAATGTTTGAAATTGATTTTCTGGCCTGTTTCTCAACGGTGTTAAAATAACACTGAAGTCATTTGTATTTTAGACTGTTTTGATGTTCTTGTACAGTCGCCGTGGTAAAATTCAAATAATGGTACATTATATTTACATTTTATTAATCGGCGATGCCCACTTCGTTTAGTGTGCCTTCTTCAACATTTTCATGTGGGAGCTGAAAGAATTAAAAATTACATTAGAAGTTGGCTGACAGGTAAACTGCCTAATTAATAATCAAATTTAAGTCACTCTGTTTCGTACCAGTAGAATATTATAGCTATAATCCTTTAAGGACACGGTACTATCCCACCCTCCCCTATACTTCGCCAAACGCAATAAAAATGGAGGAAAAATAAACGACTAATAAAAAACATGCGAACTTGTAGACCAAAACATTATTTGCGTTTTTCTTTCTCTTAAAAAATCCTACGAATTTTCGTAGTTATTTAATCGCCTCAAATATCTCCCATCTATTTCCGAATCCCTTAAATTGGTCTTTCTCTATAAAAAAAAATGCTCATGTTCAAATCACCGTCTGTTCCCCATGGGCATGTAGCTTTAGGCGAAGGAGGATTTTGAAATTACTTTACGCGAGACTTTAACTCCCACCATATCTAAATTACCTTTAACCGAGCGCTTCGTACAACTTCTAAATCCCTGTTTAAAATTAAAACAGTTTGTAAGTGCCGTAATATTTCAACACTTATCTGAACTTTCAATTTTATCACTTAATCATTTTGGAGGAATTTGTTTGCTTTAGAATATTGCCTTATTTTCCTTTATTATTTGTAAAATATTAATGTTTGAAATTGATCTTGTGGCCTGTTTCTTGGCGGTTTTAAAATAACACTGAAGTGATTTGTATTTCAGACTGTTTTGATGTTCTTGTATAGCCGCCGTGGTAAAATTCAAATAACGTTACATTGTACTTACATTTTATTAATCGGTGATGACCGCTTCGTTTAGTGTGCCTTCTTCAACATTTTCATGTGGGTGCTGTAAGAATTAAAGATTACATTAGTTGGCTGACAGGTAAACTGCCTAATTAATAATCAAATTTAAGTCACTCTGTTTCGTACCAGTAGAATATTATAGCTATAATGCCTTAAGGGCACGGTATTATCCCACCCTCCCCTATACTTCGCCAAACGCAATAAAAATGGAGGAAAAATAAACGACTAATAAAAAACATGCGAACTTGTAGACCAAAACATTATTTGCGTTTTTCTTTCTCTTAAAAAATCCTACGAATTTTCGTAGTTATTTAATCGCCTCAAATATCTCCCATCTATTTCCGAATCCCTTAAATTGGTCTTTCTCTATAAAAAAAAATTGCTCATGTTCAAATCACCGTCTGTTCCACATGGGCATGTAGCTTTAGGCGAAGGAGGATTTTGAAATTACTTTACGCGAGACTTTAACTCCCACCATATCTAAATTACCTTTAACCGAGCGCTTCGTACAACTTCTAAATCCCTGTTTAAAATTAAAACAGTTTGTAACTGCCGTAATATTTCAACACTTATCTGAACTTTCGATTTTATCACTTAATCATTTTGGAGGAATTTGTTTGCTTTAGAATATTGCCTTATTTTCCTTTATTATTTGTAAAATATTAATGTTTGAAATTGATTTTCTGGCCTGTTTCTCAACGGTGTTAAAATAACACTGAAGTCATTTGTTTTTTAGACTGTTTTGATGTTCTTGTACAGTCGCCGTGGTAAAATTCAAATAATGGTACATTATATTTACATTTTATTAATCGGCGATGCCCACTTCGTTTAGTGTGCCTTCTTCAACATTTTCATGTGGGAGCTGAAAGAATTAAAAATTACATTAGAAGTTGGCTGACAGGTAAACTGCCTAATTAATAATCAAATTTAAGTCACTCTGTTTCGTACCAGTAGAATATTATAGCTATAATCCCTTAAGGACACGGTACTATCCCACCCTCCCCTATACTTCGCCAAACGCAATAAAAATGGAGGAAAAATAAACGACTAATAAAAAACATGCGAACTTGTAGACCAAAACATTATTTGCGTTTTTCTTTCTCTTAAAAAATCCTACGAATTTTCGTAGTTATTTAATCGCCTCAAATATCTCCCATTTATTTCCGAATCCCTTAAATTGATCTTTCTCTATAAAAAAAATTGCTCATGTTCAAATCACCGTCTGTTCCACATGGGCATGTAGCTTTAGGCGAAGGAGGATTTTGAAATTACTTTACGCGAGACTTTAACTCCCACCATATCTAAATTACCTTTAACCGAGCGCTTCGTACAACTTCTAAATCCCTGTTTAAAATTAAAACAGTTTGTAACTGCCGTAATATTTCAACACTTATCTGAACTTTCGATTTTATCACTTAATCATTTTGGAGGAATTTGTTTGCTTTAGAATATTGCCTTATTTTCCTTTATTATTTGTAAAATATTA
This sequence comes from Cosmopolites sordidus, assembly GCA_031761425.1. Taxonomy (NCBI): domain Eukaryota; kingdom Metazoa; phylum Arthropoda; class Insecta; order Coleoptera; family Curculionidae; genus Cosmopolites; species Cosmopolites sordidus. The sequence continues at coordinate 244,107 of JARFXV010000960.1, forward strand.
ATGTTTGAAATTGATTTTCTGGCATGTTTCTCAACGGTGTTAAAATAACACTGAATTCATTTGTATTTTAGACTGTTTTGATGTTCTTGTACAGTCGCCGTGGTAAAATTCAAATAATGGTACATTATATTTACATTTTATTAATCGGCGATGCCCACTTCGTTTAGTGTGCCTTCTTCAACATTTTCATGTGGGAGCTGAAAGAATTAAAAATTACATTAGAAGTTGGCTGACAGGTAAACTGCCTAATTAATAATCAAATTTAAGTCACTCTGTTTCGTACCAGTAGAATATTATAGCTATAATCCCTTAAGGGCACGGTATTATCCCACCCTCCCCTATACTTCGCCAAACGCAATAAAAATGGAGGAAAAATAAACGACTAATAAAAAACATGCGAACTTGTAGACCAAAACATTATTTGCGTTTTTCTTTCTCTTAAAAAATCCTACGAATTTTCGTAGTTATTTAATCGCCTCAAATATCTCCCATCTATTTCCGAATCCCTTAAATTGGTCTTTCTCTATAAAAAAAATTGCTCGTGTTCAAATCACCGTCTGTTCCACATGGGCATGTAGCTTTAGGCGAAGGAGGATTTTGAAATTACTTTACGCGAGACTTTAACTCCCACCATATCTAAATTACCTTTAACCGAGCGCTTCGTACAACTTCTAAATCCCTGTTTAAAATTAAAACAGTTTGTAACTGCCGTAATATTTCAACACTTATCTGAACTTTCGATTTTATCACTTAATCATTTTGGAGGAATTTGTTTGCTTTAGAATATTGCCTTATTTTCCTTTATTATTTGTAAAATATTAATGTTTGAAATTGATTTTCTGGCCTGTTTCTCAACGGTGTTAAAATAACACTGAAGTCATTTGTATTTTAGACTGTTTTGATGTTCTTGTACAGTCGCCGTGGTAAAATTCAAATAATGGTACATTATATTTACATTTTATTAATCGGCGATGCCCACTTCGTTTAGTGTGCCTTCTTCAACATTTTCATGTGGGAGCTGAAAGAATTAAAAATTACATTAGAAGTTGGCTGACAGGTAAACTGCCTAATTAATAATCAAATTTAAGTCACTCTGTTTCGTACCAGTAGAATATTATAGCTATAATCCCTTAAGGGCACGGTATTATCCCACCCTCCCCTATACTTCGCCAAACGCAATAAAAATGGAGGAAAAATAAACGACTAATAAAAAACATGCGAACTTGTAGACCAAAACATTATTTGCGTTTTTCTTTCTCTTAAAAAATCCTACGAATTTTCGTAGTTATTTAATCGCCTCAAATATCTCCCATCTATTTCCGAATCCCTTAAATTGGTCTTTCTCTATAAAAAAAATTGCTCGTGTTCAAATCACCGTCTGTTCCACATGGGCATGTAGCTTTAGGCGAAGGAGGATTATGAAATTACTTTACGCGAGACTTTAACTCCCACCATATCTAAATTACCTTTAACCGAGCGCTTCGTACAACTTCTAAATCCCTGTTTAAAATTAAAACAGTTTGTAACTGCCGTAATATTTCAACACTTATCTGAACTTTCGATTTTATCACTTAACCATTTTGGAGGAATTTGTTTGCTTTAGAATATTGCCTTATTTTCGTTTATTATTTGTAAAATATTAATGTTTGAAATTGATCTTGTGGCCTGTTTCTTGGCGGTGTTAAAATAACACTGAAGTCATTTGTATTTTAGACTGTTTTGATGTTCTTGTACAGTCGCCGTGGTAAAATTCAAATAACGGTACATTATATTTACATTTTATTAATCGGCGATGCCCACTTCGTTTAGTGTGCCTTCTTCAACTTCAAATAGATCATTTTCGGAAGATAAATACGATCTAGAAGCTCGTTGCTCAGAGCAGTTGATCTGACTACTGTCCCATTGATTACCGTACGTACAAGCATTGTGACCGATTGTAATTCCATTGGTACTTAATATTTGTAATATTGGTAAAAGCCTTCATTAAAAATGCAAACACCAATATAATTTGAAATTTCAATTGTTTGCATTCCTGTGTGTATATGTTTCGATGCAAAAGTACAGAGCAATTCATTGAAATATTCATTATTATTTTGTATTTCAGGTTCCAAACATCTACGTGATAAATGCTCTGATGACAAGTTTCATAGATAGGCTTTATAGTTTCTAATATATTCTCAGCAAGAGGCGGATTTTCATGGACAATGTCATTCTCTGCCACATCTTGTTGTCAAATATTTATACTACATTTATACCAAAGTTTTCTTGAAATTGAAGGTGTTATTGTGGATGAAGAATAATAATGTGAAATTGCTGAATAATGCATTGGTCTGTTTAATTGGAAGGTGCTGTAGTGGATCGTGTATGCAATCCAGGTATAACGTCTCTTATGAAAGGGCATGTTAGTTTTACCGAACAAGATTATATACGTTACCATAATGTTGGTTGGAATTATTTAGAAAAACGGAGAGTTTTATTTTCAACTGGATTTTTCAACGTCTGTATATTCCTGAAAACGCTGATGGATGTATTTGAAGATTAAAAAAACAATATTAGTAGAAGTAAACATTCGTCAGGAATTGGCGCTCATTAGAAGTTTTTCTGATATTAATTGTGTGCAGACAACAAAAGTTGGGGAGAATCTTAATATTCGTATAATATATAGAGGCGGACGATGAAGCAAAACTGTTAAGCTAAATTGTTAAGTTATGTTGAAAATGGTCGAGATTTGGCTATATCATTTCGTGGATGGAAATTACACGAATACCCTCCTTTACAGCAAACAATGCAACACACATGGAATGTAAAGTCAGTAAATCAATTGGAAAAGTCATGATTAGTGAAGGAAAATTCAACTAGCCCAAGATATTAGACTTTTGGATTACTGTAACCTGACCAGTTTTAAAGTCTACCTTAATTCTGAAATTTATCCATACGACAATTTTAATAAGAAGCTCTTTATGGGCTATTTTGTATGAGATATACGCAAAATTTCTACAATCGTGTTGGAAAACTTTGGAAAACTTCAATGAAATTGTACCTCTAGTGGTGGAAGACTGTTATTATCAAGTAGACATAGTAAAAAGTGGTACAGTGGATATTTGATTGGAATTGGAAACTAATACAAATATTCCTGCAAATACATGTGTTTATTTGCTAATTTTACACGATAAAAAATTAAAATACAACCCTCTAATTAGCATTGTAAAAACAGAAGTCTGATTATACTTTTATCATTACCAAAATTAATTGTTTGAAAAGGATTCCTTACAAACTAAACAGAAGCAATCTTCTCTGTCTGAATCATCACTATCCTTAGTTATTTTAGCATCTTTTTTCTTCTTTTATGTTTTATTTCCTATTTTAGCAGTCTGCAGAATGGGTTTCTTAACTTCTTTGGCTCTAAGCTATCTTTCGTTTTGTTCTTGAATTTTAAGCTTGTTTGGAGTATCAGCCATTATCGCTGGTTCTCTGCCTTTCTTTTCCTTTCCATTATTCTTCCTGGGTCCTGCCTTTGATAGAGGTTCAACTTCATAGGAGCTAAACGATGTAATCGTGACATTCTGAACAATAGCTGAAGAGGTAGATATTATATGTAAATTATAAGATGATGTCGATGAAATAGCCACATCTACTTCCGAAATAGTTGTTGATGACCATTATTGGTGGTAAAGTTAATTCAGGCGGGGTTCTTGGCAGTAATGATGAAGATAGTCAAGCTGGTGAAGCTACCAATGGTGGCGCTTCTAATGGTGTTGATCAGCGTAACTCACACTTAGTCGAAATTGGGCATTGCATTAATCTGACGACTTGTTGAGAGAATCGGGTCTGGTAGTGGAACTGCAACATCTTCTAAGTGTCGATTAGTGACGGAGCTGGGCAAGAAGTCATCATCTGTAAATACTCGAGTATTTACGGGCCTTAACCCTGTGCAAGCAAAACCCGCCTGTATATATACCCGCCTGGATTATACTGGGTATATCGTCATAACTTTCCCAGGGTTTCATCTCATCCAATTGTCACAGCATGCATTGACGGCCTATTTCAGATATCCAAATACACTGCGATCAAGCGCCTGCATCTGCAGTGTGGAGGGAAAGTCAAAAGGACAATGCCGGGATCACTAGATAAGTCAATATTCTTCAATGCTATAAGGGAAGTGTGATTGTCTGAAAAATTAATGCACTTATTTTCTTTAGGTGGTCTTGTATGAATCTTAAAATGATTCAAAAATATGTTAAAATCATCTTTCTGCATGCACCCATTTCCATTCGCACTTCCAACAGACCCTTGGGGCACATCACGGATAAAATGATCCTTAAACCCTTTTTGTGGGAATATGAACATCGGAGAAATACTATATCCAATAGCATTAACTGCAGCAGGTGGTGTAACCAGCACGCCACGTTCTGCAGATGTGGCTGAGCTTACTTGCTTGGTGCCTCATCCTGAAACAAATTTGTTTGGTTTTTGTACAGTGGATATGCCAGCTTCATCCATATTCCATATAGCTGATGCAGTATAATTGTCTGGTCCTAGAATCTAAGTATAATGTTGGAAAAACAATTCAACATTGCATTGATTGAAGCTCGTAGCTCGGGCAATATTTGTTGCTTGGGCTCTTATTGATAATCTCGGACTACGACGCATAAACAATCTCAGCCAGTCATCACCAGCACATTCATTGAACTACACGAGCTAGGAATTTCTTTATTTTTAACTGGTAATCGAAATGCAAGCTTTCGTACTTCTTTGGTTGTTAATCGATAATGAATTTGAGAACTATGAAGTAAATACTTGGCCAGTATTTTTTCTTCCTCATCAATAAAAACTCTTCTTTTCGATGCGTAGCCTACATTTGGGAGTCTTGTTGTACTTTCTTGGCGCATTTTTTTCTTCTTTTGCACATATCTATATAAAGTTACATGCCACAGTTGACATGAATTTGCAGCGTCTCTAAGTACTTCTTCTGTAACCCAATGCATTATTTGTGCAGTAACTAAACCGCTACAGGTCATTCGTTTATGTATATTAGGCATTCTAGAATAAACAAATAAATCTGTATTGCTTTGAAATATAAAAAAAACACAATAAAATATGCTTTGAGATATCACGATCATAATGGGATGAAAGTAACGCGCTGTTACTTTCATTCCTACCATTAAATTTTCCCGAATATGACAAACACATACCTATTAGAAAGTTACTGTTTCAAACGCCAAAATAGAAAGTCGAATAGTTATGCTACTCTACTGACACTTGACACGCAAGCTTAAATCTACCATAATAGAAACAAACACAGTTGAAAAAAACGGTCAAAGCTTACGGATGTATTTTTGAGGCACCGATTCGCTACGTCCACAATCTTACAGCACAGTGCCGTGAGCGCAACTGAGGTAAGGGGGAGTTCAAAATGGTGCACATCGGTGATACAGCATCAGTGCAGCCAAAATAATTCCTTCAGAAACTCATTTGTTACGTTCATCCCGTGTTACTCCTTCATACCTGGTCTTCCCTACCTATCCCAAGGACATAACAACTTAAAAAATCTATACTAATTATTGTTATTCGACTCTGACTAATTTACTCAGAGTATTAAAAAAATATTTTCAATAAATTGTAACGTTCCACTATGCCTGACTAACCCTTTATGTCGGGGCGGGATGTGCGAGTAAGGCTTTAGGTCTTACATAGAAACAACTGTTGATGGAATAATTTTACTATATATTAATCTAACAGCTAAATATAATTACTAGTATGAAAAAAATACTTAACCATAATAAATAAAGAATATATCACAAGATAACTATTTAAATGAATACTATACCTGAAGGGCAATTAACGGAAGTTGGGCACCAGTGGCGGCTAATACCAACCACGATAGATATATACCTAATATCTAGATATTTATCTGCGGACAGCAGCTTGCAGGTTCGGACCAAAGGTACGGCAGTGGCACAGCGATCGGCGTTATATCATCATTGCTGGCGGTGTACGGCAGACGGTAAGTTGCAGCGGAAGTCTTGGTGGTGTGGCTGTTACAATAGGCTTGCAGTGGTAGAAGTGGCAGAAGCAGAATCAGAAGCAGGAGCTGACACAGACGTAGACGTAGAAATAGAAAGTTGGACGTCGAGGTAGCAATAGAAATAGATATAGGCGTCGACTTAGAAGCAGAAATAGATATGGACATAGATATAGATATAGAAGCAGAATAGACCCTGTACAATGGAACAGCACATGGAATTACAAAAAGAGCTTTGAGGTAAAGAAAACTTACCATGGTAGTAGGTACTAATGAAGAAGGGAGCACGCCACATTGCTAGTCGCCGACAGACAGATCACAAAATGACCGGTTAATTGTCAGAGGCAGCGTTAGTCGTACCGAGACAAATGACAAGGCCGAAAAAGGGATTTTGGAAGGGATAGGGATAGCCTAATCTGCACAATGGACGGCGTGTTTCCTGAAATGGATAAGACAGGTCGCCGCCATGCGGATATAATCAGAAAATGAGTAAGGGCCGTCGGAGATTGGGAATCGACAAATACGAAGGAGAACATTTGTAACAGGGATGAAAACCCAAACGTTATAAAATGGTTAGAATATTATTTATTACATTATGATCAATAAACCCCTGTTCAAAATCTATTTAAAAGCTGTTCAAAACCTCAATTCTTCTATTGGAACTTTTGGTATGAAACACTAATCTTGAAGAGATTGACCACTAAACACCAAATCACTTTTTTGAACTGCTCGGCACACGTTCGCTAACCATGTTAGCATCATCAGGAGATTATTTAATCTGACTAATTAATCGAATCAGATCGATCCAGTTAATCTAATCAGATTAAATCATCTCCTGATGATGCTAACATGGTTAGCGAAACGTGCGTCGAGCAGTTAAAAAAAGTGATTTGGTGTTTAGTGGTAAATTTCTTCAAGTTTAGTGTTCAAAAAGCTGTTTAAAGCTGTTTAAAACCTGTTCAAAACCGGTTTTAATAATGAAGCTTGTCGGAAAGTTAAAAATAATGTCTACAAAACACAAGAAAAAGTAGATACTCGCAATTTCAAAAACAAAACAATTCATATGATTTCAACTAATATTTACTTAGAATACAGGAAAAAAACATTAATTTCCAATCACTTATGCATAATATCAATTTCAAAACAATAATTATTATTTGCAAACTTATCAAAAGGTTACAAAAGTTCAAAAAATCTTATAAACTGACTAATTTAGCGAGAGTATAATAAATGTTGAAGACAAAAAAATTACCTAAACACGAGATATATTGTGGACTGTGAGCTAGTGTAGTGTTGAAGAAAAAATCTATCCAAACACGATATAAATTCGATCCGCACAAGCTGACCAAGATGTTTCACACTCTTGACGTCGTTTGCTTTGGTAAGTAGATCTTTGCATACATTATATCTTACTGTTTCATTAATTTTTTTCGTAATCCGAATGTATCTGTAAAAAATTTGTTCAGATCATATATACATTATTGTATACAATGTTATGGGAAGTGTTATGTTTAAAGAGTTGCACGTTTTTTTCTTTTTTTCCAGAAATCTAACAGATTTTTTAAAATATTTGTACACAATCATCCCTTCAATCAAAAAAAAACGAACAGCAACAAAGCTATATCAATTCTTCTATTGGAACCTTTGGTGCGAAACACTAAACTTGAAGAGATTTACCACTAAACACCCAATCATTTTTTTTTAACTTCTCGACGCACGTTTCGCTAACCATGTTAGCATCATCAGGAAATTAAATCATCTCCTGATGATCCTAACATAGTTAATAAAACGTGCATCGAGAACTTTATAACAAGCGATTCGGTGGTCAGTGATAAATCTCTTCAAGATGAGAACAACGCTATAAATCAATTATCTACTTATGCTCTACAAGAGATGAGTAATATAAAGTTTATTATCGATGTCGATGGGTTTCATGTAAATGGAGACTTCCTACTTAAGGAATTGACAGTGTTCGATTTAGAGTCTCAGCGATGTGTTTTAAACTATTTTAAAGTTGGTTCATTCTGCGATTCTAACGAAAAGGATTGATTCCAGATCAATTGGGTACGACGACACATCCACGGATTGAAATTTGAGGATTTTCCTAACGACCAGCCCCGATATATGATTTTGAACTTCATAACTGATCTGGCACAAGGGGCACAACGAGTTGGGACATTCATAGGTTACAAAGGTGGATCTATGAATTAGACTTACTAACAAAAATGTGGATTCGGTGATATTGCCTTCAATATCGGGTTTCAATGTAATAGAAATCAAACTTTAATTATTAACAAGAAAATTATTGTTACTGCCTACTACTGAAAAAACTGCTACTTTTGGATATTTCATTAAAAGATATGTTTTCATAGCCTGATTGCAAACTGTATAGCAAATAAATAACAACGAGTTTAGTTTTAACTTTGACCCCGTTGCGGTGATGATGTCATTATTTAGGTATTGAAGTGTTTCTAAATCAGCAGTGACCCTGTGTTGGCACTACCAATAGATAAATCAGAGTCCTCTAAATAGATGTAATATTTCATTAAATGTCCATTTCATAAAAAAAAATTAATGGAACACTGAGGCTAATATTGCATCATTTGTTGCAGGCTCAAACTGCAAAAACTTTTTTGAAACATTTATTTAGATTTTCTTCGATGATATCTAACAAAGTGCCGCAATATTTTGGATTTTCCATTTTAAGACATTTAACCATATGGTGGATTCTCATTAGCTCTGGTAGTAGATAACCATAATAGGGTTCTTTATCCCCTTGCAAACAATAAATAGCTTCTGCTGTTGGCTTTGAACAGTTCATATATTCGCATAAAAAATAATTTTGTGGTCCTTAAATCCTTTTATTATTATTCATGTATTGGCCCTGGTGGACCACGCGAAGTACAGTTTGGCTGCTTTCATTCTTTCACTATCAGCTTTTTCCCTTTTGTCAGACCAAGTTGTTCCGGTCTTCCTACACTTTTCTCTCTGGCCAACCTCCCAAACGTTAACCTTGTGTCTGAAACAGTTTCTATCCTGGATTTCATTTTGTGTAATTTTTGCTGATCTTAGGTCCTTTTTAATTACAGCAATCCATTTCATTATTTCTACTTTAGCTCTACTCCTATTTTCATAAAATTCAACTATTTGTCTAGTTAGCTTACTCGAATTCATCCGTTTTATGCATCTGTAAAACATAAGTCTTCTTTTTCTAATATCGCTATGTATATCTGTGTATTTCTTGGTTTTCTCGAAGTCAGTACGTTGAGCTATTTATTTGTTGTGTTGTAGTGTCTCAGTTTTGTGTCTTTAGATATGCATTTTTTGTTGGAAATATTTTTTATTAAGTCTCAATGCAATTTCCATTTTTTAACATCTACTCTTGTTGGCCACTTTTTCCAACCCGTTTTCTATGATTATTTCAATATTTGAATATATTTGAATATATAAATATATTTGACATATTAATTTTTGAATTGAGAAACTCGTCTGATGTTACCATATTTTGTTTTTAGAAATGGTGTTCTTAGTCTGTTGCAGGTTATGTACTTTGTCGTTTCAAAGAAAATTTGGAGTCCTACCTTTCCTGCTGTTTCTTTTAGGATTTCAATCTATTTTTGTGCATCAGCAAACGCCAGACAATCTATTTTGATGTTGGTTCTCCCCAGTTTAATAGGCTGGTCAATATTCAGGGCCGATTTTTTTTTCACACCACTCCTGTATTACTTTTTCTAGAACACAGTTAAATAAGAGTGGCAAGAGACCATCCCCTTGTCTAACTCCATTTTTAATTTCGAAGGGCTCTGAGATGTCACCCATGAATTTAATTTTTGACCTTGTGTTAGTAAGTTTTGCTTTAATAATTGCCAGCGTTTTCAGATCTAATCCTTGTTCTTTCAAGATTTGGAATAAAGATTCGCGGTCAATAGAATCATATGCTTTTTTGAAATCCACAAATGTACAGACGAGATTTTTATTGTACAGTTTTTGATGTCTTAGGATCAACTTTAGATTCAAAATCTGTTCCGGGCAGGATCTGCTCGATTGAAAACCTGCTTGATATTCACCAATTTTAGGTTCTAACTGTCCCTGTGCTCTGTCTAGTAGACATCGAGATAGAATCTTGTAACAAACTGGGAGAAGAGATATCCATCGGTAGTTGTTTATATCCGTTCTATCTCCTTTCTTATGTAGTGGGTGGATTAGAGCATCTTTCCAATCTTCCAGAATCCGTTCGATTTGCCAAACGTCTTATAGAATTTTGGTTATTTCCTTGATATTAAAAGTTTAGCAGTGATTCCATTTTTACTAGAAGCTTTGTTATTTTTAAGTCGTTTGATTTACCTAAATATTTCATCTTCATTCGGTGGTAATGAATCTGGGTTTGTTTGTTTAGGGTTTAGTGTTGGTAATCTGTTTAAGGGCTCAGGACAGTTTAGTATTTGTTCAAAATATTTCGCAAGTTCTTTGCAATTGTCTTGGTTACTTGGAGCTAATTGTCCGTTTTCCTTTCGGAAACAAAGACTTTGGGGTTGATAGCCTGTTAATTTAGTTTTAAAAGTTTTGTAAAAATTTATCTTTTTTCTATTTCAGAAAGTTGATTGTTTCCATTTTTTTTTTGTTTGTCTAATTAGCTTCGATGCTTCTTTTCTTGTTTCCAAATAGATGTTATAATCTATTTCTGTTATTTGACTGATCCACCCGTTGAAAGATTTATTTCGGCTTAATACTGCTTTCTCGCAAACTTCATCCCACCACGGATGTTTTCTACGTTTTTGTTAAGGGGCCAACTTTAGGGCTGTTTTAATAATTTTTTGTTTCAGTTCTTGCCAGTTCTGAGCAGGTTGTTTATCAAGCTCTTCTGTTAGGGTTGGTTTTATTTTCGTAGATTCGAACTTTGGGATTAGCAGTCTCTTTTCAATAAAATAAATCCTTTTAATTAATTCTTAAATCCTTAATCCATTAATTAGCTCCTGCTAATTTAAGGCTTTCCATGGTTTCATTAAGACGCTTCTGCACTACTAAAATGTATTTTATGGAATTATAATAAGAGTTAAATCGGGTTGTGCATGGAGAAGTTGGTGACATCTCTGTCATTTCCAAATATGTTTCACATGCTTTTGGTGATCTAGAACAAGGGTCAACAAACTTTCCAGCCTTAGGGCCATACTAATTACTCCAGTAAGTTCCAAGGGCCAGAACCGTTTTAATTTTACTGCCATTATCTATAATTTCTAAACTAGTCCCCGGCTATGCGCTCTAACCGAGCATATTCTTGCTAAATTCGCTAGTTCAATAACTATTGTGTATTGTCATGACCGTGACACTTGATGGGTACAGAAATAAATCATTAGTTGCCAAATCAGGATTGTACGACGGATGACCCATTAAATCGATATTTGTCCGCTCAAAAATTGAGTTGTTTGGTCTGATGTGATGTGTGAGAGCTTACGTTGTCATGGTGAAGCATGAATCCTACGTCACTGGTTGTTTTTTTCTTGTTTCTTCAAAGACTTCTGGCTAACAAATGGCTGTGTACCATTTAGAATTGACTGCTGTACTATTCTGGCAATGTAGCCATATGTCCATTTATCACAAAAAACTAGGCGACAATTTGCTTCGAACTGCTTCTTGTGCGAACAACTTTTGTTGGGTCTGGCTCACTTTGAAAGACCCATACAATCTACGGCTGGTTACTTTCGGGCTCATACGCCTATATACAAGATTCGTCACCCGTGTAGATGTTATATACGGCTTTTGACGCACTACGATTATAATTTTTGAGCATTTCTTTACACCAATCGACACGAGCTTTTTTTGAGCGATTGTCAAATCATGCGAAGTCCAACGCACACATATCTTTTTACTGTTAAATGTTCATGTAAAATCTTGCGTATGCTTGTTATACCAATGCTCAAGGATGCCGCAATCTCACGGTATGTCACATTACATACTGAATGTCACATTATGATCTTGCTTTATCAGTTCGCGTACAGTTTGCAACAACCTATTTTGGGTGACCTTCTTTAAATTCGTCCGTAAGCGAACGACGGCCACGATTTAATTCACTAAACCAGTGATATACAGTGATTTTAGATGGTGGTTTATCGCCAAAAGTCGAAGTAAATTGATTGCACTGTTGTTGAGATAATCCACGTCGAAAGTCGTAGTAAATTCCATTTACTACGACTCAGTTAATTCCATTTTTTGACTGAGATGAAAATTTTAAGTCACTAAACAATACAAATAGCATCGTATGACAAAATGTTCTGACTACGTATACAGTCAGATGGCGCCTAGCAACATTATTGTTGCCAATTCTAGAAATAAATAGCTCTTGTATAAGAATATTGTAGATATATTAATTACAAAACATAAGTTTAGATAATTATTGAAAGACTTTTCGACTTTTCAACAGGAATAAAACAATAATAAATTTATGATAATGTTGTTTGATGCTTAATTTTACACGAGGTTTAGACAAGATTTTGAAAGAATTGGAAATAACAAAGTAGCCTACAAATTATATAGCAAAATGTTTGTAAATCAAAGTACTTTTTAACTAGTACATATACATTTCAAGAAACTTTTTGATTAGTACATGTATATTTCATTAGATATTAGATTTTAGCCAATGAGCTAATCGATTCAAATATCCCGAGTATATTTTCGGATTACTTTAACCGTGTCTCTCCCTAAATGCAAGATTACCCCTATGCCTTAATCGCCCTCTGAATCACCATAGCCTGCAGCTTTAGGCGGATGATATTTTAGAAATTACTTCGAACGATATCGTTATACTAAACGTCTTTACATTATCTTTGATCCCGTTGTTTTACATAATTTTAAAATGTTTTGCTATACTTTTTAATGGTATACTACATTTGATTGTATTTATATTCAACTCGTTTCCATAGCACCTTTAAGAATGCTGTCTTAAAAATATATTTACAAAAGAAGGAAAAAGACAATTCATTCAATAAATTAATATATTTTGGTAAACCGCCTGATAAAATTGAAAAGTTATTATAGAGTTTTCCAATATGAGTGTCAGAACTATGAAATGTAATAACGGTAACAGTGTCTATCATCTAATATTTTCACGGATGGTAGATAATGTTTCTAAATCATTCTGGGTGTTGATCCGTTCGTTCTATGAAGAGTCACGACGTTTTGCTAAAATCTTACTTGGCATATTCCGGTGTTGTCCGCTTCGAGTGAAGAGTCCAACTGACCTGCGCGGGTCGTTGCGCTCACTCTTATAGGCGGCTGGCGACTGCGCAGATTGTATCGGAGTATTTCGGGACTGTTCGTGGCGCTTGTCAACGCTGCGTCCCTTTATTGATTTTCCGCGTCGCCACGTTGCCGTGTTTCTTCTTTTCTCAGAAGCGATTTCTATACTTTTGGAATGTTGCGAACTTCGTTTCGCGTATTTAGCTCACGCCTTTCTTCTATTTCAAGGGCATCTTTGATTGTTCGGATCTTGTAGTTTTCAATATTCGCTATTTCTTTGGCTCCTTCAAAATTGATTTTAAGTCCTGAAAGAACTACCATTTTTGGTAGTTCCTCGCTTCGTGTATCTGATAGTGTCAGTTGGAAGAAACTGTGTTCAATGAAGGAAGGAATCAAGGAATCAAGGTGTTCGCTACTGCTCGGATTTGAGAAGGGTGATGATTGGAATTTGGCATTGAGGTATCGATCGGTGTGAGTTGGCTTTCTACACACTGTGTGTTTGAGGGTTTCAGAATCATCCAGTGATGAGAAGATCCAAAAACGGTATTTTCCTATCCTGTTTGACTTCCAGGGTGAATTGTATTCTGGGGTGGACTTCATTCAGTTGGGTTAGGAAGTTATTCAGAATTTCGTTGCCTTGAGGCCATATTACTTAGCGTTTCCAAAGTTTGAGTTTTAAAGGAGCTTTGACTACTGCTTTTGTTTCGAAGTCTGTCATGAATAGGTTGGCTATAACGGGTGATAGAGATGATCCCACTGGGGCACCGTCGGTCTGTCTGTAAATGTGCTGGTTGAAGGAAAAATATGTGTTTCTCAGGCAGTGTTCGGGGAGTTTCCCCACGTATGGTGGAAAGTCTTTGTTAGTCGAAATTAGATCCAGGGCTTCGTCTGTGGGGATACTTGGATATAGTGAGACAATGTCCAGGCTTGCTAGTATGTGTGTATCCTCTAGTTGGAAATCTTTAATTATCCTAGTCAAGTGTTCTGAGTTTTGAACATAGGACTCGGCAAGTTTAACGCTTGGTTACATGATACTTGCTAGATATTTTTCCAAATTTTGTGTTGAAGGGCCAAAGGCACTTACCATGGGCCTTAATGGGATCTGGTTTGTGTATTTTGGGTAGACTATATAGTTTTGGATATCTCCTTGATTTTTCCCTTAGAATTATTCTTCGTTCGTTTTTCTAGATAGGTATTAAAAGAAATCATTTGGTATCTTCGGTGCTTACTGTCGCGAGGTTCGTGACTGTCTGGAACAGTTGGAAAGTTGCAAGGGCCAAAAGCGTTTCAATTTTCCTGACATTATCTAAAATATCTAAACTAATCGCCGAGTACGCGCTCTAAATGAGCATACGTTCGCTAAATTCGCTAGTCGCGGGCCGGATTTGGACGGTGGGCCGTAGTTTGGAGACCTTTGCTCTAGATTGATGTACATGCAATCATTATTATCCTGAATGAGCTACATACAGTGTTTAACGCCTTGCTAGGAAAAAGCGAACAGGTAGCCTTTTATAAAAAGGGTGCTAAGAGTTGTGTAGATGAATTTGACTGGAAAAATAACAGTCGGTTACTGTATGATTAACTGTGTTTTTTTTGTTCACTCTGAGCTAGTCAAATAACAAAAAAATACTGCCCAGCAAAAAACCTTACTAACGCTCTATATTTTGTCCAGACGTGTCACGATATTAAAGTGAATTTCTCTTTGAGGTTGAATGTATAGCTCCGTACAATACAAACATAAATATAACAAAAATTGAATTGAATCATTGAGAGAAAAAATTATAGGCTGTAATGTTGTTTTGAGGCTTATCTTAGATCTCGATGTAGTCATTTAATTATTTCGGGGAATATAATTTGCCTTAAAATATACCCTTGCTTTATCGTATTGTTGAGAAATGTTAACGCCGGCGAAAAAATTAAATATTTAATGAAAAATTAATTACTAAATCCGGATTAAATGTGTGTACAAAATCGATGTGTGTAAAAAATCAGTTTTTTTTCGATTTCCTTTATTCTAACACCTTTAAACTTGTTAAAGGTAGGGGAAGGTGTGGTAAGGCGGGGTAGTGAGTTAAGAGACCCACGATATTTTGATGTTCCGATTGAGCTTCGATGATACTACACATCAATCTAGTAGTCTTTCTACAAAGGTAATAATAATAATAATAATATGTGTGCAATTCAGGATCAGGTGGTGCATACTAAGAACTACCAAAAATATATCATTAAGGATGCACGAGTATCAAATGACACGTGTAGAAAATGCCACGAAAAGGGTGAAAAAAGGGTGATGCTAAGCAACCCAATAACTACAGACCCATCACATGTCTGTCAGCATTGAATAAATTGTTGACAGCTCTAATCAATGAAAAAATTCACAAACATTGTAATAAAAACAATATTTTTGAAGAAGAGCAGAAAGGATGTATAAGAGCAAGTATGGGATGCAAGGAACAGCTGACGATCGATGCTGTAGTTCTCGATGTAGTAGAACAAGAGCGGAAAAGAAAACGCAACGTAAACATCTGCTATATAGACTATAGGAAAGCCTTCGATAGTGTTCCACACGATTGGTTACTAGAAGTCTTGAAGATTTATAAAATAAGCCCTCCCATCATTAACTCCTAAAGGTCCCTAATGGAGAAACGGAAAACAAATCTCTTTATCGATCAACAATGCATTACAATTGCGAATATCGAGAGAGGAATTTTTCAGGGAGATTCCCTTTCTCCAGTTTGGTTTTTTCTAGCCCTAAACCCCATGTCCACATGTCCATGAACAACAGTAATATAGGATATAAACTAAACAAGAGGAATCCATGAAAGCTCTCGCACCTACTATATATATGGATGATCTTAAACTCTATGGAGAAACTAGAGAAAAACTAAACTTTTTAATAAAAATGGTCGAAGAATTTAGTAGGGATATCAAAATATCATTCGGACTTGACAAATGCTCTACCATTAGCATTCAGAAAGGAATAGTCAATAATCAACATTCAACACATTGTAACATACAACAACTGGCACCAGAAGAATCCTATAAGTATTTAGGTATACCTCAAAACGAGAAATTTAACCATAGCCAGTTAAAGAAGAACTTTTTTACTATGTACGAAAAGAGGCTTACAAAACTTTTAAATATCAAACTGAACAGTGGAAACCTAGTTAGAGTGATTAATGAATGGGCACTGCTAACTTTGACTTGTTCCTTTGGTATTGTTAAATGGTCAGAAACAAACCTTGATGGACTGGATATATTAACATGTCGAACATTAAACTTGAAGAGATTTACCACTAAACATCAAATCATTTTTTTGAACTGCTCGACGCACGTTTCGCTATCCATGTTAGCATCATCAGGAGATGATGCTAACTGTCTGCATCCAAATTCATCTATAAAGCGACTATACATTCCGAGAAAGTTGGGAGGCAGAGGCCTCGTGAACATTAAGAATCTTTGTCTAAGCCAGGAGAGTAAGATGAGAGCGCTTCATTAATTCAAGCAGCCCGCTAATAAAGTTGGTTGCTAAGGAGGATCGGGGTTACACCCCCCTGAACCTAGATAAAGTGAACTGTGTTGATGATAGGACAACACTTACGGATTGTGTCCGAGAATAGAAACAACAGACACTGCATGGGCGATGTCCAAAGTCACTCGACGATGATATCATTGATGAATCATTGTCTCTGAAATGGCAGAATATTTTGCGATCTATTCAAGATAAGGTAGTAAGAATACGGAACTACGAGACATATACTACACATGGATGTTGTCGACCGATGCAGGAAGTGCTGTACAGTGGGGGAAACGATTGAATACCTTATCGGTGGGTGTGCAGTTCTTGCCCCTAATGCTTATTTAGGAAGACATAATCAGCTGGCGAAAATTATACATCAGCAAATTGCATTAAAGTACTCGCTATTAGATAACGCACCTCCTTCATATTATAAATAATCACCTTTTGCCGTACTGAAATCATCCGATTCAACTCTATACTGGGATAGACCAATCACAACACATCGAACGGTCGATTATAATAGATCAGATATTGTTACGATTAGTAAACGGAGAAAAGAGCGTATATAATTGACATCGCAGTGCCGCTCTTTCATATAACCAGGAAAACCGACTTGGAGAACACTAATAAGTATGCAAACCTGGCATACGATTTGAAAAACCAGTGGAAATTACATAAGGTAGAGATAGTGCGTTACCTTTTATCCGCCGAAGGCCTAATAAATAAGACCTTTTCAAAAAACTTGAAGAACCTAGGTATCTCAAAATCGATTGCCATAGCAAGACAACGTGCAGTATTCTTGCAGACATGCCACATTGTTCGTAAAATCGTATGCTAAATGAGATGAGCTGAATTGCTTTCTCATTTTGGCTTTATAATATCGACCAATATCGACCAGCCTAAGCTGAGATGCTTGAATTCAAAACGAACATAATAATAATAATTGGAAGGTGTCCAATCCTTGCCCCTAATGCTTATCTAGGCTGGCATAATCAGCTAGCGAAAATTATACACCAGCAAATCGCTTTAAAGCATTCGCTATTTGATAAGACACCTCCACCATATTACAAGGACACGGCTTCCCCCCCGTACTTGAGTCAGCCGATACCATTCTTTACTAGGATAGACAATTACAACAGATCGGACGGTTGACTATAATAGGCCTGATATTGTTCTAATTAACAAAAAGTAGAGCAGAGCTTTCATAATTCACATTGCTATACCACTCTCTCACAACATCGGAAAAATTTAAATGGAAAAGGTCACGAAGTACGAAAATTTTGCATTTGATCTGAAAAATCAATGGAAACTCCAGAAAGTGGAGGTGTTACCTTTTGTTATATCCGCCGAAGGCCTAGTAAGCAAAACCTTTTTCAAACACCTGGAAATTCTTGGTGTTTCAAAATCGATTACCATAATAGGACAACGAGCAGTTCTCTTACAAACTTACCATATTATAAGGCAAGGTACTAAGGTATTAAGCTGAATGGGAGGAGCTGAACTGCTTTCTCATCTTGGTATTATAAACCCGACCAGTCTAGGCTGAGATGATCGATGAGTCATGTTTGTGATAATAATTAATCATCAACACTGTAGGGTTGTAAATGTAATAAAAAATTGAACAAGCATTTTTTCCGTTGGTCAAGGTCCCTGATAATCTTAACATATTGTGGTAGATGATTATATATTTTTATACAGTTAGAGTATGCTCCCTGCTGCGTGAGTGTTAACTTATGTAATGGGTAATTCTAATTAAGTTTCTCGGTGTATATGTTGGTTGGGGTTTATCGTTCGTAAATAATTCTGGATTCTTGCAGAAAAACAGTAGACATTCCCAAATAAAAATTGCCGAAAGAGTCAACAAACTATTGTTTTAAAATTTTTCCCTGAATAATTCCTTTGGCTTCATATTCAACATACGGCGTAATGCTCTTTTCTGACATATAAAAAGCTTCTGAATATCATTCCCAAGGCAGATCAGGCAATATCTAATATGATTATTAGCATAATAGACAGTTTCTAAGTTAGCAATGTCCAAGTATGTCTTCAGTACAAGAAGAATGTAAACATATTTGCACAGTTCTTTTTTGTAAATGCTGTAAGTGATAAGACCAGGACATATTGCAATCTAGGATTACTCCCAGAAATTGTACATGTTTTTGAAGTAGTATTACTCAATCTTAAATTCATCAATTTTTTTAGTTCTAGATTGTTTTGTCCTGAATTGTATTACATTTGTTCTCTCTTTATTCAGTATTAATTTGTTTTTTTACAAGCCATTTATCAATACTATTTAATTGATCAGCAGTTGTACCCATCAGTTGTTACACTTCTGTACTTCTCACCAACATATTTGTATCATCAGCTGTTATTTTACAGTTTATGTCATCATTTATATTAACTGTGTTGTTTACATAGTGAAATTGTTCGAATTTTGAATTCTCACTCTTTGTTTTCAATCCTCGATATATGATTGTATCCATTTACATGTTTGTCTTCTAATACCATAAGATCCAATTTTTCATAAAGAATACTATAATTTTATGTGTCATGTGCTTTTGACAAATCAATGAATAGTCCCAAAAGAAGTTCATTGTTCTCCAGTGACCTCAGTTTTTCATTTGTAAAATCAAATAAATCTATCTATCTATCTATGTAACGGAATCTTTGAACGTCCTTTTCACCCACTTCACGTCACCCACAACGTCAGATTAAATTGAAACTTTGCACACTTATCAAAGACCGATGACAATACAATAATTTAATAAGTTCGCCCCATTATCCTGAACAGGATCGTCAGGATCAATGATTTGCTTTCGGAGAGGGAGTCTGAGACAGGGTTACAACGCCCAAGGAAGGCAGTAGGCGGGCAAATTACCCACTCTCGCCACGTGTGGGTAGTGGCGAAAAATAAATAATAGTTGAAAAAACTAAAAATACACGCTTTTATAGCAGATCGAACTAAAAAATGAAAATTAAATTATAGTTACAAAAATTAAAAGAACACTTAAAATGCGTGGGGGGGTTTGAATTATATTTTCATACTAACTTTACTTATAGAAATGGTACTGATGGAATATTTACAACAACTGACATCGAGCACCCCACGCTTTTTTTACAATGACACATTAATTTTCTCGTTCATCACTTTATTCTTATTTTATTTAAAAGCTCTACAGGCCCTGAAGGGCCTATTATAAAAGCTCTACAGGCCTATTTTACATATCACTATTTTACATACAATTATAACATTCCATATGTGGTTCCCATCCTTCACTAGTTCCTCTGCAGCACAGTTGTGGCACGAAGGCCAAGCATTGGTGTTCACTGTTGTATATTGTGCCATCAGTTCTCAGCTTGCTATTCCTTACTATCACCTCCAGTATCAGATTAAAGAGAGTCGTTGACAGAGGGTCTCCCTGCCTAAGACCTCTTCTCACCTCGAATTCTTGCGATACATTACCATTCCATACTACTGTATTTCTTGTTTTCTCCAAGGTCATCTTTGTCAAATTAATGAGTTTTTTAGGTATTTTTAGTTGTTTCATTGCTTGATACATTTTTTCCCTAATTATTCTGTCATAGGCTTGCTTAAAGTCTATAAAGATAGTATGCAGCTCAATTTTGTATTCATAGCAAGTTACTTGGATCTCTTCTAGAGTAAATATTTGGTCTGCCGTAGATCTATTGTTTCTGAACCCTGCCTGGTACTCACCTATGACTTTTTCTGCATATATATATATATATATATATATATATATATATATATATATATATATATATATATATATATATATATATATATATATCTGCATGTATCTACCCATGCTATACCTCTATAATTTTCATATAACGATCTATCTCCTTTTTTGTATATTGGGCAGATTAAGGCTTTTGACCATTCAGCCGGCATCTGCTCTTTTGTCTATATCAATTTTATTATTTCGCTGATGATTTTCTGTAATTGTTCTCCTCCAGCCTTTATCATCTCAGGCGTAATGCCGTCCTCGCCGGGGCTTTTATTATTTAATTTTTTTTTTTATAATGTCCTTTATCTCTTCTTCTGTTGGTTCATCTATCACTATTCCATCTTCGTAGCGTGAATACTGTTCCTCCTGTTCATCTGCCCCTCCATCATTCAACAATTTATCAAAATGGTCCTTCCATCCATGTAATATATCATTTTGGTCAGCTATCAATGTTCTTTCTTCGGTTTTAAAATAGTTCTTTCTACCATGGTAACTCTTTTCAATTTTTTTCATACCTTGGTAAAACGATCTTACTTCTCTATTCTGGAACCTTTATATTTGTCTATATACCTTTTTTAAATTGTCGCTTTTTCGTTGTGTATAGCCTTTTCATGCCCTTTCTTATTTTTTTGTAATTTTGGTTATTTTTCTCGTTATTATTAAGCACCAAACCTTTTTTTCCTTTCTGATGAATTTTCGCATTCTTCATCGTACCAGGCTTTTGTGCTCGCTCTTTCTCTTTCCTTCGGTATGACTAATTGATTTGCCATTTCCATTACTTGTTTTACTTGGTTCCATTTACTCCAATTACTTTATTCCATCTCCACTCTTCTTCGTCAATCATTAGCTTCCTGACTCCTTTCTTCACTTCCTTTCCCTTTCGCTTTTCGGCCCTCGCTCTTTCTCGTATTTGCTTTTCCATATCTCGCTCTCTCTTACTTAAATTCATGGTTAATGTATTATGCTTTATTCCCAACGTTCTTTAACTTATGCTTATATTGCATAATTTTCTCTTTTTCTTCGATATTATGTAGTTCTATTAAGCATGTCTTTTCACCTAATTTTCGGGCCGATTTTAATTGTACCTGTAATTCCAGATTCTCACCTATAAACTTGATCATTTCTTCCTTTAGATATTCTGTGTTTGATGACTCTATTGTTAGCCCTGTCAGTACTACGTTTTTTATTTTTTCATTTTTGAGCCACTCTACAGTACCTCTAAGTTTATTAATTTCTTTTCTTACCTTCCCACTTTCTTCTTTTACCTTTTTATAATTGTTTTTTAGTATTTCGTTTTCTGCCTTAAGTAGTCTCATTTCTTCCCTACAATCTTTTTGTTCCGCTCTAATTTCTTTAATATCATTTTTCATATCTCGCATTTCCAGTTTTATGTCCTACATAAGTTCTAAAATCTTATCCAGTTTTTCTTGGATGTTTCAGTAGTTTAGTAAATCTTATCCAGTTTTTCTAGTCTTCCCGAATGGTTCTTCCCCTTCTTCAGCCCCTGCCCTTCTTCTCTTGTTACTCTCATCTGTAGAATAATCGCTCTCCATATTGCAGTGTTATGATTACTATTATGCAAGATTGTGAAACTGGTTAGTCCACCTCGACGGTTCGGAGACACTTCATCCCTCTCAGTCCTTGCTTTTCGGAAGTTTAGCTCAGCCCGGCAACACCGCGGATTAGAATATTGGGGTTCGCCTCTGTGTCGATTTGACATGTATGACTTGTTTTTCATTTACCATATAAATTCGTCTTCCACTTAACATTAAATGAAACTTAACTGCAGTTATACTACAATGCCTTATATTAGGTTTAATCGTAGGTGTTATTTTAACTTGCTACCATCTAATCGACGCGCAGTTGCTACTCACTTTATTCTTATACCAAAAATTATTTTTTACTGTTTAATTCGGTTTACCATTAAAGCGTGTTTTTTAGTTTTTTTTTTAAATTATAATTTATTGTAAGATTTATTGTATAATTTATTGTTAGCTGGATGTTATTAAGTTGCTTTTTTGTAATGATGTAATTTGACAGGTGATTACACATACTTTTTCAAAAATCTTAGAGAAAGAGAAATGTAGGCTTATTGGACGATTCGGTGGGCCGATCACTAAGAACCGGGAGGTGCACTTTACGATTTGGTGAACAAATTTTTTTTTTGTCTTTTGTCCCTTACGTCTAAAAATTTTATCTAAATTTTTAGACATAAGGGAGGCGTGTCTGTTCGTAAAATCTGTTCTAGTGTGTAATACATTTACCCACAACTTTGTTCTGAGATTGAGATGGATATGTCATTGTCGAGGGTTGCTGGACATTAGAATGCCAAAGCAGATCTTCTTTGACGAATTAAAGAACAAGAAACGAAATCTGGGATGGATCTATCATCATCATATCATAATTATACGTCAACTTTTTACTAAACCAAACAAATACTGTTTTTCAAGCACCATATTCACCAGATATGGCACCTCGTGATTTTTTCTGTTTCCTCGACTGAAGAAACAACTTCGTGGTCGTTGTTTTGAGTCCATAGTAGCCACTCAAGATACGAGAGTGAATCAAATATAAATCGAAATTGTTTTTATACATATTTACTATTTATAAAATAATACAAACAAAATTAGCGTGTATCTTATGTACGCACCATTGAAGAAGTCTTGACAAATGGCGAAGGTTTCATTATTTTTAAAAGAAAATAATAAATTATGTGTTACATCGGCGTGCGCAGCTTCGTCCCCCGATAAAAATACACTCTGATCTGTTTTCCCAAATGCGCCATAAGAAGTATGACTTCAAAAATATTTCCAGGAGAGAGTTGAATACCCATAGTGCCAGAATGAGCACAACCGCTTTCCCCATCAAAGATCAGTAATTTATATTCGCTGCAGCTTCAAACAATTGAAAAAAGTATGTGTGTACTTAGGTACGCATGTAAGAATTTTTTTATGAATTCAAACAAATTTTAACAGGGCAAACGAGCAACACCCGAAAGTAAATACTACAAATAAACAAATCTTGATAAATGGCGAAGGTGTTCTATCGGCGTGCGTAACTTGATCCCCCGCTAAACATCACTCTGATCTGTTTTCTCAAACGCGCCATAAGAAGTATAACTTCAAAAACTATCGATTATGTTTGTTTGGAAGTTGAATTTCTTGCTCGTAGAAAGTTTGGATCATCAGCCAAGTGTTGTCGAATCGTACCCCTCCAGGTGCATCAATCAAAGGTTTCTCAATGCATATTCTCCAGTTTTTCTTCAGTCAAAACCGCTGTGTGTGGCCTGGCATTGTCATGGAGAAGGAGGACGTCTCTGATAGGGACACTGCATATTTTGCTTCTGTAAGCGGATTTCGTTGCTTCCAATATCTGACAGTAGTAGGCAGCATTAACCGTACGTTGATTATGTAGAAAATCAATCCGCAAAACTCCTTTCCAGTCGAAAAAAACGGTCGCGTGATCCTTACCGGCTGAGAGAAGGGTTTTGGTCTTTGCAGGGCAAGTTTCGTCTTTCCTACTCCATTTTTGATTCTGGGGTGTAATAATGCACCCATATTTCATCACATGTCACAATATACTTCAAAAAAGTCTCTCCATTTCGCCGAAATCGATTCAGAAGTCTCTTACTGATTTGCAACCGGATGTTTTTTTTGCTCTTCAGTCAACAACTTCGGAACCCATCAGGCACAAATTTTATTGAAGTCAAGATGGTTTCGGATGATTGTTTGAGCATTTCCAAAGCTAATACCGACCTTTAAAGCGATTTCATAAATAGTGAGCCGCTGGTCACTTTCGATAAGATCGCGAAGTGCATCAATGTTGTCAGCAGTGACACTTGGCCTGATACATCGATTATAACTTACATTTATCACACTTTCTCATCCACTTGTAAATTTCTTGGTTCTTTCAAATACTTAGATTTTAGATAGGGTATCGTCCAAATACTGAACATTCAATCGAGTTAATATCTCGGATGGTGTAACGCTTTCCTTGGTCAAAACCGGACGGTGGAACCTGTAGCTTACTCAGGGATGTACTGACAGCGACCTGTACTGGCAGTCCGCTCGTGACTGGTTGAGGAAAGTAATTATAAACTTCCGGTTTATATTTTATTCACTCTCGTAATTAATTGGCCGCTTTGAAGGTAATACCCGAGGTCGAGTATAAAAGCTTGTATATTGCAGTAAAAAAAATTGAATGAAAAAATATGTAGCTATATAAATAGTTGCTATATTTATATTATAATTAGGTTTTTGAATACAAAATAATTATCGATTTTTTACTTTATTTTTAAACTTTATATAAATAATATTGATAATCGATGCGAAAAACTTTTAAAAAATTTGTTACAATTAATTATGCATGAATCAAAATTTATAAAATGAAAAAATTACGTGACTACGAACGCGTCGCGATTGGCTGCAATGTTTGTTACGTCATAATAGTAAAGTGTTTTCACATCAGTATTGTCAACGGCTTCAAACTGTATATATGCTGTCAAAAATATTGTTGGTTAAGTGCAAAATAAAAATGAAGTCAGTTGAGTTATATCTATCATTTATCTGACCATATATGGAAAACCACCGATAGAACGGCTATCAGCACTTTTAGTGCTTACTTAACACTATTAATTGAATAAGAGTATGCGGAAATAACACCTCGCCATCCTTCTTTCTCGAGTAGCACAGTACGCTCCTCTCTAGAATTTTATTAACCTAGTTTGAATACTGTAGATTGGTTCACGCCACTC
Source organism: Cosmopolites sordidus (assembly GCA_031761425.1). Taxonomy (NCBI): domain Eukaryota; kingdom Metazoa; phylum Arthropoda; class Insecta; order Coleoptera; family Curculionidae; genus Cosmopolites; species Cosmopolites sordidus. Next base: position 269,384 of record JARFXV010000960.1, read on the forward strand.
TGTAAATTTTAAATAAACTTTTTAAAAAGAGTACTTCCGAGACTTTAGATTTAACTGGCGCAGTCGTATGGATTTCGGAACGTGTTTCTCTTAAATAGTGCCGATCTTAGGCAAAGAAAAACATGGTCTTTTGCAAGAGTTCATCCAAAAAGAAACCCCGCAACCCAAGGTTTGAAGCAGATAGCACCGATTTAAGGTAACTTCAATCGACGGTTCGACGAAAGTCAAGGAAGGAGTATATTGCCTGCAAGAAGAAGGGGAGATCACCCAGGGCGAAACACACAGCGAAACCACAACAAACCGAAGCAAGCCCGAGGAAACCCTAATGAAGATACTACTTTTGTAAGTACCTTTTCGAATTTTCATAAAAATCAAATCCTTCAAAAATTTCTAGCCAAATATAAGTTATAATTTCGATTTAACATACTTTCGATTTAACTTACATTTAGATATTAAGAGTCCTAACTTGCCCTATACATTTTATATTTCACATATTTATATATACAAACTTTTTAAACTATTGATTTCCAAAGAATACAAAATTAATTCTTGAGTTGATAAAATAGTAAACAACCTCTCGAACCTAACGATTCCAAAAAAGCAAATTAATATGCCAGAAATTAATTACAATTTATTGAGATACCAATCCGATAACATTTCTAAATTCGATGGAAACCCAAAATTGCTAAATAGATTTTTAAACTAGTGTGAAAACTTAATCAAAGCTTTCCAAGATTCAAATAACCCAAACGCACAAATTAGTATCTGCCTACTGGATACAATTTTTGGAAAATTAACCGGAAAAGCAGCGGACCTAATTGTACCATGGATAGAGCTAAATACTTAGAATGATATCAAGTTAACGTTAGTTAATTGCTTCGAAGACCAAAGATCGACAGACTGTTTAATACAAGATTTAATAAACTTGAAACCACAGAGAAACGAACAACCCCTAACCTTCGGAATGAAAATACAAGACTCAAGAAGCTTGTTATTTTCAAAACTGAATGCATCAAATGATCGAATCAATGAAAAGATAATCACAATGAAACATTACGAAGAATTTTCCCTAAAGACATTTATCAATGGATTATAGTACAACATGCAATTGGTAGTAAGGCTAAAGAACCCAGAGTCACTAAAACAAACAATCTCTTACGTCCGCGAAGAAGAGAACGTTCTATATTTTAAAAAAAATCCCAAAATGGCAATCAGAATAATAACCAAAGATTCAATCAATACATGTTTTAGAAACCACTACATTAGACTCTTGATTTAATAATATTTGCGTATATAAATAAACCTGGCTGATATTTCCCAAATAAGAGAGGGCACCTAAACCATTTTTTTAAGTGGAAAACTTTTATAGGCGAAGTGTGGGACTCTTCTGTAAAGGTCTACTCACTACAAAACCACATGTACCACAACATATCTTCGAACCACAGTCAGCCTACCAGTCTTCAATACCTATAATAAATTTCTAACCTATGGTCAAACATACCCTATCAAATGAAAATGTTCAATCAATAGATGAAATGTATCATAATAAATATCTGAAAAGAGAGGTAAATATGGCCTTTCGACGGAAGTTGACATGGCTATGGCCATTCGGACATATAAAGAGGAAGCTGTCGGATTGAACGAATGCGCCCAGCGGTACAACATTAATAAATCTACCCTTTTAAGATACGTTAGAGAAATCAATAAACATGCCACTGGAAATGCCAAGAAACTGGGCACTACGTGTGTTTTTTCGAATGAAACTGAAAACGCACTAGTTCAGCATATTATTCAATTTGAAGAAATGCTTTATGGTTTCACTATAAGAGATATACGACGTCTTGCATTTCAGTTAGCAGAAAAACACCAACTACGACATTCATTTAATAAAGAGAACAAAGTTGCTGGCAAGAAATGGTTTTATGCATTTATGCGCAGACACCCGAACTTATCAGTACGTCAGCCAGAATCCACATCACTAGCGCGAGCACGAGGCTTTGAAAAAGAAAAGGTAATGCAATGTTTTGATATTTTAGAGCAACTTGTTGACAAACACCATATTACCGCAAATGCAATATTCATCGTTGATGAATCTGGCATTACGACAGTCCAGAAAAAAATGCGAAAGGTGGTAACTCAAAAAGGTAAGCGCCAATTGAGTGGAATTGCTAGCGGGGAAAGAAGTATAAACACCACAATGGTTTGTTGTTGCAATGCTGCAGGTCTTTATATTCCGCCTATGATTATCTTTAAACGAAAGAGATTTGCCCCTGAACTTGCACGAGGAGCTCCAACAGGAAGTATCGTTGAGATATCTGACACTGGATACATAAATAGCGACCTTTTCCTTAAGTGGCTGAAACATTTTCACCAAGTGGTTCAGTCAAGTTCAGATAAGCCAGTAATTCTGTTACTAGATGGCCATTCCACACACAGTAAAAATCTTGTAGCTCTAGATTCCATTCATGTTTTGCAACTACCTGGTCATACTACCCACCGTTTACAGCCGTTAGTTGTTAGTTTTATTAAACCCATGCAAAACTATTACGCCCAGGAGCAAGATTCGTGGCTACGAGCACACGTTGGAAAATCGATAACAGTTTATAACGTGTCCGAATTATTAGGAGCTGGAATGTGACCAGTCAACCGTAATAGGTTCGGGGACCACTTATTTGCCCCATGAACAGCTGTAACACCTTAGGTTCATGAAAACTCAGAGAATGGTAATATCTCTTCAGAGCCATCTGCCGAACCTGAAGCTGACACAGAGGATATCTCACTTCACAATCAAGCCACCAGTTCTTCTAATGGTGCTTCATAGCAAGTTGATTCTGCTTGTTCGTCTTTAGTCACGCTTCATTTCAGAAAAGTATTTGGAGAAATAACCCCAGAGAAACTTAGTCAAACTCTAAATGAGCTAGCACCTGTTCCTGAAACAAGTAAAATTCGAAAGCGTAAGAATAAAACAACAGCTTCTGCAGTATTGCTTACTAGTACCCCATACAAAGAAAAGAAAAAAAAATACAGAGAATAAGCAAGCAAAAACCAGAAACAGTAAAGCGAAGAAAGACGCCAGTAGAAAAAGCAACTATGATATAAACTATAAAACTATAAATAAACTAATTTATTTTCCGGCAATGAAAAGAAACCAAAAATACAAATGAGAAATCCATCACCAAGCTCAAGTGATTCAGAAGATAACATGGATGATAAAAACAGTAAGGAGTTGTGTTTATACTGCAGTGACAGTTACTTTAATTCTAAACCAAATGAAGGTTGGGCTAGATGCCAGGCATGTTGTAGGTGGTCACATGAAGAGTGTGCCGGTATTGAAGAAAACGAAGAGTTTATTTGCGAATTTTGTTTAAGTACCGCTTAGACCGACCAGCTCTTAATCCTTAAAAGTTGAAACTAATGTTCCTTAATTGGTTTTTTGTTTTTTGACTTGTTTAGAATTTATATTTTATTTATTTATTTTTTTATTCTACCAAAGTGACGTTTAGTTAAAATAAAATATGCATATTCAACTGCATTTTATTTCAATTAGGTATCTACTTACCGGTGTAATGGGGAAAAGGTGTTTGTAGTATATGATTCAATTTAGGAATTGCAGGGTTTTTAATAAAACAAGGTTGACACTTAACATGATCTGATTAAATATTTTTGTAATTAATAATTGAAAGATTCGCTACAGTTTGGTGAATAGGTGCCTAATTTATTAAATAAAATATTTGTTCGTCCTTGGATATTGCAGCAGATTTTCGAAAAATGCTCCAATATAGGCAACTCTCCCCTACTAGGTTTAAAAATGTAATTTCAATATGATATAACTTTTTAATTATAAGGAAAAAAACTATAAATAAAAATAGTTTTGTTATTAAACTTATATATGATCTTTCCATTTACGACAAAAAAATTGTTCAACGCCCAATTCTATTCCATTAGCTGGGTACATATCCATAACTTGTTGTAATTTCTTCTATAACAATAGAAAGTTTTCCCGTAGACTACATATAAGAAAATATCGCATTTAACTTTTTAAACTAAAATAAGCACCGTATCAATCAAAATTACGTTAGGAGAGCGATTGGTTTTTAATATCATCCACAAACCGTTCCAACTAATTCCAATTTAATAAAACTTTTCCTGCCACTTTTATAACTAACCAACATTGTGGAAATAAACTTTTCCACAACACCGCCAGGGAGCTTCGTCATCGGAAAAATATTAAGAGATAATCCGTATCTGCAGTATAAAACCATGTGAAATAAGGCCCTTACACAAAGATTATTCTAAAATTTTTGCGTTAGCGCCAAAACTTAACCAAACTTAATTATTGGAAAAATTACCAGGTGTGGTGTTTAATAATTCTTATTGTTTTTAAGACATGGCGCATTTTGTTGCATGACAGTACCTTCCAAAACGCTATTGATACTTAAACGATTTCGATTTAGCGTCATTTTTTTGTATGGTAAACATATCGAGTTTCGAGCTAAATAAAAAGCATTTGCGGCACGGCACGTACTGCTTTTCCCGTTCAATCAAAAGAAAAACGCGAGTGAAACACGTCGTATACTTGTGGAAATTTACGGCAAGACGCTTGTGGGCGTTGGTCTAGACGATTCAAAAGTGCTGATTTCGACTTGCAAGACAAATATAAACTTAACAACAAATGGCAGGGAAATTAAATGTTGGTCGCCGAACCATTTGTGATCGTCTGCATGCCATTGGAAAGATCCAGGAGGCAGGAAAATTGGTACCACATCAACTGAATGACAGACAGATGGAAAACCGGAAAACGACGTACAAAGTTTTGCTTTCTAGACACGAAAGAAATAATTTTTGCATCGGATCGTAACTGGAGACGAAAACTGGATATATTTCGAGAACCTAAACTGCAGAAAATCATGTGTTGATTCAGGATAACCATCAACATCGACCGCAAGACCGAATCAAGTTGGAAAGAAGACAATGCAGTGCATTTGGGTGGTATCAGAAGGGTGTCGTGTACCATGAGCTTCCATGAACCAGATGAAATAGTTGATATCGTTCGCTACCGTCAACAAATCATCAATCTGAACCATGCATTGATCGAAAAGCAACCAGAGTGGGTTACAAGACACGGAAAAGTGATTTAGCAGCTTGGCAACGCCCCATCACACATAGCGAAATCGGTCAGAGACACCATTTCTGCATTTGGCTGGAAACTCTTGTCTGTACTCACCAGATTTTGATTCTTCTGACTATTACATGTTTTCATTAATATCTCACGCACTATCTTTGACACACTTACACAACGTTCACAAGAGATGTACGGTTTTTTTCTGGGAGGACATCCACAAATTGCCAGAAAGATGGGGAAAATGTCCATCTAGTGATGGTGAATACTTTGAATAAACAATTTTTTACCTTTCCCCCAAATGAAACGTTTTTTTTTTAAGAAAAAATGAGAATTATTAATCGTCACATCTGGTATATATTGCGCAAGCGTTGACGTTTGATATATTATACATTATGTGTAAAAAGTACAAGTGACTTTACTTTGAAAAAAAATTATTGAGCAAGCGAATCGCTGAAAATGTTGCAGAAGATCTATGCAGAATCGTGTATAGCAAAAACACAGACATTTGAATGGAATAAAACATAAATTTTCAATCTTTTCTGCACCACCGCTCCCTTTACAATATAAAAAATTCCATCGCTCATCTTCCATAATAATTAATCATCATCATCATATACGGATTATCTACGGCTGTCGCCGCCTCTCCGTCCCCAGTTTCCAGTTCGTTCTGTCGTGACACATGTCCTCTTGCAAATCTCTTGCTTCCATGGCTTCGTCAACGCCGTCTCTCCAACTTCTTCTTGGTCGTCCTCTCTTTCTTCTTTCTGGAGGTATCCATTCCAACACTTTTCGTGGCCATCTTGTCTCATTCATTCTTTTTGCATGTCCGAACCAAGTCAATTGTTTTCTCTCTATGTCGTGCACAATATCTCTCTCGATGTTCATGTCCCTTTTAATGTTTATATTTCTTATTCTCTCAAGTCTCGATCTCCGACAGCTCCTTCTCAAAAAATCCATCTCCGTGGCCAGTAGTTTTCTTCTATTAGTATTATTTAAATCCCACACTTCTGAACCATAAGTCAAAACACTCTTTACGATTGAGCTATATATGCGAAGTTTTGTTTCTCGCCTAATTTTTCTTTCCCACAGGACAGAGTTCAATGAGTGCAGAGAGAGTGAGAGAATGAGTTCAGAGTGCTCCAATGATTTGTCTACCTCTTATTATTCTTGTTTGAATTTCATCATTACTATTTCCCTGCCTGTTGAAGATCACCCCTAAGTATTTAGCCTTGTCAACGTTTTTTATTGTTCCGTTTTCCAAGGGTAAATCGTCGTTGTCATTACTACTCACCGCTAAGTATTCACATTTATTTAAGTTAATTGTGAGACCAGCTAGAGTGTACTCTTCATTTAGTTTCCTCACCATATAGCTCAAATCCTGTTGGTCTTCTGCAACCACTATCTGATCGTCGGCGAAATAAAGAGTATATAGGGTGTCATCCCCCACCCGAAGGCCCATGTTCCAACACTTCCGTGCCCAGCCTTTCATGGATTGGTCTACGTATAGTTTGAATAAGGTGGGAGATAGACAACATCCTTGTCTTAGCCCCTTTGTTGTATTGAATGATTCAGATAGTGATGTTCCAATTTTAATAACCGCAGAATTCTGTTCATAGTAAAGTTGGACGGCCCGAATCAATGTTGGTCTAATCTTGAGAGTTTCCATTGCTTCCCATAATTTCGATACTGGTACACTGTCATAAGCTTTTTCTAGGTCTATGAAAGCTATATGCGTCTCCCTGTTTCGCTGGGTTCGTTTTTCTAGGGCTATTTTTAGAGTGAAAAGGTTGTCTGTGGTGGATCTCCCTGCCCGGAAACCGGCTTGTTCTTCCGCTTGTTTATCCTTGATGTCTTCTTCTATTTCATTTCTAAGGATTCGGGAATATATTCTTCCTATTGTTGGGATTACCGCTATACCTCGATAATTCTTAGGATCATTTTTTGAGCCTTTTTTGTGAATGGTTGATATATATGATGTTTTCCATTCGATCGGCGTTTCTTCCCCATTCAGGCATCGTTGAAACATATTCTTCAACATTCTTAAGAGTTTTTCGGGTCCATACCTTATGAATTCCGGGTGGATCCCTCCAGGTCCAGGGGATAATAATTAATTATACCATATATTAACATATTGCTGCACATTATCTATACCTTTTTTATCTTTTTATTTATCCTTATCTTTTATTTATATAATAAGAACCACAAAGTATAAATTACTTAAAAATACCATCAAATGTAGTAAATAATTATTTAGTAAAATTTTCAAAATCAATACGAAATAAAAACATTAATGAGATGGTCCAGGCTGGTAGAATTTTAGCAATTTGTTAATATTGGGTTCCAATTTCGTTAACATTAATCGAAAATCGCCACGCTCAGTGATGTGCAGTTTGTTCCCTTTCTTAGACAGTAAATTAGCTTCTGTACTGAATCCACTACCCTATTGCTTTCACCCTTTGAAACTCAATTTTATCTATCGGAAGACTCAGCCAAATACGATGAAAGAACTGCAATTAAAAATGTCTGTACTATTGCCTACAATCCAGGGTAGAGAGCCGGTATTGATTTTTAGAGCCAGAACTCTTGATATCCATTTCTGAATTTTACTTTTAGTTTTTCGTTAGTTGCGAGTTCTACGAGTTGCTCTCCTAAATTTGATGATTCTGTTCTATCTGCATTTGCGAAATGATCTCGAACCCAACTTGGTACATTCATATTTACATTTTTTTTTTAATATACTGGAATCGTTACGTGACATCAGCATGAAGAACATCAAAGTGTTGGCAACAAGTAAGTAAGTAAGTAAGTAAGTAAGTAAATCTTCCTGTTTTGCAGAGACTGCTGATAATGTGGAAAGCGGCTGTATTCATCTATACCTAGATTTCGTTCGAATCAAAGAATTTTTCCCATCTCTGACTTTAAATATTTTATGTTTACGTTTGTCAAATAAGCGATGCCATTTTTGGATATAATCATTTTTTCGCTCAATTTTTCACCTCTGTTTTCTCAACTTTCACTCAAGCAAGTCCAGTACTGAGTCAAATAGATTGGAAAAAAACGATTCAAATACCTTTTGAGTACAAATTCCATTGTTGGCCAAATAATGGATTGCTCTAATAACGTCATGGAAGCATTCATTCAGATTTTATGTAATCAAATGCTGACGATGAACAACACAATGTACAACGAATACATTTGGTACTGCTTGCTTCAAATGCGCTATGAAACTCTTATGACACCCCATCATTGCTGGAACACCATCAGTAGCAGCTGACAAAAATATTTCGAATACGAATTTCTTTCTCTTGAAGATACTTCTTCATGGTATTAAATATCAATCCCCTCATTGATTTCCAAATTTTTAGCAAATAATAACTCTGACAGTGAGGAAGATGCGTTATCGGCACTATTATTCATAATATCATTGGATAGCAAAATACAGAAAATTGAAAATATAGGAACATTAAATAAACACCTTGTACAGATAGTGGCATATGCGGATGATGCAATAATTGCTAGAGAGCAGAGAGAACTAAAGCGCATAATAAAAATAATTGAAGGCGAGTCTATGAAAAAAGGACTGGAAATAAATGAGCAAAAAACAAAGTATAAAACAAAGACAAGAGATTGGATACAAGGAATAAATTAGGAATTTACAAAACAATTATAAGATGAATAGTAACACAGTGGCGGCTCGTGGTCTAAATAGGAGGTGAAGCGCAGCACGAAAAATAATAGGTATATCATAAGCAGCAAATCCAAAAATGTATAAAAACATAACAATAACATAAAAAAAATAGCTTACTCACCCGCACTTCAACAGCGACTAACGTAGGGGCACTGCAAAATCTGCAACCGCACATAATGTTTCTATTTTTTAAATGTAAGGTCAATTCTTCGGTCTTTTAAAGCTGCAAATCTTTCAATAATGTCCTCATAAAATGGTTCCACACTTAAAAGTTCGTTCAAAAGTCCTTTTTCAATAGAAATTTTCGCCAAATTACTTAGTCTGTTTTCTGTCATTGAATTTTGTAAAAATGTCTTGATTCTTTTCAAACAGGAAAAACTACGTTCAACTGAGACACTAGTCGAGGGAATCGTCACAATCAGGCATAATAATCTGGAAGCTTCCTTGAAGATATCTCTATTCTCGTGTAAAAGTTCCAACATTCGATCCAATTGAATTTTGTGGTAATTTTCATCATTATAAATGAAGGTTAATTCATTTTTCAGCCTTGATATATCGGGAATTAGGTCGGGAAAAAATGCTTTTAAATTATTCACTGACTCTAATGGAAAGGTTTTTGCATACTCTGCAAACCGTGCTGTGTCCGTGAGTGTAACGAAAATAAGTTTATCCATGTCTTGAAATCGTGTGTCAATTTGTCCAGAGATAGTATCTAAAATTTCGTAATACAACACTTTGTATTTTTCAAAGATTTCTTCAGTCGTTAAAGTTTTTCGTCCCTCACGATAATTAGTTGGTACTGACACTTTTACACTGACTGAATCAAAAAGTTTTTGGAAATTTTCCTCATTTCTTTTTCCATTTAAAAGACGTTGAGTATTCCTAACTTGTGTTATACAAAGATTAATGTTAAGTGAACGTTTCTGTAACACATCAAACAGAATATCAGTCATTTTGAAAATGTCACTAAAAATAGCACTGAGTAGAGCAAATTCAAAATTATTGAGATGATTTAAGAAGCCCACACTTTGAGTTATTGAACTTTGATCCGAAGTTTTGTCGTCTCTAATTTCAGTAAAAACTGTTTTTAAACCGTCCCATTCATTATCAATCACATTCACTATCTTAGAATTCGATTTCCAACGGGTTGAAACAGATGTGGGTACCCTTTTTTTCATTATTGTGTCAGCTACTTGAGTTCTCTTTGTAGAATGATGAAAACAAGTTGGGAAACTATTCACGTTTGCGAAAAAAATACGGCACTGTGGTATAGTACTGCAACTCTGCTGAAGCACTAAATTGAAACGGTGAGCTGCACAATGTACAAAAATGGCTTGTCGAGCTTCGGTTTTTATTTTTGATTGGAGACCATTTATATATCCTGACATGACTCTAGCGCCGTCGTAGCATTGTCCTACTAATTTTGATCGGAAATCGTATTTTTCAATATGTTTAGTCAACAAATCAAAAAGAGCAACCGCTGTTCGGTCGATACTAACATCAAAGAAGCCCAAAAACCGCTCAACTAACTTTCCCGCACTATTAACGTATCGAAGTATAATGCTGCACTGAGATTTCTGAAGAATGTCCGTTGAGTCGTCGACTTGAATAGAGAAAAAATCACTGTCTTTTATTTCACGATCCACATGTTCATCGATGTAATCCGAAATACAGTCTATCAATTCGTTCTGGATTGTTTTTGAATTTGCAGAAAAAATGGGGGATATCTTCTTATAGTGTTCTTGAATGTCCACACTGCTCACTGATATGTAAGAGTCCAAAAGTTCTTTGAAATTCCCCCGATTATTCGAGGAATCAGATTCGTTGTGCCCTCGAAATGCTAACTCTTGTTTTCCTAAATAAACAGTGGCGCGAATATGTAACTGCATGAATCTTCTATTTAAAAGCACATTGTCATTGAACATTTTTAAATACAACCTGGAATTTTCCTTCAACGCGTCTTCAATTGTGCTGAGGTTTTTCTTTAATTTGGCAAACGATAATGCACAGTGAATGTGATCTGAAGAAGCTTCATGTCTATTACAACTCCTTGTTACGTTTCCAAAATTGTTAAAACCATCTTTATTCCACACACTTGATTTTACACCTACTGTCAAACAGGGCATACAAAACAGTTTGTTCAAATAAACACTTCCACACAACCACTTATAATCAGCATACCACTGATTGCGAAACTTTCGAACGAAAACTCTGTCTTTTAATTTTCCTTGTTTTTCTATTTCAAGAAAAGGTTTGGTGTTAGGTCCCTCTGTATGCAGAAAGTCTTTTTTGTCATCGTTTTTCCCTCTGGAAAATGGTGTTTCCAGCAAAATGCACACCGGATCGTACAATGGAAACATTTTCAAAAACTTTAACAGCCACCCGCACGGCGCGATACGATGTAAATTCACTGAATTTTATTCTTAAGGAAACGAAATGCGTGCAATAAAGCCTGCTGCAGCAGCATCCACGCGCCGCGCGTTTTCTATTTTTAGCTCACGTATTTAGAAGACGGCTTCGTCCGTTACCATGGCAACCTCCGTAAACAAATCTGGAACTTGGCAGCGGTATTATCGATCGTGCTGGTTGCGCTTCCCAGGCATCTCATACGAGGTAGAGTTTTCTGACTGTTTAGTTTAATTTGGCATTAATTATTATAATGCTGATGTATTAATGTATACGTAATTAAATAAATTATTATACCAATTATGTTTTATATAAAAAATAAAATGTAAGTTTTTGTTTCGGAAATTGTGGGTGAAGCGGTGCTTCACCCGCGTCCCCTGACGAGCCGCCACTGTAGTAACATATGCGGCAGAAATTGTAACACTCACAGCAAAAGAGGAAGACAAACTAAATATCTTTGAACGCAGGATAATGAGAACAATAATGGGAGCAAAGAAAGTGGGAAACAACGAGTACAGAACTCTGATGAACTTTGAAATCGACAACTTGTTAGGAAGGGAAAACATAGTGACAGCAATTAAAGCACAAAGAATAAGATGGTATGGACACGTAATGAGATGAGAGAAGGATATGCCAATAAGAGAGATAATAATATGGAAACCAGCAGAGAGCAGACCTATGGTCAGAACAGCAGGTAGCAGAGAGAACAGAAGGTAGAAGAACATATAAAAACAGTAAACGCGGAGGGATGAAGAAGACAGATCGCAGATAGAAAGAGATGGAGGAAAATAATCAAAAAGGTGAAAACTCACCAACTACTATGAGAAGGGCAACAAGAAATGTAGACTGATCCACCATACTAAAAGGATTTGAAGAGTTCCTTATATATGGAACAGCTACAATATCAATATGAATTGTATTAACTTATAATAATAATAATAATAACTCTTGACAATTCGTTTCTTCTTTTATGAATCCAGCGTTTAATAAGAGTTGTGCCCATGATTTGCTAGATAACAGTTGATTTATCGAGTTGAATGAAAAATTTGCAGGTTTAAGTAATCACATAATAATATTTCAAAATCTTTCGTCATTTCACTTATTTTTCTTTAAACTGAATTATTACTCAGAGGAATTTTCCTGATGATATCTGACGGTGTCTTATTGTAAAGAACAGTTTTTATTACTTGCCTGCCGGCATTATTAATTTCTCCCCAATCGTTTGTAGTTTCTCCGCTCTTGCGATTAATAATGAAATATTATATGAAGCTCGTAGTCCATCATTTTTTTGTCTAGAAGACAATGCAGAAAGGTTTGATATAGCTGGTTGTTTTAAATATTTCTTTTCCCGTCCTTGAGAATAGGAGAAATTTTGGTCCTTTTTATCAGAATGCATTTTGTTCAAATGCTCTTGTTGCCTAGAAGGTTTCATTGCTTTATTTGAAAAAACTTTTTGACAAATTAAACACATGAATAATGGTTGGTTCGTAGGAGAGTAAGTAAACCGATATTTTAAATACTCAATACTATACTATATTTCTCTTTAGATTCAGACATTTTGAAATACAAAATTTGTCACGGTTTTAATAAATTAATTTTTCAACAGATTTATAGATAGTTATAAAAATATTGGCTATAATGACTTAACACTTGTCACTTAAAGACAGATAAAATATGTATTCATAAAAACAGTAGGTATTTTCAAAGTATTTTATTTTATTAATTTCCTTAATAGGTAGGTACGCCATTCCCGCCACTCTTAACGCCCTCCATTTGCCTCTGGACCAGAGGAAGAGGTCACCCACAATGAGAAGGTCATCCACAGAAATAATTAAAAGTAACAAATTGAGCCCCATTGGAGAAAAGAGCAAGGAGAAAGCCACGACGGAGATGACTAACACAAACACTATGCATTGCAGACTGGAGAATGAAATACAGAGACAGGACATAGTTAAAAGGGCCCGGATTAAAGACCGTAACGATCAATTGAAGCAGAGGAATAACCCACCTCATTAATATGATTAAAAAACGTTTTCAAGCGTTAAGTAGTGATGGTTTCAAAAATGGTGAAGGCCTCTTCAGCATCCTTCCAACTCTCGCGGTCCTGAGCTCTCCTCTGCCATTCGGGTCCAATATACTTAATAATGTCATCAGTCCATCGAGTTTTCGGTCTTCTCCGTGGACGTTTGCGATCAAGCGGTATCCAATCCGGGACCGCCCTGGTCCCTCTTTCATCCCATCGGCACGCTATATGGCCTGCATTAATCCTTATTCCATCCTGTTCCCTATCGAGATTACGGAACACTTCTTCCAGGCAGGCTGAAAAAAGAAGAGGCGATATTGCGTCACCCTGACGTACGCCCCGCTCTACATTTATTCCAACCTCAAGATCGTCAAGGTGGACTGTTGCTGTAGCTGCATCATATATCGATACTAGTAGATTTACATAGGTTTTCTCTACACCTTGATTAAGCAGTGTATCCATTATGGCTCGCTTTGAGACTGAATTAAATGTCTTTTCATAATCGATAAAAGCCAAGCACAGTGGCATAGTGTATTCGTTGTGTCTTTCTATAACCTGCTGTAGAACCTGGATGTGATTCATTGTACTGAATCCACTTCTGAAGCCTGCTTGCTCCCTTGGATGTGCGTCATTAAGTTTTCTTTATATATATATATATATATATATATATATATATATATATATATATATATATATATATATATATATATATATATATATATATATATATATATATATATATATATATATATATATATATATATATATATATATATATATATATATATATATATATATATATATATATATATATTGCTTCTCATGGAAGTTTTATTCTAGTTTTCTTGCATATCTCTGTCAATGTTCAATTTGTTGTTTTATTTGAATAAAAAAATCATCTCTTTTTTTAAGCGTGCTGTATAAATATTTTTTCAATTAATGTAATTGACATTTTCGATACTTAATTATGTCATCAGTCTATCGCGTTTTCGGTCTTCTCCGTGGACGTTTGCGATCAAGCGGTATCCAGTCCAGGATCACACTGGTCCATCTTTCGTCCTGTCCACTTCCATTTAAATTCCTTTAATCTTCCAATGATGTCACTCACTTTAGTTTGTTCTCCGATTCATGAGCATACATCGTTCCATTCCTGTCCTCTTTGTGCCACTCGAAGTTTTTGAACTGACTGCGATATGAGTATCCAGGTCTCACTTCCGTAACGATGAAATTGTAGACTGTTGAGGTGTTAATAGTTGAAATATGAGAATAAATTTAAATTGAAAATGAATAAATATAAAGGGAAAAAATGAGAATATTCTTCACTGCACTTTTTTGCATACCTCTGGCAGTGTTCGGTGTTTCTTTTATTTGAATTTTAAAAAATCTTCTCTTTTTTCAGGCGCGCTGTATAAATATTTTTTGAATTATTATAATTGGCGTTTTCGAGGTCTTTTTTCCACAAAAAATGTGTATTTCGCATATGTAATTTATTTCACGTTAGAGACCTATTTATATTTTATAGTAGACTAGATTACGAAGTAAAACTCAGTGCGTGTCAAGATAAAAGAGAATATGTGGATGGTCTTGCTAAAGAAGCACAACTCATGTGGGATATCCGTAGGACTCGTGATATATAGGGATTAAAAAATTCCCGGTAAAAAATATCTTGCCTCAAACTTGTTCACTTGCCTGAAGGAATAACGCTGGCAAGTGAACAAGTTTAAATGCACAACCGTATAAAATAATGAAGGGTTGTTCGAAAAGTTTGTACCCTAATAATGAAAAAAGACAGGTTGCTATTTTCAAAGCTAGTTTTACTATTCAAGATTTCTAGTTTCCCTATATCTATATATATATATATATATATATATATATATATATATATATATATATATATATATATATATCATCATCTTCATCATCAGCATCCACTGCAGGATGAAGGCCTCTTCAGCATGCTTCTAACTTTTAGGGTCTTGGGCTTTCCTCTGCCACTCGGGTCCAATATATTTAACGATGTCATCAATCCATCGTGCTTTCGGTCTTCTTCGCGAACGTTTGCGATCAAGCGGTATCCACTCCAGGATTACCTTGGTCCATCTGTCGTCCCATCACCTCGCTATATGGCCTGCCCATCTCCAATTTCAATTGCTTTACTATTCCAATGATGTCACAGACTTTTGTTTGTTCCCTGATCCATGCGCAGAACTTTCTGCCTCGTCTTGTAATGCCAAGCATACATCTTTTCATTCCCCTCTGTGCCACCCGAGGTATTTAATTGCTAGCGATGTGAGTGTCCAGGTTTCACTTCCGTATGTCAAAACAGGTAGAATGCACTGATCGAAGACTTTTCTTTTCAGGCAAAGTGGGAGTCTGCTCTTAAACACTATGTTGAGCCTACCAAATGCCTGCCAGCCACATTTCAACAGTCGTTCCACCTCCGGGGCGGTATTCCCCTCCATTGAAATCCTCTGCCCAAGATATATAAAGCTGTCTACAATCTCTAAATCCCTTCCTAAAACTGAAATTTTTCTGTCCTGAGCGAAGTTATTGAACGTAACCTGACTCTTTTTCAGGTTTATTTTCAAGCCAAATGATTCGCCAGCGCTTTGCAGTTCTTGTATGCGTCTTTGCAGCTCCTCTGGATCTTGTGAAATGAGAATAATATCATCTGCAAATCTAAGATGGTTTAAGTTTGCACCATTGATCTTTACACCATCCTGTTCCTAATCCAGTTTAGGGAATACTTCTTCAAGGCCAGCCGAGAAAAGAATAGGCGATATTGCGTCACTTCATTGCTTCTGTTTAGTTTTGTCAATTCCTTTGTTTTCTTCCAGGGTTTTTTGCACTAGCTGCATATTGAATCGACGCGTGTCCTCTCTGATACGTTTTCTTATAGTTTTGCAGAGCTCAGTGTACTGACCCTGCCAAAAGGACTACCTGCATTTCTCATTGCTCGCCGTTTCTTCATTGAATCAATGGTCTCACTGGAGATTTTTGTTTGGTGCTTTGATTTTTGGTTGATTTTTGGTGGTTTGATTTTTGGTTGGTGGATTCTTAGCACCCTCTGCCTTGGGGCAGGTCTTCCCGCTGCCGTATGTAGTTGCCTCTTGGCCTCCGGGGAATGAGGGCCGTGTTTGAAGTTGTACTGTCATATTTCTACATATTGAAATACCATGCTGAAGGTATGGACCGTAATCTGCCACGCTGGTCCAATGCGGGTTGGCAGATTTTGGATCATGTTAGTCTGAGGTCTCTGCCTTGACCTGTCCGCCAGGGGTGACCCTCCCAGGAGCATAAACTTCAGACGGCATAGCTCAAAGCTTCATTGCCCTAGTCAAACCCCTTTACCATGTCAAGGTCTGATCCACAAAGGGGATATATATATATATATATATATATATATATATATATATATATATATATATATATATATATATATATATATACCAGGTGTCCCATTAAGGATGGATCGCGGCCGTCTCTTGAAAACTATTTATCCCACAGCTTTGGGGAAAAAAAAATTGTACTAAAAATGATCATGAGAAATTTACCAAATTAATAAATTAAAAATTAACAAATTAAAAATATTTACCAAAATAATAAAGGCGTTAAAGTATATATATATATATATATATATATATATATATATATATATATATATATATATATATTAAACCAAACCTATAGATAACATTTAGATTATTCTGGACAATGTTGTGGGCCTAACACAACTTTCTTCGTCGAATCTGTAATTTTTCTGTTCTGGTCGTTTTTGAGTTGTACGTTTTGAAACTGAACGAAATGAACTGCTGCAAATCGTTTTTCGGTAAGCAGTAATTAAAGCGACTCAAACAACTGACAAAAAGCTAGGTTTGTGTTTCATAATCGTTTTTTAGGAACAATCCTAAAGAAGAATATGTGGCAGGTCATATGGCTGAAAAGTATGGCTTCCCCCTTATTATTGCATATTTAATCTTATAGAAGTGATATGGGCGATGGGCAAAAATTATTACAATCGTCATATAGGTCGAGATGGAAGAATGATTGATAACTGTTTGGATATATGGAAAGAAGCTTTATCAACAATTACACCACAGATATGTATGACATACAGAACATACAGAAGAAGAGATTGAAAGATGGTCGAATCGCGAAAGAGTATTTGATAGACTAGAAGTTAATTCCCTAATAATTTACTTGAACTTTGATTAAGATGCTAAAAGTTGTTTTTGTGATAGTGAATAATTAAACATTGTGTGAACTAAATGAAAAGCCGCTACGTTCACAATCAGAAATTTCACAACAATACACTATATACGTATACACTATATACATACTACTTGACGAGAGAGTATATATTGTTACCGTGATGAGTTTAAACACAAAGAGAACGTGTGCCGTTCGTTGGAAGGGAAGGGGGACTTGCCCCCAGTCAAGCAACTAGCAAAATGATTACATATGTAACAAATTTACATAAAGGATGCGTGTTGTTTCGTGTGTGTTCGAACTGCAGATAGGGGTCGCTGTTAAATCATCATGGCAAATGTCATTATGGCACATCACATGTCTGGCAAATTACCTTGGAACGTTTAATATCAGAGCAATGCTTGTAAATTGTCCAAATTTATTTTCTAAATCTTGTTTTCAAAATACCTGTGTGCTAAACTTATGGAATTTTATACAATGTGTACAATACACATAATCGCCCAACTAAATGATATATTCGCCGAATTATCGACAAACATTGTACAAATTCCGAACACATTTCAGATTGCTCAATGTTAAAATAAATACAGGACAAGAAACTGTGCGTTCCGAAGAAAATATCGCCGTTTTTGCCGGTAGTGTTGATGCAGATCTAAATTTATCAATTCGTTAAAGGTGATCGTTGTCAAAGAGCCATGATCAATGATTATTTAATTTCAAATTTGGGTGGTATTGATCTGGAGGAGATGTGGTTCCAACAGGACGGCTCCATATGTCATACAGACAACTCAACAATCGATTTATTAAGGGAATAATTCGGCGGGGGAAATTATTTCGAGGAATGGACCTATTAATTGTCCACCAAGGTCATGTGATTTAACGCCTTTAAATTATTTTCTTTGGGGTTATCTTAAGTCTTTGGTTTATGCAAACAAACCAGTAACAGCTAACGCTTTGGAAGTGAACATAACTCAGACATGGCTCCAATTGTTTGAAAAAGTGTCCGGATTCGGAGTTCGCTTGTCAGAATGCTTACCAACTTACAAAGGAACAATTAATTTAATATTATTTGAAAACAATTTTTGGTAATTAGTCAAATTTAGGAAAAAGTATTCAACAATTGTTTTCATAATACAAATAATTAACTATCAAATGTGATCTCTCTCAATAAATCCTCCGTCGATTTTTTCGATATTTTTTGTCGATTCGTTTGTAATAATTTTGTGCATAGACCAAAATAATAACAAAATTAAAAATGCGAATTTTGTCAAGAAACTCGGTATATGAGATTAGAATAATATTCTGAACAACTTATAAAATATAAGAAAAATATCGAGAATTGACCCTGTTTGTGAATTCGTAGTAGGCTGAGTTTATAGTTCAAATTTCAGTTGAGTATCTTAAACAACGTCACACATCAATCTGTATGACTGTGCAAAAAGTCAAATTTGTATTCCTTCAAATAGCGAAAATATGGGGTTGAATTTATCTTTTTAAGGGGGTGTATTCATCGAGACTTCTTTGAACTGTGACCAATGAGGCAATAGTAGCCAAGTGTTATACACCCCAACTGTTCCATAATATTATGTGATACTACTTGACGAGAGAGTGTATATTGTTACCGTGATGAGTTTAAACACAAAGAGACGAAACGTGTGCCCTCCGTTGATAGGGAGGGGTGGACTTGCCCCCAGTCAAGCAACTAACAAAATGATTACATATGTAACAAATTTACATAAAGAGTGATATTTTGTGTGTGTTCGATTTTCAGATAGGGGTCGCTGTCAAATCATCATGGCAAATGTCATCATTTTCAAAATCAGTGTACCTGTGCGTTAAACTTATGGAGTCTTTTATGATATACAATGTGTATACACATAATCGCTAAACTAAATGGTATATATTCGCCGAATTATCGACAAACATCGTACAAATTTTGAACACATTTCACGTTGCTCAATATTAAAATAAAAACAAGACAAGAAACTGTGCGTCCCGAAAAAAATATCGCCGTTTTTGCTGGTAGTGTTGATGCAGATCTAAATTTATCAATTCGTTAAAGGTGGTGGTTAAAGAGCGATGATCAATGATGATTTAATTTCAAATTTGAATGGTATTGATCTGGAGGAGATGTGGTTGCAACAGGACGGCTCCACATGTCATACAGACAACGCAACTATCGATTTATTGAGGGAATAATTCGGTGGGAAAAATTATTTCGAGGAATGGACCTGTTAATTGTCCACCAAGGTCATGTGATTTAACGCCTTTAAATTATTTTCTTTGGGGTTATGTTAAATCTTTGGACTATGCCGATAAACCCGTGACAATTTACGCGTTGGAAGTCAACATAACTCAGCCATGACCCCAATTGTTTGAAAAAGTGTCCGGAAGTTCGATTGACAGAATGAGCTTTGTCAAAAGTAGCCGCGGCAGACATTTGTCCGAAATTGTTTTCAAACATTAATGCCATTGAATGCTGTTTCATATAAAATAAATGGTTTCAAGGTGTCTTCAAGGTCAAGTTGGGATGTACTAAAAAATCATCATACTTTTATAAAAATATTTTAAGTATTTTTTTCTTCCTAGAGGAAAAAGTTCTTTTTCATTTTGACGATCCCTTTATGCGTGTTAGTAAAAGTTTGTAGAACTAAAATATAGAAGATAAAAATGTTTATTTTCTTTGTGTAATAACCATAAATATTTCAAGGACGCCAATGATGCTTTTTTTGTGTTGTCGGCTTTTTATGTTTGTTTACCAAAAGAATAACATGAAAGCATCGTGGTTTATATATTTTAAGAGGTTTTAAAGAAAATAGGGTGTCTTAAGTGCCTACAGTGGACAGTTTTTTTTAATGTATTAGTTATCTAACATTATTTTATCGTGAAGTTAAGACAAATTCTGACAAATAAATACCGAAAAATATGCATATTTAAAAAGCTTGCTAAAAAGGTATACAATATTTTTGCTATCAGTTGATATATGCCAGTTGAGCAATCGTTTTGGGGTGTACAGAGAATTGCGACAAAGATGCATTCTCTTTCTTATACTATTCAACTTGTATAATGGATAATGGATCATCCGAAAAGCAAGTCGAAAAGCATCCGAAAAGCATATCGAATTTCCAATATGCAGATGATACATATTGCTTGGAAACTCTGAGGAGTTTGCAATTAGCACATAAGTGGGCTTAACAATAAACTTAATGATAGGGAATATATTACTGGAGGGAGAGACCGGGCCAATCTCCATAGTCGGGATTGAAGTGGTTAAGGACTTTATATATCTGGGTGTAAAAATATCAAACACAGGTAGCTGCAAGCCTGAAATAAGAAGAAGAATCGCTATAGGAAAAACCGCCGTTAACCAAAGCACCACAGATTAAGCAAAATACCAAAATGAAGCTGGTAAGAATACTTATATTCCCCATCGTAAAATATGCCGCCGAGTCTTGGCGATTGATGCCTTGAAATGTTCATGGACATGGACACGTATTCTCATGATCTATACGAACGGCCGAAGATCGAGAAGAGTGGCAAGACAGCATATGTCAAGGGCGTTATATCAGAAGGGCGTAAGAGCCACCATAGTCGTTTTTGAGATTTTTTGGCGAACGGGTTTATTTAATCAATCGGCTTGATATCTCAGAATGGCTATGGTTTCATAAATATTAACGCCCCATTCTAAGTACTTTGACTTTGGCGTATGAACCAACTTTGTAAAATTGTAATATCAGAAAGATGTAAGTTCCGTTGAAAGGCGTGAAACTGTTTCTTGAAGAGTTACCAGCAAACACTAAGCATGTAGTTTTACATTCAGATTGTTGTTCAGGACAAAACAGGAATGCTATCTGGCATACATGCTCTACAGTCCAAACCATCAGAAATATTGAAATTATTGACATGAAATTTCTTGAGCTTGAACACACGAACGTGTAGTGTGGTTCCATGTATACTGCAGTCGACATGCAGCGGAATATGTCAAAATTTATTGGCCAAACAATGGGTTAAACGTTATTAAGTTGGCACCTAAAAAGAGGCCTTACAAAGTGAAGACACTTGATCATATTTCATTCACAAATTACAAAGAAATGCAGCAAAAAACAATGATTATCAAAGCCCATGTCCCTAGAGGAAATACTTTAAATTGGAAGCAAGTAAAATGAGTTCGTGTAAAAAAATCCAAATATAATACAGTGTTCTCTAAAAATGACTATTGGGAAGAAGAATTTTCCAGTGTTACAACAACTTCAGTTACAGTTAATGTATGACAATTTGGTGTCTATGTGCCAAGGCAAAGATGCTTAATCCTTTCAGCATATATGAATTTTTATACCAGTAATAAATACTTTTCTGATGAAGAAGAATCTGATGAGATGTCTCTGTAACAATTAAGGGAACAACTTTTAATTTTGATATACTAATAAACAAATATTTTTTTGTATATAGACCTTTTATTCAAACCAGTTTAATAGACATTTTTCGGATATCCTAATATCCTAATATCAGACGTATGAACCAAAAAATACTTACATATTGGCATGGGACTAGATGCAAAATTTTCCAATAAATTGTAATGTTTTCATCTTACTATAATAACAAAAACAAAAATTTCATTACAAATTTTGATTTTTAAAATGTTTTTTTGCGTTTTTTGTAAAACTTACCTTTTAGTTCATATGCCCTTCTGATATGACGCCCTCAATATGATCGTATACTAGTATATCATGCTCGGCTCTAGCGCTGTCATGATGCTCGGAGGTAAGTGGTATGATTAGGAAAAAGGATGTATGGTAATATACATGTTTATAGTTTAGTTCTGCAAAGCACAACTAATACAGTTCTAACAAATGTTATAAGGCAGAGGATAGTACCATATATCGAAGAAGGAATGGGCAAATATCAGGCAAGGTTTAGAAGAGGATGCTCAATAATAGATCATTTATTCATAGTCCGTCAAATAATGGAGAAAACATTTGATTTGATGGAGATTAATTTGATACTCTTTTATTCCAGATGTTTATGTACTTCAGACAGATGTATGACCGCGTATAAAGAGCAAAGAGCTTATTAGAGCTGGGTAACGATGCTGAATTCCAGAGCAGCAGTAAAAATTCAACAACAAATCACGGTAAAATTTGAGATCGCAAACCTTCTATTTGCGATATGGGGATAGATTGGCATCAGTTATGTTTAAGATAGTATTGCACACAGTCGCCAGTAAAACAAACATATGTAAATAGAACCACGATAAAGAAAAGCAAAAGAAAATATAGAAAAACAGATCGTAGGAGCAAATCCTGCATAAGTCACCCTGCATAGGTGACCCAAAAGTATTAATAGGGTCAACAAAGTTATTAATATGATGAAGTAAAGGTAAAAGCCAAAAAATATAAACAAAACAAAGGTGATGGCAAAAAGAACCAAAATAAGAAAAGAACGAATCTGAATATTCGGCGATCACAATATTAATTTGCGAATGATTTTCTTCAACATTCTGTCCTAAGATATAAATCAATTCAAAACACACGAAAGTTAGAAAAAGAAAAAAAACATAAGTAATGCTTGCAGTATTTGAGAGTAAGAAGAGTACTTAGAAGCGTTTTTTGGTGCTGTACATGCAATTTGTATAAAGATCTGATCAAACGCACATTTGGAAAGAAAAGAAAAACAAGATTTTTGGTACGAGGGTTGCATGATAAATACTTCGCCTTGGCAAAAAAAACTCGTTTATGTGTAAAATTTCTTTTATTTTTCATGTAATTTCCTTTCAGTTCGGTACACTTAGTCAAACGTTTTTCTATCTTTGGTATCACCTTTAAAAAATACGATTGCCCCAACTCTTCAAAATTAGTGTTCGTTTCAGCAATGAAACGAAAATTTCAGTTCATATTTGGAATTAGGAGAAAATCGCTGGGTGCTAAATATGGTGGATGCGGAAACAATTCGTATCCTTAGTCATGGAATTTTGCCATAATGACGACGCAAGTGTGCACGCGTGTATTGTCTTGATGGAAGATGATTTTTTCTTCGCCAAATGCGGACGTTTTTCTTTTACAGTATGGTTGAACCCTTTTCCAGGCAATTGACGTGAATTATGCCACGTACATCCCAAAATACTGTAGCCATGATTTTGTTCGTCGGTAAAGTCGCCTTAGCCTTCTTTAGAGCAGATTCACATTGAAAACCCCACTTTTGGACTTCTTTGGTCTTTGGTTCTTTGGTCGCTGGTGTCCTATGATAAATGCATGTTTCGTCAACAGTTATGAAACGATGCCAAAAATCATTCCAATTCCGTTTTAACATCGCTAAATATTCTTTTGAAGTTGACACACGTGTGTATTTATTGTCAATTGTGAGCAATCGCGGCACCTACCTTACGGACGGCTTTTTCATATTCAAATGAGTTAAAATGTTCTGCACCCATTCAATTGAGATGCCCACAGTCTCGGCAATCTCACGCACTTTCACTCTCCTATCGTTTATCACGATATTCTGAAGTGGTAATCTCACTTGGACGACCTGGACGATCTTACAGACAGACCACCTTCATACAAAAAAAATACCATTCTCAAGAGTACTTAATCAATTATTTTGCCGATAAATATGTATAATACTATGATTTTGACAAAGTTGAAAGAGAAGTAAATAAAATTTAAATTTACATCAATATAAAAAAATACAAAAATAAAATAAGGCACAAACTGGTAAAGACAAATTTTGATCAAAATAAAATTTGCCATATACTTCTAAAAACTGGATAACTGAAACACTGGCTGGACACACATTTTTATTTGCGTGGACCAATTCACAATATCATTTTGGCAGTAAAAGGAGCTTAGTCACCGGATAGAATATTTTTATAGATTTGCTGACGCGCGGTTTTCATTTCTCAAATCCAATTGTTCAATTGTAGTGAAAATTAATGACAGAAACTCAGTTTTTTGTACAGGTATGTGATTGTAAACCACACATTATCTTCACGCGTTCGTAACCAAACCTGATAATTTTATTCAAGATATTGTTGCAACATAGAACCGCAATTATCTTTACATTTAATTTATTTTGATGCTGATCGTGTTTATTAGGTGTTCTTTACCACTAACAAAAACATACCCATGCTTTAATGTTTCTTCGTGAAATAGAGAAATTGTTGCGCTTAAAAAAACATTGAAAAATAAATCTAGTATTTACCTTATCGTTCAGAAATAATGTATTCTTTTTTATTAAACGTTCAATCACTTTCTTCTTATCTAGTGATGATGAAATTTCTTGGTTAATTGCAACCATGCCTAAGTACTTAATCTGTCTGGGCGCATCGAACATCTTAAAAAACTTTTCACTCTTATCAAAATCGAAAACTACCTTTCTGCTGACGCTATCGTAACGGGCAAGGTTAAAAATAAAACCGAAGCAGTTAATACTTCTGGGTAACTAGATGTTGTCCGGTCCAGCTTTGCATATAGAAAATTGAAAATATCATAAGTTAAACATAAATGTGCTATATGAGATTGTAGGCCTATCCGAAGTGAAAGAACTTCTAAATGTAGAATGTGACCAATATCATCTTTATATGTAGTTTGCAGCCTTTGAGCCGATAACACAATATCATCTTTTGATAAAGCAAGTAATTTTTTGAGGAAATAAAACTGAACATTTTTCCGTTAAATTTTGAAAATATGAAAAGTAATTTGACCGTTTACAGTGTCCAAGAGAGGAAAAAATACATTAACTTTGAACTTGTGTTCAAAATCATAAAGCCTGTAATCTTCTGCTATCTCGCCAAAATGGCTTTTAATCTTTGACTGTCTACTAACCGGAAACATTGTTTCTATATTCCATTTTGCAGCAATCGCTGCAGTCTCTTCCTTTACTTCGACGCAGCTATCTCTTAGCGTATTCAATTTAAAAACAATGTTTTGGAGAACTGCTGTGGCTCTTTGAAGGCATTTTGAAGCAACATTCATGCACATGAACACTTTAGATAAAAGTACCGTTAAAATACAGACAGAAATTTTGTGAGGCGCTTTACCTCTGATATCTCATCCGTTTTTTGACCTTTAAAGAAATTTCCATCAGGGCTTTCATAACATCAAGGTGTCTTAACATGATGGCTAAAATTGAGATTACGTTTTTCAATGTTACCTCAACTTCACCTGTTAAAGATATCAATATGTCCCACCGGTTGCGGTTTGGCCGAAATATACATATATCAACTGCAATAGTGTAAAATAGTTAGCTACCTCTAATGCTTCCAACCGCGACATTGATTACTAAATTAAGATTATTAGCTAAACAATGGACATATACCGCCAGCTCTTCAATATCTTGTTTTTTATTGTACCCCGGAATATGCTCCTTTCATCGCTGCAGCTCTGTCCAAACTGGTGATAATATCCACAGAGACTACCAGAAGTGGGACTTTCACATTAAAAAATCCCATAAAAGATTCCTTAATTTCTACTTTTTTCTTTTCCAAAACGTCTTCCACTTGACTTCTTTGATCATCTAGTACAACTTCAGATAAATTGTATTTTCTGAACGAGTTTAATATGAAAATATATACAACTGATAATTTAATTTTGTATGTTATGATTTAAATACTTTGTATGTCCTTCTGGGGCACTTAAAACTTGCGCCATGATAGGATCGTACTTGGCTACTGGCTGCATAGTTGATAAAACATTCCCATTGTGGTTTCCGCTATGCTCTTTAGAGCTTCTAAGGCCACATTTCAAAATGTTTACTCATTTTCTCCTGAATCCATTTTATTTAATCTTTTTGTCTCTTCCCACTGATGAAAACTGTTGAAAATGTTCAGATTTGGCGTGTGTTGTTATTTTTTTAGATAAGCCATGTCAATCTTTAATACCAATGTTCCATCCACTTTTTTTAGGTATTTTTTTAGTAAACAGCCAACATAGTAAGCAATACATGCAGTGCATTATTTGTGAGTAGATTAGAAACTTATTAAGTAATGGTGGAAAAATGACCTATAACAAAGAAGTAAAATGAATAAACAGTAGAAAATGACCTATTCTTGTCATGTTTTGGAAAATGTCCTTTTGGTTGATATCTTCCTATTTTAACAAGAACAAGTTTAAGTTTATCGGACAGTTTTAAATTATCGAAATGAGCCTTATCAGTTGGATTTTCGCACCTCAACAATGAAATAATTAATTCATCATCGTCAAATTCATTTTGAATTGATAAAGATGAAGGAAATGATTCGAGATCTTCACTTGTATTTTTTAATCGCAATTTGTCTTGATTCATATGTCAATTCTTCTGTTGGAACCTTTGGTGCGAAATACTAAACTTTAAGAGATTTACCACTAAACACCAAAACGCTTTTTTGAACTGCTCGACGCACGTTTCGCTAATCATGTTAGCATCATCAGGAGATGATTTAATCTCCTGATGATGTTAACATGGTTAGCGGAACGTGCGTCGAGAAATTCAAAAAAAGTGATTTGGTGTTTAGTGGTAAATCTCTTCAAGTTTAGTGTTTCACACCAAAGGTTCCAATAGAAGAATTGATATAGCTTTGTTGTTGTTCGTTTTTTTGATGAAGGGATGACTGTGTACAAATGTTTAAAAAAATCTGTTAGATTTCTGGAAAAAAAGAAAAAAACGTGTAACTCTTTAAACATAACACTTCCCATAACATTGTATACAACACGGGCGTAGACAGGATTTAGTTTGGGGGGGGGGGGGGGACTTGGGTTTAGTTTGAAGTAAATAAAACAACAAAAATATACTTACATGAAATTTAATATCTATATATTCATCGGAAAAATTACGACATATTTATAAAGTTCTTAACTTTAAATGAAATGGTTAAATTAATTTCGTTCTTCTGCGCTAAATCTAAAACCATTAAAGAAGAAATCTTCGGCTTTTTCTTTTAAATATATCCACTACTTCATCTGCATGAATTTCTGTTCCATAGTGAATGTTCATGAGAGCCAAACCATTAAGTCTGTTTTCACTTGTAGTGTTTAGTATATAGTTTTTCAGTCTCCTTAGGCTCGAGAAAGACCTTTCTGAGGTAGCAGTGGATACAGGAATGGTAGCCAAGATTTGTAGTAATGTGTAAATATTAGGATAGAGGTTTTTATCGCACATATCTAGGCATTCCAAACTAGATTTCGGGGTAGGCGAGATACTTGTCATCACTGTTTCCATACTTCAAGTTCTGCTTTACCCACTGATATGTGGCTTTCGGGAAGCAGTGCCGAGTACATGGAAATTGCTTCTTCAATTTCAGAACTGGCAGTAAAATTTGAAGGTAGCACACCAGATAATGCTGATACTACTTTACGATGTTTGGTAAACCATTCAACCAATTGTTGAATTGTATGATCAAGAAATGGAATGAACAAATTAATTTTCTAATACGTGCATACATCCAATGCAGGAATGTTCGGTCTATTTAATTGTCTTCCGACGACGCGTGGCATTCGCAGTATACCACCATTTTCTTCCAGTAAAAAAATTGCGTCTTCATAGAGATGAAGATATTCGACGTCAGTGTTGTTTCTCAGGAGTTGTAAGACATTAATAACATCATCTACATGTTTGAATGCCGTGATAAGATCGATGTCAATTGTCTGTAATTGTTTTAATAGCGACAATGTATAGCTCATAACTTTTTGAAGAATCACTAAACACATCACAAAATCCGAAGATCGAAGCGTACTTAGCAATTGGGCGGCTTGTTGCGATGTTTCCTTATTGTGATTAAATTGGAGTTCTTCGAGAGCATTCACAATCGCTGAATAAATTTCCCTGAATCTTATAATAGCTTCATGTTTGTGGACCCACCGTATTTCACACATTGAGAGCAAGCTATTTTGGTTACCGACGGGTAGTAGCTCTTGAATTTTATCTTTCAACAAAGCAGTGCGTTGAGCAGAATGTCGAAAGTAGGAACCAACAGATTGCACAATTCCAATGCAATTTCGGACATTTCCTAATGAACATGAATCAGCAATAGCAAGGTTGAGAGAGTGTGCACTACAGTGTACATAAAGAGCAAGAGGACATTCTTGGCGAACATAAGCTTGGGCACCGTGCAAATACCCACTCATAGCTGCAGCCCCATCGTAACCTTGACCAACCACATGAGAACATTCAAGTTTATGCTTTTTCAGAGCTGTAATAATAAGATTTGCGAGACCGGATCCTGAAACATCGACCGTTGGAATGTACTCAAGGAACATCTCTTTAGGTATATGGTGTTTATTATCTGTAAAATCAACATATTGAAGACATAACGCCCTCGCATTCATAAGTGAATACACGCCCGATGTCGGTGGTTTCGTCAGCCAGAATCGCAAATAGTTTGGCTTTCTTTACTTCTTCAATTATTTTATGTTGAATTAATTCACCACAAATGTCAATTATTTCGTTTTGGATCTGAGGGCTTGTGTACAGGGTATTCTTCTGCGAACGTCCCATTACCACGCAAACTCTGCAGTATGCTCCACTTTTATATTCCGAATACGACAACCAGGGGAATCTCTCCAACCATTTCAATTGAAAGCGCAAGTTTCGTTTTGTGGAAATAGGAAACTTATAATCTCTGGGTGGGTTCCATGGCGTTTTTAAAATTTGGACTTTAAAATATTCATCCAAGATTTTTTCTTGATTCGCGTAAAAACCAACATCCAACTTAGCTACAGTTGTAAAAGATGAGGTAACAGGCAAGCTGGCCTGTTGCAGACTAGATGTAGATTCGGCAGTTGAAGGTATCGAACAGGGCACCAGCGACATGGCATCGATTTCGACATTCGGTATTGTGATTGAGGTCGAGGTCGAGGGCCCACTTGTCATCACAGTCTTCTTATCAGCATGCAAAGTAGCTGAAGCTTTGATAGCTAAATCCAAATTTGTTTCTTTATTAGAAACCCCTTGACTACACCACTTTTTCCCGTAGTCCATACCTTTAAGTTTATCACCCTTCCTTTTTTTCCCCTCCATTTTTCGACAGTAATAATGATTCACGTATCTATCCTTAACAAGGTCACCGAATAACACTGCACTAAAATTACTTACTTACACGGTACACTTAACTCTCTTCACTATTCGTTCACCACTTTTCACTTATATTCGCTTCGAGTTCGCATGGAACAATACCGCCGTAAGCACGGTCATGCGCCGCTTACATAGCAGCCCAGTAGTAGCCGTCCAGAAACTACCACAAACTTCCACAAAGCTCCGCTCATTCCGACCGAGGGGCGTGGCGAATAATCGAGAAACAACGCAAAGTTTCCATACGATACAAAATAGTTCGACTACTCGACAAGAGATGGCGTTACTGTGCGTAACGTCCACTAGTTCGGATATATATTCAATTCAAATGTAATAATTTAACTCTTTTCACTCCACGTATTTTTTCGGTATAATATTAGGTAATATTTGGCTTATTCCGGGGTATATATATATATATATATATATATATATATATATATATATATATATATATATATATATATATATATATATATATATATATATATATATAACCTGAACAAATTTTTTACAGATACATTGGGATTACCAAAAAAATTATGAAACAGTAAGATGTAATTTATGCAAAGATCTACTTGCCAAAGCAAACAACGTCAAGAGTGTTAATAAATTAAATCATCTCCTGATGATGCTAACATGGTTAGCGAAACGTGCGTCAAGCAGTTCAAAAAGCGTTTTGGTGTTAAGTGGTAAATCTTAGTTAGAGTTGAGCTTAGTAAAGTTTAGTTTGATCCATATGGACATCACAGGAATAATTTGTGCCAGTATTTGATTCTCTTGTTTCTTCATGTTTGCTGAAACCAGGAGAGACAACAGAAGCGTTTTGAAAAAAGCTTAGATGGGCGGAAGTTGATTCAAAGTCCATCGCAGGTTTCCCTATAAGTTTACTGACGATATCTGCAATTTAGAATATAGGGGGGTAGTATAACATAAAACCTCTGACTTGTACTTGTGAATACTAGTTGAACGAATTAGAAATTATTTTTGGGAATATAAGAACTAGAACATTAATATCAACAAATAATAAAAACTATTTACCTGAAGATAAGTTTGTAGCAGTTGCAATAAATTCCTGACCTCTTCGGTTTATAACTACAAAACTTGTTTTGATAAAATTTGGCAGTTTTTTCTTCACCTAGTATTCTTTTTTTTTGTTTTTGCTACACCACTCATAACTTCCAGTTTGGGTTCAAGATCTATTATCTAATGGTTCACAAAAAGTTAAAAGCGCGCTACAAACGAAAATTAATACTAATTTGTGAAGCCGAAAAATAAACAAAAATTGAAAATAACGTAAAACACTGATCTTAATCGTCTATACGCAGACTGAGACAACTGATCTTAATCGTCTATACGCAGACTGAGACAACTAAATGAATTTGGCCGAAGCTTGCGCAATAAAATCATGACGAATCACGTGATATTGCCGTTTAGGTTGCGGCGCCTTTCATACACGACGATTATTTGACGTTTGTTGTCATACTTACCACAGTTTGGTTTAAAATAGAAATAGTTATTCTATGTGGAACGTTGCAATGCAAAATTTAAAATTCAATTAGTTATTAAATATAAACTGTTATTTCTATTTTTCTTTTTCTTGTGGGATTTGTGGGGGCTCATATCCGATATGAGCCAATATTTTATGGTTGTTAACGAAAGTGTCGAGTTCCCATAAACTTCGCTAAGCTCCGTTTTAATCTCATTATTTGTTTTGTTTTTCAAAAACAAGTATTTATCACTGCTCGATATTCCTTTTTTTCCATTGTTAACAAAAGTTATTATATTTAAATGTTTGTCATTCATAAACTAAACTACGCTGCGACTTGATAGTTTGACAGTATTGTTTTACGAAATATATCGTTATTTCT
The DNA here is from genome assembly GCA_031761425.1 of Cosmopolites sordidus. Taxonomy (NCBI): domain Eukaryota; kingdom Metazoa; phylum Arthropoda; class Insecta; order Coleoptera; family Curculionidae; genus Cosmopolites; species Cosmopolites sordidus. The sequence continues at coordinate 300,736 of JARFXV010000960.1, forward strand.
ATATATATCGAATCGAATATAATATATCGAAATTATCGTATATATATATATATATATATATATATATATATATATATATATATATATATATATATATATATATATATATATATATATATATACCAGGTGTCCCATTAAGGATGCTGGGATGCTGGGACAATCAGATAATCTGGGAGATAAATTATTTAGTTTATAAATGAAACCGCGAGGTGGCGTTACATTCAACAATAGTTTTTTTGAAGTTTTGTTCAGTTTTTTCAAATAGATTGGTACAGCTTTTATTGCATGGCTAGAAAGGTAATTTAAAGAGGAATCATCCAGTGAAAACCCGAAATCGATATCTCTGACATGTTATGAGATATTTCGATTTTTCTGAAAAAAACAGTTATTATTTCAGATAAAAGATAATTCATCATTTCAGATAAAAGATTTCATTTCAGATAAAAGATAGTAATAATAACAACAGTCAAATAAAATTAACAGCACAACAGTCTAATAATTAACAGAATCTGAACTTTAACGCCTTTCTAAATGTTCAAAATGCCTTCCATCCTTAGAAATGCAAAGATTTATTTTTCGACGAGTACTAAAAACGGCAGCTTCAATTTTCGCTCTTGAAATGCTGGTTATTGAATTTTGAATTTTTTCAATCATGTTTTCTCGTGTGGTAGGACGAGTTTGAAAAACAAGGTCTTTTAGTCTTCCCCACAAGTAAAAATCGAGGACTGTCAAATCCGGTGAGCGCGCCGGCCACGAAAATAAACTACCCCGTCCTATCCAACGATTTGGAAACGAAGCATCCAAGAAGTTTCGAACCACCTGCGAGAAGTGGGCAGGGCATCCATCATGCTGGTACCACATTTGTCTTCTTGTTTCCAACGAAACATCTTCCATTAGTTCTGGCAGTCCATTGTGTAAAAAATTTAAATATGTTTCACTATTCAAATGTCCATTAAAAATAAAGGGACCAATAATTTTGTCTCCCAAAACACCACACCATACGTTCACACTCCATCTATTTTGGTGGTTGATTTGTAACATCCAGTGTGTTAGGTTCCATTCTAAGGATGGAAGGCATTTTGAACATTTATAAAGGCGTTAAAGTTCAGATTGTGTTAATTATTAGACTGTTGTGCTGTTAATTTTATTTGACTGTTGTTATTATTATTATCTTCGTTGTTGGCGCGTTGGCCTTTAAACACGCTCCAAATTAATATGGCACGAAGAATTAGGACCAGTCCTAAGCCTGTGTAAAGTGTGAAGGAAGGCAAACATTAGGTTAATATTTTTTTAACTTAATGCAGGTAGTAGTGAAATAATAACTGATTTTTTCAGAAAAATCGAAATATCTCTTGACATGTCAGAGATATCGATTTCGGGTTTTCACTGGACGATTCCTCTTTAAATTACCTTTCTTGCCATGTAGTAAAAGCTGTACCATTCCATTTGAAAAAACTGAACTAAACTTCAAAAAACTATTGTTGAATGTAACGCCACCTCGCGGTTTCATTTATAAACTAAATAATTTATCTCCCAGATTATCTGATTGTTCCAGCAATTGCCTTTTAAATGAATCCAAATTGAGGAAAATCGGTTAAGGCAAACGGACATTAGACGACTTTTTATCTCAATAGGTAAAACTCCCCCCCTTCCCTCTATTCGTGAAATTACGACAAAATGTCATCAAACAAAGTTGTAGGAGACAGTTTGCTAATTATAACTGAGAATTTTTCTTACTCGGTTAACACTTGAAAATACACAAAAAAATAATTTTTAAAATGTTTAGCTCGTCACGCCCTCTTGCGGTCGTTTTAGAAGCTTAAAAATATTTTTGGTGAATTTCTCATGATCATTTTTTGTACAATATTTTTTTTCCCAAAGCTGTGGGATAAATAGTTTTCAAGATACGGCCGCGATCCATCCTTAATGGGACACCTGGTATATATATATATATATATATATATATATATATATATATATATATATATATATATATCGCTTTCAAAATACTAGCAGCACCATCTCTAGCCTAGGCCAGGTACTTATCATACAGCCCTCGTATTTTGTGGTAAATTTTTCGAAGTTTAATCTTTTTAGTTTTAGTGTTCATGTGGGGAGATCTAATCTAAAAGTGTTATATTTGGTAAAAGATTGATTTTAATTTCTGATAGATTTTTTATGTTGCTTTTTTTTATAAAGTGTCTTACGCAAAGTTTTCCAAGAAGTGGTTTATTTTTAAATATTGAATAGAATAAAATGCTTTTTTAAGATAGATTTAATAAGAAAGTTAAGGAGTTGCCGTTTTACACCTTTTTCTGCTTTAAAAATACGTATTTTTTTATTAAAATCCCTGGATGGTGGCCGTGCTGGTAACCTTATTTTCGAAAATGTACGGATCACTGGCTCCGACAGACAGAAATGGGGACGTAAGGGTTGTTTGATAATCCCTGTTGGATTTTCTTTACTCGATATCCGACAATTTGTTTTTTTTTGTTACTTATACATTTAAATTGAATATGCGCCAAATTTTACTGCGAAATACTCGTTTTTTACCTGTGGATACCCTAGTTAACGAGTGTTAATTCTTTCTACACCGATTTAAAATATGAGTGAGGGGTCATTGGATTCGCAATGACATCTAGATAAGTGGGCGAAACTAAACCCGCACAAAAACAACTGCAAAAGTTATTAACAAATAAATATTCGCAAAAACGGATCTAGTTTTTCGCAAATAACTCCAAGATTATTAACGTTAGTGAAATTTTAACAAACTCCTTAAAGAGGAAGACATTTCCAATGAAAAAAATCCCAGAACTTAATCTTTATTATTAGTACTTTTAATTTAATGTTGAAAACAGTGCACCGCATATCAAGTAAATTTTTTTTTTATTATGAAATATTAATTTAAACATTTGAAAAACCTATGTTATCATCTAGACATTGGAAAGAAAAAATCCGGGTGAAAATAAACTTTTTCACTGATTTTTCATAAAATTATTAACTAAAATTATTATTGAGTTATTATTAACTAGTCCTTTTTAGTTTTTAACTAGAGTTTTCGTTGATATTCTAATTCGGATAATTGTTAAACCAAAGCTACTAAACTTATTTCGCTTCGTGGAGACATTATGGCAACTATACTTAATGAGACTATAACAATACGATATTTTTAATTGTTATAATCTATTACTTATTAATTATCGAAGGTAAGAAAAAACTAAAAAAATAAAAAGAAAAGCGATTTTTTAAAAAAATTATTGTTTTCAGATACAAAAAAGCTATTAAATAACATTAATCTGTCAATAACATATTTTTTGGGAACACTTGTTTAAACAAGATTTATAAATAAATAGACCGACTCATTATTTTTGCCCTTTTATTTTTTAGAGAATATTATGATTTAAAAAAATTCTTTAAAAACTTATTAATTGTTCATAAACATGTTTTTTATTTTTTTGTTGTTTATTCGATAAACAATTTATTATAAGCATTCTGCGATTGAGTTTATATTTTTTTTAAGATAAATAAAAAAAATTAAGAAAAAACAAATACAGCCATATGTAGAAAAATGTGAAGAAGAAAATTTTCTATTTTTTGCGGCATTTTTTTACTTACTTATATTCAATTTGTTTAGTTAATAACAGCTATATCTTTTAAACTATTAGATATACGGTAATTAGCATTTAAGACGATATTTTTTCAGTCTTTCAAATGAGCATAAGAACAAGTTTGTGACTAATATTGATTATTAGTTGCATGCACTTGTTTATAAAAATTGAAGATTTTCTTTATATTATTCAATTTTTCATGGCTTATATCTCATTAAATAGATCGATTTTATTAAGTAATATAATATCTATCAAAATATCAAATACATTTTTGACCAAACCAATAACTCTAATAGTTTAAAAATAAAGGTATAACAATCATCTGATTTGTATCCCGTTCCATTTTATTTTCTCATATTTATTATAATATTTCATAAGATTTTACTATTACAATTTATTCTATATATTTTTAATTAAAATAAATATGGTTTTCTAATAAAATCATGCAATTCAAGTGGGCTTTTTTCTAGTTTTCTCAACTTTATCTCTATATTTATTAAATTTGGACTATTTTTATTTATTTCACATATAATTATCCTTCTAATTATTTTAAATTAATTTAAAATTGCGCTAACATTAATAAGTTAAAATAATTATTTACGAAAAACTAGCTTAATTTTTTTTGAGAATTGTGAAAAGTTGCTGCATTTTTCTAGATGTGATTCCGAATCTAAATGTGAGCGTTCGTTCACATGTTATTTTAAATCGCAGTAGCACGAATTAACACATTTTTAAACTCGTGAACTAGATTAATAACAGGCAAAAGAAGATCATTTTATGGTAATATTTTACTCATATTTAGTTTAAATGTATAAGTAACAAAAAAAACAAATTGTCGGATATCGAGCAAAGAAAATCCAATAGGGATTATCAAACAACCCTTACGTCCTCAATTCTGTACGGCGAAGTCAGTCATCCGTCCTAAGACCTAAACCAATTTAAAGAACACGAAAGTTGGGAATTGTAAAACACTTATTCACCTAGTAGACACTTACGGCTGCGAAGAGACACGTGCTATTTTCTCGAAAAATTGTATCATTGCTTTTTGGATTTTTGGAAGTTTTCAGCCGCGAATACAAAAAGTGATTACAAGTTTTTAATCCGCTAATAGTGAAAACGCGAATAACGGAATCGTGAATAAGGCTCTGTACTAAGGACTGTAATAAAATAAAAGATGTCTCGGTAATTCGAAGGATGAAATAGATCAACATGAAAAATTTATGACATTAGTTGTCAAGATTGCAATCAAAGGTATATTGGGCAAACAAAAAGATCCATATTGACAAGATTTGTTATGGGTATAAAGAATATATTGCTCACATTAGAGAGGAATGAAACATTTTGAGTTGCCTAATATGCACAGGAGCATGAATATTATTATTATTCACGTATGGGCCCTGGTGGACCACGCGAAGTACAATTAGAGGCGTTTGTTGTTGTTAGCCTTCCTTTGAGCCCATACTAATTTCATTCTTTCGCTATGAGCTTTTTTCCTTTCGTCAGACCAAGTTGTTCCAGTCTTCCTACATTTTTCTCTCTGGCCAACCTTCCAAACGTTAACCTTGTGTCTGAAACAACCTCTATCCTGAATTTCACTTTGTGTAATATTTGCTGATCTTAGGTCCTCTTTAATTGCCGCAATCCATTTAATTATTTCTACTTTAGCTCTACTCCTATTTTCATAAAATTCGACTATTTGTCTAGTTAGCCTACTCGGATTCATCCGTTTTATGTGTCCGTAAAACTTAAGTCTTCTTTTTCTCATATCGCTATGTATATCTGTGTATTGTTTGATTTCTTGGTTTTCTCGAAGTCGGTATGTTGTGCTATTTATTTGTTTGGGGCTTAGGATTTTTCTTATGATTTTTCTTTCCTTCTTTTCATGTCCTCGATGTCCCTCTTTCTATTCAAAATGAGCGTTTCCGCAACATATAGACATCCTGGCTTAATAACCGTGTTGTAATGTCTCAGTTTTGTGTTTTTAGATAGGCATTTTTTGTTGTAAATATTTTGTGTAAGCCTCAATGCCGTTTCCATTTTTTGACATCTACCCTTATTGGCCGCTTTTTCCAACCCATTTTCCATGATTATTTCACCCAAATATTTGAATTGAGAGACTCGTCTGATGTTACCATATTTTGTTTTTAGAAATGGTGTTCTTAGTCTGTTGCAGGTCATGTATTGTGTCTTTTCAAAGGATATTTGGAGTCCTACCTTTTCTGCTGTTTCTTTTAGGATTTCAATCTGTTTTTGAGCCGTTAATACATCTTGAGCTAAAATTGCTAGATCATTAGCAAATGCCATACAATCAATTTTGATGTTGGTTCTCCCCAGTTTAATGGGCTGGTCAATATTCAGTGCCGACTTTTTTTCACGCCACTCCTGTATTACTTTTTCTAGAACACAGTTAAATAAGAGTGGCGAGAGTCCATCCCCTTGTCTCACACCAGTTTTAATTTCATGCATTGTTAGCATGAATATATTATAGTTATTAGTAATTTAAGACTTAAAAGTGTAAATAATAAAAATACTTTGGATGCGTATAAAAGTATTCAAATAGAAAAATGTAAAACACTATAAACCGTGATTAAGGGCCTATTTCATTCAGTCAACTTTTTCAATTATTAACGTTACATTTAAGTTAACTTCGCGGTTCATGATTTTTACACGCTTCATTAGGAACGCCTGTCATATAAATAGAACATAGTTAAGTTTCATCTCCTGATTATGCTAACATAGTTAGCGAAACATACGTCGATAAATTAAAAAAAAAGGGCGATTCGAGTTTAGTATTTGACACTGAAGATTCCAATAGAAGAATTGAAGTTTTTTGTAACAATAAATTAATAATTCATGGTCTACAGTATTTTCTTGGAGACATAATATTTATATAAATCTATAACCACATAAAATTTTAAACGTCTCGTTTTTGTCTACTTAGTTTTTATTGAATTATCGTCTACTTTATTATTCCATGTCAGGCCTGGTATTTTCAAGGCATATTCTTAATTTTCCCTTTCTACTGACGACGTCTAATACCGTTCCAAGGTAAAATGATAATAATCCATTTATCATTACATATTTATTTATTTTTTTGAAATTGTGGATTATTTTTTAGGTTGATGTAAAAGTTCGTTCAATTTTTGGCGGTAGATGGCATTGCATTACCAAACTAATATAAATGACGTTTCAATAGGTAGTTTGGGATTTAAATTTAGCGCCGTTTTTAGCGCCAGTTTTTAACACTTTACTTAGACATTTGATATATTGCTCGTGTCATCTAAATACCCGGCCATTTAATTATGGATCATTTTACGACGGAAGAACGTAATAGAATTGTACAAACTAGCAAAGTTAAATATAATGCATATTTTTGTAATAAAATTATGTTTTCCCACGAAGCTCATTTCCAACTCACAAGTTATGTGGACAAGAAAACTTGTGGGATTTAGGGATGTGAAAATCCTCGAGTGATTGCAGAAGAACCTTGACGTCCTCTTCGACTAAGTTTTTGATAAAAATGACTATAGTGAAACGGTAAATGTTAATGGCAAACACATATTTTTTCAACAACATGACGAACTTCCACGTCTCTACTTTTTTACTAGGATAGAGCGGGGCTAGTCGAGCAACTTTTCGCTTCATCTCCCATAACTTTAAGAATATGCATCGGATTTAATTGATTCTTATTTTGTTAGGTTCGTGATTTACTATTCTCCAAAATATTTAGCGGTGCAAAAACGATCCGATTGTCCTACTAGTGGGACTAGTTGAGCATGGGCATGGGTCTAGTTGAACAATGGCTAAAATGGACTTGATGACTGTATAGAATGATCTGAATATAAAATAATTGTAATCAACAAGCAAATATTTCAATTCTTCTATTGGAACCTTCGGTGTGAAACACTAAACTCGAAGAGATTTACCACAAAACACTTTTTGAAACTTCTCGACGAACGTTTTGCGTTTTTTTATAGTTTTAGAAAAACCACTACTAACCAAACACCACCACTTCTAGATATATTCCTAATGATTCGAATCATAGCTTTCAAAATAAGATGGCTAGTTTAAATTGTATGGTAAATAGATTAATCAATTTTCCTTTAAACAAAGATAATTATAACAAAGAATTAAAATTAATTAGAAAGGTATCCGAAGTAAACGATTATAATAAAAACATTTTATATAACATAATACATAACACTGAACATAAATTAATAAGAAAACATAAGTTTAATTTAAAAAAAAATTACCTCACGTTGGGGTGAAGAGACAACGTTAAAATTCGTGCAGGAGTATGGAGCTCGAGATTGTTTGTATAATACAAAATTACCTATTTATAAAAATAAACAAGCCCGAGAAGCGGCTCACAAGGAAATAGAAAACATTATGGCGATTGAAGGATTTGGAACGCAAGAAAGTAAAAATATAATTTGAACTCTTCGCTCGATATATTACCAGGAATTTGGAAGATTAAGGATTCGAAAAGTCCGGAGTAGGAACAAATAGTATATACGTCCCTCATTTAAAGTGGTTTCATGAGATGCATAAGTTTTTATACCACGTGGAAAGTAAAGGCGAGGCAGAAGCTAATATATATTAAATTTGGCAAAACAAATTTCTGTTTTCAAAATTTAAACAATAAAAAAAAAAAAAATTGCCATAAATCTTCCGTAAAACAGTTAAATTATAATAATTTTGGTAATCTCTTCCCTAAGATATGGTTCGAGTTTTCGTAACAATATTCCCTGCTTTGGAAAACAGCCTTTCCGCTGGCGCAGAAGAGGCCATCATTGGGAGGTGCTTTAGAGTCAACTCGGGTAGCTTAGCAAAAGCTCCTATGTAGTTCTTCCATACAGTGAGAGAATCTGCTTTAAGACTCGATAATGGAGCCTCAATATAAAGGTCTAATTCTGTAAGTATTTTATGGAAAGTTAAAATTAAGTCGATCGAATTAAAAATTATGATGTCTTAGCTTTTTCGAAAATGGTTTTCTAAGTATAAAATATAGGATACATATAGCTCTGGTAAAAAGTAGTGATTATTATTATATCATGCGATCTTGCCAAGGTACAGGCCGACTGTCATGAAATGTTCATACATTTCGTCCCTTGTTTGTCTAGCATACGTTGAGGAGTGATTACTTCCAGTTCTGGGCATAGAAACCATTAAGTTAAAAGGTTTAAAAATACGAAATCTGCTTACAAGGATCCCAAAACCATTCTCAACAATTCTTCTGGCTCGAAATAAGCGGTAACTGAATATTTTATGTTTTTTCTCTAGTTATTTTTGAATAAGGCTTCATTAAATACGGCTTTAATGGGAATTCCTTATCATCGACTGAGATACCTCCATCCGGAAGCAGATTGCTTTCTAAAGCTTGAAACCGTGTCGACTGCTGAAACACACCTCCATCTGACTGCCTTCCATTGCTTCCAATGTTGATGTACCGAAAGCAGTAATTATTATCAACAACAGCTAACAAAAGTATACTATTGGTCCTTTTATAATTATAAAAATCGCTGCCACAATCTGCAGGAGCCTGTATGACTATATGTTTTCCATCAATGGCTCCATAACACCGTGGAAAATTCCTTTTGTCACGAAAACCATTCTCAATTCTCTTAAATTGTGTTGAATCTTGTAGTAATTGGTAGCTGAAATTTAAAAATATATGTTTTATTTATTCATCTATCTGCATCAACATTATTTTTTTCTAATTTTTTTACTTTTCTTGTTTTTCTTTTAATTGTTAAAAAGTATTGTCTTAATATGTTATTATATGTCTTATATGTAAAATTAGTTTGCAAATCAATATATATTTAGACCTCTAAATTTCGCAAAAATATAATTTTGCATTGACTTTGTTGTAGGTACCACCTAATGAGTTAAATAAGTATGTGGAAAAAGATATCGAGAATTACACCGGAGATTAATCACAAACTGGAAATGTTAAAAACCTGCCATTACCACGACGTCGTACTAAAATTCAAAAATTGTCAGGCATAGTTCACGAACTTAACTGAAAGGGTAATAACATAATCAAATGTCGGTAACCAATTTGATATTTTTAGCCAAAGTGTGGCGATACAGTTGTCACATTTGTCACCGTATAGTGTCACAGTTGTTCAAGATAAAACATTATTTAAGCTTCGAGAGTTAGATTATGAAAACAACATCAGACAGCAACCAACGTACACCATCTTCAGTAAATAAACAGTTATTTTTGGCGCAATCTCTAAAGTATGCAAATCTTCCAGATTCAGAAGCATATCTAATAAGTAACAGTACATATTTGCCATACAGCAACAACGAAAGTACTTTAGAACAGCTGCCGACACATCATCTGCGCCGTCAACTATTACATCTGATGTTTTAGCTAGAGCTCTTGCTAGTATACAGCAACGACGGTCTTGATGTTAGTTATCATTACTTACATATCACTATGTTATTACTTTTAAAAATTATAATAAAAACAGCTTATCGATATTCTATATGCTTATCTTAATGAATTATTTTACTTATTCATAAATTACATTACACACCTCCGTAATGACATTTAAAACTGTTTCCAGTTGCTAAATATGATAACGTAATTTGTAGATTTATTCAAACGGGAATAGCCTCACGCATAACTGTGTCTTTTTCTAAGAGGACGTTCGATTTTTTACAATAATACTTCAAATAGCTCTTTTAAAATTCTCATGCAATTTCGAAACTCATCCTCGTCTGCCATCTGTTGCTTCCAATTTCTCACTCATTTTCGCTTTCTTTTCTTTATTTCACTATTAATTTTTGATGCTCTTTCTTCCCATAAAAGTAAAATACATTTATTAATCGTGGAACGAATTTTCACACATCGATACATTTTCAACCAACTAAACGGAATATGTGTTGTATGAATACTGCTGTATGCGTAAGCAGTTACTTGTAGACTGCTCGCTTTAGCTACTATGCACATATAAATGCGGCCTTACGCTCGAGTACCCTTCCACTCTCTCAACCTTTTGTTACCTACTTTCGCGCTACTAGTCAGTTTAAGAAATACTATGTTGATCCCGTTGAAATTTCACGCAAAACAGTGGCGGCTCGTCAGGGGACGCGGGTGAAGCACCGCTTCACCCACAATTTCCGAAACAAAAACTTACATTTTATTTTTTATATAAAACATAATTGGTATAATAATTTATTTAATTACGTATACATTAATACATCAGCATTATAATAATTAATGCCAAATTAATACAATATTAACAATTATATGAATTATACAATATACAAACGTAGCGTATTCTTAAAGAATAGAGCGACGACTGCGGCGAGCGGCGAGCGGCGAGCGCCGTTGTTCAGTTAACTAAACAGTCAGAAAACTCTAACTCGTATGAGATGCCTGGGAAGCGCAACCAGCACGATCGATAATACCGCTGCCAAATTCCAAATTTGTTTACGGAGGTTGCCATGGTAACGTACGAAGCCGTCTTCTAAATACGTGAGGTAAAAATAGAAAACGGCGCGGCGCGTGGATGCTGCTGCAGCAGGCTTTATTGCACGCGTTTCGTTTCCTTAAGAATAAAATTTAGTGAATTTACATCGTATCGCGCCGTGCGGGTGGCTGTTAAAGTTTTTGAAAATGTTTCCATTGTACGATCCGGTGTGCATTTTGTTGGAAACACCATTTTCCAGATGGAAAAACGATGACAAAAAAGACTTTCTGCATACAGAGGGACCTAACACCAAACCTTTTCTTGAAATAGAAAAACAAGGAAAATCAAAAGACAGAGTTTTCGTTCGAAAGTTTCGCAATGAGTGGTATGCTGATTATAAGTGGTTGTGTGGAAGTGTTTATTTGAAGAAACTGTTTTGTATGCCCTGTTTGACAGTAGGTGTAAAATCAAGTGTGTGGAATAAAGAGGGTTTTAACAATTTTCGAAACGTAACAAGGGGTTTTAGTAGACATGAAGCTTCTTCAGATCACATTCACTGTGCATTATCGTTTGCCAAATTAAAGAAAAACCTCAACACAATTGAAGACGCGTTGAAGGAAAATTCCAGGTTGTATTTAAACATGATCAATGACAATGTGCTTTTAAATAGAAGATTCATGCAGTTACCTATTCGCGCCACTGTTTATTTAGGAAAACAAGAGTTAGCATTTCGAGGGCACAACGAATAATCGGGGGATAATAATCCTCGGATAATCGGGGAAATTTCAAAGAACTTTTGGACTCTTATATATCAGTGAGCAGTGTGGACATTCAAGAACACTATAAGAAGATATCCCCCATTTTTTCTGCAAATTTAAAAACAATCCAGAACGAATTGATAGATTGTATTTCGGATTACATCGATGAACATGTGGATCGTGAAATAAAAGACAATGATTTTTTTTCTATTCAAGTCGACGACTCAACGGACATTCTTCAGAAATCTCAGTGCAGCATTATACTTCGATACGTTAATAGTGCGGGAAAGTTAGTTGAGCGGTTTTTGGCCTTCTTTGATGTTAGTATCGACCGAACAGCGGATGCTCTTTTTGATTTGGTGACTAAACATATTGAAAAATACGATTTCCGTTCAAAATTAGTAGGACAATGCTACGACGGCGCTAGTGTCATGTCAGGACATATAAATGGTCTCCAATCAAAAATAAAAACCGAAGCTCGACAAGCCATTTTTGTACATTGTGCATCTCACCGTTTCAATTTAGTGCTTCAGCAGAGTTGCAGTACTATTCCACAGTGCCGTATTTTTTTCGCAAACGTGAATAGTTTCCCGGCTTTTTTTCATCATTCTACAAAGAGAACTCAAGTAGCTGACACAATAATGAAAAAAAGGGTACCCACATCTGTTTCAACCCGTTGGACATCGAATTCTAAGATAGTGAATGTGATTGATAATGAATGGGACGGTTTAAAAACAGTTTTTACTGAAATTAGAGACGACAAAACTTCGGATCAAAGTTCAATAACTCAAAGTGTGGGCTTCTTAAATCATCTCAATAATTTTGAATTTGCTCTACTCAGTGCTATTTTTAGTGACATTTTCAAAATGACTGATATTCTGTTTGATGTGTTACAGAAACGTTCACTTAACATTAATCTTTGTATAACACAAGTTAGGAATACTCAACGTCTTTTAAATGGAAAAAGAAATGACGAAAATTTAAAAAAACTTTTTGATTCAGTCAGTGTAAAAGTGTCAGTACCAACTAATTATCGTGAGGGACGAAAAACTTTAACGACTGAAGAAATCTTTGAAAAATTCAAAGTGTTATATTACGAAATTTTAGATACTATCTCTGGACAAATTGACACACGATTTCAAGACATGGATAAACTTATTTTCGTTACACTCATGGACAGAGCACGGTTTGCAGAGTATGCAAAAACATTTCCTTTAGAGTCAGTCAATAATTTAAAAGCATTTTTTCCCGACCTATTTCCCGATATATCAAGGCTGAAAAATGAATTAACCTTCATTTATAATGATGAAAATTACCACAAAATTCAATTGGATCGAATGTTGGAACTTTTACACGAGAATAGAGATATCTTCAAGGAAGTTTCCAGATTATTATGCCTGATTGTGACGATTCCCTCGACTAGTGTCTCAGTTGAACGTAGTTTTTCCTGTTTGAGAAGAATCAAGACATTTTTACGAAATTCAATGACAGAAAACAGACTAAGTAATTTGGCGAAAATTTCTATTGAAAAAGGACTTTTGAACGAACTTTTAAGTGTGGAACCATTTTATGAGGACATTATTGAAAGATTTGCAGCTTTAAAAGACCGAAGAATTGACCTTACATTTAAAAAATAGAAACATTATGTGCGGTTGCAGATCTTGCAGTGCCCCTACGTTAGTCGCTGTTGAAGTGCGGGTGAGTAAGCTATTTTTTTTTATGTTATTGGTATGTTTTTATACATTTTTGGATTTGCTGCTTATGATATACCTATTATTTTTCATGCTGCGCTTCACCTCCTATTTAGACCACGAGCCGCCACTGACGCAAAAAATATTGAAACTGAATTGAATATCGATGTGAACTTTGTTGAAGTATTTAAGGATCTTCAATTTTTTTGTTCTTAAAGAATACTTCCTAAAGAATAAGATGATATTCATTATCACATTGGACTTTTGTTGATGGATTTTTTTTCCAAGCATTTTTCTCAGCATTAGTAATTTGTACATCAGCACAATCATGCCCGTTGTACACATATGTATGTATATACTTTACACTATGAACACTTGAACACAGTTCAACATTAATATGAGCTTTAAAATACAATCCTTTGAACCTCAAATTGATTTTCTTCGAATTTTTTGACTACTTATAAATCGAGTGTTTTAGAGAAAATAATCCATCCGAAAAAAACGAAAACGAAACAAACTTTGTTATCAAATCTGTTCTCAAAACTAAATATAAAATTTGACAAGACAAATTTCTGTTTTTAAAATTTAAACAATAAAAAAAATTAAAATTACCATAAATCTTCCGTAAGAGAGTTAAATTATAATAATCTTGGTAGTCTCTTCCCTAAGATATGATTCGAGTTTTCCTAACAATATTCCCTGCTTTGGAAAACAGCCTTTCTGCTGGCGCAGAAGAGGCCATCATTGGGAGGTGCTTTAGAGCCAACTCGGGTAGCTTAGGAAAAGCTCCTACGTAGTTCTATACAGCGAGAGAATGTGAGTTAAGACTCGATAATGGAGTCTTAATATAAAGGTCTAATTCTGTATTTTCGACCCTTGATGTGCTAGGTACTATTATCTTTCCATGGCGAGCTTGCCATATATCTTGCTCGTTGACAGCCGCTGCATATGAAGGAGATGGTTTAGAACTGACCGCGATAGATGGCAGAACTGAAGCTTCTCCGTTTTCGGTGTTTAAACATTTGCTAATATAATTTATTGCTTTCGACAAGGCTAACGCCTCATCCAAATGAATGTTTTTGAATCTAGGATCCAAAAATGTTGCAACTGAGAAAAGGTGCATTATTTGGATGTTGTCGAATCTTTTGCTTAATTCTGTTTGCAAAGAATTTTTCAATGGATTTACCAAATAGCCCGTTGGTGTTATTGTGTCTAACATTGTTCTCAAACATTTTATAATGGATATTGCTATACTAGCTGTAATATATTTTTCCGCAGCACTCATTTCCTCGGTGACTTTTTGAAAAGGCTCTAACATTTTTTCAATTTCTCTCAGCACAACAATTTCATTACCTTGAAGCATTTGAGTGAATTATCAAAATAGATCCTATAGTGCTACTCATTAACACGAATCCTTCAATCATATATAATTGCGATTCCCACCTTGTGGACATGTCCCCCATCAAAGGTTTCAGTTTTTCTTCGGAAATATTTTAACGCATTTGTGCTTGTCGAAATTCTTCATCGCCGACATCAGTCTAGTGGAACCAAGTCACGATTTTGCGGACTTTGTCTGGGAAAAGTTTTATATCAGTTGAAGTTATTGAATTTTCGACTACCAAGGACTGAACTTGTTTTGCGGGGCCAAAAGTTTTTTTAATAGCTTTAACAATATTAGCGCCATTGCCAATAGTAACGCTAACAGTTTTTTCGTGAGACAAATTCTGTATGCTGGTCATGAAGTGGTTCGCATGCAATGTTAGGCTTATGCCACATTACGGATTTTTCCCGCTTGTGGTTAACTGCTATAACCGCGAAACCGCTCGAGACGCACACACTGTGATTAAAAACCGCGGAACTGCCCGCGATTTTCATAGTTTGAATATGGATTTTAAGAGAACAGTATGTATTGTTGCTCTAATACTAAGAAATACTCGTAGTGCATGCGCGCTAACTAAGTTCTATTGGTTTATAAATTATGGCGCGATTTTTACCTGTGAGCCATTATGTAACATTTCATTGTGTTAGTTTTTTGATTACGGCAGTTTAGCCGTAGTGCGGGCTAAGGCTTAATTGACTTCATTTTAAAGCTTTCTATGAAGTGCACTCTAATGCCTAAAATAAACTAAAAACTGCAAATTCTTCCATTCATCTATTGTGAGGTAGACGTTTTTAATTAATCGTAATTTTTTTTATCACACCGGCTTTCTTTTCTTTATATTTACAGTCTATGAGATCTGTAACGGTTTTACGGCACGGAACCTTGTACAAAGAAGTCCCTGTCTTCAGCAACTTTTTGAAACCTAGTTTTTCTATGATTTCGGATATGTTATTCTTTTATTTTTATCACCATCTGAGCCATATTCTAAAATCTTCGAAAAACATGCTTCAATCTATGATCTAGCACGCTTCAGCGTTGAAGTTACAGCCTCAATTCCTGTAGCGGATGAAGATGGTATCGTTGCATCAAGGGATGTTTTTGGTCCATATGTTGTTTAAAATTTGTAGTATTACATGTTTTTGGCTCTTTTGGGTAGTATTTGTATTTTCCTTTGGCATCAATATTTTTCATTACAAAATACATCCGCCAGCCGGTTTTAGGAGTTTTGTCGTTAGAAAACATTTTTAATGTTTATCAATCATCACTTTTCAATAAAGAAAATCAAAAACAAAGCTGTTAGAAAAATACGAAACTGTTTAACTAACGGAATAAAAATGTTCTCTAGTCTGTACCGTTTTACCGATGGTACCTATTCCTACCTATACATACAGATGGTGCTGTTTGATCGATCAATTTCTTCCCGTTCACAGAACGGGAACAAATTTCTTCCATGCAGTGCATAGATGGCGCTGTTTATAAAAACGATTAAAATGATTTAATCGATTAATTTAATTATCGAAAAAAATAATCGATTAATATTAAAAATTGATTTTTTTTTCACACCCCTATCAATAACCCAGAAGTAAATTTATAATTGAATTCTTTTATATCATCAACGATAAGATAGACAGCTTATATTTTTGTAAGCAAAACAAAATGTGTCTAAATTTAGAATTGTAGGTGGAATGATCGGAATATAGACCTTTATTTCAAGAAAATTTAGATGGAGTATATAATATATATATATATATATATATATATATATATATATATATATATATATATATATATATATATATATATATATATATATATATATATATATATAAAAGTTAAGAAAGTTCACCCGTGCTCCACGCCGTGCTTTGCCATTCCTTCATCCGCCATCCAAAGCGCTAGCCTAACCCGTGACCCGTCTAACATCGAGTAAGTACCAATTAGACGGGTCACGAACGGCTTCGCACAGTCTGACTACACTGCGACCGTTTACCGCAGGATGGCGTGGCTGAAAGTGATTGCAGCCTCCATTCGACATGGCCAATTTAAATGGTCAAGACTCTAGTCGTTCCTTTATCCGCTTTTCAGGTGCACAGCTTGAGCCCAACTGATCTTAAAGCTTGAAACCAAACCGGTCTTGGGAGACGCTTGCTGGCGCTTTGGATGGCGGATGAAGGAATGGCAAAGCACGTCGTGGAGCACGGGTGAACTTCCTTAGCTTTTTAATACTTTTCTCCACGGGCCCAGTTTACAATTTTTTGATCATATATATATATATATATATATATATATATATATATATATATATATATATATATATATATATATATATATATCAAGATTAATTCTTCTATTTGAACCTTCGGTAAAAGGTTCACTAAACTTGACGGTAAAACACTAAACTAAAAACGGTAAAGCACTAAACTTGAAGAGATTTACCACTAAACTCAAAATCACTTTTTTTGAATTGCTCGTCGCACGTTTCGCTAGCCACGTTAGCATCATCATGAGATGATTTAGTCTAATTCTAAAACTAAACTATGTTCTATTTATATGAAAAACCCTACCTTACGAAGCGTGTAAAAAATATGAACAGTGAAGTTTACTAAGCCTTACATTAATAATTGACAAAGTTGACTGAACGGGATAGGTCCTTTTCCTCGGTTCATGATTTTCTTACATTTTTCTATTTGAATGCTTTCATATGCACCCAAAGCCCTATTATTATTAACACTTTTAATTAGTCTTAAATTACTAATATCTATACTGTGGTCGTGTTCTAGATTTTTTATTTCTCCCATTTCTCATGTGGGCAATATGTTCTTTATATCTTGTCAATATGGATCTTTTTGTTTGCCCAATATACCTTCGATCACAGTTTTGACAATTAATTTTGTAAATTCCCGACTTTTCATGTTCCTCTACTTTATTTTTTGGATTACCCAGAACTTCTCTTAATTTATTATATGTTTTTGTTGTACATAGCCTTGCTAGGGCGTTCCAGCACCAGGTGGTGATGAAAACTATGCCGTCGGTGTCAGGGTGAGGCTGTTCCATGTATTAATACTGGTAGTGGGCGCAGTAGTGGCGTTAGTTTTACTTGTAGTTTGACCTGTACGGCAATATGAACCAGAATAGGTGTCGAAATCCTGTGACGAAAAAATGCCATTAGATGGTTAAGCAAGATTAATCAGTTGGGTGAAATTCATTGGTGGTCAGAATATGATCGAGCTTATTTGATGCAGGCGAAACTGGAGATACCATTATGACTTTTCCGGGATGGAATGGAAGGCGAACATGGAAGAAGGCGTTTCGCCGGGAACATGATTTCGCGCAACTGCTCAGTTAAATGTCGGCGAGAGTTAAACTAGAAAGCGAAACTATGGCTCACTGTTATCACAATAAAATGGCGCTAATGAAGAGGTGTGAATTAGGTGGGACAAAAGGGTTGTCTTGTCTCATTCACGGATTACCTTCGGGATTGCAGGTGAATGCTAAGACGTTTAACAGTAATATAGCCGGCGAACTGTATGCTAGGTGCTTGTCTTTTTTTTGATAGGTTTCAACAGCCTTCCACAAGTGGACCTGGCGACTTGACAATGATAAATTCAGGTGGTCCATTGGGTGGTGTCCAAGGTTGTGAGAAAACAAGACAAGATCCATAGACCGGATCAAATTAGATTTTACTATAATTGCTAGAAAGTAGGAAACCATGTTGGTAAGAATTGTCATAAACCCAAGGTGGAGATGTGCACGCAGTGTGGTCGTATGGGACATGACCGATTCTCCAGTCCACAACGGCGACTGGGCGCAGGTGGATCTTCGGCTGATACCAAGGCGATTGTTGTGGAGTAGTCTTATAGCCAGATAAGATTAAATGATTCTACTAACAGAGCCTATCAGAAAATGGTAATTACAAAGGATGGCAGAAGGATTATTGCTTATATTGATACTGATAGTGAGCAAAATATTTTAAGGCGTAAATGTTTTGACACATTCGGCGACTGACAGATCAAACCATTGTGTATGATCCTTAAAGGTTTTGGTGGCGGTGTGTGCACTGTGAAAGGCGAGATATGTTTACCGATTACAGTGGATGGAGTTGACCTTGATGTCCAAGCCTTAGTTGTTCATTAGGCAGATCACTGCTATCACGCGAGTTTCCAGTTCCAACGAATGTGCATGGCGTGAGACAATTTGTTGGACTGGCGAGTTATTTTAGAAAGTTTGTGAAGGATTTTGCTATTGTATCGAGACTCGTAACAAATTTGATCAAAAAGTAGGTTTCATGGCATTGGAGTGACGGCGAACAGCTGGCTTTTGATAAACATAAGGCGTTACTTATAGAGAGACCGGTGTTGGCCTTATATTATATTATAGTGATGCCGAGACAGAGTAGCATACAGATGCTAGTCATTTAGGCGTCACAGGCATTCTTATGCAAAAACAGGCGAATGGAGGGGTAAAACCGAGTTCTTACTACAGTAGGGCAACAATAGTAGCTGAGCAATCTTGGTACAGTTATAACTTAAAACTTTGACGATAGTTGGGTCGGTCAGGGGTTTTCGTGTTTAGTTTACTTGATTAGCACCCATTTTAAGGTCGTGACTGATGGCGCGGCTGTTAGAATAATTATGGCAAAAAGGGCTCTACTTTCCCGAATAGCTAGGTGGTGGATGGCTTTACAGGAGTATGATTTGGCTGTGGAGTACAAAGCGGGCTCTAAGATGCAACATGTAGATACCCTTAGTCAAAATTCTATCAATGTTTGTTTGGTGAGCTTGAACGAAGATGACTGGTTTTTGACAGTGCAGCTGTAGGACCTAAAAGCACAGGCATTGGTGACTAACCTAGTAGAAAACACAGCTGATGAAGGCGTAAAAGCTGTGTATAAAGTGATACAAAGGCAATTGTACAGAAAAACTCTGCTTGGTGAGCTATTGTACGTACCGGCTATGGCAAGATTTTCTTTGGTACATAAACATCCAGATAACATCGGTCATCCTTGTTTTAATAGATGTCTCGGTTTGCTCAAGGATACCTATTGGTTTCCTAAGATGAGGCGTTTTATTGAGAAATATGTAAGGTCGTGCTTACATTGTGCTTTTGGTAAAGACAATCACGGTCGAGCCCCGGGTCTATTGCATTTTATTGAACAGGTGGCGATACGTATGAAAATACGGTGCATATAGGTCATGTTGGGCCGAAGCAGAAAGGGTAATCAGTATGTGCTCATTGTAGTTGACACATTTTGTAAATATACCTTGGCAAAGGCAACAAGATCATTGCAATCCTCTGAGGTGATTCTCAAATTGAGGGAGGTATTTGGCGAATTTGGGTAACCTGAGCGAATAAATTCTGATGGCGAACTACCGTTTACAAGCAGACTGTTTGCTGACTTCTTGGCGAAGAAGGTTATTAAAGACGTGTTAAACTCAATTGCTACACCAAGCGCGAATGATCAGGTGAAAAAGTAAAACAAGCAAAGCTCTTTTGGATGTAATTGAGGTGAGTTCAGAATCAGATGATAACTGGGACGAGAAATTGTCGGAAATAGTGTGGGGCATTAATCATGCTTTTTTCTTTATTTGGGTATTTCGCCACGATCTAAAACTCAAAAAATATCAAAGATATCTGTTCTTATGTAAATAAAGAATCACTGGATAAAAATAAAAAAAAAACAAACGGAGACAAATTTCACAGTGATTCTTGTTTGTAATAAATTTACCTAACGAACAAAATCTTAAAAATATAAAAATGTTCTAAAAAAATATACAAACTTTTAACGTTAACGTTTCGGGAAGTATTCTCCTCCCGTTCTCAAAACGAATCTGCAAATAAAGTATATTAATTTGTATAAATTATGAAAAGATAAAAAGTAAATATATTTTTTGTATATGTCAATGATACTTACATTGACAATTAGTTTTTAATGACAGTGACATACTACCAAAAAAAAAATATATATAAGTGAGGTTTACCGTGTGATTGTGATTATTTATTGAAATTCTTAAATGTTTTTAATTCTATTATTTAGAATCGGGAACCATATTGAATTTAATTCTACCGAAGAAATAGTAATAGAGTTATTTTTATTTAAATTAATTATAGTTGTTTCTTTTAATCTTCTGTATTTTGTAACCGATTCTTTTAATACCGTTTTGGAATTATTCCAATTGATTTTATGACCCGATTCCCATGCGTATTGACAAATTCTAGATTTATTAAAATCATCCTTTCTAAGAAGGTTTTTCTCTATTTTTCTCTTTTACTCTAACATGTAACGGTCTAGATATCTCACCTATATAGAATTTGCCACATTCGGAGGGAATTTTGTAAACCACATTTTTGGTATTTTGTTGTGTGTTGTTTGGTTTAGTTTTTGTTAATAGAGATCTAAGAGTATTTTTTGTTTTAAATATCGTTCTTATGTTGTATTTATTTCCTACTCTTTTAATTGTGTCAGAAATACCGCTGATATAAGGAATTGTGAGGTTAATTGTTTGAGAGTTATTATTATTGTTATTAATAACTTCTCTGTTTTGTCTGGTATCAAAAGTTTTAAACGATATCTATAAAGTTTTTTGTAATTTGTTTCTTTTTGTAGTGTATTACTGTCGGTACAATAATTACTATTATTTTAACAAGAAATGTTAAGCTATTTTTAGAATGTTGTAGTTTAATATATTTACATTCTAAATATAATAGAAATATAATATAATATAATTAGAAAATGATTATTATCAACAAAATTTTGGACTAGCAATGGGTTCTTCCCTTTTTTCTTTGATGAGTAATATTTTTATGGAGTAACTCGAGAATGACATATCAAATAAATTTCTTAAAAAGCCAATAATATGGTTTAGATATGTTAATGATATTTTTGCTATATGGCAACATCGCATTGACGATCTAAATATTTTTTTACAAGATATAAATTTTCGAGAGCCGACAATTAAGTTTACTTTAGAGATGGAGAAGAAGAATAAATTGCCATTCCTCGAAACAAAACAACACATTAAAAAGTACAGTTTACAGAAAACCGACAAACACGGATAGGTATATCAATTTCTTTACCAATCACTCAAAATTGGTCAACATAGGAGTAATTAAAAGTTTATATGATAGAGCAAAATTTGTTTGTACCGACAGTAATTGACACTAAAAAACGAAATCAATCACATAAAAGACATTTTAATAAACAACAATTACCCAAGAAATTTTATAGATAAATCTATAAAACTTTTGATACCAGCTAAAACAGACAAGTTATTAATAACAATAATAATAACTCTCAAACAATTAACCTTATAATTCCTTATATCCGCGGTATTTCTGACACAATTAAAAGAGTAGGAAATAAATACAACATAAGAACGACATTTAAAACAAAAAATACTCTTAGATTTCTATTAACAAAAACTAAACCAAACAACACACAACAAAATACCAAAAACGTGGTTTATAAAATTCCCTGCGAATGTGGCAAATTCTATATAGGTGAGACATCTAGGCCGTCAGATGTTAGAATAAAAGAACAAAAAACCTTCTTAGAAAGGGCGATTTTAATAAATCTAGAATTTGTCAACACGCATGGGAATCGGGTCATAAAATCAATTGGAATAATTCCAAAACGGTATTACAAGAATCGGTTACAAAATACAGAAGATTAAAAGAAACAGCTATAATTAATTTTAATAAAAATAACTGTGTTGCTATGCCTTCGGTAGATTTAAATTCAATATGGTTCCCGATTTTAAAGAATACAATTAAAAACATTTAAGAATTTCAATAAACAATCACAATCACACGGTAAACCTCACCAATATATATTTTTTTTGGTAGTATGTCACTGTCATTAAAAATTAATCGTCAATGTAAGTATCATTGACATACACAAAAAATATATTTACTTTCTATCTTTTCATAATTTATAGAAATTAATTATTTTTAGAATCGTTTTGAAAACAGGAGGAGAATACTTGCCGAAACGTTAACGTTAAAAGTTTGTATATTTTTTAGAACATCTTTATATTTTTAAAATTTTCTTCGTTAGGCAAATATATTACAAAAAAGAATCACTGAGAAATTTGTCTCCGTTTGGTTTTTTGTTTTATCCAGTGATTGTTTATTTACATAAGAACAGATATTTTTGATATTTTTTGAGTTTTAGATCGTGGCGAAAAACCCAAATAAAGAAAAAAATATATGAACACGCCACAATCATTCAGACATTCCTTAATCATGCTGTTAATCAAAGTACGGGGTTTTCCCCTGCTCAGCTAATGTTCGCGCACAATAATAATGCGAATGCGGAACTGTCTAGCGGAGTGCAACAGGCAAGTGCACCGCATGTGTCAACCGTGTCAACCGCAAAATGATTAATAAGTATGATGACCCCTACAGAGTAGCAAAAGTCGATCACGATAGGTATGTAATAACTGCAGTTAAAGGCGTAAGGGGCGTAAGGGCACTTTTAGAATGATTGTGGCGTACTACTACATGCGGTGAGTCAGGCGAGAGTAACAGTGATGGCGACATAACAGAGATCTGACTGACTTGTTAGAGAGTTGATTTAATTAATGGGGACATTAATTGTTTCAGGATGGTCGAATGTAACAAGTCAAAATGTGATGAGCAATGTGATAACGGCGCCTCGTTTCGCGTTTCGCGCCCTCCATCCACCCGAGATTATTTTCTAAAATAATCCCGAAACTTCACTGCTGGTTAGATGGGATAAGGTTTCCGTAGTCGTAACGCTATTCACAAAACCATTATCTTCTCTTCCATTGGTGTTTCCGCTGCTTGGCCGTCGGACGGGGTGGGCCAAGCGCTTCGCACCACTCCCCTCTGGGGGACAAATCCCAGAGGGGGATGTAGTCTTATGATATTATTTTATTTGCCGATGACACTGAAGGTGTTTCGGCATAAATTATCTTTCTTACCTTTGTACCCGTAAGAGAAAACTTTCACTTCACATTTCACCAATTTCCTTTTTTCCAAACCGGGACGTGGTGTCCCTTTCCCTCGATGTTGATCCCTCGTTGGGCAGCAGTCAACCTAGTCCTCCAAAAGTTGGAGTTTCGGTCTTCTGTGCCGTCTGCCACTCAAAGCTGCGAAGTCTTCCGGGCGATAGTCCGTTAACCTTCGCAGTTCTTGATTTGGGTGATCGCGTATCTTCAGGAAGGCTTTCTCTGCCTTTTCTTGCATGCACTGCCTAAAGAGAGTCCACTTAATCTTTCTGTGTATCTGCACATTGGAGATGTACCAGGGGGCATTGAGAGCTAGTCTCACTAGCTTGTTCTCGTAGCTTTCCAGTTTCTTGATGTAGGATTTTGCCGCGTAGCCCCACGCGATCGATCCGTACATCATGACGCTTCTCACTAATGATCTAATCATTAGGATCTTCAGCTTCACGTCTAATTTGCTGGTCCTGTAAATTAGCGGGTAAGCTATCTTCGCAACTGCCACTGCTGTACACCGTGCGTTCTTTGCATGTAGTCTCCATGACATCCTCTTGTCGATGGTGACACCTAGATACTTTACAGTATCTTTCCATGTCACTCTTTCATCTTCTATTTCCAGTTGATGATCGGGTCTGCACATTCTCTGCGTGATGTAGATAGCCTGTGTCTTGGCAATGTTCACCTTGACCTTCCAGGCTATCAACCATTCCGTCAGATCGTCCAGGTGCTCCTGGATGTATCTGACGGCCTGGTCCGGTCTCTTGTGCCTGGCCATGATGGCCGTGTCGTCTGCATACAGTGCTACCCTAGTGCTATTCCTCTTCGGAATATCACTAGTGTATATGTTGTAGAGGTGGGGCGCTATCACCGCTCTCTGCGGCACTCCAGCCTCCACCCATCTTCTGGCCGATTTGACTTCACCCATTTTCACAGAGAAACTTCGTTCTCTTAGGTATGAGTCAATCAGCTCGACGATCCACTCCGGGAATCCCATCTCGATCATCTTGTGGATCAGGCCATCGTGCCATACCCTGTCGAAAGCCCTTTCGACATCGAGTAGGACGATAGCCGCGCCATGTCTCCTGTCCAACGTCTCTGTTATGTATTCGGTGACACATAACAGTTGATCTTCGGCCGAGTGGTTTTTTCTAAACCCGAACTGTTCGTGTGGAAGGATGCTATTATCTTCGAGCACCTTCTCTAATCTCTTTAAAACCACTCTTTCTACGACCTTGCTTATTGATGGCAATAAGCTTATCGGTCTGTAGTTTTGGGGAAATTTTTTATCTTTCCCTGGCTTCGATATCATTCTCACCATTGCGTATTTTCATCTATCCGGGAAATACCGCAGTCTGATGACTGCGTTTGCAGTGGCGGTGATGGCGGCAATTCCTCTTCTCGGCAGCTTTTTCAGCATGCGATTGCTAACACCATCGCACCCTGGAGCTTACTTGAGCCGAATCTTCTGGATTATACCCTTGACCTCCTTCGGAGTTGCAAACTCCGGAGGCGGCCTAGGCCCAATCCTCTCGCGGAAGTTCCTCACCGTCCTTTTGACTAACCTCTCGAGGTTTTCGTCATCTTCGTCGTGTGTGTTGATGACGCACTCTCTTTCAAGTGCGTCGGCTATAGCTTCAGACTTTTCAGCGTCGGTGTAGGCCAGTCCATTCCTTCCATGGATCATCCTTACCTCTGGATCTCTCTTGAGTGCCCTGTGGACTCCTCATAGTGTGCCATCCGAGTTTTCAAGCTCAGTCAGGCGATCTGACCACCTCTTTTCCGCGAGGTTCTTCAGTGCCTGTTTCAGCACATTTGTAGATCTGGTCAACTCCCTGGCCAGATCTGCTGTCCTATAGGCACGATATCTTCTCTTCAGCATCCTACGCCTTCTAATCATCCTCCGAATGTACTGAGGAACAGGTCCGTAGGGGTGCTGCGTTTGCCTTTCTGTCGTCCTCGTCGTGCATTTATCCACTGCATCGACGATAGCCTTTTCCAGTATCTCCACTTCGTTTTCCAACTTTTCAGTCGTATTAATCTTCGGGATTTGGATTTTGGAGTGGAGTTTCTCCGGGAACAAGTCCCAGTTCACCCAACTCCTCACCTTTACATCCCTTTGTCCGTCATCAGAACCTAATTTTAGAAAAATTGGGGATATCGGGATATCCTTGATGACCGCGATGTCCAGTACATCTAGTAGTCCTTCCATTGGCTGGTACGTGGGCTCTTCGGGAGTTATCACAATTGTTCCCATAGCCTCCACGTACCTTTCAAGTCTTCTTCCATTGGGGTTATACAATCTGCTATGCCACCCTGGTGACTTGCAGTTGTAATCCCCGATCAGAACTTTACCTACAGTTTCCTGCAGGAGTTCTTCGATGTCTTCTCTCAAAAGCACTTCAGGCCTTCCTGGATGGTAGACGGACTGCACCTCTCGATGGCTGCATGTGCCATCTCTACCCTTACTCCAATTGCCTCGATTTCGTTGTCTCTCAATGGCTCAGATTCCAGACTTCGTTTAACCAGGATGGCAACGCCACCACCTACTGGATTCGGTCTGTCGAATCTGAATGTCCGGTAATTCAGGAAGTTTATCCTGAATCCCGGCGGACATTTTGTTTCTTGCAGGGTAAGAATATCCGGCTCATAGTCAGCCAGTAGCTGCTCGACTTCTATTTTCTTACTACGGATCCCGTTTACGTTCCAGGATCCGATCTTCAGGGTAGCTGGTCTTTTACTTCTTCCTGGCATTTTGGGCGTCAAGTATGGCATGGACGGACGTCTCTACCGCGAGTTTTATAGCTTCGTCAATGTCTTTTCTAGACATTGTGTCATTTCTTTGCGACGTTGTTGGCTCTTGCCTTTTTGGCTCACGCCTCATATTCTTCGAGCCCTTTTTTGTGGGTGCAAACTTGCATCCCATAAAGGATGCAGGATGGGCACCTCCACAATGGATGCATGTTGCATCCTCTTCCTTGGGCCGCGTACATTCGGAGCTCCTGTGCTCCTGTCCGCAGCAGACGCACCGTGCAGTGTAACCGCAGTTACTCTGCACATGACCGAAGCGCTGACATCGGTAACACTGTACCGGTTTATCAGGCTTGGTCTTCCTTTCAACTTTCACCGCTAACCTGTCTAGGTATTTCAGCGTGAAAATATCATCATTTTTTGTCTTTACCAAGACCATCGGGAGTAGATGGCCTTTCGTATCTTTTTTGCAGGATCGCAATCTTGCAATTTCTGCATCGTCAAATCCTTGGTTACATAAAGCTTCTTTTATGTCCTCGATAGGGGTGCTTTCTGGCACACCCTTTAGCACTACTTGGTGCTTTTTGTCTTCTGCTAGCTTGTAGGTATAGTAACTGTATTTGTTACTATCTAGGAATTTTATCAATGCCCTATGGTCATTACCAGTCTGGGCAAAGACTTTAATTCCTTCTTTCGTCATCTTCGATTTTGGTATAATTGATCTTCTTTCCAGTCAGAGACTTGGACAATTTAGACCAATCCTGACACACAATCGTGGTCGGTGGTGGGGCCTTTATCTTCAATATTTCCTGGGCGGCCTGCATCGGCTCCGCCTGCTTCGTCCTTTTTGCTTTGGCTTTCTTTGCCACCTTCGTTACTTCCGCCAGTGTCGGGAAATCCACGTCAGACACGCTGTCCTCGTCCGTGGATTCCGCTGGCCTTTTTCTAGCCGGTTTTTGTGTGCCAGACGTGCTGGCCACCACCTCGGTTGTCGTAATTTTTTCGTCATTGATCTTCTTTTTCTCCACCGGAGAAGTTTATAACGGCGCCTCGCGCTGGCAAGAGTGAAAAGAAGCGGGAGCAGTGTGTAGAAGGCGAGAGACGAGGGCGAAGGTGGTTGGTATCGTTGGTAACATTGTTATATTTAGAAGTGACAATAAAAGTGCTATTTACAAAATTGTTTTTAGGCTATAAAGAAACGATTTAGAGGATATCCAAGTATGTCGCAAAGTATACCAAAAAATGCCGCCATATCAAAATTGTAGCGTAATACTTGTCTCACCCTTTGAGTGATTCGAGTATTAGTAAAACATTTCCAACAGTTTTTATCAACGATAAAATTCTTAGGTCTATTATCTTTTAAGACAACGGGATTCATTTTGTCTCTGTTAATTTCTTAGAAGGGATCGCTGAAAATGGAACGATCAAAAGGCGAGGTTTAAATTGAATATTTCATAAAGATGTTTCCTTTGCTTCCAGTACTGAAAACATTGTTTCAGAGGCAAGTATTGAAATGGAAATACCTGCAATATATGAAATAAAAGGAATATCCTCATGGTCGAGGTGAAGAGCAACTTAAATCTTGCTTTGTTACTAATAAATCGGTTATAATAGGATTGAATATCGGTAGACGAATTATATCTCGAACGTCTGGAAGACAATGGTTTTGAGCTCTGAGCGAAATTAGTTAATATGGGCTTATTCAAATTGTTAGATAAGTAAAAATGAGTTTCAAGATGCTTTTATGTAAAACATAAGACATTTACTGTATTGTCCTTGCTTTTTTTAAAGATATTTTAGTGTAAGGAAGTATAATTTCATTTTAAATAAAAGAGAAGCGAAGTTCTTTTGATCGTACTAATTATCCATATACAAGGTGATTCAAAAGAAAGTTTCTTTTTGATTTAGCGATAAAAATACACGAGGGACGTCTATTAAAAAACCTTGATTAATTATTGAAATAAACATATTAGGAAATTGTTTTTTAAGAATAATGTGATAAATTTGTTTGAGAAAATTTCACGTACTCGTGGCAGAGATGCATGTTCTTTGATTATAACCAGCAAAGTTTTGCAGTTCAGGTACCAAAAAATTATCCAACATTTCTACATAATGCTCTGAATTGACGGTAACTACGTGTCCTCTACCGTCCTCAAAAAATAAGGGCCCATTATTCCTCGCTCTGTCATTGCAGCCCATACAGTGACTTTAGATGATTGTAGGGGTTTTTGATATTTGTGTTTCGGATTCGTTGCACTCCAGTAATGACAGCCCTACTGATTTATATGACCGTTGTGACGTTGGTTTTTGTAAAACTCTCCCATACACAACGCACAGAACACACAATTCCTACACGCGGGGCTAACGATTGATATACGCCCGCGTCCTTTTCAGTTAGGGCCATCATTAGTTTAGGGCCAACTGATGCCGTTTGGCAGCCCATAAAGAGTGTACACTAGACAAGAACTAATAATACTTGAATATAGTAAATATTGTGTAGATCATAAAGTGTATAATAAGCGGAACCAAGTTTCTCCAATCTTGATGTGGTATTAAATAATTTGTAAAAAATGCCCAGGCTTAATCAGTTCCCTAACCATGATTTAAGGGATATGCTCCGCGTTTATATATAAGTAAATTACAATAGTCGCGCTGCAGTACCAAACTCAACCAGAATCATTCCAGATCGACAAATTTTTCAAAAAATGTTTAATCAATTAGGCGAAACAGGTTTGTTTCATTACAACAATCCTGATGGACGACCGAAACGTATAATGGTAGAATAAGAAGAGGACATTTTGGTTAGTATCGCGAAAAATCCTGAACAAAGAACTAGGCGTTTGGAGGCATCTTACAGGAATTATCATATCTGTGTTTTCAAGAGTTCTCCATAAAGAAAAATTGTTTCACTACCATTTTTCGACTGTTCAAAATTTATTGCCGCAAGATTTGCCGCGTAGACCAGAACTTTCTAAAAATCTATTACGTAGAAAACCGAAGACCCCGTGTTTCTGAAAACTATATTGTTTACTGACGACGCAACTTTTACCGGACGAGGAATTTTTAATTGGCGAAATAATCATTATTATGCCATTGAAAATACACACGTACCCAAGAGCGACATTTCCAGCACAAATTTTCAATTAACATTTGGTGCGGCATTCGACTATTTCTTAATCGCCTCATTTGAGTTTCCGCAAAGAATGAATGGAGATCATTATGTGCAGTTTTAGAAAATGATTTATTAGACCTTTTGGAGGGTATATCTTTACACTTAAGACAAGACATGTGGTTCATGCAGGATGGGGCGTCACTGAATTTTACATTCACACACCATTGACTTTAATCCGTTAGATGGCCCAGTTAGATGTTAGTTAGATGGCCCCCAAATATGGTTAGTTGACTTGGTCTTGCTCTATTCGTTTCTATTCAGCTGTCTCCTTGTGTTAGACTCGAGCCCAGCTGACGACAGCTGTGAGGCCAGAAACCGGTCCTGGGAGGTACTTGTCTCGACGTGATGGTAGCGGCTGATTTTAAACGAACAGAGGTACAACTAATAATATTATATATCATCATCATCATCATCAGCCCGTATCGATCCACTGCAGGATGAAGGCCTCTTCAGCATGCTTCCAACCTTCACGGTCCTGGGCTTTCCTCTGCCACTCGGGTCCAATATACTTAACGATGTCATCAGTCCATCGTGCTTTCGGTCTTCTTCGCGGACGTTTGCGATCAAGCGGTATCCACTCCAGGATTGCCTTGGTCCATCTGTCATCCCATCGCCTCGCTATATGGCCTGCCCATCTCCATTTCAACTGTTTTACTCTTCCAATGATGTCACAGACTTTTGTTTGTTCCCTGATCCATGCGCAGGACTTTCTGTCTCGTCTTGTAATGCCAAGCATACATCTTTCCATTCCCCTCTGTGCCACCCGAAGTTTTTGAATTGATTGCGATGTGAGTGTCCAGGTTTCACTTCCGTATGTCATAACGGGTAGAACGCACTGATCGAATACTTTTCTTTTCAGGCAAAGTGGGAGTCTGCTCTTAAACACTATGTTGAGCCTACCAAATGCCTGCCAGCCACATTTAACACGCCGTTCCACCTCCCGGGCGGTATTCCCCTCCATGGAAATCCTCTGCCCAAGATATACAAAGCTGTCCACAATCTCTAAATCCCTTCCTAAAACTGAAATTCTTCTGTCCTGAGCGAAGTTATTGAACATAACCTGACTCTTTTTCAGGTTTATTTTCAAGCCAAATGGTTCGCCAGCCCTTTGCAGTTCTTGTATGCGTCTTTGCAGCTCCTCTGGGTCTTGTGAAATGAGAATAATATCATCTGCAAATCTAAGATGGTTTAAGTTTGCACCATTGATCTTTACCCCATCCTGTTCCCAATCCAGTTTACGGAATACTTCTTCAAGGCCAGCCGAGAAAAGAATAGGCGATATTGCGTCACCCTGCCGTACACCTCGTTCTATATTAATTCCCACTTCAAGATCATCAAGGTGAATTGTGGCTGTAGCTCCATCATATATCGATTCTAATAGGTTTACATAGGCTCTCTCTGTATTATTATATTAATATTATATATATATATATATATATATATATATATATATATATATATATATATATATATATATATATATATATATATATATATATATACGGTATAATGTGACGATCTTGTCGGTCGAAGCAATTTTCCAATCTCAAGAGTTCATTCTCTTCATCATGATCATGTTTAAATTCGGCAGTCTATTTTTCACCCTCTAAAACGAAGACTAAGAATGTTTTAATTTGGAAACTAACTCATTTCTTAAGGTTTGTCGGAGTTAAAATCGTTAAAAAAGTTCTCTTTAAGAGCTTGAGCTTTAAATTTTCAGACAAATCAGGAACCAAACGCACAGAACGCTATTTCTGTATCAGGCTGAGTATTACGGCAGTTTTAAAAGTATATATGGTATGTAAACGCACTCGACAGAATATTCTGGGCAAGCAAAACTGTCCTTCATTCGTAAAGATAATCTATATACATTATTTTGTATGAAAATTTACGGAATATTTATAGGCACAATAATTACAGCGACATTTTGAAAACACCAAACTTCTGTTCGTTGTTTTAGGGCTTATTATAATATTTTAACAATATTTCAGGCCTCAGAAAGATCCTCATCACGGCCAATCTACGGTATAATTAATAATATAAAGTGTCACAGTTTATACAAAGCACTTTTAATTGTTTCCCTCGTCTGTTGTGTAGAATATTAACGTTGATACAAGAGTTTGGTAAAATGTAAAACAGTTGTTATGAATGATGTTGATTTACAGTTCAAGTTAAAATTACTTTGACTAGATCATTTTTGGGATTACTAATAATTTCCCTTTCTTTTTTGAATGTCTAATACTACATTATTATTATAATTTTTAAAACTGTTTAATCACTGTTTTTTTGCTTACATTTTCACTTTATTATTATTGTTTGAAGCGTTTTGCTAATACTGTAGCGTCCTCAGAAGTCGTTATTTTCAATGTTTTTCTTTAATTTATGGAAATGTCTGCTCAACAATTACAATTGTTCTGCAAGACAATGTTGTAATGAAAATTTTAATACTAGCATGATAATTATGTTCTAAAAACATATGTCGATGTAGTTTCCACTTCAGTCTTGTATGTATGTTTCTGCGTCCTGGTTGATAATATTCCGTGCTGGGAGATAATGGCTTCAGCCTCTGATGAAAGATGATTTTTCGTTTTTTAATATACTCTGACACTGTTAATAGACCGAATTCTTGGGGCAGTTGTCGGTAGGTTAGGTACCATTCGACATTCACAGCTATTCGTAATATTTTGTTTTGAAGAACCTGCATTTTGTTTAGATTGATAGGCGATGCATTATCCCAGATAACGGAAGCATAAAGGATTAACGACCAAATTAGTGATTTATATAGCAGTAATGTATATTCTGTTTTTAATGAGGATCTCTTGTTGATAAGCGGGTATAGTTGGGAGAGTCTGATATACCCTTTATTGAGTTTGATAATAATATGAATTCTCCACTTTAATCTGGTATCCAAGTATACACCCATATATTTCATATATTCTTCGTTTATTTTCCAAGCAATTGGATTTTGATTTATGTACATTATCGGATAGTTATTGATTCTCCTTAGGGTAAACATTTTTGCTGAGCCCTTGTTTGAAGTCCAGTTACCACAAGTTCAAGATTTTTGTTCTTTGATTAGAATAGTTGTATCATCTGCATAAAGAGCGAGGCTTGTATCTGTGGTGCACTCCCCTGTGGCGCACCCCCCCTACCGTTTATATATGAAATAAATTATAGTTTAATAAAACTAAAAAACACGCTTTAATGGTAAACCGAACTAAACAGTAAAAAATATTTTTTTGTATAAGAATAAAGTGATGAACGAGAAAATTAATGTGTTATTGTGAAAAAAGCGTGCCAGTTTTTGTGGCATGTCTGATCTTTCAGACACATAATGTAGTACATCCGAAGATAGGCAAGCTTGTACTAGCGAAGAAAGTGATTATTTTGAGGCTACGTCGTCAAAACCCCTACTTTTTACTCAAGATATTTTAAGTGACTATCAGAGACCTCGACCTTTCAAAAGAAAGATCAGAACTGTTGGCATCCAGACTCAACGAGAGGAATTTACTTTCTCCAGATGCTAAAATTACTTGTTATCGTACTCGATAAAAAGTACTGCTTCTGTTTTTTCGATCAAAAAATGATTTGCATTTTTGTAATGATGTCGGTGGTCTTTTATCTAAAATGGTTTCTTTAACTACCAAATGCATGGGGACTTTTAACAGACAGTTCCTAGAAAAGCGAAAACATCAAAATTCAGTATTTGTAAATAGCCAAAAGAAATTTTATAGAGAACTCGAAGTAGAATGTAATAGCAAGTCAGAACTTGAGGATATGGATGTGTCTTCCTTTGAGAAATATTGGAAATCGGTTTGGAAAAAATCAGGCAGCTACGAAAAATTGGGTCCTTGGGTTAAAACCATTCACGAGCAGACAAATGCTCTGCCAGATATGGAGTGTAACGAATTCACAGCAATTGACATTTGCACTGCTGTCAGGAAGACTCACAACTGGAAGGCGCCCGGACCAGATGTATTGCATAACTTCTGGATTAAAAGCTTTACAGCCGCTTATTCAAAGAGCCATTTAAAGAGGTTTTAATAAATCCAGACACTTTCTCCGACTTCCTAATGAAGGGCAATACATACCTACTGTACAAAAAAAGGGGACGTTAGGCAACCCAATAACTAGAGACTAATCCCATGTCTGTCCGTATTATATAAACTGTTCACAGCCCGACTCAATGAAAAAATCTATCAACATTGTGATAACAACAACATTTTTGAAGAAGAACAGAAAGGATGTATAACAGCAAGTATGGGCTGCAAGAGACAGTTGACGATCGATGCTGTAGTTCTTGAGCAAGCGCGAAAAAGAAAACGCAACTTAAATATCTGCTACATAGACTACAAGAAAGCATTCGATAGTGTCCCTCACGATTGGTTGGAAGAGGTTCTGAATTTCTATAAAATTAGCCCCCAAATTATTAATTCTTTTAAATGCCTGATGGGTAAGTGGAAAACGAATATTTTTGTCGATCAACAAGGCATTAGATTCCCTTTCTCCAATTTGATTCTGTCTAGCCTTGAACCCTGTGTTCACATCACTAAACAACAGCAATATTGGATATAAACATAACATGAGGAATCCAAGAAAGCTCTCTCATCTACTATATATGGATGACCTTGAATTATATGGAGAAACTATAGAAAAATTAAACTCTCTGATAAAAACGGTCGAAACATTTAGTAGGGATATTAGAATGTCATTCGGACTGGACAAATGTTCTACCATTAGGATACAGAAGGGAAATGTTCAGAGTCAACATTCAACATTCTGTAATATACAACCACTGGCACCAGAAGAATCCTACAAATATTTAGGAATACCCCAAAAGCATAAACTTGATCATAGCCAGTTAAAGAAGGATTTTTCCTCTTTATACCAAAAGAGACTTATAAAACTTTTAAAGACCATGCTGAAGAGCGGAAACTTCATTAGAGGGATCAACGGTTGGGCAGTGCCAACTTTAACATATTCTTTTGGCATTGTTAAATGGGCAGACACTGACCTTGATGAACTTGATAGGTTTACACGCCGAACAGTAACACAGTTCCGATGCCTGCATCCAAACTCATCTACGAAGAGAATATACATCTTAAGAAAGTTGGGGGGTAGAGGCCTTGCAAACGTAAAAAATCTCTGTCTCAATCAAGAAAATAGGATGAGAAAACACTTCATTGATTCAAACAGTATGTTAATAAAATTGGTTGCAAATGAGGACCGGTGTTTCACCCCACTAGACCTAAATAAACAAACCGTGTTGATAGCAGAACAACACTCACGGATTGCGTTCGAGAATGGAAAGGACAAACATTACTGGAAGGTTTCCTAAGTCACTCGAAGATGACTCCATTGACAAACAATTGTCTCTAAAGTGGCTGACCAATGGACTCTTGTACCCAGAAACAGAAGGTTTTGGCGGTATCTATTCAAGATAGTACTATGAAAAGCATATGCACCGCATTTGGACGTAATCGATAAGTGCAGGAAGTGCAGTACTCTGGGGGAAACAATTGAGCACCTTATTGGCGGTTGCCCAGCCCTTGCTCCTAATGCTTAATTAGGACGGCATAATCAGCTGGCAAAAATTATACATCAGCAGATTGCAAAAAAATACTCGCTATTAGAAAGCTCAACTTCTCCTCGTCCTTTTGTTGGTTGCTTGACCAAAAGTGTTCATTTAGGCGGAGACGCAGGTTGTTGTGTGTTCCACATGAGATTGTGGAACCCAACGATTGGGTGTGTGATCACACTCCCCTTCCACTGAAATCCTCTGCCCAAAACATACATTCTGTCAAAAAGTAGCCAGAATTGATTAATAAAACACAACAATTTAGTATTTATCCACATTTATTGTATCGCCTTCAAAGTAGACCCTTTCCGAAATAATACACTTATGCCAATGAATAATCCAACTGTCAAAACATTTTTTATACGCATTTTCCTGAATCGACTTCAGTTCTCGCCGCGAATTCTCTTTTATGTGGCCTGTCGTCTGAAAACGGTTGCCTCGAAGTAGTAATTTGAGTTTTGGAAAGAGAAAGAAGTCGACTGGAGCCATATCAGGTGAATACGGTGGTTGTTGAGTTTTTGGTCAGAAATTCATTCACAATGATAGTCTTGTGAGATGGTGCGTTGTCTTGATGCAACACTCAAGAGTTTTCTTTCCACAAATCAGGCCTTTTTCGACGAATTTGCCCTGTCAAACGCCGCATAACGCTCAGATAATATTTTTTACTTACCGTCTGACCTTTTGGCAAGAATTCCGAGTGCACAACACAGCGATAATCAAAGAAAACAGTCAATATCACCTTAACTTTTGATCGACTTTGACGTGGTTTTTTCGGTTTCGGCTCAGTTGGCGTCATTCTGAAGCTTGTTGACCGGTTTCTATATCAAACTCGTATACTCATATCTCATCACCAGTTACAATGCGTTTTATGAATGTGGGTTCGGAATTAACTCGTTTTAGCATGTCTTCAGCGACCTGTTATTGAGTTTCTGAAAAAAATTCAGGTCTTTCGGCACTAGTTGAGCGGCAATGCGTTTCATGCCTATTTAATCGCTTAAAATGGTACGAATTGATTCGTGAGTCACAGAAAGATCAGCGCCTATCTTTCTCAAACTTAAATGACGATTTTCAGTCACCATTTTCGTCACTTTAGCGATATTAAGACCAGAACGAGGCAAATCTTGCACCGCACCTCGACTGCATTTGAATGCACTGTATCACTGATATGCACATGTTTTTGATAAAGTCGATTTACCGTAAGCCTTCTGCAGTATTTTCAGCGACTCGGCAAACGAAATTCCATTTGCAATGCAAAATTTAAGAAAAATTCTTTGTTCGATGTTTTTATTCATTGTAAAAATCGTAAAACACACTTGAAATGAACTCGATTTTGTAATCGAGTACTGTAAACAAACTAAATGACAGATGACGTTTAAACTTCGCGTCAGTATAGAGGATAGTTGTGCCAACTTAGCGATAAAATCACGTGACAATCTTTTTAATCATGTTAATCTTAGAGTGAAAATCCCTTTAAGCGGGCTTTTTAAATGATCAATTTCCGGTATTTTTATTGACATAATGTATAAAGTGGTCCACGATCTCCAAATCGCTTCCTAAAATTCTTCTGTCCTCAGCGAATTTATTGAACATCACTAGACTCTTTTTCAGGTAAATTTGTACGCCAAATGGTTCGCTAGGCGTTTGCAGCTCCTCTGGGTCTTGTGAAACGACAACGATATCATTTGCAAATCTAAGATGGTTTCAGTTTACACCATTGATCTTTACACCATCCTGTTCCCAATTCAGATTACGGAATACTTATTCAAGGCATACTGAGAAAATAATAAGCGATATTGCGCCACCCTGCCGTATACCGCGCTCTAAATTAATTCCCACTTCAAGATGATTAAGGTAAATTGTCACTCTAGCTCCATGATATATCGATCCTAATAGGTTTACATATGATTTGAATGCCCCCTGACTAAGTAATGTATCTATTACGGCCTACTTTGAGATTAAGTCAAATGCTGTTTCGTAGTCGATAAAGGCCAAGCACAGTGACATGGTGTATTTGTTGTGCATTTCTATGGCCTGCTGTACAACCTGGATGTGATCCATTGTACTGAATCCACTTTGGAATCCTGCCTGTTTTCTTGGTTGTGCGTCATTAATTTTTTTAATATTATTTTGGATATTATCTGAGTGAAAACTTTGTACATTACTGATAAGAGGCATATGGACGGTAGTTCTTTAAATCTTCCTGTGCTCCTTTTTTATTAAAAGGATTGCTTCTGCATTTTTCAAGGTACTTTTTATTCTTTGAGGAGTTTTGATTATAATTTTGCCAGTGTTTTATGTAAATTACGACCACCAGCCTTTAGCATTTCGATATTTACACAATCCTTTGCTGGAGCCTTGTCGTTTTTCATCGATTCTATAGCATTTGTCACTTTCTCCACCAGGGCATCTGGCATTTGTTCTTCCGTGGGCATTGTTGTCTTTGATTGGTTCTAATCTTCATATAACTTTGAATACAATTTTATTACAACCTCTAATATTTCCGTTCGCGCCCCCTGCACATTGTGCTACCCTCACGCATTAAGGCATAATTTTGAATTCTTTTCTTCCTCAGTTTCTGTTTAGCTTTGTTAATTCCCCTGTTCACTTTCAGAGTTTTTTGCATTAGCTGCATGTTGAACCGGCGCGTCTCTTCTTTGATACGTTTTCTTTTGTAGAGTTCAGCGTACTGGACTCTGTCAAAAAGACCCCCCGCATTCCTCATTGTCCGTCGTTCATTCATTAAATCAATGGTCTCACTACAGATTTTCATCTGTTTGAGACATTTTTCTTCTGGTGCTATTAAAGTAGCCGTTTTAAGCACATTGTTGGTGATGCACGCACAAAGGCGACAAATCCAAGTTTGGTACTAGCTTGAGCCTTTACTCTGATTCCTAGAGGGCGCTTGCTACCTACTTTGTGAGGAATTAGTTCGTTCATATTTTTTTTACCCTATAAAGCTGGGAATATTTTGAGTTCAAAATAGAGAAGAGTCATAATGCAATTCACAAAGTCTGGCTTGAATACGAGAAAAAAACATTAAGATGTCAACAATACGATGGAATTTAGTAGTGTCAGACCTTCTTGGACTGCATCCAATCCACATGAGATTGTGGAGCCCGACAGTTGGGTGTATGACGACACTCACCTGCTGTTGTCTCATTGGACGCGGTCCAGGAAGGTTTGATGCTGCATGTGTACGCCGTCTGTCAGGGGGTCGGCCTTATTCTTAATGGTGTAGCGTGTGTGTAGGGAGACCCCTCGAGGCACCGATGTCCAGACGGACATCGGTGGGCGGGGCATGTGGTAATATATACACATACATGGTTCACCCTGTCTAATAAATAACTGTATTCGTTATTAAGATCTAAACATCTCCAGGTTACCTTAGGTTGGCGTCATTACGCAAACTAATTTTCCAGGTTAAAGAAAATCAAATTTTCATTGAGTGATTTCCATAGAATTGTAGTTAATAAAAACGTTTGAAAGGCCGGAAAAACACATTCTCGATGGAAGTCATATTAAGCAATGAAAAGCAATTAGAAAAAACTCAAAACCAAAAATGAGGCGTTTCCAAATCGATTTGAACATGAATTAAAACCTGTCAATCAACAGTGAAAAATAGAAAGAATAGTTGTTTTGAAGTCACCTGGTGGCGAAACTTTTTAAATAAAAGGAAACCGCAATGAAATGGCGATTAAAAGTTGTGAAAAAACGCAAGAGGAAATCTGCAATAACGAAACCTCATTGAATTTGTTTGTTTTTGTTGTTTTGTGTTGAAAATTTCGAATGATGCAATTGAAAATAAGCAAAAAACGTCACCGCCTATTGCAAAATTCGTGCTTTTTGACGGAGTATAGCAAACAAAAGGTTGAAATACACTGCTCAAAATAATTAATGGAAAAATAATGCATAATATATACTAACATTATAACGAGCGAAAATTTATTTGTTGAATGAATTTATATGTAAACTCGAAAATTACTAGACCGATTGCAACAATTTTTTCACTGTTAAAAAGCTACATCATTCCAGATTAAAATATGCTATATACTTTTACGATTTATTAAAAAATAACTAAACATTCTTTGTACAAACCGTATGTAACTAACTCTAGGTGACATGCAACTTGGCTCGGCCGGAGGTCCAGTTGCGCGCACAGTATAACTGAGTGGGAATAATGCGTGTATGTAATCGAGAAGGAGACGTCTATAGAGTAAGGGATACGGGGGCCAATTGAACCAGCTGACTTAAAAATTCGATAAAAATAAAAAAAATGAAACGCCCTCTTAGAATTATGTTCTAATATGTGAATTGCCCAAAATTTGGAATCGTTGCGATGATTTAATTTTGAAAAAATAAAATTCTTATGTTTATGGGCATGCAAATTTCTTTTTAGTTCTCGACAAAATGTTTAATAATGTTTCAGTTTATAAATATAATCATAAAATTTCAGTTGCAATGACTTCCATATATCTATATTTTACAAGTCCTAACTTGATTTATACCAAAATAATTTTTTATTTACTAATTACCGCAATAAAATTAGATGGGGTCAATTGAATCACCAATCATAGGGGCGGTTGAACCATCGAAAGCATCAAACTTGCGCGCGCATCTCGAGCTCATACGAAAAATACTTATAAAGCTAAACAATTTAGCATTTGCTATTGTGATATTTTGAAGGGAACAGTTTATGTATTAAATATTGTCAACATTATTCAACAATTGTAGTAAGTAAAGATGGAATTATTATTATGATTTAAAGACAATAGTTAATAGTTCATTATTTTTTTTACTCAAAAGGATTTTTGCCAAGTTGAGGTTATAACCTAAGAAATTGATGACAATCAGAGCCGGATCTGAGCATCCGATGACCCCTCAGTGCGGGGTGCCCGATGAGGGTCTAAAATAAATATGGAAAGAGAAATAACATTTTATATTTAATAACTGCACTACTAAAATTTTAAACCTTGCATTGCAACGTTCGACATAGAATAACTGTTTTAATTTTAAACGAACCAAAAAAAAAGGTAAATGGTAATTGGTGAATCTGAACAGCATAATTCGGCCTGTATAACTTGCGAACTAACATCAGTGGGAAGAGACAAAAACTATTAGATGATTTTATGGATTCAGGAAAAAAAATGAGTAAATATTTTGGAATCTGGTCTTGGAGAGGTTCACTGACATAACTATGATGCTTTAATCATGATATTGAAGTATTTGAAGTATTTAATCATGACATACAAAATAAAATTATCAATTGTATATATTCTCATATTAAAACTGAACTCATTCATAAAGCGCAAGTTTTTTTCAGTCACAATTGACATAACACCAGATCTGTCTAAGAAAAACCAGATGAGTTTTGCAGTACAATAGGCCAATTTATCTAAAGCTGTACTAGATGAACAAAGAAATCAAAGGGAAGACGTTTTGGAAAAGAAAAAAGTAGAAATTAAGGAATCTTTTATGCTGGTCCCTATGCAGATATTATCACCGGTTTGGAAAACGGAAGTTTAGATATGAAAAAGTGTCGAGGGCAAGGGTATGGCAGAGCTGTAGAGATGAAAGGAGCATGTTTTGGGGTACAAAAAAGATTGTAAGATATTGAAGAGCTGGCTAATATGTTCATGGTTCTGCTCATAATCTTAATTTAGTAATCAATTAAGGGGTTGGAGGCGTTAGAGATGTAGCGAACTATTTATGTATGAACTATATTATGAACTATATATGTGTTTTTCGACACACATCTATTTACATCTTTAACAGGCGAATCTGAGGTAACACTAAAAAAACTTAATCTCAATTTTAGAAATCAAGTTAAGATACCTTGATGTTATGAAAGCCCTGATAGACATTTTTTTAAAGAGCAGAAAACGGATGAGATATCAGAGGCAAAGCGCCTAACAAAATTTCTGGATAGCTACCAGTATGTATTTGTAACGGTGCTTTTATCTAAAGTGTTCACGCACATGCTGGCCGTGGTGGTCTGATGGGTTTGTCGCCTGCCTGGCAATCCAAAGGTAGCTGGTTCGATTCCAGCGCTTGGATGGGCGTTTTTCTTTAATTCTTCTATCCGCCTTACTTCTTACCCTACACACACACTTTTATATACACTCACATATACACACACACGCCCACACATATCCACACCTAAATGTCTGTGATTGTTTCTAGGCAAGCACATAGGCAGACAAGTTCTAGGTAGGCACATAACCAAGGGTTGATAGCCTGAGGGGGGTGCTGGCTTGGGTTTGTCAGTAGCTGATGACCTTGGTTCGGAACACACGTTAAGCTGTAGGTCCAGTCGCTAAATAGCCTTAGATGCTGATGCGCCTCTAACCGTAAATCCTCCTCCTCCTCTGTTCACGCACATGAATGTTGCTTCGAAATGCCTTCAAAGGATAGAAATGAACATTGAAAAAGCAACAGCAGTTCTCCAAAACATTGTTTCTAAATTGAATACGTTAAGAGATAGTTTCTTCGAATTAAACAAAGAAGCTACTGCTGCAAGACAAAGATTAAAAGACACTTTGGTGAGTTAGCAGAAGATTACAGGTTTTGTGATGGTGAACACAAGTTCAAAATTAAAGTATTATTTCCTCTCTTGGATACTGTAAAGTCAATACTGCAGTCAAATTACTGAACCTTTTTTATTTTTTAAAAATTTAACGAAAAAGTTTTCATCCGGTCCTGATGAAAGTGAATGTAAAATAGATGATTTTACAAATTTTTGATGTCTGCTAATTTCAGTATTCTATAAATATACTAATTAAATTACAATTAATTTTTTATAGACATTAAAATGCTCCGTAAACGTGTGAGGAAAACTAGCCGTGAAATAGACGAAACGACATGTAAAAGAATTTTAGAATATAAAGAGACAATAAAAAATGTTGCTAAATTACTTCATTATTCTTATACAACATTACGGCGATATCTTATAAAATTTGAATGCTGAGTACCATCCTCACAACAAGGTCTTCACGGCTGAACAAGAATATATTATGGATTAACAACGATTGATTTAAGAAAGTTGGCATATCAGTTTGGTTTTGAAAATATTAGCATGTATTGAAAGTATCCCTCACCATGGGATAATAATAAACAGGCTGGTAGTGA
Source organism: Cosmopolites sordidus (assembly GCA_031761425.1). NCBI lineage: Eukaryota > Metazoa > Arthropoda > Insecta > Coleoptera > Curculionidae > Cosmopolites > Cosmopolites sordidus. The sequence goes on from JARFXV010000960.1 coordinate 343,184, forward strand.
TTAGTGTAAAGATATCATGAAAAGATTGAAAAATAAAAAAAGTAGAGTAGTGAAAAAAAAGAAATAAATTTTATAATAAAACTTTAAGGAAATACATTATAATAATAATAATATATGTTTGTTACAAGTTTGAAATAACGGTATTAAGAGATAATATATAAAAAATTATATATTAAAAGTGTTTGATTTGTTTCTAATAGTTTTGGTTCAATTGACTCCAACTAGTGGTTCAATTGTCTCTGCGCTGGGCTCGGTTGACCCACTTGATACGGTTGTACAATTATAATAATCAATAGTTAACTAATTTACCTATCGGATCGGAAGAAACTACTACTAAGAAAAGTAATTATTTTTTAATTCAATTAAAAAAAAACATTAAAGTATTTTTGGTTTAATTCGAAAAACATTGCTGACACCAACTGCGGTGAAAAAATTTAATTACTACCTTACTCTTAGAACATTTATGCCCATTATGCCCATTTTAATAATGTTCAGAACGAAATGGAATAACGCGTGAGAATAGGAAATGGATAAGGTGTGCAAAAAATGCAATGTAAAAAATGGGCTGATAAACCAACACAATTACAAACCGAAACTAACCAAACCGATACAATTACAGATCACATCTCTACGTAATAATATTATTGAAGCCAGAATACATACTGGACCACTAGCTGGACAGATGGCGCATATACCGAGGATTTCAATGACTCCAACGGATTTGCCCTTTATATTTAAAAGATTACAGTTTCCTTTAAAACCATCCTTCGCTATCACGATAGATAAACCAATCACAACGACAAACGTATAAATATGCGGTATTGGGTAAGCATGTTTTTCACACGAACAATTGTACGTTGGCTTATCAATAACTGGAAGTTCGGATAATCAATTTATTTTGTTATCAGCCGAAGGCAACACGAAATATGTAGTATATTCAGAAGCATTGTAAATCATGTGAAAAAGATATATATTAATAAAATCTTTGTAAAGGATGTGAAGCACTGAGGAATTCGTCACATTTAAAACAGCTGCGCCCTTTCAAGTCGATAGGTTTGATTATTGGCGCACGTACGCTCTCACTCTCTCAATGTTTTCATCGGTTCTCGCTGACCTTTGACGGCCAGGAACGCGTTTATTTAACGTTGTAATAGTTTCCTCAAAATCACAAACACACTGCTTAATCAATGGAAGAGTTGGACATTGCTGTACATCATGCAAATTGAAATGTTGTCGAAATCTACGGCGCGCAATAGTGGAGGAATTGTAATTGCGGTAATACTCGAACGAGGGCTCCTCTCTCGAGTAGCTCTGCATGGCGACTGAATTTCTCAGAGTTGAACTATCGGTTCTATTTTTCTATTTTGTTAGCCTGGTTTTTAAGTTAGCCTTTTGGCCCTTACTTATTTGGTATCATTTTGACCCACGATGGGGTTTCTAAGATTTTTGGGGGTCTCTAGTTGACCTATGAAATGTCGGAATGTATGGTCCCGAAGGACGGAGGTCCGACTGTTCTGTGTGCGGAATTTCAATGAAGTCCAAGCGAACTTCAGGAGGTTAATTTGAAAACCGATGAAGTCATCGGTATTTGTGTGCTAATTTCTGGCGATGCCGGGCCGACGCTGCGCATAGATGCAGACGCCGTGCCGACATTAGCAGAAACGCCGATTTTCTGACCGGTCGCGGAAAAGAAGGTTAGACTTACTCGAGTCGGGAAACGAGACCGTTTCGTAACCCGGGTCTCGATGCCGGAATTTAGGGGACGATGGTATCGGAGTGTTGCCCTGTGGCTAGGGCAGGAGGTCCGATAATTCTCGTAGCAGTGGATTGCTACCTCGCGGGGCTGTGAGTTTCAGCTTTGCGAGTGTTGTTTGATGGAAATTTGTGATCGGTGGCATATCGGCCTCTCGATGGATTTGATTATTTCTTACGAACCAAGGTGAGTCTAAGGCTACACGCAATGTCTTGTTCTGGAATGTTTGGAGTTTCTTGATCGAGGTGTGATCGAGAAACCTATAGTACGTTTGGAAACCGTACAGAACTACTGATCTAATGAGGATTTTGTAGATCATGACTTTTATTTTGAGAGCGAGTTTGCTCGCTCTGCATGAGAGTGGGTATAGCAGCTTGATGATGCCGCACCCCTTGCAGATGGCTTGCTGGATTTGACTGGACCAAGAAAGATGTCGGTCGAAATGGAGACCTAGATAGGTTGTTTTTTGCAACCATGGAATTGGAACTTTGTCCACCAGTAGCCTGTATTCTCTGATGTAACGTTTTCTGGTGAAGATGATCGCCTGGGTCTTTTTGGGGTTGACTTGCAGGCGCCAGAATTTGAGCCAGCGGATAGCAGCGTTAAGCTGATCCTGGAGTTAATTATGGATTGCGGAAGTTCTGGGGGACGCTACAAAGAAAGCTATGTCGTCCGCGAAGAATGCAGATTTTACAGTTTTCGAGCGTGGAATGCCAGCCATGTAGATGTTGAACAGGGCTGGTGCTAGAGGGGAGCCTTGCGGGACACCCGCTTTTATGGGTTTCCTCGTGGATAAGGAGGAATTTATTCTGACCTGGACCGACCTGTTTTCCAGGAAAGAACGGATTAAGAGGGTGAGATCTCGGGGAAATCCCCCATCATGCCAAACCTTGTCGAAGGCTTTAGAAATGTCGAGGAACATAGCTCCGAGATGCCATTTTTTCTCGAGCGAAGTGTGGATTTCGTTGGCCAACCTGGTCGATTGGTGGATGGCGGAAAGACCTTTCCTGAACCCGAATTGTTCATTGGGAATGATCTTTTTGGAATCGGTGAAGCTGTTGAGTGCTTCGAGGATAGTTTTTTCAGCGATTTTTGAAAGAGCGCTGAGGAGACTGATTGGTCTGAAGTCAGATGGGCTTTGGCTGTTATGCTTTTTTGAAATCACGGCTAGAATGGCGTGCTTCCATGAGCTTGAAAAAACTTGCAGTCGCAGGATAGAGTTCACGATGTTTGTGATTTCCGCGATCTGCTTGCTCGGAAGTTTTTGGAGTTGCCTTGCCGTGATGCCGTCACAGCCGGGAGTTTTTCTGGGAGCAAAGCTTTTTATGATTGCTGAGATTGAGCGGGGCGAAGCGAGATGGTTTTGCAGATAAGAGATTTGCGGGAAGATAGGTAGCTGGGTCGAGACCCTGCATATCTCCGCATCGAGTTTTGGATCTGCATCTGGGAGCCGTTGCGAGGTCATCTGAAGCCTGAAGGACTCGGCCAGAAGTTCGGCTTTTTCCACATCGGAGACGGCGATGGCGCCATCTGCATCCGATTTTAGCGGAGGAATAATCCTTCTGGCTATCCCGCTATCGACCTAGCCAAGCGCCAGATTTGCCTGGAATTCGATGAGTCTAGAGACGAAAGTAGGTTGTCCCACTTGTCCTCTCTGTACGACTTCAACGATTGCCTGGCATCTCTGGTTGCTTGGTTTGCCCGCCTTTTATCCTCGGGATCGAGGGTGGATCTGTCCCTTCTCATCAGGCGATTTCTCGCTCTGAGGAGGTTTTTTAGATCCAGCGGGAGGTCGGTGGTGAGCCTGGGTTGGGTGGTCTGCCTTGGCTTCGAAGCGGAGTTGTAGGCCTGTCGGATGTCGCTGGTGAGCTTGTCGACTGTAAGCTCGAGCTGTCTGGGGTTGTTGATCGTCGGGATTGGATCTGTAACATGAAGAAGATTAACATATTCTTTCCAATCGGTGATCTGTTTGGGGGGCCTGAATGGGGCGTCCAGTAGGCGGTTGTCTCCTAGTTCAAGCAGGACTGGGAGATGGTCGGAGTCCAGTTCGTGGAGGACCGTGGCTGTTGTGGGCCTGTTGCAGTCTTTCACCAGGAAGAAGTCGATGGTGGACCCGGTGTGTTATGGCTGTCCGGGGGCGTAATGGGTGTGCTCATCTGGTGATACGATGTTTAGATGCCAGGCGTCACATATTCTTTTGAGCTCTCTTCCACGTTGGTTTGTGGAGAGGCAATCCCATACTTGGTTGTGGGCGTTGAAATTTCCGCCGATGATTTTGGCGGAGGTTCCTTGTGATAGATTTTCGAAGTCAGCTGGTAGAATGTTGACTTGACCTCTTTGGTAGACTGACGTGAGGGTTAGCTGACGATCCTCTAGTTCGATGACAATTTAGACGGCTTCCAGGTTTGATGTGTCAAGGTCGGGTAGCTGGTGGTGTCTGATGGTGTTTTTTATCAGGATGGCTGTGCTTCCGGCTGCTCCTGTTGATCTGTCTTTACGATAGACCGTATAATTGGGGATGCTGAACCTCTTGAAGGGTTTGAATGTTTCTTGGAGTAGAGCGACGTCGATGATGTGGGACGTCAGTGTGTTTGCGAGGTCATCTCGCTTTTCGCGCACTGAGGCGGCGTTCCAGGTGATGATTTTCAAGGTTCTAGGCTTGGTTTCCATTCCTAGGTTGATTTGTGGGGAGGAGATGGGTTTGGATCAGAGCCATCGTCTGGATGTTTTGCTCCAGCAGTTGCGCCAGCATTTTGTGTAGTGGGTTGGAGTCGGTTGTATCTGGGGCGGACTTTCTCTGGGTCCCCCATACGAAGGTCGTTGGGGGGATCTTGGCAGCAGGCTTTCTTGGTGGTTGTTGCTGTTGCGTTTTACTCTTGGACTTTTGGGCCGTTGGTCAGCCGTTTTGGACATCCGGAATAATTTGCGGTGTGTGGTCCGTGGCAGTTGCTACATTTTGCCGGTGTTTTTCTGCTTTTTGTGCAGTCTTTACTGTTGTGCTGTTGGCCGCACTTTACACAGGTGGGTAGGACATGGCACTGGCCGGCCGTGTGTCCATAGAGCTGGCAGTGGAAACACTGCACTGGTTTGCCATTTGATTTTTGCGCTTCTATCCTGATGCTTTGCTGAAGGAAGCGCGTGATTTCAAAAATTCTTCTTTAGTCACGAGGCACTACGACCTGGATGATCGCAATGTGGACTGGTTTTTTTCTATGGTCCTTTCCGGGCCTTTTTGTCCACCGCTCCACATGGATGGGTGTGAATCCGAGTCGGACCAGTTCGGTGCGGATTTCTTCGGTCGGGGTTTGTTCGACTAGGCCTCGGAATAGTATCCGGAGGCCCCTCTCGTCGGGGGCGTAGAAGGTATGGGACGGGAAACCTCATTCTTTAAAAAGTTTGGTTGTTTTTCTGTAGTCGTTTTCACCTTTGGGGTGGAAGGCGATCCCCTCGGGTTTGTTGGTAGTGTGGTAGTCAACGGCTGCTTCACGGAGCAGCCTGGTGACCACTGCAAAATCATCCTTTCTGCGTAGGATGATCGGTCGCGTTTTAAACTTCTTTTCGGCGGCGGCGGGTGCGGTCGCGGACGCGGAGGAATTTGGCTGTGGCGCGACTGTAGGGCGGCGGGACTGTTTTTCGGCGCGGTCGCGGAGGAATTGTTCTTGGCTGCACACGCAGCACTATTTTTCGACGCGGCGCGGAGGAATGGTCTGGACTGGCACACGCGGTATTGTTTGATGTTGACGACGCGGACCCGGAACTACTTGGTGGCGCGGCGGAGGCGGAGGAATTTGGTGAGTTGGCCTCGGCGGTGGGCGCGGAGGAATTTGCAGTGGCGCCGGTTTTCGTTGCCGGTGGGCCGTTTCTGATGGTTTGGCTGGCCTCTCTTTTCTTATTTCTGTCCTTTGAGGGGGTGATTCTGCGTGTCTAATAGGTGTCCACGGTTGTTTCGGTTTCCATCTGGACTATGGAGCTGTCGGTAGTCGATCTTGCTGAATTACTTCGGTTTCTGCTTTCGGTGGGTTGTTCGCTCAACGATGTGGTGCGGCTTCGGCTTTGGTGTGCGACTTCTCGTTGCAGTTCGCTGATTACTTGGTTTAGTTTTGCAATTTCTTTGATTAGTTGTTGCGAACGGGCTTCTTGCGCGGCTTCCCTTTCTAGGTAGGCGGCTTCTCTGGCGGCTTCTTTTTCTGCGTTTGCAACGTTGATGTCTGCTATTTGCTGCTGTAGTTGGATAATCGTATTTAAGTACGATTTTTCATTGTCTTCGTTAGGATTTTCCGTTGGTCTGTAATCGGGGGCTGGTTGGCCCGATATATCGGCGCCAGACGATCCGGCAATAAACATGGCGACGGCTGTCGGCAGTCTTGATGTAAATGGTTACCTGGCTGCGGAAACGGGTTTCCGCAGCATGGAACCGGCGGTGGTGGAGGTTTGTTTCGACTTTGTCTTCAGGTAACAACAGGTAAAACACGTTCGATCATGCGAACACTAGAAGAATACTGCGAGAACAATGTGGATTAACTTCAGAGCGATTTCTCGGAGCTGTTGACTCTTCGAAGTCTCGGACTGAACTGGATGTGGATTGAACTTCGGTTAAGACCGACCCCACCTTTCTGCCCTTCCTTCCCACCCTGTATGTTCTAATTATATGACAATCTTACCTAAAAAAGCGTGTAAAAATCATAAACCGTGAACTTAACTAACAATTACGTTAATTGTTGAAAAAGTTAACTGAATGGAATAGATTCTTTTAATTCTTAGTTATAATTATCGGTGTTTAAAGGAAAATTAATTAATAGATATATCCTCTGGACAATCGTAATCATACTGGAAAACTTTGGAGAATTTTGTACTTTTTGTGTACTCCATAACAGTATTTTGTAATGATAAAAATATCAAGAAATTCTACTTATATTCGATATAAAAACAATTAATAATGTGCAGGCCTATCAAGGTTATTAATTACAGATCAGTCTTATTATTGATTGATTTGTCTGTTACTTTGTGATAGTCCATTTTTTAAAAACGAATAAAACAATGTTTTACTTTGTTATCTATAACTTTTATTTTAAAATATCACTTTAAAAAAGTAAATAAATCGTTTCATGCAATGGGTTATGCCATGACTGCAAATTAAGACAATATCTATATCAAAATGTTTATAACTTCTTTTCAATTATTTTTCGTAAGTACATTGGATTGTTTCGTTTTTTTTCTAAACTAACGGTACATTTACGGCGAATTTAGTTTTCTGATACTATCGAAGCCAATTTTCATCGGAATTTCAAATATTTTAAGTTTTTATGATATTATGTTAGCGCATTCAATTGAGTTTAATATTGTTTCCAATAGTAAGAATTGAAGCCATAAAGAAGACAGAGCATAAAATGGAAGCAGTACATTGAGAATGCGGTCGTCGAATGACACCGAATCATTTTCTGATGATGTTACCATGGTTAGTGAAATGCGCATCAAGAAATTAAAACAATACAATTTATTAATTAAATGAATAAAAAAAAAATATGAATTAAAAAACATAATTTATTTTGTAAAATATAAGAAAACGGAACTTTTCCAATGCTGGCAATGAAAATACTAATTTTAGTTCGTTCTATCGGAAGAGCTGTCTAAGGAAGTCGGTGTAATTGTCGATATTTTTCCATTGGACTGGGTGGAAATGCTTGAGTGACAGTAAATGGTTTCGGGCCATTGGAGAGGCGCAATTTTTCCAAGTTTGCGGCGCCATTTCCAATGGAAATATTATAGATGTGTTTTTTTTATTATCTTGATATTGATTATCATAGAAATGGTATTTGTTTCAATGTCGAGCGATCGATGATAAACCAATTTGGATGAACTTTGACATTTTCTATGTCAATATCTATTATAATAAGGACATTATTCTTTGTGTGATTATTATATTTCAGTTATTAGAAGTTTCGTATTAAATTAATAAATTTAGTACGTATTTGCTTTAAGAGATATACCCCTAAACACAAAATTACTTTTTAAACTTCTCAATGCGTGTTTTGCTAATCATGTTAGCATCATCAGGGGATGATTTAACCTAATTCTAAAACTAAACTATGTTCTATTTATATGACAACCGTGGGTAATGCAACGGGTAAAAATTATAAACAGTAAAGTTAAGTAAGCCTCACATTAATATTTGAAAAAGTTAACTGAATTCACTAGATCCTTTATCCCGGACTCGGTACATTTGATACAAAAACAATTAAAAAACAACTTGGACTCTTTTGAGGTAACATTGATGAAAATTGGTGTATATGAAGTTTTTTGTAATCCTAAATCCCAAAATGATAATTACTGTTTTTTTGTTAGGGGGCTCGGTGGTTGGGAAAAAAAAGGGGATGACATATTTTTACAATCTAATATCTATTTAATATAGACATGTAAGGGGTGTTAAATCTATGTACTATGTATACTGATGATTATGCGAATAAAAAATATATTATTGATGTCATACAAAAACTTGTGATAAAAACTTCGACTTTTTCCTCATGTGTTCTGTAGCATCATCCCTTTTTAAAAATCAGCACTAGTCGCCTAACATAGATGATATCTTGCTTCCATCGCCCTTTCCTGGTAAAACCTCACTCCTTGTTCGTCGCTTACTACACCCAAATTATCCGTAAAAAGTCCAAAATCTAAATTGCATAAGCTTTTAAGGGTTCATGTATTATGTTTTTATAATTTTCATTTTTCTTGTTGCCCATACATCCTTTCCCTACACTTACAAATCACTTCCAAGCCGCCAATTCCTTTTCATTTAATTTTTCTTGAAAATGGAAATCACCTAGAAGCTTCCTTTTATTTTGTCTTTTTTTATTTTTTTCGCCATGATCTAAAACTAAAAAAATATCAAACATATCTGTTCTTATGCAAATAAATAATCACTGAATTTCTCAGTGATTCTTTTCTGTAATAAATTTGCCTAAAGAACAAAATTTGAAAAATATAAAAATGTTCTAAAAAAATAACAAACTTTTAACGTTAACGTTTCGTAGGGTCCTCTCCCCCCATTTTCAAAACTAATTTATAAAAAAATATAAATTAAAAAATAAATTATATTAATTTGTAATATATAATGTAAAGAGTGAAAGTAAATATATGTTGTGTGTATGTCAACGATACTTACATTGACAACAATAGATTTTCATGACAGTGATATACTACCAAAAAATATATATAACTAAGTAAGTTAGAAAAAGATTTCCAAAAAAATAACACCCGAAACTTTTACAAAACATTTAAAGCTAAATTAACAGGCTATCAACCGCAAAGACTTTGCTTCCAAAAGGAAAACGGACAATTAGCTCTAAATAACCAAGACAATTGCAAAGAACTTGCGAAATATTTTGAACAAATACTAAACTGTCCTGAGCCCTTAAACAAATTAGCAACACTAAACCCTAAACAAACACACCCAGATTCATTACCACCGAATGAAGATGAAATAATTAGGCAAATCAAGCGGCCTAAAAATGACAAAGCTTCTGGTGAAGATGGACAATCAAGGAAATAACCAAAATTCCACAAGAAGTTTGGCGAACCGAACGGATTCCAGAAGATTGGAAAGATGCTCTAATCCATCCACTACATAAGAAAGGAGATAGAACGGATGTAAACAACCATAGAGGGATATCTCTTCTCCCAGTTTGTTACAAGATTCTATCTCAATGTCTACTAGACAGAGCACAGGGACAGTTAGAACCTAACATTAGTGAATATCAAGCAGGTTTTCGACCGGGCAGATCCTGCCCTGAACAGATCCTGAATCTAAAGTTGATTCTAAGACATCAAAAGCTGTACAATAAAAATCTCGTCTGTACATTTGTAGACTTCAAAAAAGCATATGACTCTATTGACCACGAATCTTTATTCCGAATCTTGAAAGAACAAGGACTAGATCTGAAGACGCTGGCAATTATTAAAGCAACGTTAACTAACACAAGGTCAAAAGTTAAATTCATGGGTGAAATCTCAGAGCCATTCAAAATTAAAACTGGAGTGAGACAAGGGGATGGACTCTCGCCACTCTTATTTAACTGTGTTCTAGAAAAAGTAATACAAGAGTGGCGTGGAAAAAAGTCGGCCCTGAATATTGACCAGCCCATTAAACTGGGGAGAACCAACATCAAAATTGATTGTCTGGCATTTGCTGATGATCTAGCAATTTTTGCTCAAGATGTATTAACGGCACAGAAACAGATTGAAATTCTAAAAGAAACAGCAGAAAAGGTAGGACAACAAATTTCCTTTGAAAAGACACAATACATGACCTGCAACAGACTAAGACAACCATTTCTAAAAACAAAATATGGTAACATCAGACGAGTCTCATAATTCAAATATTTGGGTGAAATAATCATGGAAAATGGGTTGGAAAAAGCGGCCAATAATGGTAGATGTCAAAAAATGGAAACGACATTGAGACTTACACAAAATTTCAACAAAAAATGCCTATCTAAAAGCACAAAACTGAGATATTACAACACAGTTATTAAGCCAGAATGTCTATATGCTGCAGAAACGCTCATTTTGAATAGAAAGAGGGACATCGAGGACATTGAAAAGAAGGAAAGAAAAATCATAAGAAAAATCCTAGGCCCCAAACAAATAAATAGCACAACATACCGACTTTGAGAAAACCAAGAAATCAAACAATACACAGATATACATAGCGATTTGAGAAAAAGAAGACGTTTTAAGGACGTAAGTTTTACGGACACATAAAACGGATGAATCCGAGTAGGCTGACTAGACAAATAGTCGAATTTTATGAAAATAGGAGTAGAGCTAAAGTAGAAATAATTAAATGGATTGCTGCAATTAAAGAGGACCTAAGATCAGCAAATATTACACAAAGTGACATTCAGGATAGAGGCTGTTTCAGACACAAGGTTAACGTTTGGAAGGTTGGCCAGAGAGAAAAATGTAGGAAGACTGGAACAACTTGGTCTGATGAAAGGAAAAAAGCTCATAACGAAAGAATGAAATTAGTATGGGCGCAAAGGAAGGCTAACAACAACAAACGCCCCTAATTGTACTTCGCGTGGTCCACTAGGGCCCATACGTGAATAATAATAATAATATATAAGTAAGGTTTACTGTGTGATTGTTTATAGTACTGATTGTGTATTCCAATACTTAAATGTGTTTAATTGTATTCTTTAGAATTGGGAACAATATTGAATTTAGATCTACCCAAGGCATAGCAATACAGTTATTTTTTTATAAATTAATTATAGGGGTTTCTTTTAATATTTTGTATTTTGTTACCGGTTCTTTTAATACCGTTTTGGAATTATTCCAATGGATTTTATGTCCCGATTCCCATGCGTGTTGACAAATTCTAGATTTATTACAATCGCCCTTTCTAAGAAGGTTTTTATGTTCGTTTATTCAAACATCTAATGGTCGAGATGTCTCACATATATAGAATTTATCACATTCGCAGGGAATTTTATCAACCACATTTTTGGTATTCTGTTGTGTGTTGTTTGGTTTGCTTTTTGTTAATATAGATCAAAGAGTATTTTTTGTTTTAAATGTCATTCCTATGTTGTATTTATTTCCTACTCTTTTAAGTGTGTCAGAAATACCGCGGATGTAAGGAATTGTGAGGTTAAACCATACAATAGCACGATAACAATAGCTAACGGTATAATATTTTTCTTGCAATGCATCCACTGCACTAAATTCACGTGACAACTTATACAGCAAACATAAGTAGCCCAACTTTTATTTTGATCTCCAACTTGGGACTTAAAATATAAAAGATAGGCTTTTTTGACACTCTCGGCAAGTATAACAAATTTATCCGCTGGATTTTTGCAAAATTGACAACTAGAATCTGCCATTTTATGTAAAATCAACTTAAACACTTGACTGTACTGTAAACGAGACAGAAACAAACTAAACTAAAGAAAACAATAAAACTGCCCTAAAAGGGTCGTAGAAAACTGTGGAAATACTCCCGCTAGGATCTTGTGGTAATTTCTACATTGTCTAGTGTAAAGTCACGTACAAATAATTTCAATGATACCATGTTATAAAGAAGAAGCAGGTACTTGAAAATAGGACGGCTAGGTTATTTCTGTTAAAAGCTGTTTTAATAACTAGTAAAAAGTGAATATATAGTTTCATGGAATTGAGTGCGCCATCACTTCAATTTATGAAAATGTCAATATTGCAAAATATTTATAAATTCATTTAATATTTTTTTGTGAACACATTGAATTATTTTGTTTTTTTTTATTGTATGGTAAAGTAAACGCAACGATAAAGCTAAATATAGTATTGATTCATTTTTCTATAATACCAGTCAGTTATGACTATGACTAAACACGCTGATAAGTAGAGACTGAACTTGTTAAAGTAGATAGTTGATACATCGTTTCATGAAATGAGATGAGCCACCTAGGAATTTGTCCAGCAGTCTGGACAGGAACGTCTGAAGGTCTGCAATATCTGTCTCCCGGTGGATTTGCGCGTTCCTAACAAACTAGGGAGCGTTTACTATTGTGCGAAGAAGAAGTCAGAAATGATGCCAAGAGCTTGACTAGGTCGGTTGGTATGCCGAGTCTGAGCATCTTGACTATGAGTCCGAGATGCCAGACTCGGTCGAATGGTTGCGAGAGGTCTAGGAAGACGGATCCCGTATGACGCCTTCTATCGAAACCCTGTCTGATCTCCGTCGAGAGACACGCCGCCTGATGGCCGGCTGCATGCCCCCTCCGGAAACCAAACTGTTCGTCCGGCAGAATGTTCTTGTCGGCAAGAACACCGTTCAGAGCATGTAAAATAACTCTTTCGGCGATCTTGCCAAGTGCGCTAAGCAAGCTGATCGGCCTGTAGCTACTTGGCTCCTGTGGGCTTTTTCCTTCTTTAAGGATTACGATGATTTGGGCATGTTTCCATAGATATGGAAAGTGCTGGAGTCTGAAAATTGCGTTGATTATGTTAGTCAACTGCGCAATTTGCTTGTTGGGTAGTCGTTTCAGCTGCATTGGAAAGATGCGGTCGCGACCAGGAACTTTTCTGACTTTCAAACCTCGGATTATATCGTGTATTATCTTCGGCGAGACAATTTGGCTGATCAAGTAGCCGGGTTTGGGAGTTCCTTGGTAAGAAAGGATTTCCTGCTTGAACTTGTCAACTTTATTCTTCTATTCAACTGAAGGTCGAGGAGAGGTCATCTGCTTTTGGTAGGTTACGGCAAAGATCTCCGCCTTCTCCGCCCCGGTGATGGCGTGAGAATCACCCGTCCTCAGAGGGGGGACCGACGCTCTCACCTTACCCACCATGAATTTGGCTGTTTTCCATAACGATCGATCAGCCGTGTCGATTGACGCCAGGAAATCATCCCACCTGTCGTCTCTAAACTCCTGAAGAGCTCGTTGGGACTCTTCATTGGCTTAGTTTGCACGAAGCCGGAGTTCAGGGTCGTCAGTCAGGTGATAGCGTCTGTAAAGCCGGTTTTTTATTCGAATCTTCTCTTTTACCTCGGGATGTCCAGGGTAGTCCGAATTGATTGATTCATGGGTTAATTTTTCGACCGCATCCTCAAGCTGCTGAACGTTACCAATACGCGAATTTGGCCCGCTGTCCTGCAAATGCTGCTGAAAAATGCTCCAACAGATATTAGTCTTCTTTCTCGGCGGGAAGGTATCCACCTTGGTGCCGATTGTTAGGACTACCGGGTAGTGATCCGAGGTAAGCTCATGGACAACCTCTACTTCGCATTGATTCGTTAGATTCTTTATGATAAAGAAATCTAAGAAACTGCGGAAGCGGGATGGTTCATCTGGAACAAGGATGTTCAACCCGTATCTTTCCGCCAAAGATAGCAGGTCAGTTCCTCTCCTGTTTGTCAGATCCGAATCCCACGATCGATTATGGGCGTTGTAATCTCCTCCAATAATGAATGGGACATTCTTATTCAGGAGCCTGCCAACTTCACCTGAATCGAAGTCGTGACAAGCTCTCTGGTACCATGAGGATAGGTTGACAAGATTACCTTCCAAAGCCACCTGCACAGACACGACTTCCGAAGAAGCAAGACCCGTCGGAGGCAGCAGGTTGTATCTGATTCCTCTCTTGACGAGAATCATCAAACCACCCCCCGCTCCGCCGAGCCTGTCCTCCCTGTAACAGAAGAAGTTCCTCACACCGAACCGTTCGCTCGGTTTAAGGAAAGTCTCCTGAATCAGAGCCACGTCTATGCTGTGATCTTCCAGAAACGCCGTGAGTTCCAATTTTTTCCCGTTCAGAGAATTGGAGTTCCATGTTACAACGCGCAACGAATTTTTATTATTCATTGCTGGTTTGGAACATAGCTAGTGCATAGCATTTAACTGCTCTTGGACCATCGCAGCCATCTGCTGCATCATTTGCTCCATCATAACCGTGAAGTTCGGTAAATGAATTCTTGGAGCCTCCATCCTAGGAGTGAGCTTCGGGGGAGCAGCCGGAGCTTTATTATTATTTTGAGTCCTCCAAACGAAAGTTGGAGATGGAGTTTTTGGCGGAGGTTTGGATGGGGTAGTCGATTGATTTTTCTTTCCCTCACCCTTGTTCGGGGGTCTTTGGGAACAGGTTCTGGAGTTGGCCGGGTGCGGACCTGCACAGTTGGCACATTTAGCCGGAGCTTTCTTCGGTTTTTTGCAGTCCCTTGAAGCGTGGTTGGCCACACACTTCATGCACTTGGGTGGCACGAGGCATTTCTTTGCCGTGTGCCCGAAGATCTGGCAGTTGTAACACTGCGAGGTCTCCCCGTTGGACTTGATGTTTTCCACCCTTATCTTTTGGTGGACCAGGTATTTGATGTTGTGAATCTCCTTTGGCTCTTTGGGGAGTATCACGTATACTAGTGCAAGTGGTTGCCCACTAGGGTGGAGTCTAGACTTGCGTTGCCATTTTATTTGAATCTGGCTTTGAACAATGCTTCCATCGAGTCCAATCAGAGCCCTCGTACAGTACAGACGTGTTTTTCAAGAGTTCTCATTGGTTATCTACACTACACCAGGCTGCTTGGTGGCGTGATTGTGGCGTCACCAACGGGTTTTTACAGTGATATTGATTGTTTTTATTAAAACAATTAATATTACACGGTTTTTAATAGTTTTTTCGCATTTCGCGAACTATTTTTGAAGATTTCGCGGCAATCCTATAGCAGGAATAGTCTCGGGGCACAACAAGGCATACTTTTCGGACATTTGGGTCGCTATTTAGGCACTTTTGGGTGTCTATTTAGAAATTCAAGGTGTTCGGAAGAGTGCAGGTGATATTGGCACACCATCATGGCTTCACGGCTATCGGCTCCGGACTCCGGACTCCGGCCCCAAGACGAGATAATTGCAAGGCTCCAGGTGGAGTTCGAACAGTAGCTCCGTGACAATCACGGTATCAATGAGATGATTTTTGAGCTCAAGGAGCTAATCAAAGACCTGAAAAGGCAAATAGCCGATTTAGCGACTAAATTCGACAGGAACAAACAGGAGACCGCCCGCCCCAACGCGTCGGCCGAAATAAATATCGGTTTAGACCCGCGCATGTTAATCGACAGCGACTTCCCGCCTCTCAAACCCTCAGAAGGAACTCTTTCCTCGGTTAAAACGGATACCGTTACCCCCAAACTGATTCACGATGTCAGCCAAGGCGAAATTCCCTCCATCGGTGGAGAATCGTCCGACTCAGACTTCGAGAAATGCGCGGCCAAGAAAAGGCGTCGCATAAAACGATCCAGACGCTCCTCCGAAGAGGAAAGGAACCCAGAGCAGATGCCAAGGAAAAAGACTGCCGGAGAGGCAGGTCTCAGCGGTGCCCCAACAGCGGTGCCTGCGGCCAAGTTGGCTACGGAACCAAAAGAGACGGTCGCAAAGACGGAAAAAATACCTCCAGTGGTACTTCGGTCTAAGAACCATTATATGAAGGTAATGACCTTCATAGCTAATGAGAAAATAGGCACAGACAAGGCGCTGAATCACCCAGAAGGGGTGAAGATTCAGCCAAAGACAGTTGGCGACTACCGCAAGCTGACAGCGTTCCTAGAAAAGGAAACAATAGCTTATCACAACTTCTGTACGAAGAGTGAGAAGCAATTGCACGTATAAACCTGGAATATCGTGGAAACGGTTTCGGAACAAGAAATCCGTGAAGAACTCGTCGATTTAGGTTTCACCCCCTCGAATGTTCAGAGGTGGAAAAACAAGAGCACGCAACCGCTTGCACTAGTATATGTGATACTCCCCAAAGAGCAAAAGGGGATTCACAATATCAAATACCTGGTCCACCGAAAGATAAAGGTGGAAAACATCAAGTCCAGTGGGAAGACCTCACAGTGTTCTTCGGGCACATGGAAACGAAATGCCACGTGCCACCCAAGTGCATGAAGTGTGCGGCCAACCACGCTTCAAGGGAGTGCAAAAAGCCGAACAAAGCTCCGGCGAAATGTGCCAACTGTGCAGGTCCACACCCGGCCAACTCCAAAGCCTGTCCCCAAAGATGCCCTCCATCCAAACCTCCGCCAAAAAACCCAACTTTCGTTCGGGGGGCTCAAAATAATAATAAAGCGCCAGCTTCCGCGCCGGCTGCTCCCCCCAAGCCCACTCCTAGGATGGAGGCTCTAAGAATTCAGTTACCGAACTTCACAGTAATGATGGAGTAGATGGCTGCGATGGTCCAAGAGCAGCTAAATGCTGCACTAGCCATGTTTTAAACCAGCAACGAATAATAAAAATTCGTTGCGGGTTGTAACATGGAACTCCAATTCTCTGAACGGGAAAAAATTGGAACTCACGGCGTTTCTGGAAGATCACGGCATAGACGTGGCTCTGAGACTTTCCTTAAACCGAGCGAACGGTTCGGTGTGAGGAACTTCTTCTGTTACAGGGAGGACAGGCTCTGTGGAGCGGGAGGTGGTTTGATGATTCTCGTCAAGAGAGGAATCAGACATAACCCTCTGCCTCCGACGGGTCTTGCTTCCTCGGAAGTCATGTCTGTGCAGGTGCCTCTAGAAGGTAATCTTGTCAACCTATCATCATGGTACCAGAGAGCTTGTCACGACTTCGATTCAGGTTAAGTTGGCAGGCTCCTGAATAACAACGCCCCATTCATCATTGGAGGAGATTACAACGCCCATAATCGATCGTGGGGTTCGGATCTGACAAACAGGAGAGGAACTAACCTGCTATCTTTGGCGGAAAGATTCGGGCTGAACCTCCTTGTTCCAGACGAACCATCCCGCTTTCGCAGCTTCTTAGATTTCTTTATCATAAAGAATATAACGAATCAATGCGAAGTCCAGGTTGTCCATGAGCTTACCTCGGATCACTACCCGGTAGTGCTAACAATCGGCACCAGGGTGGATACCTTCCTGCCGAGAAAGAAGACTAATATCTGTTGGAGCATTTTTCAGCAGCATTTGCAGGACAGCGGGCCAAACCCGCGTATTGGTAACGTTTAGCAGCTTGAGGATGCGGTCGAAAAATTAACCTATAACATAATAAAAAACCGGCTTTACAGACGCTATCACCTGACTGGCGACCCTGAACTCCGGCTTCGTGCAAACGAAGCCAAGAGAGAGTCCCAACGGGCTTTTCAGGAGTTTAAAGACGACAGGTGGGATAATTTCCTGGCGTCAATCGACACGGCTGATCGATCGTAATAGAATACAACCAAATTCATGGTGGGTAACGTGAGAGCGCCGGTTCCTCCCCTGAGGACGGGTGATCTTTACGCCGTCACCGGGGCGGAGAATGTGGAGCTCTTTGCCGTAACCTACCAAAAGCAGATGATCTCTCTTCGACCCTCAGTTGAGAAGAGGAATGAAGTTGACAAGTTCAAGCCGGAATCCTTTCTTACCAAGGAACTCCCAACCCCGGCTACTTGATCAGCTAAATTGTCTCGCCGAAAATAATACACAATATTATTCGAGGATGGAAAGTCAGAAAAGTTCCTGGTCGCGACCGCATCTCTCCAATGCAGCTGAAACGACTACCCAACAAGCAAATTGCGCAGTTGACTAACATAGTCAACGCAATTTTCAGACTCCAGCACTTTCCATCTCTATGGAAACATGTCCAAATCATCATAATCCTTAAAAAAGGAAAAAGCTCACAGGGGCCAAGTAGCTACAGGCCGATCGAAGCTTGCTTAGCGCACATGGCAAGATCGCCGAAAGAGCTATTTTCCATGCTCTGAACGGTGTTCTTACCGACAAGAACATTCTGCCGGACGAGCAGTTTGGTTTCCGGAGGGGACATGCAGCCGGTCATCAGCCGCGTCTCTCGACGGAGATCAGACAGGGCTTCGACAGAAGGCGTCATACGGGAGCCGTCTTTCTAGACCTCTCGCAAGCATTCGACCGAGTCTGGCATCTCGGACTCATAGTCAAAATGCTCAAACTCGGCATATCAACCGACCTGGTCAAGCTGTTGGCATCATTTCTGACTGGACGCATTTTTCAAGTGCTCGTCGATGGTGCACTTTCATCAGTCCAGCAAATCGAAGCGGGAGTACCGCAAGGTACTCCCGCTCTTGCCCCCGTAATCTTCAATGTCTACATGGCAGACTTTTCAAAGATTCCGCACGTGCAGACTGCATTTTATGCTGATGATACGGCTTTCTTTACGTCGGCCCACGCGCCCTGGGTAATTACATCCAAGTTGCAAAAGCAGACGTTGAAAGCCTCGAGACGGCCAGTCGAATGGCGACTAGAAATCAGTCGCAGCAAAACCCAGGCTGTCTTTTTCACTCGAAGACGGCCGATAATCCGCTAGAATATTCTTATGCTTTGTGAAATAAGCAAACTTGTATTAAGATGAAAATCTGGTGTGCAAACGGTAATACGAAACTATCCGATGGTGATAGGTTCTCTCTGTTAAGTGACCGAACAAAACGTGAAATTATTAGATTAGTATCAGAAGAAAACCGACACCTGTAAAATAAAAGCTGAAACAGTTGAACATACAACATGAATTAATGTTCATCCGGAAACAAATAAAGTGTTTCTACGAAAATCTGGATTTGATAGCAGATTTCCATGAAAGAAACCATTAATTAATGAAGTTAACGGAAGAAAAAGAAAAATTGCAAAAGAGTATTTTAAGAAAGATGAAACGTTTTAGAACACTTTAGTTTTTAGTGACGAGAGTAAGTTAAATTTTTTTGGATATGACGGGAAGCAAAGAGTTTGGTGAAAAAAAAGTACAGAACTGAAAATAGAAAATATTATTCCAACGGTGACACACGGTGACGTAGTAATCTAGTACGAACAACTGCAAAATAAATAACCGAAACAGTTGAATATACAACATGAATTAATATATATCCGGAAACCATTAGAGTGGTTCTATGGATTTTACAGCAGATTTCCACGAAATGAACTATTAATGAAGTTAGCTGAAGGAAAAAAATTGAATTTGCAAAAGAATATTTAAAGAAAGATGAAACTTTTTGGAACGCTATTGTTTTTAATGGCGAGAGTAAGTTTAATTTTTAAATTTTTTGTTGTTTAATTAATAAATAACTGAAAATAGAAAATATTATTCCAACGGTGAAACCCTGTGGCGGTTCAGTCATGGTATGGGACTGCATGACAAAGGCTGGGGTAGGAAAGTTGGTTTTTATAGATACCACTATGGATTATTTTGGTTATTTGAACATACTAAAAGGTAATTTAATTCCCTCGGTTTGCAAAATAGGTTTGGTAAAGAACTATCGGTTTTTCAACAAGACAGTGACCTAAAATATACCAGGGGCATTGTTAAGGAGTGGTTACTGTACCATGTTCGGCACCAACTTAATTCTCTACCTCAGTCCCCTGAAATAAACTCTATAGAAAATTTATAGGATTGTTTAGATCGCCCCATTAGAAAAAAAAACATTTAAAATAAGAATGACCTGAAAAGGATCCTGCTAAAAGTTATTTTAGAAAATAAAGGCGGCCTAACGGAATGTAATATGGCTATATATAGTCTACTTTAGCTCAATACACTTCGCTCAACAACTTTTCAACTTTCTTATGCCTACCAAAAAGTCAAACTCTGTACTGTGAAATATTTTTTCAATTCTACGTTAAATTTAAGCATAATATCGTCACGTGATTGTCTTCTCCTTTTTCAAAGGGTTCGGAGCAGGACTCCGAGGTGATCGGACGTGCCTTGTCTGGTCATCATGGGGGCAGATAACAGTGGCTGTTGGTTATTTCGGCAGCAGAGGTCTGATCTGGCCTAGGGAGCAGTCACCCCCGAAGTCGTCCATCAGCGAAGTTGGTGGTGCTTCAAACCTAACCATGAGAATTAGTCTTAGCCCCAACGTTGGAGAAGTATCGATGCACCGGGATTGGCAGCACCATCAAATCCATCCGATTCCGAACTCACTAACAAGGAATAAACGTAAAATATCTGTAAGCATCGGAGGTGGACTCCGAGGTGATAGGACACGTTTGCGAGCGCGCTGGTCATCATGGGGGCAGACAACAGTGGCTGTTGGCAGCTCCAGCAGCAAAGGTCTGATCTGGCCTAGGGAGCGGGCACCCCAAAACGTCGTCAGTGCCGGGCGGCGTTTCAAACCTAACCAAGAGAATTAGCCTTAGCCTCGAATATGGAGAAGAATCGACGCATTGGGATTAGCAGCACTATCAAATCTACCCATCCCGAGTTATTAACATCAGAATAACATCTATCAAAATCGCATAACAACAATCAACATCAGAATAACACCATCAAATAAAGAGAATACGTCAAACAACATCAACAGAATAAGAACCGAGAAACACGCCATCTCATTTAATATCCATCAAGAGCCTTCACGCCAGCGATGAAGAACACGAACACCAATCAAGAATAAACTTCCACCGTTTCCGATCCTTACGGGTCGGTCTCGGAGCAGTATCCCCTTTTTCTAACAAGATCGATTAACCTCGATTAAATACCGTGCAGGCACGGTTAACCACGCCCAAAAGACGGCGTCTAAAATTTTCACCGATCACATCTGACGCGAAACGGACGTGGTCGAAAATCATGGAACAACAGTAAGGGCCCCAGGGTCAACCTGAAACAGTCCAATCAGAGCACTCGTACAGTACAGACGTATTTTTCAAGAGCTCCCATTGGTTATCTACACTGAACTACACCAGGCTGCTTGGTGGCGTGATTGTGACGTCACCAACGGTTTTTCACAGTGATATTGATTGTTTTTATTAAAACAATTAATATTTAGGCACTTTTGGGTGTCTATTTAGAAATTCAAGGTGTTCGGAAGAGTGCAGGTGATATTGGCACACCATCATGGCTTCATGGTTATCGGCTCCGGACTCCGGGTCCGACGAGATAATTGCAAGGCTTCAGGAGGAGCTCGAACAGTCGTTCCGTGACAATCGCGGTCTCAATGAGACGATTTTTGAGCTCAAGGAGCTAATCAAAGATCTGAAAAGGCAAATAGCCGATTTAGCGACTAAATTCGACAGGAACGAACAGGAGACCGCCCGCCCCAACGCGTCGGCCAAAATATATATCGATTTAGACAGGGGTATGTTGATCGACAGCGACTTCCCGCCTCTCAAACCCCAAGAAGGAACTCTTTCCTCGGTTAAAACGGATACCGTTACCACCAAACTGAATCACGATGTTAGCGAAGGCGAAATTCTCTCCATCGGTGGAGAATCGTCCAGTCGTAGACTTCGAGAAATGCGCGGCCAAGAAAAGGCGTCGCATAAAACGATCCAGACGTTCCTCCGAAGAGGAAAGGAACCCAGAGCAGACGCCAAGGAAAAAGACTGACAGAGACGCAGGTCCCAGCGGTGCTCCAACAGCGGTGCCTGCGGCCAAGTTGGCTACGGAACCAAAAGAGACGGTCGCAAAGACGGAAAAAGTACCTCCGGTGGTACTTCGGTCTAAGAACCATTATATGAAGGTAATGACCTTCATAGCCAATAAGAAAAGGCACGGACAAGGCGCTGAATCGCCCAGAAGTGGTGAAGATTCAGCCAAAGACAGCTGGCGACTACCGCAAGCTGACGGCGTTCCTAGAAAAGAAAACAATTGCTTATCATACTTTCTGTGAGAGGCAATTACACGTATTAATCCGGAATATCGTGGAAACAGTTTCGGAGCAAGAAATCCGTGAAGAACTCGTCGATTTAGGATTCACCCCCCCGAAAGTTCAAAGGTGGAAGAACAAGAGCGGGCAACCGCTTGCACTAGTATATGTGATACTTCCCAAAGAGCAAAAGGGGATTCACAACATCAAATACCTGGTTCATCAAAAGATAAGGGTGGAAAACATCAAGTCCAATAGGGAGACCTCGCAGTGTGACAACTGCAAGGTCTTCGGGCAGACGGCAAAGAAATACCACGTGCCACCCAAGTGCATGAAGTGTGCGGCCAACCACGCTTCAAGGGACTGCAAAAAGTCGAAGAAAGCTCCGGTTAAATGTGCTAACAGTGCAGGTCCGCACCCGGCCAACTCCAAAGCCTATCCCCAAAGACCCCCGAACAAGGGTGAGGGAAAGAAAAATCAATCGACTACCCCATCCAAAGCTCCGCCTAAAATTCCACCCCCAACTTTCGTTTGGGGGACTCAAAATAATAATAAAGTGCCGGTTTCTGCGCCGACTGCTCCCCCTAAGCCCACTCCTAGAATGGAGGCTCCAAGAATTCAGTTACCGAACTTCACGGTAATGATGGAGCAAATGATGCAGCAGATGGCTGTGATGGTCCAAGAGCAGCTAACTGCTGCACTAGCCATGTTCTAAACCAGCAATGAATAATAAAAATTCGTTGCGGGTTGTAACATGGAACTCCAATTCTCTCAACGGGAAAAAAATTGGAACTCATGGCGTTTCTGGAAGATCACACACAGCATAGACGTGGCTCTGATTCAGGAAACTTTCCTTAAAACGAGCGAACAGTTCGGTGTGAGGAACTTCTTCTGTTACAGGGAGGACAGGCTCGGCGGAGCGGGAAGTGGTTTGATGATTCTCGTTAAGAGAGGAATCAGACATAACCTGCTGCCTCCGACGGGTCTTGCTTCCTCGAAAGTCATGTCTGTGCAGGTGGCTCTGGAAGGTAATCTTGTCAACCTATCCTCATGGTACCAGAGAGCAGAAGTTGGCAGGCTCCTGAATAACAACGCTCCATTCATCATTGGAGGAGATTACAACACCCATAATCGATCGTGGGGTTCGGATCTGACAAACAGGAGAGAAACTGACCTGCAATCTTTGGCGGAAAGATACGGACAGACGAACCATCCCGCTTCCGCAGCTTCTTAGATTTCTTTATCATAAAGAATCTAATGAATCAATGCGAAGTCCAGGTTATCCATGAGGAACTCCCAACCCCGGCTATTTGATCAGCCAAATTGTCTCGCTGAAGATAATACACGATATTATCCGAGGTTTGAAAGTCAGAAAAGTTCCTGGTCGCGACCGCATCGCTCCAATGCAGCTGAAACGACTACCCAATAAACAAATTGCGCAGTTGACTAACATAGTCAACGCAATTTTCAGACTCCAGCACTTTCCATCTCTATGGAAACATGCCCAAATCATCGTAATCCTTAAAAAAGGAAAAAGCCCGCAGGAGCCAAGTAGCTACAGGCCGATCAGCTTGCTTAGCGCACTTGGCAAGATCGCCGAAAGAGCTAGTTTACATGCTCTGAACGGTGTTCTTGTCGACTAGAACATTCTGCCGGACGAGCAGTTTGGTTTCCGGAGGGAGCACGCAGTCGTCCATCAGGCGGCGCGTCTCTCGACGGAGATCAGAGGGGGTTTCGACAGAAGGCGTCATACGGGAGCCGTCTTTCTAGACCTCTCGCAAGCATTCGACCGAGTCTGGCATCTCGGACTCATAGTCAAGATGCTCAGACTCGGCATACCAACCGACCTAGTCAAGCTGTTGGCATCATTTCTGACTTGACGCACTTTCCAAGTGCTCGTCGATGGTGCACTTTCATCAGTCCAGCGAATCGAAGCGGGAGTACCGCAAGGTTCTCCTCTTGCCCCCGTAATCTTCAGTGTCTACATGGCGGACTTTCCAAAGATTCCACATGTGCAGACTGCATTTTATAATGATGATACGACTTTCTTTACGTCGGCCAACGCGCCCTGGGTGATTACATCCAGATTACAAAAGCAGACGTTGAAAGTCTCGAGATGGCTAGTCGAATGGCGACTAGCAATCAATCGCAGCAAAACCCAGGCTGTCTTTTTCACTCGAAGACAGCCGATAATCCGCCAGAATATTCTTATTCATGGAGTCCCGATCAAGTGGGCCAAAACGGCTCACTATCTGGGACTTGAGTTCGACAAGGCCCTTACGTGGCCTTCACACCTCAAGAAAGCATACGGAATGCTCCGTATGCTGTACCTGTTAATTAATCGGAAAAGTAAGCTCACGCTTGGCAACCAACTAACCCATTTATAAGTCCATGGTCAGATCAGTCCTTATTTATGGACATCCGGCCTGGTACCCGTTCGGCCCAACCTCATCGATTAAAAGACTTCAGTCTTTTCAATCACGTGCGCTTCGCATAATGGTAAACGCTCCCTGGTTTGTTAGGAACGCGCAAATCCACCGGGAGACAGATATTCCAGAGCTTCGGACGTTTGTGTCCAGACTATCGGACAAATTCCTAGCGACGGCGTCCCTTTTGGACAATCCGTTAATCAGAGCCACGGCAGCTTCATTGCCGGCCGTTGCCCCAGAGTGATTATTCACGTCGGACATCACAATCTTGCCTAAAGAACGGCAAATAAACCCTCCGGATAAACGACATTGTCGTGACATCCGGAAAAAACCAGATAATACAAGTCAGGGCCTTCGGATCAACTTACGATCCAGGAAGAATAAGTAAGTCAACCTGAAATATCAAGAAAAAAGTAGTAGTTCTTTTCCAAATAATTGAAATAGATAATGCCTTGTTATTTCCAGAAAACAGTGACCGTAAACCGTTTTCGCCTTCTTTAGGGCAAGTGTTCGCCGATAAGTAAACCTCACGCTTTTGACTATTTCTCTGTTTTTGGTGAGAAATCAAAATTTTATCAATCTCACGAATCGTCGCAGAAACTTTTCGAATTGCGCGTATACATACTTTTTCATACCCAAATGTTCGTGCGGAATGTTTCATACACATTCGTCCGCGATATCTTCATCTTAATAATCTCTTTAATCTTCACTCTACGATCTACCAACACGATATCATGAATTTTGTTGGCTCTTGGTTCTCTTAAGATTGACACATTGGTGCGGTTTAATACCCAAAGAATTCATAACGTTCGTCTGTAGCATGTAATTTTAAACATTTCAATTCATCTGGGGCAAGTGACATTTAGTGCCCATGCACGTCCACCTTACAACTGCCAGCACGTCCACCTTACAACGACCGAAATAGTCAGAAAAAGCAAATTAAAACTCAAAAGCATACCGATTTGCTTTTTTGATAACCGGGGAATTATCCATAAGAAATTTGTACCTCAAGGTCAAAGTATAAAGCAGCATTTTTATCGAGAAGTTCTTGGAAAATTTCAAAAAAGGGTCATTCATGTGAGACCGAACATCAAGAACACCCGAGCGCTGCATAACGACAATGTGCCTTGCCACACAGATATTTAACGAGTTCTTGGTAAGTAAAAACATCACTGTGGCTTTTTGGTCTTTTTATTCATAAGACTTGAGTCCTTGTGACTTTTTGCTTTGTCCAAGATTGATAATTCACCTCAAAAAGACACCATTTGGGGACATTGGAGAACATTGAAAAGATAGTAACAGCTGAAGATGAAACTCGAGCTTCTGAGTTCCAGAACTGCTATGAAGAGTGGACAAACCGTGTAGTATACATCGCAGATTTTCAAAGTATTTTAATTAGGAACCAATAAATCCATTAATACCAACTTTAGCTTTATCATCGCGTTTACTTCGTAAGGTTAGCTTTTACCATAAATTATAAAAAAAAAAAACGAAACAATCCAATGTACTGACAAAAAATATTTGAAATGAATTTATACCATTTTTACGATATACAGTTATACAAAAAAGTATATATACTCCTACTAAAATGGTAGTAACTGGATGGAAATATAGTATATTTCCAGAAAAGAAAAATTAATTAATCCCTACATTAAAACAATATTTTCAATATTTTTTATTCAATCACCAAGTAATTGAAAATAACTGAGTAACTCATATTTTATTACACAAAATATATATATATATATATATATATATATATATATATATATATATATATATATATATATATATATATATATATATATATGTATATATATATATATATATATATATATATATATATATATATATATATATATATATATATATATATATATATATATATATCCTTAAGTATATTTTAAGTAAGTGCGACAATATTTGATTTTTTTTATTGGGCATAGGTTAGTCTATTCGGGCATAGATCTTATTATTCTTTGTAATTTTTTTGATGATTGGGTAGGAATATCCAATCCAGCAGAATCCTTTTCATGTTATTCTTATTTTAAATGTTTCTTTTCGAACGAGGGATGATTTAAATAAGCCCATACATGTAAATAAATGAACATTAATTCATGTTGTATGTTCAACTGTTTCAGCTTTTATTTTGCAGGTGTCGGTTTTGTTCGTACTAATCTAATAATTTTACGTTTTGTGCGGTTACTTAACAGAGGAGGTCGTCCAGTCCGTGGCTTATTTTTTTCGGAATTATTCCTTCGATAGTTTCGTATTACCGTTTGCACACCAGATTTTCATCTTGATACAAGTTTGCTTATTACACGAACTGAATGACCTTCATATTTTATTTTGATAATAATTTCACACATTTCATATGCAATTGCTGCAATATGCATATTTAATTTCTAAATGTATTACATATCAAATAACTTCAAGAGTCAAGCATAAATTAATCGCAAAATTCATTCAGATTACAAAAACAACTCTAACATGGTCGGCTATGGAAAAACAAGTCTACATTTTTTACTCGTATATATATTTTTTTGACCACCATAAGGTTTAGATTTGTATTTTCAGGAAAATAGAAATAAATATGTATTTTTTTTTTTTTTTACTGTAGATATTTTCATAAAATGAAGAGGTGGATCACCCCATTGTATGAAACGATTTATTCACTATCTGCTTTAACAAGCCCAGTCTCTACTTATCAGTGTGTTTAGTCATAGTCCTACATAACTGACTGAAAAATGAATCAATACTTATTTTAGCTTTATCGTTGTGTTTACTTCGTACTGTTTTACCATACAACCTATAAAACAAAACAATCTAATGTACTCACAAAAAAAAAATTAATTTATAAACATTTTGACGATATAGACATTTTCATTAATTGAAGTTATGGCGCATGCTCTGCAATGATAAAAATTGATATTGACATTGATAATTGATAAAAATGTTCTCATCGACGAAGAAAAAATGAAAAAGTGTTGTTTCACCACGATTTACCAGTCCTATCTATTCCCCCGTCTTGATGAAGAGATCATGGCCGAAACAGGACTACTTTACAGTGAAAAGTTGTTGGGCGAAGTGTATCGAGCTAAAGTAGATTATATATAGCCATATTATAGGCCTTTAGGCCCACCGCTTTGTCATTATTCACCATATGGTCCTGTCTGTGGTTATTATTTTCCAGTCCTTGATATCCTTCTCTTTCTGATCTTCCACGTCAGCTTCTCTTCATTACTTCCTTAGTCTTCCTTGCCTTCTTTCTCTTCGTGGTCTTCCCCTTGCAATATCCCTCACCACTCTACTTTCTCCCATTCTCTCTACGGTAGCCTAGCGATTGCAGTTTTCTCGATTTTACTATCATGTTTATTCTTAGATCCTCATTTGTTCTTCTTATATACAAGCCAATGACCTTCCTTCCTTTTGTTATCCTTCTGATTTTTCTGCATTCCCATCTTAACAGTTTCTCTTCCTCTTTCTTGTTTAGTATCTATGTCTCAAATCCGTACAATGCAGTTGGTTTCAAAATTGTCCTGCACAATCATAACTTGGTATTTCTGGATATGAATTTCGAACTTATTAGATGCTTCAGGATTCTTGCACATCTGTTAGCTTTGAACTTAGGCCTATCTCCTTCTCTTCTTCACACTTTTTTAACAAACACATTTTTCCACGCTTTCAAATATCATTCTTTCTAGTTCTGTATCCCCTTTCACTTTCGAGACCTTTCCTTGTGTACCTTCTACTATCATAAATTTGCTTTTCTTTTGATTGGCTTTTAAACCAAACCTGTATACTTCCTTCACTAGCCTTTTTGACACTTCTTTCAATTCTTTCTCACTTCTCGCAATTATTGTTATATCGTCCGCATAATCCACTATTTGATGACTTCTGTAAAGAATCTGCCCTTTTCTGTTCAACTGACCCTTCCTAATAGTCATTTCAAAACCATGTTGAATAATAGTGGATTCCCTTGCATTAGGCCTGCCTACCTTGATCAGAAAATTTTCTGTCGTTCCTCCTTTTACATTTTCTTTGGTTGTTGTTATCTCCACTGTCATGCTCACTAATCTGAATATTTTAGAGAGTATTTTATATTCTTCCATAGCTTTTATCATTCTAGATCTCTTTACTGAACCATAGGCCTTTCTAAAATTTATAAATAGTACCATTGCTGGAATATAATACTGGTAACACGTTCATGTTGCTTCTTTCATGACAAAAACTTGCTCGGTGTTCCTCTGCTATTCCTAAAACCTGCCTGGTATTTCCCTACCTGTGGATCAATTATTCCTTCTAACCACGTTTTAATTAATATCGTTACTATTTTATAAAAACTATCCAACAAAGAAATTCCTCTATACTTATTACAATCTGTTTGTAATTAACGTTTTTTTAGGATATGATGGTATAATGATGGCATTCCTCCAAATTGCTGGCATCATTTCTTTTTTTTTTTATTGTAATGATTAGTTCGCATTTCATCAAAATATTCTTTCCATCTTTATCTCCAAAATCCACTGGCAGCCTGATCTAACACGGTGATTCTTAGCACCCTCTGCCTTGGGGCAGGTCTTCCCTGGACCGTGTTTGAAATTGTAAAGCCATGTTGGGGGTTGGACCGTAATCTGGATTTTTTTTGGATCATGTTTGTCTGAGGTCTCTGCCTTGACCTGTCCGCCATGGGTTACCCTTTCAGGACCATACACTCCAGACGGCGTAGCTCAAAGCTTCATTGATTTACTGAAGCTCCTGTATCACGTTAAGATCTGATCCACAAAGAGGATCCTGCAACACTTAATATTCGGACAATGACGGATAAAAGACTTCAAGAACTGTTGATCGAGCTTGACAACATACATTGGGACATCATATGGCTATGTGAAACTCGAAGAAAGGGCTAATAATAAATCAAACTGGAAACAACTGGTCGCGCACTTTACACTCGGTGTGCACAGAATGGACGATGTGGTGGAATTGGATTCCTCATTAACAGAAAGTTAAAGGACAGTGTCGTAAAATTTGAAAGTATATCTGACCGACTAGCTCAATGCGTCATTCAAGTGAATAAACAGTTTAAGCTTCAAATGGTCCAAGCTTATGCACCAACTATTAGCTAAGGTGATCAGAAAATGGAGATATTTTATGATGATGTGAAGTGTAGGTACATAATTCTGATGGGTGCCTTTTAGTTCTTACTAAAAGCAAGAAATGGTGAAATTGCAACTGGCTCATATGAAAGTGGTGAGTGGGACAATAGAGGTGACAGGTTGGCTGATTTTGCGGAAGGGTAAAAACTGTATATTATGAACTCATTTTATAAGAAAAAAATCAGGGGAAAATGAACATGGAAAAATCCATAGTCCAACTGGTCTTACAAATAAAATTGACTACATCATGTTAAATGATAAAACCATATTTTGCAATTGTACTGTCCTTAACCATTTTAATGTCGGAAGTGACCATAAAATGGTTCGAGCAAAGAATGGTAAGATCGAAGAAAGGTAAAGTATATTCTGGAAAGCTGTTTCAGAGGGATAGCGATTTTGAGATTGCTTTGTCGAATCGTTTTGATATATTGCAAGATCCAGAGGAGATGGAAATAACAGTAACAATAACAATGTGGTTGAAACGGCTGCTGCAATAGCATCAGCAGAAAAGGGTTTCAAACGGCGTTCAATATCAAGAAATCAAGAAAACGTATTCGAGAAGAAACCCGTCAGTTCAACATGCAGCTAGTGCAAAAAACACTGGAAGAAAACAAGGGAATAAACAAAGCAAAACACAAGCTGAGAAATCAAAAAGAACCCAAATGTATGCTTTAATGTGTGAGGATGGTACAGTATGCAGTGAACATGTGGAAATGTTAGAGGTTATCAGAAGATTTTACTCCAATTTATACGAACATAAGAACGAGTGAAAGAGAGCAGCGCCCACGGAAGAGCAAATGCCAGATATCCTGTTCGCTACTCGTGGATGTTTTGACTTTGTTTAAATGTTTGTAAATGTTTCTAGGCAAGAGTGTAAAATCTGACTAGGAATTACCCTTCAGTCAGGCCAGTTCAAGGCTAGGTAAGGCCGGATGCCTTCTGAAAGATTTTCTACGTTGGTGATGCGCCAGTCGATAGACTTATGGTTAAACACAAAGTCAAGGATTAAAAGCCATAGGGGATGGAGTCGGATGATCGGATCTCGGTCGGAGATGCTGACCGGAGTTTGGTTCAAAACCCACTTACCCTACTTAGGGTAAATTAAAAAATAAAACAAACTAAAACATGAAATATTTTTATTATGCTTTTTTCTGTTTCCAATTATATTTACATTGTTTTGTTGTGACACAAATCGGAAGGCTTACATTTACATATTAAACATAAAGAAATAAACACTTAAAAAAGTTCTTATCTACAATATTATCTTCTTATGACAATATTTTTACTATACGTTTATATGAAAACATTAAATTGGAGACATTTTATACAAAATCGTGAAGTAGAGAAACATCATAGCACAATGAGATTGAAAATACACTTCAAACTTTTTACACGG
Source organism: Cosmopolites sordidus (assembly GCA_031761425.1). Lineage (NCBI taxonomy): Eukaryota > Metazoa > Arthropoda > Insecta > Coleoptera > Curculionidae > Cosmopolites > Cosmopolites sordidus. The sequence continues at coordinate 373,985 of JARFXV010000960.1, forward strand.
AATAATTTAAGCGCATTTAATCTCCCAATAGTTTATGTAATTGTTTGTATAAAGTTACACAAAACGCTTAGATTTCTTTAAGACTCAAATAAAAATCTATCTCACAAGCCTTTTTGTTCGTTCTATTTTCTAACTATCACACTTCAGCTGATCCCTTTCTTCAGGGTGCTTAATCATAATGAAACTTTAGGTGTACCGGACAGTAATGTCGTTTCGCGCATGCGCATGTTCGACATCGAAAAGCTGATATCCAGATCCTAAAAACCAGAAGAGTCGCATATTTGCAATTATATGCGTTATGTGTGCCGAAAGGCTGCTATATATAAAATTCAGCCTTGATGTTATGACGTAGTTACAGGGATTATTTATCAAGCTTTAACGCGTCAAGGAAAAACTAGGACTTGCGGAAAGGGTCCGGAAATAGTAATTGTAGGACCCTAATACTGTTGCGTAAGATATATTCAAAAACTGCCTTTGATACTTTAACGGAGTTGAGCAACATTTTTTCAACTCTCAGGTATTTGTTACCTCAAAGTTACCCTGACTCAATCGAGCTAATACCCATACATTCTAACATACTATAGTACACATTTATATATAAAAATCTTAGGTTTGATACTATGACGTAGGTCTAGCGACACTGAAATCATATTCTATTATATCTTAACACATATTGCAAATAGCAAGTGGTTTTGTTATTCTTCAGTTAAGAAGAGTTAGGTTTGGTTGTTTAATTGTATACTTCATATCGGAAGAATGGCAAGAGCCAACCATATCGCGTCGAGCTGCAGCTATAAATAACTGAAGTTAAGCCGATGGTGGACGACTGGACTGATTATCAGGATTAAAAATGCTGCCTGAGGATTTGAAAACAGCACCGTCAGAGATCGTAAATATAATAAATTTACATAAAAGAACGTCGGCTCAATTCGATGCTTTTCGCATTATTATGTCGAGATATGGGTGAACAAGTTTCATTACTGTTATATTGTGAAGTACGCTGGTTGTCAAGAGGCAGGATATTAGCTCGGTTTGTCGAACTTCATTACGAAGTTACACAGTATTTATCTATTTATTTTCGAAGTACAGTGACTTTAACCTCAAGTTTAAATATGAAGATGAAGCCTCATTTAAAAGAGTAACATATTTAGCTGACATTTTCTCTTGTCTCAACGAAACAAATGCTTCGATGCAAGGTTTCGTATGCAGCGTCTGTGCAGGTCACAGATACATGCATTCATAAAAAAATAGTTTTGGAAAACTTGCTGGAGATCAAACATCGTTGAATGTTTTCCTCTTCTGCATACATTTGTTACGACGAACACATTATCCATGGATGCCGAAATAAACTGAAATTATTCTTCATTTCCAGATATCGCAATTCCAGATTCCAGATATTGGTAATACTGAAGGATGGATTCGAAACCCCTTTATGGTCATAACCGAAAGCATAAATGCTGGTTTGAACATTAAGCAACATGAATCATTACTGGAAATGTCCACAGATGAAACTCTTCAAGATGATTTTAAAAAGATGTCTTTAATTTATTTTTGGGCAACAAGACAGGAGATATCCTGAACTCCCACGCAAACCCTGTCAATTTAATTTTTTCCTTCGTGACAACTTACTTATGTGAGAGTGGGTTTTTACACTTGGTTATGATAAAAATGAAATACTGAAAGCGACTTGATCCTGAATCTTAATTAAGATTAAAATTGACCAAAATTGCTCCTAAAATAGACTCAGTTTACGACAGGAAACAATCCCACCCAAAACATTAATCAACAACATATTATTACCTTTTGTGATTGTATTATCTTTTATTTAAGTAAAAAAACTTACTTTCTTCTATATCTATATATTTTTAAGAGGTTCACAGTGATCTGGGAAATTTATTAGGGGTGCGTGGAGCTATAAGTTTAAGAAACCCTGGCTTAGAGAATGCTGAATGATTTAAGGGGACCATTTGAATGATCTATCGAACTAGAGACTTAGGTAGATTACTTTTTGCAATCAAGTAAATGAAACTCTACCTTCCCCCTCTTGTTGGGACGTTTTCTGGTGAAGAGATGGTATTTTCTCCATTGTCTTGCAAAAATCAGAAAAGTGGTCCCAAGAATGCAGCGGAAAAATGAGGTGTCAAAGAAGGTAGAGGCGACAAAGAAAGTTTCGTCTGCGGAAAATGGGGACTTTATGTCACTACATTCTAGAAAATCGGTAATATCGATGTGAACAAGACGGGTGCAAAAGGGACCATTGAGTACACTTGGCCCAATGTGCTTCCTATTAACAGGGTTTTAGTTGAAAAGTTCCAGGAATTATTAAACTAGAACGCCTAGGTTTCGAGAGAAATTCAGGACGATTCGCTTATAAACAACCCCTTCGTGTCACACTTATCTATGATTTTCGGGAGATCGAATAAGAAAACAACTGGGTGTTTCTTAGAGATCTTAATGGACTTCTCCTGCAACTATGACCACTTAATGATTGGACGAATATCCCATATGAAAACGAAACTACTCGTAGAGAAGTATTTTCTTGCTGGCAGTGAAGTTATTAAGAACAAGGAGTATAACTCTTCCGCTATCTTTGAGATGGAAGTGATGAGGCCAATAGGCCTGTAATTTGAAGAAAAGCTTCTGTTATTTTTCTTGGGAACAACGGCTATGTGGGAATACTCGTTCCCATGATTTTGGAAAGAGTTGCTGCGTGAAGATGGATTTCATAATGTTTGCGGTCTCTGCGACTTCCTAACTCGGAAGTATAAGACTTCCCTGGATGTGATGCCGCTGTATCCTGGGGCTCTTCTGGGAGCAAGGGTTTTCCTGATAGCTTGGAGTGACTTAGAGATACGAGGTGCTTTATTAGAATATTAGGACATATAGTTTTGTCGTGCCGGAACTAAATGATAAAACGTTATTGATAAGAATGGTGAATGTATTACTAATTGTATGTTTGCTAGTTCGGCAGGCCCAACTAGTTTCAGGCTTAATTCATTATTTCTTGCCAATTTAGGAAAAAAAACTAAGATTACTTTCCGGTACACCTTATATATAATAATCTTGATTCGATCTGATTTTGTATTTAATTTGATCAAACCCGAAGAAAATGAACACGTATTTATTATTTTTTATTTTCGAAGCATACTGACAGATACATTTTTGTGAAAACATTATGTAGACTGTTTTTATCTGTAAGTCAAAGTCAAAGCTTCTTATTCACGGTTTTGTTATTCTCGTTTTCAGTATTCCCAGATTAAAAAATTACGACCACTTCTTGTATTCGCGGCTGAAAATGTCTTTATTCGCGGATTGAAAACTAATGAATATTGTATTTTTAGAATTATATGTATTTATTTACCAGTTAACTTTCACAAGAAACAATTATCAAAGTATTTATAAACAAACATGTCTTATTACTGCTTGGCCAAAAGGTCTTTGACAAATAAGTCGCCGAAGACGTACGCGCAGCAGGGTTTCGCGTGACGCTATGACTTATGATAAAAGCCGCCTTCGCACGATCTGTACCGAATTTTTTATTTTATTGCTTCAACTTGTTATTCGTTGCAATAATGTGAAGTGAATAGCACGTATCTGTTCTGCTTTGTTCGCGATTTATATTGAAGAGTAAAAGCAATGGAAAATCAATTTCTATATGGAACAAGGTCGTGTCGCCGCGTAAGATAAAAATAGAAATGCTTGACCGTTTACACCTTGGCGAGTCGTTTCATCGATATCCGGTTTTTTTTATGTCAACGCGATCCATCAAGAAATCAGAAGACAAAATAAGGAATTCAACTTCAATCTCACTACAAACATATTATTCCTGATTCAGCAATTGAAAAAATGGAAACTGCAATTATATCATGGATTAAAGAATGTATCCAGAAGAGAGTTCTTTTAAGTGGTGCTATAATTCGTGAGAAAGCTAAGCGTCTTTACGCACATTTTAAAGAATCGGGCGATGAACATACTGATGGAGGATTTCAAGCATATAAAGGTTGAACGTTTAAGGTGCGACAATTACTGCATAACAGCAACATTGTTGGAGAAGCTGGATCTGCAGACACTTCTGCAGCAGCAACATATCCACAATAATTACTGAAGGTGGATATAAACCTGAACAAGCAAAATATAGAGTTATACGACTTCCCTGTTCTAATGCATCAGAAGATTGTTTAATTACGCCATTTATGCTTTATAGATTGCTAAATCCGCGTGCTTTAAAAAATCAAAACAAGAACAATCTACCAGTGTTCTGACGTTCACACAAGGAAGCGTGGGTTACAAGTGTCGTTTTCTGTGATTGGTTCTTATTTCACGAAAAATAATTTAGATTTCAAGTCAGTTTGAGTTTTGGGCAATGCTCTAGTATAGTATAGTCTTTAGAGAATATACTGTTAAATTTTTATGATGGTATTGACGCTAAAATGCTAAAATGTTTTGCGGCTCTCTCAGCTATAGTTTATTTACTGAAGAAAGAAACTAAACCTAAACATATTCACGCATATTGTACGTCATCGATATAGGACCGCACTAAGAACTGTCCTCTTTTTTGGCGGGGTTTAGCTAATATCGCCAACAGAAAAAAAGATACTGTGGAATATGCAGCATGGTATGATGAACACCAAGAGCACTGCGATGCTAATCATGAAGGTAGTGACGGTAAAATGGAGGTGGATGGAATAATAGAAATGTTCCAGAGATCTGAGGAGTTGTACGGGGTTAAATATTTTAATTATATTGGAGATGGAGATACAAAAACTTTTAAATCTTTGTTAGACGTAAATCCATACGGTGACGATTTTGTTCTCCGTCAAAGGGAGTGCTTTTTGCACGTCAAAAAACGTCCATATAAACGTGGTACTGAAGCCAAAAAAAAATATGCGCAACTACAAAAGGCCAAAAAACAGTTATAGAAGAAAGAAGAAAAACAAGAAAAGACTAAAACTAATAAAAAAACAAAAATGCTCCAAAAAAGACAAAAACAAGAGCAAAAAATTGACAAACAAATTATTGCAAGAGCTTTCTATATATTACGGCTTGGCAATTCGTCGACATCCGAATTCAGTTGAAGATATGAAGATATAAATATAAGCGGGATTATACCATAAAGTCTCGACGGATGAAATTCCGCAAAATTTATACTGGCCAGTAAGGTCCGAGTCTTGGTGTAAATGGTGCAAAAGTGAAGCTGAAGATACTATGAGTACCTTTGAGCATCCCCTTGCTCTAGATGATGACACGCAAGAAGTATTAAAGCCGACTTACGAGAAATTGACTGCAGACGATTTATTGGAAAGATGCAGTAACACCCAAAACAACAACGAAAGTTTTAATTCTTGTGTATGGCAACTGGCGCCAAAGCATCAATATTCCAGCAAAAAAATCGTCGACTACATGTTGTACCGCTTGTACATTCAATGAAGGTTTTGTAGGTATCTTAAAAATAATGGAAGTAATAGGCATTACTATCGGTCCAGTAGCAGAACAACTCGCCCGAGAACGTGACGCACGGCGAGTATATAAAGCCGACCGTCCGAGCACTAGTGATTCTAAGGAGGTCATAATTTAACCAGATTAACTGTAAGGACATGGTTATATCATTTTTTTTCGAAAATATACATACTTAAAACTTTAAACTCATTTATTAACAAAAAAACTCATTAAAAACAAAAAAACTGTTCATCCGATTTATCCTAAATTTTAATACCAAATTTAGTATACTGCTATCTATGACCGGAACCACCAACATTTTTTTATTTTAAAAACTTTTTATCTTTTTCATAACAAAAACTAGTTAAAAATAGTCTGTTTTCGGTATTCAAATTTCAAGAATGCGCCATTTTGTCTAAAAATTTTGTTTTTCTTTTTTTTCTAGTTCCGGCGATTCTAGTTACTCATATAGAGTAATAATTTTTATTTTATTTTTTTTAAATAAGTGAAAGAGCCAAAACGACATGTGCCTTTTTTGAGGGCGTCATCTTCAGTGCCATTTTTTAAATAATTATAATTTTTTTATAATTATTATAAATATGTTTTTGTCTGCTTCTTAAGTTTGTAATATACCTACAAAGTTTTATTATTGTTGTTCATTATTTTCACCTTATAAAAATCCTAAAAATGCCTTAAATTTCCGGCGCTATACCACCGGGTTCCATTTTAACATAAAATAATCATTTCAAGATATGAAGCCATACGTTAATTGAAATCATGCTGGAAAAAACTGTGGCCTATTCTAACTGTCGGTAGTGATGAAGAATCCGCGCCAAATAAAACATTAACTGAAAATATTGCTCAAGTTGCGAATGGTATGGGACGAGATGGTTTCGAATACGTAGAATCAAGTAACATTCAAGACTTGCTTCAATTGTAAGATGAAGATTTGATTGAAACCGATTTGAAGGAAATAGTTAATCCTTATTCCACTAAAGATTTTTAATGAGCACTAAAAAGGTGACATTAAACTTAAAAAAACTGAGTGAAGATTTACGAATGGCAAATGAGCTTTGTGATTTTATCATAAAAATTGATCCGTCTATGGAAATAAGTCTTCTTTTTAAAAGGCAAATTGTTAGTGGTACAGCCGAATATCATTTCAAATTGAAAGCTGTAAAACCAGAAAAAAATATTAAATTCTTCACACCATTGCCTGAGCTGGATAATAATTAATAATAGTGTTCATAGTGTAAAGTATTTACACAAATATGTGTACAAGGGATATGATTGTGCTAATGTATAAATTACTAATGCTGAGAAAGATATACTTCATCATGATGAAATGTCAAGATTTTTGAATACCTGCTACCTCAGTTCCAGTGAAGCTGCCTATATAATATTCTCCTATTTAATGTATGAAAAATCTCATGTATATTCATTTACAGAGTATTCTTTAGTTTAATTTAGAATTAAGATCATTATTAAGATGATAATTAGATTTACCATACTACCCCTTGGAATGCTTGGCTCGATTATATTTTCACTTATTCAATCTTTCTCCTTTGACTATTGTTGGGTCATGAAGTGAGTTTTATAGTATAGTTGTTTTTATACTTATATTTGTATTTATTAATTTTTTGTTTCGGTTCAATGTTCTTTTTGTTCTTTAACAACAAAAAAAAAATTAAAATCCTTAAATACTTCAGCAAAGCTCACTTTTAAATATTCTTTGCCGTCGAATTTTGACGGGACCAATAAGGGAATTAATAACAATATCGCTAAAAAAATTCTCATTAAATTGCTTTTAATATATATTATTTCTTCATATTCTGTAACCTTGGAACATATCCCCTACAATCCCGTACAAATCACGATTCCGTATTCACGGTTTCTGTATTCGCCCCACATTTACGGAACGAATCCCCTGTGGCGAATAAGGAGCTTTGGCTGTATAATAAATGTTAGTCCATAAAATCTTCACACTGGAAAGGAAACTGAATTTTCCTTCTGGAAAAGTATGTTTTGTCTTCCTTCTATGTGTATTTCTCTTAATCCGAACCATTTTTTACTTGTCCAGAGTCTTAAGCAATATATACATATGTACATAATAATATTTGTAATATCTTACAGTATCTTAATAGTTCGCTCATTTCTTTGCATCCCTTTCATCCAATATCATTCGTACCAGAGATTCTGAACTTAATAAACAAGTAATCTTATATTCTAGAACTCTTTTAAAACGAGTTAGAGGTATATAAATTGGTATTTATACAGGGTGGGGCAAAAGAAGGTTTCTCATTTGAAATAAAAATATCTTAGTTTTACTTAACTTTTTTTTGGTTTGTGAACGTGAAAGTGACCATTTTATAATCATTTAGCAAGCAATATTTTCCGAAAATAATTGACCAAAAACTCCAGAAGCTGTATTTTAATTTACAAGTATCATAATACATTTTTACTAAAATTTGCATGTACTTTTTAAAATTATAAATGAGATATGTACTTTTAAGCCACCCTATGTTAAGTTAAAGATTATTCCCTATTCTAATTTAAAGTAGCTCATTGACTTGTTGCATATGCTTCACCAAGTCAGCACACACTAAATCCATATCGTCAGTATCTTTCAGACTAGAATTGCTGATTGTATTAGAGTCTTTAGTGAGTTTGTTCGAATTGCCATAACCCTGGTTAAACCCCGACTTGAACAATTTTAGAAATCGACTTTTTATGGATGCACAACTAGAATTGGATTGATCAGATATTGGCAGCAGGTCGCGATTAATGAGTCCATGGCTGGCTTCTATCCTTGATGACGAGAAACTGGTTTGGCTTGTTTGAGGACTGAGTTTGGCGAATTTGGTTGACGACTTGGCCCATTGACAATTAGAGGAAGTTCTCGCATCGACCGTTAGGGGATGATGCTGCACTTGCCCTAAAAAATTATCCGGTGTCTTTTTTGAGGCGAGGCGCAAGGGTGCGGCTGCATAGTTTCTGGTTCGGTTCTTGCTGGATGAGCAAAAATTGTGGAATGTTTTCTGAAACAAGGAAAAATATTCTTTTAGTTTCTTAAATTCAATATTCTACGGGTCTACAAATAAGTTTTGCGGGTTTTTTTTTTAACTTTGAAACTTTATTCAGCGAAACTGGTACAATGTATTTTATTTAAAGAATTGTCTATTGTCCATCGTTAGGAACGACTTTTTGCCCATCTTTCAGGCAGCATACGGATTCTGTGTTGAAAAATTCCTCGTCTTTTGAGGCGATTCAAGAATCGACCCAATTTTTGGCTTCTTCGTAAAAAGTGAAGTGCTGCTCGGCCAGGCCAGTCATCAAAAGGAACAAGTTTTAATTGGAAGGAGTAATGTCTGGTAAACACGGCGTGTGGGGTAGGACATCTCGTTGAAGCACCTCCAAAGTTTCCTTGACGACCTTTGCAACTTGTGGCCGAGCGTGTACCGAGCGTCGTACTGAAAGATCTCTTTGTCGTGTATTTTGGTATATTAGGAACGTTTAAACTTCAATGCTTGGCTCAATTGCATCAATTGTTGTTTTTAACGTTCCCCAGTGATGGTTTCGTTAGACTGGAGTAGTTCATAATAGATCACTCCGAGCTGATCCCACCACATGTACAGAATCAGCTTCTTGCCATTAATATTCGGCTTGGTCGTTGAAGTTGATGCATGGTCGGGCTTAAGTTTTGGATTGTCCACTTTTCGTCCTCCGTTACGATTCGATCCAAAAAAACCTTCCGATTTTGCCTTTGGATCAAATGATCATTGGTATGTTTTGTATTATTTTATTAATAATAAATATGTAATAAAACAATTCCGGTTTATATTTGATTTCTTGTTCTTTTTGCGCCATATCCATGACCTTGAGACGGTTTGCAATCGCTTGTTGAGTCACTCCCATGGTTTCAGCGAGTTCCTCTTGAGTTTGGTATTGATATTTATTCAATAACTCAGCGTCTTCAAACTTTACTGGCCTCCCTTGGCATTCTATGTCACCGGTGTCAAAATTGCCAGTTTTGAAACGCCAGAACCAGTACTTACATATTTTTATCGATGGAGCATATTCCCCATATGCTTCACACAGCAATCGATGTCCATCAGCTGCACTTTTCAGTAGCGCTTCCCGCAAATTGTGCTTTTTTGGCACAAAGGTTGACATGGTTAGAGCACAAAGAAAGTACGTTGTTTACACTTCAGCGAAATGGTGATGACTGATTTTTAGATGGAAATGATGACGTGATAACATGAATATAGTTACAAGATGGTCCGATGCGATTTAATATTAAGTATGTCATTTTTGTAAATCCCTCAAAACTTATTTATACACCCGTACGTTCAATGTGGATAGTTTTTAAGTTGCCTGAAGGCCATTGATTGAACTGAAGGCCATTTCAAATGTTGCATGACTGTAGCTATGACTGAAAATTATTATTGATATACTAATACAATTATATATATATATATATATATATATATATATATATATATATATATATATATATATATATATATATATATATATATATATATATATATATATATATATATATATATATATATATATATATATATATATATATATATATATATATATATATATATATATATATATATATATATATATATATATATATATATATATATATATATATATGAACACTTTTGTTGGTTGATTGACCGGGAAGGAGCCCCACCCATCCCTTCAACTGGATGACATATGTTTCGTCTCTCGAGGTTCAGACTCTTCAGGGCGCCGACATATACCATACCATCAAAAATAGGGAGACCCTATCCACAGCCAACAACCTATGTTTTTCGCCGACCTCACGTCGGATGGCGTATATATGTAGTGTTAGATTTTCTTGGACTGCGTCCAATGAGACAGCAGTAGTTGAGTGTCATCAGACACCCAACCGTTGGGTTCCACAATCTCATGTGGAACACACAACAACCTGCGTCTCCGCCTAAATGAACACTTTTGTTGGTTGATTGACCGGGCGGAGACATGACATGATGTTGTTAGCCACCATCTTAAAGATAACGCCACTTTTAGTACCGCGTGACAAACGGAACGAAGCAGACGTGCACGTCGTCCAAGGTATGAATATTTCAATTTTTGTTGTTGTTTTTTTTGTACTTTTTTGGCTCATTTACTATCAATTCTGTTACTACTTGCTGTTATTACGTTCCTTAGTAGCGGCGTACATAAATCTCAACTCAATATTTTTTTTAACACTTTTAAATTTGAAAGCGCGGGAAAACACGGATGAATTACGTCGGGTAAATACGAAGGTTCGGCATTACCCCATACAATATGCATTGTTTTCATGCATAAACTGCTGCATCGGTTTTGACAAAATCTTTTGTTAAGATGCCCGTGTGTGTGTTAACTAACAACCTTGTGTTACAACCGAGAAATAGGAAAACCCAATCTTTTCTGAAGCTCAAGAAATGGAGCTTGAGCATCATATCTTACAATGCAGCAAGCTTTATTACGGTCTGACAATTACGATGGAATTTTTGACCGGAATAAATAAATGGCAGATAAAGACTGGTATTACGGCTTAATGAGAAGGCGCCCAGTACTTTCCTTATGAAAATCCGAAGCTACATCTATAAATAGAATTAATGCGTTTAATGAAACAGAAGTTTTGAAGACGAAACAGGAATCACAAATGTTTACAGAATTTTGGCACGACTAGTGGTGAGAGAGGATCTACTACTACGGTAGTTTGTGCATTTAGTGCAGCTGGTCAGTACATTCCCCCATTTTTTATATTTAAAAGAAAGCGTTTGAATGAACAATAACTAAAAGTTGTTTCAATGTCTGAATCAGGATGGGTCAATAAAAGCCTATTTGTCGACTGGTTTCACCATTTTATATCGTTTGCGAAGCCGTCTAAATATACTCCAACATTATTAATTTTAGATAATCATGAGAGTCATGTGAGCCTTCAGGTTCACACTTTACGCCACCAGAATGGTAGTAGGCTAGACGTTCGACTCGACGGTTCGTTCGGTTCGGAGCGCGTTTTGATATCGCCTTTTGATATCGTAAGTAGTGGGCGAGTGTCATAAAAAGGTGGAATTCCGGCTGGAATCTCGATCGGAACATTAACTGATGCGTAATTTAATAAAACTCCATATATATGATTTTATCATTTCCATTTTGGATTAATAATATATTAAGTCAATAAACCTGTTAAATCAGTACCAAAGTGTGAAATTTAAAGAATTCCGAAAAAAAAATTAGCTGTTTATTTGAGTGCGGCCGCTGCCCTGCATTGTAGGAGGTTGTACGCGGACTAATCTTGCAGATCATTTACTCAGTATATACAAGGATTGTTTAACAGCATTCCAAAATGTCATAAACTTGTAATTCGTGTAGAGGCCCTATAGCAAAGAAGTCATATGCAATTCTATGTTTCACCTGTGATACTTGGCACCACATTAAATGCGCAGACTTGAGCATAAGCCAGCTCAATGCTTACAGTCGTGAGCTGAAGAAAGATGATGGTGACCGCTGGAACTATCCTACTTGTATAAAGCAATCCGTAATGAAATCTCACAACGCGCGAAAATCGATGTTTTCGCTCTCTCCACCCGATGGCACAGCACATAGTCCAGTGACCTTGGAGGACATCATGTCAAAACTGGAAACTATGGACCTCCAATATAGAGAAATCCTTCAAAGGCTTAAAGATCAGACTGAAATCAATCAATCACTGCAAGCTGATATTTCTAATATTTGTTCACGCCGAAACATCATCGAAGATAAATTGCAACATGGCGTAAATGCTCATGATGGCCCTTCCCCGCAGCCCGAGGCCCCTGCTAACGTTGGCAATGACCTTTTTCAGGAATATTGTGACAGGGAGCAGCGAAAGAAGAATGTTATGATATTTGGCCAATCAGAGGATATCTCACCGGATAGCGGTCAGAAGGATAGGGATGCCATTCTCGGTGTGCTTGGATCACTGTATCCTAAAATCGACGTGAGTGGAGTAACGCCGGCGAGAAGGATTTGAGGATTAAGTATATTAGGGGTGTTCCTAAGATTGTTTCGATTGGTGCGCGGCCTTTAAACTAATGAGTCTGTCTGGCGGGATCTGTGCTGATGTCTGCATGGCTTACCAGAATGTTAGAGGTCTCAATACGAAGACTTGCGAATTTAGCAAATCAATTAGTGTGGCGGAACATCACATTGTGGGGCTCTCTGAGACGTGGTTGCAGCCGGACGTACACAGTGCTGAGTTGTTTAGTGATAACTATGTAGTGTATCGAGCGGATAGATAGTTGGAACTGATGGATGTTTCGAGGGGAGGCGGAGTTCTTCTAGCTATAAGGTCTGACATAAAATCAGAACAAATTAATTTGAATTCATTTGCTGAATTGGTGCCTTCAATTGATATTGTTGCTTGTAAGTTATCTCTCAATAATATTATCACCTACATTTTTTGCATCTACATTCAGTCGGGTGCCAGTGGAGATCTGTATCTGGCATTATTTGATTGTTTTGAAGGGTTGACTGGGTTGTACGGTACCAGATTAGTGATTGTTGGCGATTTCAACTTACACTTTGAGACTGGATCATTTATCCGATGTCCTCGATTGTCTCTACTTTTTGACTTTATGGCGTTGTTCGATCTCAGTCAGCATAACCTGGTTCTCAACACCCGAAAATGTATCTTGGATTTGGTACTGTCAAATATTGGTTGTGAGGTGTTGCCGAACTGCTCGCCTATGGTGCGCGAAGATGGTTACCATCCTACTCTTTCCATCCATTTTCAGTATAACGCTGCACCATGCAGAAGTAATTTCCCAATTAATGCCCTTGCCAGAATGTACAATTTTAGTAGAGCCAACTTTCCTATGCTGTATGAACAGATTCTGCTTCAGGATTGGGCATTCCTTGCCCAAATTATGAATATTAATGAAGCCGTGTCACAATTTTATAACAGATTGACAGTTATATTTGATATGTGTGTTCCTGTCATTTTCGTGAAGCGTCGAAAATTTTCATACCCAGAATGGTTTACCCAAGATATCATTGCTGATATTAAGACGAAGGAGCCCTGTTTCCGTAAATGGAAGTCATTTAAACTACCCGATGATTATGATCACTTTTCTAACCTCAGAAGAATAATTAAAATAAAAGTTGAGTTTGCTTACCGTAACTATATTGAGCAGGTTCAGAATAATGTTGAATCTGATCCTAAGGAATTATGGAGGTTTATTCATAAAAAAAAACGTACGTCTCGAATACCAGGCACTATGAAAGCTAATGGTAGCGAACTGAATGAGCCTCAGGACATAGTGAATGTCTTTGCTTCCTTTTTTGGTAGTGTATTTATACAATTATGTCAGGACCTTTGGTTCGGTCGACCCTATATCAGTTGGTAGTTTGGAGGAGAAAGATGTCCTCAGAGCTTTAAAGAACGTTAAGTCAAAAATGACATCTGGCTTTGATCGCGTTCCTGCATTCTTATTGAGAGACTGTGCATATGCACGGACAGGGCCTTTAGCAATACTTTTTAATACATCTGTATCTACGTGTACGTTTCCTGACATTTGGAAGATCGCTCGAATATGTCCCGTCTTCAAGTCTGGGAATGCCTCTGATTTGTCCAACTATCGACCTATATCCATACTCTCAAATTTTTCGAAGGTGTTCGAGTGCGTATTACACGAAAAAATATTCAGCCAAGTCAAAAATAGGATAGTGTCTAGTCAGCATGGATTTTTCCATAAGAGATCCACAGTTACCAACTTGTCTTGTTTCTTTCAGAGTAGTTTTAGAGCTCTTGGGTCAAAAGCACAGGTTGATACTGTGTATACCGATTTATCCAAGGCTTTTGATAGGCTTGATCACTCCATTTTGGCAAGTAAGATGGATAGTGTGGGCTTCCATGATGAGTTGATAAAGTTCTTCATCTCCTATCTTGCTCAACGCAGGCAGTTTGTTGAGAATAATGGCTTCAAATCTGATGAGTTTGTCGCAACCAGTGGTGCGCCCCAGGGTAGCAACCTGGCTCCACTTATCTTCGCGATTTACATTAATGACATCACTCAGAATATAACAAGTCAAACTTTACTCTTTGCTGACGATCTGAAGATCTTCAGACCTATTAATTCTCAGCAAGATTGTGTTGAACTTCAACATGACCTGCACTTGCTGAGCGCCTGGTGTGACCAAAATGGACTCCCACTAAATACTCGGAAGTGTAAGCGCTTAACATTCTGCAGAAGCCGCAACCCGATTCAATTTGACTATATTATTGATGGTGTAGTGTTGGAAAACTGTGACTTGGTGAAGGATCTTGGGGTAATGGTGGATGCAGTGTTGAGTTTTAATCAGCATGTACAGATGGTGACACGGACAGCATTACGAACCCTGGAATTTATAATCCGATCTACAGGTGATTTTAGAAGTGTCTCATGTTTAACTACATTTTTCAATTCATTGGTTCGCTCAAGATTGGAGTATGCTTCGTTGACATGGTCGCCAATTTACCAGATTCATGTCAATAAACTAGAGAGTGTGCAGCGTAGATTCCTCAAATACCTTGCATATAGGGTTGATGGTCACTATCCGGCTAGAGGAATTGACCAGCGGGTGCTCCTTGACAGATTTCGGATGCAATCCCTCTCACATCGGAGGATTTGTATGTCTCAAATATTCCTCTACAAGTTGATCAACGGGCTTATCGATTGTCCTGAACTATTGGAGCAATTGCCATTTCTTGTACCTCAATTCTTTGCTAGGAGGTCTAACATCTTTAGAGTGCCCCGTGCCCTGACTAATTTTGAGAGCAGGGCGCCACTATTTCGTGCTTGCAGATATTGCAATCTTTTGAGTGTTCATTCTGATGTGGATCTGTACTCAGTTTCCCCTTGTTCACTAGTGCGGGCCCTGCAGGACGCTATACATTTGATAAATGAATGATATTTGTTGTTTTTTAATATTGATGTACTATCTTTTCGACTTCTAATCTTATACTTATACTTATGTTATGTACTTGTTACCTTGTCAAATAATATAGATTATCTTGTTCTAGCAATAGTGGTTTACATAGATATAGTTATGATTATATATAGACATCAGTTTAATGTATTAGTATAATTTCATGCTTAATTTTTAATCAATTCTCAATTTAATTTTTTCCTTTTTTTTTAGTTTTATAAAACATAATTATTTATTTAATTTGTCTTGTTATTGGGACATGTTCCTGTTAGACAATAAACATTATTATTATTATTATTATTACTATTATTATTATTATTACTATTATTATTATTATTTTACTAACCCTGTCTCCTCACACTTCGCATAAACTACAGCCACTAGATCTCACATTCTTTGGACCTCTAAAAATTGCATATAAGCGAGAATGTGGGTATTTCATGTCTGAGAGACCTGGAAGAGGAATAATGCAATATGAAGTGATAGAACTATTCACAAAGGCGTTCAACCGATGCAGATATCTAAAAAAGGCTGCTAATGGCTTTAGAGCTGCAGGAATTTACCCATTCCTTCCTATTTCGAATTCGAAGAAGCGGTACCCAGAGCCAGAGTTACCAGCCTACTGAAACATCAATGGGCCCTCGTGCAGAAAACTCTAATAGCGTGCAAGTTTCTAATGTTGTAACGTCCGACGCACATGCCGTTGTAACTCAAGTTAACTGTAACTCAACTCAATTTCTGATGTTCAAGTTGCAATGGAGATATCGATTTTGGATGTATTTGCTCTTGAAACCCTTGAAGAACTTGAAGTTTCAGCTTCCAAGGCTAAAGCTATTGTTCCGGTGTTGCTGTTCTCGTATGCTTCTAATGTTCTTACTGATAGACACACTTCTCCGTCACAATGTTCCGATGGTCTAAATTTTTTTATAACACACATAGAAAATGACTCTAATAAAGCTATTCGACTATCTGACTCCCTTCGTCCACGTCGCAGGAAGCGGACAATGGCTGAACCCGAACGTTTATTTCGGGAACAGACGGCTAACAGGGCTCTGTCTAAAAACCCAGGTCGCGTCTGCAGTGGCAACCACCGGCAATCTGGACGGCGTCTGTTCACCCAGAGGGTGCAGCTGTATACCACGCTCAGGAACTAACAATCCCTGGTTCTAAACTCGCGGGGGAAACACTGGATCCATAAGCTTATAAGCAATCATGACTCGTGCAAGTAATAACAATAATACCCCAGGTGGTACGCAATCTATCCGTCGACAGACGGCAACCGGTTGCTCGGATTCTGGGGAACCTGGACTTTCACGATTTAAAGAAAAGTCGGAGCTTTCCGGCAAATTTCCACATAAAACTCCTACATACATTAGCACCTTCAACATCAACACGCTAATCCAAGCAGGAAAACTTCACAATCTAACCTCAGAACTTAACAGACAAAAGATACTTGTGCTTGCCCTACAAGAAAGACGCATCGCAGATGAGGACACGGTAGACTATTGGACCTATCGTATATTCAAAAGCAGGACAGACAAACGAGCCGCCAGGGGTGCTCCGCTTCTGGACATGGTCTTTGTGGTACACAAAGGGATGGTTAACTCTATTAAGGAAATTACCCCCATAAACAATAGACTGATGACAATGCGCATACAATGCGCCAATAAAAAATACACCATCATGCACCCATAAACGGGGACAACAAGAAAGACCCCAAGTCTACAGAGAAATTCTGGGCAACACTAGAAAAGATAATGGCAAAGGTCCCAAAGGATGACGTTAAAATTTTACTGTGCAACTTTAACGCACAAATCGGTAGGGAAAAAATCCATCAGAAAACTGTAGGCAAATTCTCCGGTCACAAATTCACCAATAAGAACGACATAAGATTCATCGACCTATGCCAACAGAATAACCTGAAGATCATGTCAACATCCCTCAGAAAATCTCCACGAAAACAGAAGACATGGAGATCGCCTATACAACAGATTGGTGAATTCCAGATAGACCATGTTGCGATCTCATACCCACAACAAAGAGAGATCCATGATGTTCAATGACTCAGACCACTACCTAACACGAGTCAAAGTAAAATTCACCCCAAGGAGAATTCATCAGAAGAATCTACAGAAATTCGACACGAAAAGGATCAAGAAATCCAACATAACAGAGGAATGTGAAAAGGAACAGGCAGATACATGGGAACAATTCCACAAAAAAATTACACAAAAAGCACAGGAACTGATCCCATTGAAAAAGAACACAAACACCCGTGGTGGGACTCGGAATGCGAAAGTGCATTGCAGTGACGCAAACGAGCATGTCAGGAGTACAACAGTAAAAAATCCCCAGAAAGCCAACAGCTTTTTAACGAGGCTAGAAAACAGACCGCCAAAGTTATTAGACATACTAAGAGGAAGTACATGAAGGAACAACTAGACTCTATAGAGGAGAATTTCCGCAATTATAACATGAGAGATTTTTATAGGACTTTTGCAAGAGAAATCCGTGGGTACACACCACAAAATATTTGCTTTAGACAGCGGAATGGGAGATTAGCGCTAAACAATCAGGAGAATTGTCAGGAGCTGGCACACTATTTCCCTGATCTCCTCAATTGCCCCGAACGCGACACAAGATTCCCCAAGGAAAATTGTATCTATACCCACTCAGAATCACCACCACCCACACAGGAAGAAATCCACAGGCACATACAAAAACTGAAGAATAACAGGACATCCGGTGAAGATGGTATCACCGCGGAATTATTGAAAAACCTCGTACCAAACTCACTGCGGGAACTCACGCAAATTATCACGAACATCTGGCAAACAGAAAAATTACCAGTTGAATGGAAATGTGCTCTTATACACCCGCTGCACAAGAAAGGAGACATAACAGATGTGAACAACTACAGAGGAATCTCTAAAGTGAAATTTATGGGAGAAATTTACGAACCCTTCCTGATTAAAACCGAAGTACGCCAAGGAGATGGGTTATCCCCACTCCTCTTCAACCTGGTCCTGGACAAAGTCGTAAGGGAATTGGAAAAGGAACTAAAAAATCCAGGACACTGGAAAACAATACGACTCGGACGAACCAAAAACAACATAGAAATATCATGCCTAGCCTTCGCAGACGACCTAGCCATACTCGCAGACAATGAAAAAAGGGCAACCAAACATATCAAAGTCCTCAAGGAATGTGCAGAGAAAGTTGGCCTACAAATATCCTTTCAAAAAACCGAATTCTTCTGCTCAAAATTAAATGTCCAAAATTTTAACACCAAATACGGCAAAATAAATAGGGTCACTCACTTCAAATACCTGGGCGAGATCCTCGAACTCACAGGAGGAGAGAAGATAGTACAGAAGACTCGATTACAGAAGATGAAGAGGGCATACGGCAAGACGCATAATATCTACAATAAGAAATGCCTATCCACACACGCAAAAATAAGACACTACAACACAGTAATCAAACCAGAAGTACTATACGCAAACGAGACACTTACACTTCATACAAAAAGAGAGAAAAACGAAAAAAAATATTTCAAGGAAAAAAACAAATAGATAGAAAAAATCGAAATTATTAAGCCAGGTAAGAAGAGGATGAAAAAAGCAATAAGAAATTCTAAAGATATAGAAGAATATATTAAATAAATTTAATCAAATATATATAATCAAGCAAAGAGGAAAAAAGAAGACTGATAGGATTAACAACGAAAATAATGATTATTTTTGCATTTTTTGCAGTGAGAAATGCGTTAGCCCTCCCACGGAAGATTGGATTATGTGTTATGAGTGCCCCGATAAGTGTACCGACCAAGCATCAACATCGGCGGGCTATCGATGTGATTGTTGTCATTAAAAAAGTAATTATATTAGTTCGTAATTACTGCACTCACTGTTCGATATTACTCTTCGCGTGTCGGGTAATGCCGAACACCAAGGGTTTTGTTTTCTTTAGAACATTTTTTTCTTTCAAATAATATAATAATGTTGAATTACGTTTAAGTTAGTAGGATAAACGAACCGACTGATTAAGTATTAAAAACATATCTAGCTCAAAAACCTGCACTGTTATTTCAGTTTTCCCTTAGCCGTTCACCATTTTCCTACTCTCCCCTAATATAGAATATGACTAATAATGAACTAACTATATCTATATATTAAGAAGTATTTAACCTAAATATGGGTAATAACATATTTACATTACAAAATTTAGAAATTAACATAACTTTTACTATTTTCAATAGTTACGTTTCGAGTCCTATTATCGTCATGCAATTCCTCTATTCCTGATAAATGATAAAAATGTGGTTTATAAAATTCCCTGCGAATGTGGCAAATTCTATATAGCTGCGACATCTTTAGAGCGTTAGATGTTAATAACATAATAAAATAACATAAAAACCTTTTTAGAAAGGGCGATGTTAATAAATCTAGAATTTGTCAACGCGCCTGGGAATCAGGACATAAAATCAATTGGAATAATTCCAAACTGTTTACTTAACAATTCTTACATATACATACTGTTACATACTGTTTTCAAGGAATCAAATCTTCATAAAAAATGGTAAGATATTAATATTTTCCTAAAAATCGACATCTGAGCATCTCAAGGGACTCCTCCAACCATCCTGTTATATTATTTTTTCTATAAAAAATGTCACATATATTTTACGATTTTTTGCGGGTAGAAAAAAGGAAATCTGGTGAATGTGGTTTTGAGATTTAGGGTAAGTATGAGTTCTAGTAAAAAATAAAATAATTTCGCTTATTTCATAACTTTCTGAAGTTATCATTTTCCGGGAATGGAACGTTTCATTTTTAAAGAGATAATTTTTAACGATGTTATCTTTGCGTCGTCCTTCATAGTCAAAGAAAAGTACGTGCTCTGTTCGGAAGGTTTAAATTCGGAAGGTTTATATTATATTAATTAAATGTATGAGTTATACAAAGAGGCGCAAGAAAATAGTCAAACAGAATTTGTTTCTGCTATAACTTACAGATGTGTGTTCTGCACTCACTATATTTTTCTTTTTTAAAACAAAAAAGGATCAGTGCTTACTGTGTGTAAGAGAGACTAAAAATACCGAGAAGTCAGAAGAATATTCTTTTCAATCAAACGCAAAGATGATGCTAATAGAGCAAAAGAGCTAGATAAACAAAGGGCTTGTAATGACGAAAGTTTCATATCGGCTAGTTTCCATTTACAAAACGTGTTACAAATACCATGCTCCGACTTGAGTGTATGAGGTAGCCCCACCGAATAGAGGACGTTGTTATCTTTGGTCTGAAATAGAAGATCAACAAAGAAGCAATGAAATAGGTACATTGTTACTGAAATGGTTTAAAAGTTTACCAGACAGTGAAAATATCAGTTTTCAGCTATACATGCAGCGGACACAATCGTAACCAATACATAGATGCCCTTTCTTTATCGTTGCCCTTCCTTCAAGATCCAAGAGAGGAAAGAATACATTTTTTGATGCTAATAGTGTTAACCATCTGATCTACGATGACTTTATTGACCTAAAACAACTGAACAAGTTAACATTAAAAAATACAACTAGAGACGAAAATGGTCGAACAGTAAAATGGTTGAAGATAAAACAATTACGGTATGAGGAGAAAACAAATAATTGTATAATGTTTCGGTACAAGTATGATGAGAAATACAAAGTTCTAAATGTAAAAGGAAAATTAAGGGGTAGGTCCAGTAATATACCACAAGAAACAGATTTTCAGAAATGCTATTCAGAACCATTGCCAATAATCAAAAACAAAAAATATGCTTTAATTACACTTTGCCAAACTGGAGTTATTTCTGGTGAGTATCATGGGTGATACATGAACTTGCCACGTAACAGCTTCGTAAAGGACAAGTGTCCCGAACCTGCACAAGACGAAAACAGTGATGATGAATTATGATGTCAGGAATATTTCTTTAGCCTACTTAATTTTAATTATTATTAGTGGTTTACTCTGTTTAATAATTTATAATAATTCTGAATTTGGAATTAATAAAAGTAATAAATCGCAAATAAACAGAACTTAATATCGTTAAAATATGAAAATAATAATATATTTAACTGAGGTAGCCGATAATTGATGGAAATTCATTTTAAATAAATAAACAAAGATTAATATCTAAAAATGTCCACTATATTTAAAATTGTATGTATGACAATTGTTTCGATACACAGTGCCTTTTTCAAATACAAACTATACTAAACTAATAGTGAGAAAAGTAACCACAACCTAAAGTGTCCATGGACCTAATGATACCATAAAACGTGATAGTGGGAAATTCCATTTTTTGTCAACGTCTAGGACAATATAAGTTTAATAACGGTGAACCATTTAGGTCTAGCTGGCCATTTAACAAAATATTCAATTTTTTTTGTTGATTTCTCGACTCTAAAACATTAAATTTTTTGGATTTATTCTCATTATGTAACATAAAATTATATTTGAATGTATGCTTTTCTAACATTAAGCAGTTAGCGAGAATTATTTTATTGTTTAATATAACTTCTTTTATGTTCGTTGAGCCTAGTAAAGAAAGATCTTCCTGTTTGTCCAACATAGACTTTTGGACACGACTCGCACTCAATTAAATAAACTCCTGATTTATACAGTTTAATTGTTTGATTTTTATTGTTTTTAATGAGGCCTCCTAGACTATTGTTTGTTTTGAAAGCAATATTTATATTGTTTGTTTTAGTTAAATATCTCGACACTAATTTGGAAATTTTTCTTGTATATGTAAATTCTAAAATCGAGATAGCAGTCAAAATAATATATACGGTAGAAATTACTGACAGTGCACCAAAGAAGAGAAAATCGGAATCACAATCAACAGAAATGGTTCTGGCATCAGTTGTATAAGATGCAAAAGAAACTTGATGCTTAATTTTCATTAAAAAGAAATACTATAACCGGGGATTATACTATAGGGGGTCGTTAAACTCAAAAATATTTACTATTAAACACAAAACACTTTTTTATAAGTTCTCGACGCACGTTTCGCTAACTATGTTAGCATCATCAGGATATGATTTAATCTAATTCTAAAACTAAACTATGTTCTATTTTTATGATAATTCTAATTATTTACATACTACCTAGGAAGCGTGTAAAAAAAGGATCAAAGAAATTAGAAAAAAATGAACCGTGAAGTTTACTAAACGTTACATTAATAATTAAAAAACTTGACTGAACGGAATACGTCCTTTATCCCGGCTCATGATTTTCTTACATTTTTCAATTTGAATTCTTTTATATGCATCTAAAGCCCTATTGTTATTTACATTTTTTACCACTCTTAAATTTCTAATATTTATATTAGAGTCAAGTTCGATTGCATGTTGGGCAACACAACATTTTTCATTTCTCCTATATCTAATGTGGGCAATGTGTTCTTTAAATCTCGTTAATATGGATCTTTTTGCTGAATATACCTTCGATCATAATCTTGACTAAAACTAATTTCGTAAATCTTCGACTTTTCATGTTGATCTACTTTATCCTTTGGATTACCCAGGACTTTCTCTTAATTTATTATATGGTTTGTACACAAGCTTAATGTCTACTTTTTCAAAATTTTAGTAGCCCTCGTGTTAATTGGGTATTAAAGGGTATTACCATGAATTTATTTTTGTTCTGATCATTTTGAAAAGTGGAAGATTGAAAATGGTTAACAAATGGAATTTCAAGATCTACCAAACCAACTACCTTCTTGTTCTGTGATAAACTCAACAAAATCCATAGAAACATAGTCAAAAACTTACATCTACATGAAGGTGAGGTCTTGGTTTTCTTTGATGTATCATCGTTGGTTCCGAGTGTCCCGATTCCACATACCTTGACATATCTAATCCAGTTACTCGATTATGTATAAAGCAGAATTGTTTTCAGCTTAATATCAGGTTTTTACAACAACAAGAAGAAATGGTAATGGACAATCCTCAGTCACCGTTCTTAGCCAACTTATTCATGAGTAAATTTGAAACCGAGGCAAAATTAATTCAGTTACTTTTCGAAGGCATGGTTAAGATATGTGAATGACATTTTTGCTATTTTCGATTCAAAAAATGAAAACTTAGATGATTTTATTAAGAACTTAAATAATAAATTCCTTTAGCATTTCTAATAGCATTTCTGGATATTTTAATCAGTAGAAACAATAAAAATAGGTTAGATTTTGATATTTTTATAAAAAATACCAACACTTTGAGAAATATTGATAACGATTTGAATTATAGCTTCCAAAGTAAGATGGCTAGTTTAATTTTTATGGTAAAGAGGTTAATCAATTTTCCTTTAAACAAAGATAATTATAACAAATAATTAAAATTAATTAGGGAGGTATCCGAAGTGAATGGTTATAATAAGGGAATTGTAGATAAATTAATTAGAAAACATAAGTTTAGAAAATTATTGAAATAATCTTCTACTTTTCAAAAGGACCAGAATACAAATTAATTCATGGTAATTCCATTTCATGCCCAATTAACAAGAGTGCTAGATAAAATTTTGAAAAAAGTGGACATTAAGGTTGTGTACAAATCATATAATAAATTAAGAGAAGTCTTGGGTAATCCAAAGGATAAAGTATATCAACGTGAAAAATTCGGTCCTAAAAAATTAGCTGTCATGGTTAACATGGTTGAAATATAAATGAAAAATTTTTTATTGCTCAACATGCAATCGAACTTAACCACAATATAGACTCTTCATAATATAGACCAGGTTAGTCTTCACATTATAGACTGGTTAAAAGTGTAAATAACAATAGGGCTTTGGATGCATATAAAATCATTCAAATAGAAAAATGTAAGAACATCCTGAACCGGGATAAAGGACCTATTCCGTTCAGTCAACTTTTTCAATTATTTATGTAAGGCTCAGTTTTTCCTTTTATCCTTTTTTTACACGCTTCATTAGGTTAGTAGTACGCTTTTTAGCTAGTAGGTTAGTAATTAGGATTATCATATAAATAGAACATAATTTCGTTTTAGAATTAGATTAAATCAGATTAAATCATCTCCTGATGATGCCAATATGGTTAGCAAAACGTGCGTCGAGAACTTGAAAAAGTGATTTGGTGTTTAGTGGTAAATCTCTTTCGTTCACACCGAAGGTTCCAATAGAATTATTGATATACAGGGTGGCTATGTATGGAAACGGTCAAATATCTCTTCTCTACACAATATCTCTTTTATACACAACATCAGGAAATATTTTCCATTTTTTTTCTAAATTCATTTTAGCAGATAGAGCATTTTTTCTAAATTCAACAAGATAAATATTTTTTTGTTCAAAATAAAGTAAAAAAAATGCTAAAATTGTTTTGGTCTCTATTGTCAATATCATATTGACTGATTGAATGAAAAAACAATATAAAAACTATATCTTTTTTTTATTAAAGAACTATTTACAAAAGGTATGTAAAGTGTCCACCATTAACTTCCCGGCAGCAATGGATATGTCGAACAGAGTCTTGAATTGGGTTTTCCTACCCGATAAGAGGTATATCAGCAATTTCTTGTTGGATTCGTAATTTAGGCCTTCGAGATTTTCTGGCCTATTAACGTAAATCCGACTTTTTGGAAAAAAAATCGGGTGGTGCCAAGTCTAGTGGCCTTGCCGGACATCCGATAGCTTCTCGTCGACCGATCCACTGGTTTGGGAAAGTATTGTTAATAGTGTCATAGTGTGCTGGTGCATCAAACTTGCTGTAGCCATATTTCCTGGTTTCGGTTAACTAAGTTTGGAAACAAACGAAAAATTGAGGGATGATATTTTCTTCCAACAGATCTAAATACATATCTGTTGTTAAGTTGTCAACAATGAAAAAAGGTTCTGGTATTTTTGCCACAAAATCCCATCCAAACAATCTCTTCAAGTTTATCCAAAAAATCCAAAAAATCCAAAAAAGATCCAAAAAATCTCTTCAAGTTTAGTGTTTCACACCAAAGGTTCCAATAGAAGAATTGATTTAATTCTTGCAGTAAGTGTATTTTGTGAGGATAAAAATATTTTTTATCATTTATTTTAAAGCTAATTGTTATACGGAAACCTTACCATCGTCTACTACATCACTTAAAACATTCAACGAATATTCGTCATTAGTTTTTGTTGAGTCTTCCTAATTTTGGCCGACTTTTAATGCTGCTTGTATCATTGAATCTTTTCACCGTTTTTAAAACTGTTTACTTAGTGACGTTTTTATTGAGATGTACTTTCTTAAATACTCGACAAACTTTAGCATAAGTACGTTTTCTCTCACTGCATCTAAAAATTGTTCGTATTTCAATTATTTCTCTTTCAGTTAGATACCTATTCATTCCAAATAAAAATTTAAATAAATTTGAAATCCACAAAGTGACTTTAATAGTTGTCAAGTGTAATCAAGTACTTCATCTGTCATCTACAGTTTCATAGCCTAATAATGAAAAATATATTTACCCTAAAATAGATCGAAATACCTTTTAGCCATTTTTTAAAAACTATTTTGAAAAAAAAATCATACAATATTTATCTCGTTGAATTCAGAAAAAAATGCTCTTTCCAACAATGCCAAATCAGGTACTGTCAGAAATCAAGTTAGCTTAGGATTTCAAATATGCGACAGGAAAAAAAATGAGAATATAGCCCAAAAAGTGGGCAAACATTTCCTGATGTGTTTTATTAAGAAATCTCAACGCGTTCTTGAGATATTTGACCATTTCTATACAAAATAGCGACCGAGTGACCTTTGGTCAAGCTGGATGAAAAAAATTGCAAATCAAGGAAAGATTTGAGAATGTCAACGCGCATTGTCTTTTAACAATTAAAGAAGTACTAGAAACATATGAAGAAGGAATAGAAAAGTTAAATTTACAGAGAAGGGGGGTACATTAAATGGAAATGGATTAGAATTATAAAGATGGCGAGACTTGGTCAGAAATATAAAAAGCCAATAGAAATAAAACCAGTATTTAGATCAAAATTAGATGGTACAAGAGAAGCAAAGCTGGTAGCAAAAGGTTTTCAGATAAATCGTTCTATCGTGACTGAGAAAAAAATAATGAAAATTTTAAAAAGTCAACTTTTGGTATTTCTATTTGGATTTCAGTTTCACAAAACTTTGCAAGGATTATTTTTTCAAAAAAAATCAACTATATTTCCAGGCTTTTTTCCCAAAGTAAAATATTTTTTTTTTACTTATCTCCCGCTCATCTATTTTGCCTTTTTCGCCGTTTCTTTTGGACGCATTACGATGCTACGTCATGCCTGAAACACATCTATTTAGGACATGCATGTTAGAATAAATAAAATTTCCCTATATTTTAGGTTTATCAGCAATTTTATAGTTTACTCTATCTGTTTGAAAATTTATTTCCAATATGTTTAAACGGTACTTTAGTTTAATGTGAAGTGTAAAGAGCGTTTAACGTGGAAGCGAGACTCTAATCTAAAGAAGGAAACAGAAAAAAGACAAGTAGTTCTCTCTAAAAAAGATTATCGATTAGATTGCACAGGTCGACATAATTTTTATGAAATTGATGAGAATGCTCTTTTTGTGGTTCATTTAGGTAGTTATTGAAACATCTTTTCACAGCAATGGCCTAGTAGGTCCCATTTTCAAGTACCTGCTCCTCCTTTATATCATGGGATGATTGAAATTATTTGTACCTAACTTTGGACTGAACAATGTAGGAATTGCCATAAGACTGTAGAGAGGGTTATTCCACAGTATTCTACGAACCTTTTTTGGCAGTTTTATAGTTTTCTATAGTTTAGTTTGTTTCTGTCTTGTTTACAGTACAGTCAAGTGTTTAAGCCGATTTTATATAAAATGACAAGTTCTAGTCGTCGATTTTGAAAAAATTCATCGGTTAAGTTTTGTTATATATGCGGACGATCTATTGTAAATTCACAAACAAGATCTATATCCGAGGAAGTCAAAAAATATCTGGTACATTTTAAATGCTAAATTGGAGATCCAGATAAAAGTTGGGTTCCTCATGTTTGCTGTGTGAGTTGTCACGTAAATTTAGTGCAGTGGATGCATCGCAAGACAAATTCTATGCCGTTTGTTGTTCTTATGGTGTGGAGAGAACCTGCTGACTATGTATGTGATTGCTAATTTTGTATCAGTAAAATAGAAAGGATTTCAAAAAAGCAAAGGGATCAAATTCAGTATCCAAATTTGCTTTCTGTATTTAGGCCAGTTCCTCATAGCCTGTAACTACCCGTACCAATTGCGCCTTTAAACCTGGACAACATGTTTGTCGGTGATCTAATTCCTGATCAGGATCTGATCCACAACTTCCTGAAAACACATGTTGTGACCCAACATTTTTAACAACTATCAGTGAACCCCACTAAGAATGAATTAAATGATTTGGTACGTTACCTGGGATTGTCAAAACAGAAATCGGAATTTCTTGGTTTCAGACTTATCTAACAGTGGAACCTATTAGATAAAAATGCAAGTGTTTCACTTTATCGAAAACAGAATGGAAGGCTCAATATGTGTCTGTTGTGATATTAATGGTTTAATGAATGATTTAATTTGGAACATGTATGTATTTTCATAGATTCGTCGAAATACAGCCTAAAAGCAGTATTGCTTCATAATGGAAACAAAAACCCATCAATTCCTTTAGCCCAATCAGTGACTATAAAAGAAACCTATGACATCTTACCAACCATACTAAATCGCGTTAAATATGAACAGTATCAAAGGGATATTTGTGGGAATTTGAAAGTGATAGGTATATTGCTACGACTTCGAGGAGGTTTTACAAAGTATTGCTGTTTTTTGTATCTATGGGATAGTAGGGTAACAAAAGAACAATACAGTAAGAAAGATTGACCTCGTAGAACTTCTTTTGTACCTGGTATTTTAAACATAATATGTCTCCCCACTAACACGAAAAAGGTGTTTATTCCGCCACCTATATTAAGGTGAAACTAATGAAAAACTTTGTCAAAGCCAGGTACAAAGAATGTCATGGTTTCAAGTACCTAAAATAAATATTTCTACAATTAATTGACGCAAAAATAAAAGAAGGCATATTTATTGGAGCTCAAATAAGGAAGCATATAGATTTTTTTTTCGGAAAAAAACCAAAAGGAGACCAATTTCTCAGTGATTCTTTTTTGTAATAAATTTGCCTAACGAACAAAATTTTAAAAATATAAAAATAAAAAATACAAACTTTTAACGTTAACGTTTCGGAGGGTCTTCTCCCACCGTTTTCAAAACGAATGTAAAAAGTAAATTATATTAATTTCTATATGTAAAGTAAATATATTTTTTGTATATGTCAATGGTACTTACATTGACAATAATAGTTTTTTTACCGATTCTTTTTAAAACATTTTGCCCATGCGTATTGACACATTCTAGATTTATTAAAATTGCCTTTTTTAAGAAGGTTTTTATGTTCATTTATTCTAACATTTAACGGTCTACATGTCTCACCTATATAGAATTTGCCTCATTCGTAGGGAATTTTATAAACCACATTTATGGTATTCTGTTGTGTGTTGTTTGGTTTGGTTTTTGTTAATATAGATCTAAGAGTATCGTATTTTTTATTTTATTAAGTATTATTTTTTAGTTTATTAAATATCATTGACATACACAAAAAATATATTTACTTCCTATATTTACTTTATATATAGAAATTAATATAATTTATTTTTTAGATTCGTTTTGAAAATGGTGGGAGAAGACCCTCTGAAACGTTAACGTTAATAGTTTGTATTCTTTTGGAACATTTTTATATTTTTAAAATTTTGTTCCTTAGGCAAATTTATTACAAAAAAGAATCACTGAGAAATTTGTCTCCGTTTGGTTTTTCGTTTTTACCCAGTGTTTCTTTATTTACATAACAGATATCTTTGATATTTTTTTAGTTTTAGATCGTGGCGAAATATCCAAATATAGAAAAAAATATATGAACACGCCACAATCATTCAGCACATTCACTCCTGATGATTGAATCATTAGGGTTAGATTAAACGTGCAAACGTGCATCGCGAGTTTTTTAAAAGTGATTTGATGTTTAGTGGTAAATCTCTTTGAGTTTAAGACTTCTTTCCATAGACGGATCATTTTTTATGAAGAAATCACAAAGCTCACTTTTTTCTTTTTTTGTATTTTTCACCACGATCTAAAACTAAAAAAATATTAAAAATACCTGCTCTTATGTAAATAAAGAATCACTGGGTAAAAAACAAAAATATATTTTTTGTGTATGTCAATGGTACTAATATTGTTATTGCGTAAATGTAAGTATCATTGACATATACAAAAAATATATTTACTTCCTATCTTTGCATTACATATAGGAATTAATATAATTTAATTTTTAGATTCGTTTTGAAAACGGTGGGAGAAGACCCTCTGAAACGTTAACGTTAATAGTTTGTATTCTTTTGGAACATTTTTATATTTTTAAAATTTTGTTCCTTAGGCAAATTTATTACAAAAAAGAATCACTGAGAAATTTGTCTCCGTTTGGTTTTTCGTTTTTACCCAGTGTTTCTTTATTTACATAACAGATATCTTTGATATTTTTTGAGTTTTAGATCGTGGCGAAATATCCAAATATAGAAAAAAATATATGAACACGCCACAATCATTCAGCACATTCACTCCTGATGATTGAATCATTAGGGTTAGATTAAACGTGCAAACGTGCATCGCGAGTTTTTTAAAAGTGATTTGATGTTTAGTGGTAAATCTCTTTGAGTTTAAGACTTCTTTCCATAGACGGATCATTTTTTATGAAGAAATCACAAAGCTCACTTTTTTCTTTTTTTGTATTTTTCACCACGATCTAAAACTAAAAAAATATTAAAAATATCTGCTCTTATGTAAATAAAGAATCACTGGGTAAAAAACAAAAATATATTTTTTGTGTATGTCAATGGTACTAATATTGTTATTGCGTAAATGTAAGTATCATTGACATATACAAAAAATATATTTACTTCCTATCTTTGCATTACATATAGGAATTAATATAATTTAATTTTTAGATTCGTTTTGAAAACGGTGGGAGAAGACCCTCTGAAACGTTAACGTTAATAGTTTGTATTCTTTTGGAACATTTTTATATTTTTAAAATTTTGTTCCTTAGGCAAATTTATTACAAAAAAGAATCACTGAGAAATTTGTCTCCGTTTGGTTTTTCGTTTTTACCCAGTGTTTCTTTATTTACATAACAGATATCTTTGATATTTTTTTAGTTTTAGATCGTGGCGAAATATCCAAATATAGAAAAAAATATATGAACACGCCACAATCATTCAGCACATTCACTCCTGATGATTGAATCATTAGGGTTAGATTAAACGTGCAAACGTGCATCGCGAGTTTTTTAAAAGTGATTTGATCTTTAGTGGTAAATCTCTTTGAGTTTAAGACTTCTTTCCATAGACGGATCATTTTTTATGAAGAAATCACAAAGCTCACTTTTTTCTTTTTTTGTATTTTTCACCACGATCTAAAACTAAAAAAATATTAAAAATATCTGCTCTTATGTAAATAAAGAATCACTGGGTAAAAAACAAAAATATATTTTTTGTGTATGTCAATGGTACTAATATTGTTATTGCGTAAATGTAAGTATCATTGACATATACAAAAAATATATTTACTTCCTATCTTTGCATTACATATAGGAATTAATATAATTTAATTTTTAGATTCGTTTTGAAAACGGTGGGAGAAGACCCTCTGAAACGTTAACGTTAATAGTTTGTATTCTTTTGGAACATTTTTATATTTTTAAAATTTTGTTCCTTAGGCAAATTTATTACAAAAAAGAATCACTGAGAAATTTGTCTCCGTTTGGTTTTTCGTTTTTACCCAGTGTTTCTTTATTTACATAACAGATATCTTTGATATTTTTTGAGTTTTAGATCGTGGCGAAATATCCAAATATAGAAAAAAATATATGAACACGCCACAATCATTCAGCACATTCACTCCTGATGATTTAATCATTAGGGTTAGATTAAACGTGCAAACGTGCATCGCGAGTTTTTTAAAAGTAATTTGATGTTTAATGGTAAATCTCTTTGAATTTAAGACTTCTTTCCATAGACGGATCATTTTTTATGAAGAAATCACAAAGCTCACTTTTTTCTTTTTTTGTATTTTTCACCACGATCTAAAACTAAAAAAATATTAAAAATATCTGCTCTTATGTAAATAAAGAATCACTGGGTAAAAAACAAAAATATATTTTTTGTGTATGTCAATGGTACTAATATTGTTATTGCGTAAATGTAAGTATCATTGACATATACAAAAAATATATTTACTTCCTATCTTTGCATTATATATAGGAATTAATATAATTTATTTTTTAGATTCGTTTTGAAAACGGGGGGAGAAGACCTCCCGAAACGTTAAAGTTTAAAAGTTTATTTAAACCATTTATTTTAGAACATTTTTATGTTTTTAAAATTTTGTTCTTTGGGCAAATTTATTATAGAAAAGCAAAAGCGAAAAGCTTTCGTTTTCAAATAAGAAATTATTGCGATGAATGACAAGTTGAAGATAAAACAAAAGATTCGGCACCGATCGTGTGAAGGCTTAAAAGTCATAACGCTACGCGAAACCCGGCGGCGCGTCGTCTTCGGCGACTTATTTGTCAAAGAACTTTCGGCTAGGTGTCAATAAGACTTGTTTGTTTATAAATACTCTGATAATTATTTGTTTTGAAAGGTAATTGGTAAATAAATATATATTATTTTAAAAATACAATTTGTATCATTAGTTAAGAATCCGCGAATTAAGAAATTTTCAGCTACGAATACAGGAAATGGTTATAATTTTTTAATTCGGGTAATACTGAAAAAGCAAATAACGAAACTGTAAATATCACAGGAATGAATAATATGTAAATAAGTATTACTAATCTAACACAGATTTTTGTTTACAAGCCTTAAAAGAGCAACTAATTGAAAATCCCTACGAACAACCCGATAAATTACACTATTATTTCCAGATATTTATCACCAGGTCACAAGTTGCTCTAAATAAAAGTAAAAAGATTGAAAAAAATCCGAAATATTATAAATTGTCATGAGATTCTATACATTTTTATAGAGAAAATGAATATAAATTACCATTTTATTTTAAGGTTAGTGAAAATATTGCCCAAATTCCGATGGGAATGTAACCAATAAGTTACATGGGTTTAATTTGACATTTTTTCATTTCGATATTGTCAAACTTTCGGATGAAGATTCAGAAGTGTTGCAAATGGAAGCAATCTATTTTAACATTCGCCATCGTTGTATTTTTATATATACTCTGAAACGAAAATTCATTTTTTTTGTATATTTCTTCTGTTTCTTCTATATGTATTTCAGAGCCAAAAATATAACTAAAACTAGACTAATAAAGTCTTGTATAAACCAATATGACCAATAAAATATAAAAAAATATTTTATATATAGTCAAAGCTCCTTATTCGGGGAGGGATACGTTCCGTAAAAATGCAGAGAATATGGAATTAAAGGGGATATATTTCAGGGTTACAAAATAAAAAGAAAAAAATATATAATAAAAGCAATTTAATGACATTTTTTTAACAATATAAATAATTATTATCAAGCTTAGGCAATGGTTAAAAGAATTTCGTAATATTTTCTTGTTTTGTCACTTTTAAAAGGTCTTGCAATTCGAATTGATATTCGACTGTGGTATTAATAATTTGCCTTTTAAAAACAGGACTTCTTTTCATAAAGTCGGTCAGTTTTTATGAAGAAATCACCAAGCTCATTTGCCATTCGTAAACCTTCACTCAGTTTTTTAAGTTTAATGTCACCTTTTCAATGCTTCTTGAGGCTTCCTCTTCAATCGAATGGGGATTAAGCATTTCCCCTAAGTCGGTCCAAATGTTCATCTTGCGATTGAAGCAATTCTTGATGTGTTAATGTTACTTGATTCTATCTGTTTGAGTAATGTCTGAATGATTCTTTTTGATGGTTTTTTGTTTTTATCCAGTGATTCTTTATTCGGATAAGAACAGATATTTTTGATTTTTTTTTAAGTTTTAAAATCGTGGCGAAAACCCCAAATAAAGAAAAAAAAATATCTGTTTGAACCTATCTCGTCATATACTATTCGCAATATGTTTTCAGTTAATATTTGACTGAATAAAAAATATAATACATGAGATGTCAGCGACAAAAACTTTCACTTTTTCCTTTTCCAACATTGTATCAGTAGCATTATCTTTATTTTTTAAATCAGCTGTAGTCCCTGGTATATTGTTTCTATTGTCCAGATGTTCTAGTGATCTTGCATCTCTCTTTGTACATCTCTCCTTTTTCGTCACTTACTGCACCCAAATTTTCCGAAAAAAAAATCTATATGCTTCCTTATTTGAGCTCCAATAAATATGCCTTCTTTTATTTTTGCGTCAATTAATTGTCGAAATATTTATTTTAGGTACTTCAAACCATTATGCGGACAGATCAAAGCAGAGGCCTCAGACTAACCTGATCCAAAATCTGCCAACCCGCATTGGCAGCCCAGCGTGGCAGATTACCATGCGACATGACGACCAGCGTGGCAGATTACGGTCCATATCTTCAAAATGGTATTTCAATATGACAATACAACCTCAAACACGGCCCTCATTCTCCGGAGGCCAAGAGGTAACTACCTATGGCAGCAGAAAGATCTGCCCCAAGGCAGAGTGTGTTAAGAATCACCGGGTTAGATCAGGCTGCCATTGAACTTTTGACATCGCTACGCTTAATATACGGACTATGAAAACGGAGGCCCGATTGCATAAACTGTTAATCGAATTTCACAGCATACATTGGGATATTATAGGGCTAGGTGAAACACAAAGAAAGGGCGAAGAGTTTAATTAAACTGGAACCAACTGTACATGTACTCTACAATCGAGGTACGGAGAATGGAGGATGTGGAGAATTGGATTTCTCATCAAAAGAAAGCTGAAGGACAGTGTAGTAAAATTAGAAAGTATATCTGACCGACTAGTCCAATACATCATTCAGCTAAATAAAAAGTTTAGGCTTCAAATCGTCCAAGCTTATGCACCAACTATAAGCCATAGAGATGAGTAAATTGAGGAATTTTATGATGATGTGGCTTAGCTATTATCCACGGAGAAATGTAGGTATAAAATCCTGATGGCCCATATGGAACTGGTGAGCGAGACAATAGAGGTGACATAATGATTAATTTTGCTGAAGGGCAAGAACTTTATATTATGAATTCGTTCTATAAGAAAAATATCAGCAGAAAATGGACATGGAAAAGTTCATCTAGATTCACAAGTGAAATTGATTACATCATGACCAGCGATAAAACAATATTATGCAATTGTACTGTCCTTAACAATTTTAATGCCGGAAGTGATCACTGAATGGTACGAGCAAAAGTTAGGATTAATTGTCGAAGAGAGCGCGAAAGAATGGTAAGGGCAAAGTGGATTTTGAGAAACTGCTGGAGAGATGCAGCGATTTTGAGATTCCTTCGTCAAACCGCTTTGTTGTGTTGCAAGATCTGAAGGAGATGGAAATATTTGTTCAACATGAAGAAATCACCAACAATGTGTGTAAAAAAGGAGCAAAGGAAGATTTAAAGAAGTACCGTCCAATAAGCCTCCTATCAGTAGTGTACAAAATTTTCACTAAGATAATATCTAAAAGAATATCAAGGAAACTGAATGAGGTGTAACCAAGAGAACAAGAAGGATTCAGAAGTGGATTCAGTACAATGGATCACATCCAACTTGTACAGCAGGCCACAGAAAGGCACAACGAATACACCATGCCACTGTGCTTGGCTTTTATCGACTACGAAAAAGCATTTGACTCCATCTCAAAGCATGCCATAATGGATGCACTGCTTAGCCACGTGGTAGACAAAGCATATTAGGACCGATATATGATGGAGCTATAGCGACAATTCACCTTGATGATCTTGAAGTGGGAATTAATGTAGAATGAGATGTAAGGCAGGGTGACGCAATATCGACTATTCCTTTCTCGCCTTGCCTTGAAGAAGTATTCCGTCAACTGGATTGAGATCAAGATGGTGTAAAGATCAATAGTTCAAACTTAAACCATCTTAAGTTTCAGATCATATCGTTCTCCTTTTACAAGACCGAGAGGAGCTACAAAGATGCATACAAGAACTGCAAAGGGCTGGCGAACCATTTGGCTTAAAAATAAATCTGAAAAAGAGTCACTTTATGTTCAATAAATTCGCTGAAGACAGGATAATTCAGTTTTAGGAAGGGATTTGGAGATTGTAGACCACTTTATATATCTTTGGACAGAGGATTTCAATGGAGGGGAATACCTCCCGGAAGGTAGAACGGCGTGTTAAATGTGGCTGGCAGGTATTTGGTAGGCTCAACATAGTGTTTAAGAGCAGACTCCCACTTTGCCTGAAAAGAAAAGTCTTCGATCAATGCGTCCCACCCGTGATGACATATAGAAGTGAAACCTGGATCGCAATCAATTTAAAAACTTCGGGTAGCACAGAGAGAAATGAAAATATATATGCTTGGAATTACAAGACGACACAAGATGTGATAGAAAGCCCTGCGCATGGATCAGGGAACAAACAAAAGTGTGTGACATCATTGAAAGAGTGAAGCAATTGAAATGGAGATGGGCAGGCCATATAGCGAGGCGATGGGACGACAAATGGGCCAGGGCAATCCTGGAATCGATACCACCTGATTGCAAACGTCCGCGAAGAAGACCCAAAACTCGGTTGACTGATGACAGCGTCAAGTATATAGGATCCGAGTGGCAGAGAAAAGCCCAGGGCCGTGAAAGTTGGAAGCATGCTGAAGAGGCCTTCATCCTGCAGTGGATCGATACGGGCTGATGATGATGATGGTTGTATATATATATGCAGAGTACGGCAAGGAGGTAAGGTGTTTTTTAAAAAATTAACACACTCTTATTTTTAAACGAATATCAAAATTTATTGCTTTTATACATTAGTATTATTAAAGCATACATAACCCAGTTAGGTGGCGTCCATTTTGCGTAGAGGCATTGTTGTAGACGGGTAGCAAAATCGTTTCTACTCCTTCGAATCCTTTCAATTTCGCGCGTTATGGTTTCGGAAAGAGCTTCAAGGGTTCGCGGTTTGTCTGTGTAAGCTTTGGATTTTAAGTAGCTCCATAAAAAGTAGTCACAAGCTGAAAAGTCTGGTGACCGAGGTGGCCATCCCACATTCCTACGCAACGAAATAAGGCGCCCAGGGAAATGTTCCCTAAAAAAACCATTGTTGCTCTTGACATATTAGGCAATATTATCTTGTTGGAACCAAATTGTATTCAGGTTAATGAGTCGTCTTCTTAGTTCTGGCAAAAAATAATCACGCAACATAGCGAGATAGCGATCTGTGTTAACAGACACTGTTTGTCCGTTTTCACGAAAAAAATACGGTCCAATAATGCAAGTTCGAGATACGGCACCCCAAACAGTTACTCTCTCGGAGTGCAAAGGTTGATAATTTAGTCATCGGTGGTTTTCGGGTGCCCAGTATCGAAAATTCTGTTTGTGTACCATCCCTGATAAATGAAAATGGGCTTTGTCACTCATGAACAAAACGATGTTATCGTCTAGTAATTCCAAGATCCTTTCTACGACCCACGCCGTCTCACAAAGTCATTTTTTTGCAATTTTTAGACAATCATAATTTTATACGGATGGAAATGAAGGTCCAAGTATAAGGAACACGGTTTTGGAACGCGGCCGTACTGACCAACAACAAAACGACCAATTTCAATACAAGTGTTGTAAATAAACACGCGACATGCCACAGATTATGGCTCCATAGCTACTGAGATGGCATCCCGGAACGAGTAAATATCAACCATCTTGAAAGCATTCGCTCGACACTGGCGCGCTTAACAGTATTTTCAAAAACACCGTATCTCCCTGCCGGACCCTCTATATATCATAATTATCATGATCATCATCAGCCCGTGTCGATCCACTGCAGGATCCTCTTTAGCATGCTTCCAACTTTCATGGTCCTAGGCTTCTTTCATTCCTCTGCCATTCGGGTCCTATATACTTAACGATGTCATCAGTCCATCGAGCTTTCGATCTTCTTCGCGGATGTTTGCGATCAAGCCTCGCCTCGCTACATGGCCTGCCCATCTCCATTTCAATTGGTCCACTCTTCTAATTATGTTACACATTTTCGTTTGTTCCCTGATTCATACGCAGGGCTTTCTGTCTTGCCTTGTAATGCCAAGCATAGATCTTTCCATTCCCCTCTGTGGTACCCGAAGTTTTTGAATTAATTGCGATGTGAGTGTCCAGGTTTCACTTCCGTGTGTCATAACGGGCAGGATGCACTGATCGATGACTTTTCTTTTCAGGCAAAGTAGCAGTCTGCTCGTAAACACTATATTGAGCCTGAACGATAGCATCTGCAAATCTAAGATGTTTTAAGTTTGAACCATTGATCCTTACACCATCCTGTTCCCAATTCAATTTATAAAATACTTCCTCAAGGCAAGTCAAGAAAAGAATAGGCGATATTGCGTCACCCTGATTTACACCTCGTTTTACATCAATTCCCAGTTCAAGATCATTAAGGTCGTTGTAGTTCCATCATATATCGATCTTAGTAGGCTTATATATGCTTTGTCAATCCCCTGGCTAAGCAGTGCATCCATTACGGGATGCTTTGAGATGGAGTCAAATGCATTTTGTCAAATGCATTTTGTAGTCGATAAAAACCAAGCACAGTGGTATGGTATATTCCTTGTGTCTTTCTATGGCCTGCTGTACAACCTGGATGTGATCAAATGTAGTGAAACCACTTCTGAATCCTGCTTGTTTTCTTGGTTGTGCGTCATTCAGTTTTCTTAATATCTTAGTAAAGACTTTGTACATTACTGATAGGAGGCTTATTGGATGGTAGTTCTTTAAATTATCCTGTACTCCTTTCTTATGTAAAAGGATCACTCCTGCATTTTTCCATAAGTCAGGTACTTTTTGTTCTTTCAGGCATTTTGAATATAATTTTGTCAGTGTTTTATGTAACGTCCAACCACCTTTTAGTATTTCGACAGTTACACGGTTCTTTCCTGGAGCTTTGTCGTTTTTCATCGATTCTATAGTATTTGTTACTTCCTCCACTAGGATATCTGGCATTTGTTCTTCCGTGGGTATTGTCATCTTTGATTGGTTCTGATCTTCATATAACTGGGAATAAAATTTTCTAACAACCTCTAACATTTGCGTACGCGCCCAGCACACTGTGCCATCCTCCCGCCTAAGGCATAAATTTGCGTTCTTTTGTTTCTCCGTTCTCTGTTCTCTGTGTTTTGTCTTCTGTTTAGCCTTGTTAATTTCTTTGTTTTTTTCCAGGGTTGTTTGCACTAGCTGCATGTTGAATCGGTGCGTGTCCTCTCTAGTTTTGTAAAGCTGGGCCACATCATCATAAAATTCTTCAATTTCCTCATCCCTATGACTTATAGTTGGTGCATAACTTTGGACGATTTGAGGCCTAAACTTTTTATTTAGCTGAATGACGTATTGACGAATGACGTATTCAAATTTTACTACACTGTCCTTCAGCTTTCGTTTGATGAGGAATCCAATTCCGCTACATCGTCCATTTTCCGTACGTAGAATACGTGTCTAATTGGTTCCAGTTTGATTACCTCTTCGCCCTTTCTTCGTGTTTCACCGAGCAAAATTATAGCAGTTTTCATTGTCCGAATATTAAGCGTTGCAATGTGGAAAGTCCACTGGCAGCCTGATCTAACTCGGTGATTTTTAGCACCCTCTGCCTTAGGGCAGGTCTTTTCGCTGCCGTAGGTAGTTGCCCCTTGGCCTCCGGGGAATGAAGGCCGTATTTGAGGTTGTACTGTCTTATTGAAATACATCTTGAAGGTATGGACCGTAATCTGCAACGCTGGTCCAATGCGGGTTGGTAGATTTTGGATCATGTTAGTCTGAGACCTCTGCCTTGATCTATCCGCCAGGGGTGACCCTCCCAAAAGCATCCAGACGGAATAGGATGCCCTTCGAAAGTTACAAAATGCAAAGATGTTAAAGTTAAGAAAATTTAGAAAAATGAGTTTGTTCAAATATTTTTTTTCTCGTTGTAAATGTTCGCAAAATGGTAAGTTTTCTATACCTAAAATTAAATAAGCGAATAAAAAAAAATCCTTATCATCCATACTGTGTAAATCTATTTTTACTTGGTAAACGGTATAAGTGCTTTCAAACACTTCGAAATCCAATATCTTATAATAAGTTTGAGAGGAGGAATTGAATTTTCGCGGCAAGGTCGCCTCAGTGTTGACTCAGTTTTTAATTATCTCAACAACCAAATTTATATTTAAGTTTTGCATTAAGGAAAACCAGCAAGTATCTTACGCTTGTTCGGTTGATTTTCCTCAGAGCTTTTCGGTAATTGGTTCTTGCGAAAAAGACGCTTTTCGCTTATTTTTTTTCATTCAGTTTTTTTTTGCAGGTTTCCTAATTTCTTTTTAATTAAATAATTATCCAGTAATTATACCGGGTATTACTAAAATTTTATTGTATCTGAATTGAAGTAAAAATCCTTAATAATGTAGTTATTAGTTCATGTTTATTTAGTTTTTTTTATTCGAATCATTACAATATGGTTAGAAGAGAGGATGCCAGCAAGTTGGAAGAATGCACCACCATTATATTTATCCAAGAAACTGATACCAAACAGATTGTAATAATTAATTATAGAGGGATTTCTTTGTTGGATACTTGATATAAAATAGTAACGATCTTAATTAAAAAGAGGTTAGAAGGAATAATTTATCCACGGATAGGGGAATACCAGGCAGATTTTAGGAATGGCAGATGACTACTAACCAAGTTTTTGTCACGAAAGAAGCACTGACAACGTGTTACGAGTATAACATTCCAGCAATGGTACCGGTAAATGGTAAACCCAGAAAAAAAACATTATGTGATAAGGTTTGATAAAGGTCACCATCATTCATTTTGTGCTGCCATCTGTTACGCAAGGGTCCAACTGAATCAATAAACAACAACTGGGATAGTTTACACGGTGAATCTAATGCATTTAGATCCCAATTAAAGGGGATCAGGCTTAGTGGGACATATGTCTCCCACTGGTAGCGAAAGGGTTCAATCATCAACAGGTTTTTTCACAATCGTATGAAGACAAGTGACAATTTTAATCGTATGAATTTGCTTATAAAAAAAAATAAAATTTGTGATTCATTATGGGGAAAAATACATGTTTTTCAGATGAAGAAAGACGATTAATATTTGTGTTACACGCAAACACGATGGCTTTTTTGAAATTATACTTCTTATGGCGCGTTTGGGAAAACAGATCAGAGTGAATTTTTAACGGGGGACGAAATTGCGCG
The DNA here is from genome assembly GCA_031761425.1 of Cosmopolites sordidus. NCBI lineage: Eukaryota > Metazoa > Arthropoda > Insecta > Coleoptera > Curculionidae > Cosmopolites > Cosmopolites sordidus. Next base: position 414,837 of record JARFXV010000960.1, read on the forward strand.
CGCCGATGAAACACATAATTTATTTTCTTTTTAAAATTAATACACCTTCGCCATTTGTCAAGATTTGTTAATAAATAAATTTCTGGTAGCGATCTACTTTTTGTCAAAGACAAGTAAGCCATCTCAGGAATCTCTTAGATTAAATCATCTCTTGATGATGCTAACATGGTTGGCTAAACATGCGTCCAGAAGTATTCAAAAAGTGATTTTGTGTTTAGTGCTAAATCTCTTAGAGTTTTCATTTATTTGCTTTAACTACAATATTTTTTCTACGCGAATACTGTTTGCCTTTTTAATGTAATATTAAAAGAGAATTATAATTTTTACATCGTACTATATTTGCCGATGTTAATTTTCTTCTAGATGAACACACATAATGCCTGATAATTACATTACCATAAGTTGATAAGAACCGTGAAGTTTCGAGTAACTTTTCCTCACGAATAAACTCAATATTTACGTTTCCTTATCGTCCATTTCATGCATCCAGTTTGTTATTTCCAATTTCAAGCTTTATTACGTTTCTAATCCATTGTGGAACGAGCGATATTGTTTTTTTTTCAGTCTTATTCGACTTGTTTTTACAAAGGGAACATTTATTACTGTTTTCATTGCGTTTTAATATACAGTAGATAAAAAAGTATGTGCACACAAGTAGATAAAACTAATTAGGTTACAAAAATTTGTCATTTTGTTTGTACAAATGAGATACGACTATGATGAAAAAGTAAGTTTACTTACTTTTTCGAACGAATCTGCAATGTAGGGGAGACCGGGTACAAAAGTAATACTTTGTACTTTTACTTTGATTTCCGGCTATTAACTATATTTTCGATAAAATGAAATTAGCCTTATGAAACTTTCGTCTATACTCTACCAATGTACAATTTTAATTAATATATCTTTGTTTCTAATATTTACAAATGTTATAAAAAATGTTGATCGTTACTTTCGTCCCCAGGGTCAAGACGAAAATAACACGGCACGGGTCCAAAGTAACACTGTTAAGGTCTTGCGGAATATTATGTATACAATGACAAAAACACAAGATTAAATTAAATTATTTATTAAACTAATAAAGAATAAAAAACAATGAAATATGAAATATTATTTCTCACGAATAATAATACGAATTAATAATAATTCGTAATAATAATTCTCACGAATAATAAAAATATAATAACTTCTTAAATGAAATAATTGTTTAATTAAAATAATGAGATCAACTTCAGTAATGATATTGTTTCTATTCCGACTTGCAATCATGGCACATGTAGTATAAATCATCTTTGGGGTGCACAGTATGAGACCATTTTTTACAATCAACATATTGCATCAACTTCTCATTTGGTAAGCTATTGCTGAATAACTCTAAATAAAGAAAGCAAAAACATTCTTGATCAGATCTACTGCTGTGTGTTATTGACTGGTTCTCCTACCTTTTGGCTCCAGGAGGGTTGCTCGTTTTCTTTTCTCTGCTATTCCCTTTTATAGATGGTGATTTTTTCTTACATTTTCCTGTATTAGGTTGGAATATTGGTTTCTTAGCTTTGTCTCTTTGGTTATATTATTCTTCAATAGCATTTTTCCGCAGTATCTGTGAATATCGCAGTTTTATGTTTTTATAACCTCTTTTTACTTCGGATGTTGAATCAGCTCACAGTAGAGGTATCATAACTTGGGGTGAAAAAGTAATTCGTTGTGTTAAAGTTGTATGTAGTTGTGGCGAGTTTCATGATGGATCAGAAATAGCAGCGTTTAATAACCCGGAGAGTTTGTGATTTGGGATTGTTAGATTTGATTGAATGCTCATTAAGTTGGTAACTCGGTCCTGATTCTGAAAGATCATCCGTTTTAATCATGTGATCAACTTCGAAGAGCTATGCTCGTATTTCGTTATTATCTTGCAAGGGATGATCCGTTACAGAAGAAGGTGCGAAGTCAACCGCCGTTAAGATTCCTATTAAATGGATTTATACTAGTACATGTAAAACCAGCAATAGTATTTCTATCGGTGACGGCAAGACAAAATGCTTCTCTGATAATCCAAGGAATGTATTGCATAGTCAGTGTTTGATTGGGATGTTTTCGAATTCAGGTATCTGTGGCAGAGTTTGTCATTTTCTTGAATGGTCTAAAAACCGCTCTATCCAGTAGCTGAAGTTTGTGTGTGCAGTGGGGAGGGAATGACAGCAACACGATTCCATATCTTCTGAAAAATCAAGGTCATGAATAGATCTATGTGATATATGATTGTCGAGCAATAGCAGGAATTTTTAACCAATAGTGAGGCTTGGCTTAGTTTTTGAAGTGTTCTAAAAACAGCACAAACTCTGTTTCTTGCATCTGCCGCTAGCATTTCAAGCACCAGCAGACCCAATAGGACCTCACGTATCATGTGCACTTGATATCGCTTTAACGGAAATACGAACAATGGAGGTATGTGTCCGCCTTGAGCATTAATAGCAACAGCAAGAGTTACTGATCTCCCACGTTCCGCAGAGATTACCGCACCCATCTGTTTAATTCCTCTCTAAGCTACTATTTTGTTTGGTCTTAGAACTGCGATCACCCCTGTCTCGTTGATATTCTGTATATCTCTTGCCTGAAATTTATACCTATCCATAACTTCTGATAAATTATCAAAAAATGGTTAAGGTCATACTCATTAAAGCTCGAGGCGCGAAAGAGACTGTGGGCTTCTGTGGGATTCTGGGCCTGTGGGCTTCTCAGAGATAGGATAATGGGTCGTTTTAAAAATTCAGTTAACCATGCCCACCATTTCATTCATTCCACTTCTCTGGGAATTTCTTTTCATATTTAACCTTAGAGCACTAAATAACATAGTCCTGTAAAACTTGTTCTTCTTCGGCAGTAAATACACAATTGACGCAACGGTAGCCAATTTTTTCAGCAGTATTCCCTGGTTTAAGTTTTTGTATGAATCTTTATAAACCGAATGTGATATATAAAAATAATTTATAACATGCCACATACAATCTAATCACAAAATGTCATGTATCTATAGTCACTTTGATATCATCTCTTAACACTAGATAATCACTAAATGAATCAACATAAAAAACTTACTTTTGATGAGTAAAATCATGCAGCGTCCTCTAATACAACCTAAAGGCGCGGGGCTGGCGGTGCGACTGATCGCGAGCGCGTGGGATGTCGCAAGCTGATCTTAAACGGTTGCGCATGTCGTTTCGGCCATTGGACAATTCTATAGAGCCTTTGTTACTTTCCACCCGCCGCTACTTTTGCACCCGGTCTCCTTATGATGTGTTGCATACAGGATTAGAAATATATTATCCGGCATAATATTATGGCGTATAAGTTCGGAGTATGGTGGAATGGGGCGTCGCTTATTATATTCTTATTGACATGTTTTACATTGTTGCTTTAGTTTGGCCATATATTAGGAAGTTGTAGGACAGTAAATTTAAATTATAATTTATGCGTAGAATAATGGCGACCCAACAGTACCTTACATATAAAAAATTGTACGACATTTCAATGAATAGCGACAGCGAGGATGAGAGTTTTGGACGTAATATTGAGCAAGAGGAAAACATCTTTTGAAAACTCGTTTATAATATGAAACAAAGGAAAATATGAACAACCTGAACAACCTCTGACTCCACCGAAAAAGCGAAGAAAATTACGAGATAAGCAACCATTTGACTGGTAAAAAGTAGATTTACAACCGAAATTACGTATATTTGTTGACATTAATTGTGGATGTGTGATTCAGTCTCTGGCGGAAATTCCGGCATCTTTAGAAATATTTTGCATTACACCTTTTTGGTAAGCGAAAACCCTAAATAAGATACAGAACAACAAAGAAAATTTAGCTGATGAGATGTATGTATTTCTTGCAGTATGCTTTCTAACGCCTCAAGTTCGTAAAAACAATGTGAAGGGCTATTGGTCCAAAAATACCTTCATATAGACGCCCATATTAAACCAATTGATATCGCGTGATTTCTTACGAGTGTGCGATTTTTGCATTTTTGAATAACATTAAAATTGTTGCAAATCATTTCCGAGGAGTGTTCAAAAATTGTGTATATACTTTCGAAAATTGTAATTGACGAAAGTTTGTTGCTTTTCAGAGCAAGGCTGTGTTTTCGCCAATACATTCTCTCCAAATATTTCTCTTCAAGATTTGGTGTAATATTTTTTGTTATGGTTGATTGTGAAACGGGATATATTTTGGATTTTATTATTTATACTGGCTGTTTAAGAGAGATAAACATTGTAGATGATAAACTTGGAATTTCCGGCAATGTAGTTATGACATTGACAGAACATTATTGGGAAAAGGGGCATAAGTTATATAGAGGTAACTAGTACTCAAGTCCACTATTATTCAGTGTTTTGTTTGATAAAAAAATAATTGTTGCCGGACAGTAAAGGCTAAAATAATGTTGCCAAAATTCCAAAATATTGGATGGAATTCCAATAATGCCAAAATTCCAGAGAAAATTAGAAAGGAGGGATCTCGATTTTTTGCTTCGATCGGTATGCTTCTTAGTATCATCGAATCGGTAACAAAATCAATAAAATGGTATAAAAAGATCTTCATTTAATTGATTGGGCTGCTACACATGTTATTTATAAAAATTACATGTTATTTATCAAGAACCTATCTATCTAGGTCCTGTATATATATATATATATATATATATATATATATATATATATATATATATATATATATATATATAACATGGGATATACATGGAGCTACAAATAAATTTTTCAATTTTATAGTTAACAGAAAATCATTTATTTAAACCAGTGTAAACTCTACTAAAAAACTAAAATAAAACTATTATAAGGCACATTACTTCATCTCTTACCATGCAGATATATTTATTTACAAAGCATGTGACAAAAATGGAGCAACAGTTTATTTAAGGCAAGAAAATGCCTTTTTTAAAGTTTTATCAATAATTGATCCAATAGTCTTTATTTCTAATAACTCCCTGACGTCATTTTGGCATTGAGTCAATTAAGTTATGGAAGAAGCAATGAAGAATCTATTGATTTCCAAATTTTTTTCAAAGCGTTGAACGGATCGTTCAAATTTGTGTAACACTGAGTCCTAAATTTGTCGTCCAAGATTTTCCATAACTTTTCTATCGGATTCAATATTGTGCGGTTTCAATCAATGTTTCATATGTTTTGAAGTAAGTTTCGGCATATTATCGTGCTAGTAAGCCCACTTTAGAGGCATATTCCAATAGTAGGAAAAGGGTAGCATAACATTTTCTAAAATATGAGCATAAACAAATATATCCATAATACCGATGATTCTATGGATTGCACGCCGTATTTAGATTGTAGTCTTTTATTATCTGGGGGTCGAACGAATTTGATTCCGTCGCTACTCATTAATGAAAACTTTGATTCGTCACTAAATATAATGTTCCTCCACTGCTTTTGTTCCAATGCGCGTATTCCATGGTGAACTTCAATCGGGCTTTTCTATTCTTTTTAGTTAATAGTGGTTTTTTCCAGCAACGTCCAAACAACTCTCCTTCACATAATTTTTGTTGAATCGTTTGTAGAAACATTCACAAAATCCAACTCTGCTTTTACACATGCAGCGCTCTAAAGGGATCCGTGTAACTTATAGTAATGATTTTTTAATTTATTCGTGAAGTATTTTTTCACGCCCTTCCCATTTTTTTCAGGTTGAGTACGATCCCACGACGAAAACATTTTTAAATAGTTAGGGAAACCACCGATTTAGGGAGCATTAAACTACTTTTCTAAGCTTGTACCACTCGAATTTTAAGATCCACGGATATGTTAAAGCGACGAGCAATCTTGCAGCTTGTAATTGCAAATATAATAAAGGTATAAAACATTACATTGTATTTTAGAAGTTGTTTACAATTGTGGGATTCAATAAGGTACGTTTATATTTATTTACTGCTAATAAGGGGAATTGTTTTTCTAGAAATCAACGAATATCTTTTGTCGCTCCACTTAAGTCTGATATTGTATGTATATATATATATATATATATACATATATATATATATATATATATATATATATATATATATATATATATATATATATATATATATATATATATATATATATATATAAGGGGCTTCTAAAGCTTCAACCCTTCGTCTACGTCGCAGGAAGCGGACAACCACTCAATCCGAACGTTTATTTCAGGTACAGATGGCTAACAGGGCTCTGGCAGAAAAAAACCCAAGTCGCGTCTGCAGTGGCAACCACCGGCAACCTGGTCGGCATCTGTTCACCCAGAGGGTGCAGCTGTACACCACGCTCCAGGAACTAACAATCAATCGTTCTAAACTCCCAGTGGAAACACTGGACCTATAAGTTTAAAGCAACCATGACTTGTGCAAGTAATAACAATGATACCCCAGGTAGTAATCAATGCACCCGTCGACAGACGGCAACCAGGAGTTCGGATTCTGGGAAACCTGGACTTTGAGGATCTCAAAATAAGTCGGAGCTTTCCGCTCCGACTTATCACACCAAAACACCTACATATATTGGCACCTTCAACATCAACACGCTGATCCAACCAGGAAAAATTCACAACCTAACTTCAGAACTTGACAGGTAAAAGATACTTGTGCTTGCCCTACAAGAAACACGCATTACGGATGAGGACACGGTAGACTCGGAGAACTATCGTATATTCAAAAGCAGGACAGACAAACGAGTCACCAAGGGGCAACACTAGAGAAGCTAATGGCAAAGGTCCCAACGTATGACGTAAAAATTTTACTGGGCGACTTTAACGCACAAATCAGTAGAGAAGAAATCCATCAGTAAACAGTAAGCAAATTCCCCGGTCACAAATTTACCAATAAGAACGGCATAAGACTCATCGAACTATACCAACAGAATAACCTTAAGATCATGTCAACATCCCTAAAAAAATATCCACAAAAACAGAAGACATGGAGATCGCCTATACAACAGATTGGAGAATTCCAGATAGACCACGTTGCGATCTCATACCCACAACAAAGAGAGATCCAAGATGTCCAAGTCCGCAGTGGCGCGAACATTGACTAGGACTACTACCTAACATGAATCAAAGTCAAGTTCACCCCAAGGAGAATTCATCACAAGAAAACACATCTACAGAAATTCGACACGAAAACGATCAAGGAATCCAACATAACAGAGGAATGGGAAAAGGAATAGGTAGATACATGGGAAAAATTCCACCCAAAAAATACACAAAAAGCACAGAAACTGATCTCATTGAAAAAGAACACAAAACACCCTTGGTGGGACTCTGAATGCGAAAGTGCATTGCAGCGACGTAAACGAATATTTTATGAGTACAACACTAAAAAATCTCCAGAAAGTCAACAGATTTTTGCCGTGACTAGAAAACACACCGGAAAGGTTATCAGGTAAACTAAGAGGAAGTACATGAAGGAACAACTAGACTCTATAGAGGAGAATTTCCGCAATTATAACACGAGAGACTTTTATAGGACTTTTCAAGAGAAATCCGTGGATACACACCACAAAATGTTTGCTTCAGGGAGCGGAATGGGAGATTAGCGCTAACCAATCAGGAGAATTGTCAAGAGCTGGCACACTATTTCTCTGGTCTCCTCAATTGCCCCGAAGGCGACACAAGATTCACCAAGGAGAATTGTATCCATACCCACTCAGAATCACCACCACCAACACAGAAATAAACCCACAGGCACTTACGCAAACTAAAGAATAACAGGTCATCCGGTGAAGATGGTATCACCGCGGAACTATTGAAAAACCTCGGACCAAATTCACTGCAGGAACTTACGCAAATTATCATGAACATTTGGCAAACAGAAAAATTACCAGATAAATGGAAATGTGCTCTTATCCACTCGCTGCACAAGAAGGGAGACAAAACAGATGTGAACAACTACAGAGGAATCTCCTTACTACAAGTCACTTACAAAATCCTCTCAGCATGCCTTCTCCAGAGAACACAAGAACAATTAGAACATACAATTAGCGAGTATCAGGCAGGGTGTCGCCCTGGTCGCTCATGCACTGAACAAATATTTAACTTAAAAACAATACTGAAATACAAAGCAATCAGGAACGTCCCAATCATCTGCACGTTCGTGGACTTCAAGAAAGCATACGACTGCATCGACCGAAAATCTTTGTTTGACATCCTAGAAGAACAAGGACTCGACCCCAAAACATTACGATTGATCAAGCAGACACTGGCTGACACAATCTCTAAAGTGAAATTTATTGGAGAAATTTTCGAAGCCTTCCTGATTAAAACTGGAGTACGCCAAGGAGATGGATTACCCCATTCCTCTTCAACTTGGTCTTGGACAAAGTCATAAGGGAATGGGAAAAAGAACTGAAAAATCAAGGACACTGGAAACCAATACGACTCGGACGAACCAAAAACAACAGAAGTATGATGCCTGGCCTTCGCAGACGACCTACCCATACTCGCAGACAATGAAAAAAGGCCAAACAGATCGAAGTCCTCAATGAATGTATAGAGAAAGTCGGCCCTACAAATCTCCTTTTAAAAAATTTTTCAAATTCTTCTGCTCAAAATTAGATGACCAAAATTTGAACATCAAATACGGCAAAATAAATAGCACAGAATATTCGATTACAGAAGATGAAGACGGCATACGGCAAGACACACACTATCTACAATAAGAAATGCCTATCCACACACGTAAAAATAAAACACTACGACACAGTAATCAAACCAGAGGTACTATACGCAAGCGAGGCACTTACACTTACAGAGGGAATACTTGAAAATGAGTCAGAATGCTTTGCGTGATCCAACTGGGTCTATGCGCGCCTAATAATAATAATATATAAAGGGTCTAATAACTTACGCAATCACGCAAGAGCTGAATTTGCTGCCATTGGTGCGGTAAAGTCTTAGCAACCAAAAAAAAACAGTTTGACAGCTGACAGTTTAGGGTTAGTAAAAATGGAGCACTACAAAATGGAGAAAGGACAACGCGTTTTCATTATTGAACAATATTTCAAGAAAGTTTGGCTGCTACAGTTCGAAAATTTCGTACAAGATATTGTCGGAATATTAATTTAACTTCGTCAACTGTGAAGAGAGTTATTAAAACATTCAGGGAGACTGGATCAATTGGGGACGCTAAACACACTGGCCGTGTAATAACAAGCCGTTCAAATGATAATATCGAAGCAGTGCGTCAGAGTGTTGGTGAAAGTGCAGGAACAGCAATTCGCTGTCGAGGACAAAAATTGCAAATTTCAAGAAGCTCTCTACATCGTATACTCACTAAAGATCTGCGTCTCCATGCTTACAAAGTTGAATTGGCACAAGAACTACAGTCTAATGATCCTGCACGGCGAAGAGAGTTTGTTGAATGGATTAATAAACAACAATAAGGAATGCGGATTTTCATTCTCATCTTGATGACTTCGTTAATCGTCAAAGTTGTCGCATTTGGGGTTCAGAGAACCCACACGTGATTGTCGAAAAACAAATGCATCCACAACGTGTCATTGCTTGGTGTGGATTTTAGGCTGGGAGCGTCATTGGACCACCTTACTTTTTGAAAATGAGGCTGGTCAAGAAGTTACTGTGCTCGATTCGCGACATGATAACCGAGTTCTTTCTGCCTAAATTGGATCCGATTAAATCCGATCGTTTGTGTCCCGTTTGTTGGGAACGTGCAGACGTTTCGCCAAGGTCACACTTGGCATTCTCAATGTTTGTCTTTTCAGTCATTGAGAATGCCAAGTGTGACCTTGGCGAAACGTCTGCACGTTCCCAACAAACGGGACACAAACGATCTTGTGGAATTTGGTTATTTCCTTGATTGTACCTGGACCAGCGGATTTCGAAAGTTCAACAGTGATTCGATCTTCACTAGAAGCTTTGTTATTTTTAAGTCGCTTGATTAGTCAATAATTTTTGTATGTTTAGGGTTTAGTGTTGGTGATATGTTTAAGTGTTAAGGAGAGTTTAGTAGTTGTTCAAAATATTTCGCAAGTTTTTTGTAATTGTCTTGGCTATTTAGAGCTAATTTTCCTTTTGGAAGCAAAGAATTTGGGGTTGATAGCCTGTTAATTTAGTTTTAAATGTTTTGTAAAAAAATCGGGTGTTATTTTTTTGGAAATCTTTTTCTATTTCATTATGTTGATTGTTTTAATATTTTCTTTGTTTGTCTAATTAGCTTAGATGCTTCTTTTCTTACTTAAGATGTTATAGTTTATTTCTGTCTTTTGACTGTTCCACGCTTGGAATGCTTTACGTTGGCTTAATACTGCTTTCACGCAAACTTCATCCCACCATGGATGTTTCTACGTTTTGTAAAGGGACCAACTTTAAGGCTGTTTTAATAATTTTTTGTTTCAATTCTTGCCATTTCTGTGCTGGCTGTTTATCAAGCTCTTCTGTTAGGGTTGGTTTTATTTTCGTAGGATCGAACTTTGGGATTAGCAGATTCTAGTCAAGTAGTGATCCGTGTCTATGTTAGCTCCTTTCCTGACTTGATCATTCAAAAAATTTTTATAATTTGGGTACGAAATGGCAACATGGTCAATTTGAAATTCACCCATGTACGTGTTTGGGCACCTCCAGATTTTTTGTTTTATTATTTTCTTCTTAAAGCGGGTTGACATTATTTTAAGATTAAACTGCGAACATAGTTCAACCAAAACTTCTGCCATTATGGTTAGTCCATTTATGAGCGGGAAAACTGCCGACTGTTTTTCTGTACTTTCTTTCTTTCCCTAGTTGGGCGTTGAAATCACTCAATCAATAGGATTTTTGACATGGTTAGAGGGAATTTTAGAAATAGTCTTTTCCAGAATTTCCCAGAACTTATTTACTTATTCAGGATTAGATTTATTTTCTTTGTTAACTGAGGGACACACTTGAGGGATAGTGTCATAAGTCGATGGCTGGACATTAGTTATAGAACCACTAATGGTGTTTGAGATAGCGACACCGACATGTGGTGTATTTCTGAGTATTATTTTGTCCGTTTTCATTTAAAAAGTCTGTAGTTGCCGAAGTTCAAAGTGTTATCATCTGTCAACCTGGTTTGTTGCAGAGATAAAATTTGGATATTTTGCCGATTCAATGCATTCGTGTAGTTTTCCTGAGCGCAGGAGAGAGTTGATATTTACAGTTCCAAAGAAAGTTTTTGTTTTCGGTTTCAGACCCAGACGTTGGCCAGAGATATCCGACTCCCTCTGAAAGCTTTTGCGTTTAAGCCCGGACACCCTAGAATCCGAAAGTCCGTTAGTACCAGCTGGCGGATGATTGTTTACCTCATAAGAACCATTACCTTATAATAAAAAATTTGAACCATGACTGTTCAGAGGTTAAAACTGGAGGGGTTAGTTCCAGAATTTAAATCTCAGCCTCACCACTGGTGAACAGACGCTGACCACTCAACCGCTTGATACAAGTCAGACGCTTAGTGAATTTAGTTTCTGCCTTGTTTCGAGTTTGCTTATTTTCAGATATTCCCAGCTGTCCATTAATATTTAATGAAACTTTCATTACCCACTACCCGTGACCCGTCCAGTACCTTAGGTGAGGTATACTACATATATATCTATATATATATATATATATATATATATATATATATATATATATATATATACATCTGTCACCTGTGAGGTGACAGAGGTGACAGGTGACAGATTAGATGATTTTGCTGAAGGACAAGAACTATATATTATGAATTCATTCTATAAGAAAAATATCAGCAGAAAATGGACATGGAAAAGTCCATCTGGGCTCACAAGCGAAATTGACTACATCATGACCAACGATAAAACAATATTTACCAATTGTACTGTCCTTAACAATTTTAATGTTGGAAGTGACCACCGAATTGTACGAGCAAGGGTTCGGATTGACTGTCGAAAAGACCGCGAAAAAATGGTAAGATCAAAGAAGGGCAAGGTGGATTCTGGAAAACTGCTGGAGAGAGGAAGCGATTTTGAGATTGCTTTGTCAAACCGGTTTGCTGCGTTACAAGATCCAGAGGAGGTGGAAATATCAGTTCAATATGAAGAAATCGCCAACAATGTACTTCAAACGGCTGCTTCAATAGCACCAGAGGAAAAATGTCTCAAACAAACAAAAATCTCCAGTGAGACCATTGATTTAATGAAGAAACGGCGAGCAATGAGAAATGCAGGTAGTCCTTTTGGCAGGGTCGAGTACACTGAGCTCTGCAAAACTATAAGAAAACGTATCAGAGAGGACACGCGCCGATTCAATATGCAGCTAGTGCAAAAAACCCTGGAAGAAAACAAAGGAATTAACAAAGCTAAACAGAAGCTGAGAAACAAAAGAACGCAAATATATGCTTTAAAGCGTGAGGATGGCACAGTGTGCAGGACGCGTACCCAAATGTTAGAGATTGTCAGAAGGTTTTATTCCCAGTTATATGAAGATCAGAGCCAGTCAGGGACAGCAATACCCACGGAAGAACAATATATAATACCAGATATCCTAGTGGAGGAAGTAACAAATGCTATAGAATTGATGAAGAACGGCAAGGCTCCAGGAAAGGATAGTGTAACTGTCGAAATGCTAAAAGCTGGTGGTCGGACGTTACATAAAACACTGGCAAAATTATACTCAAGATGCCTCAAGGAACAAAAAGTACCTGACTTGTGGAAAAATGCAGAAGTGATCCTTTTACATAAAAAAGGAGCACAGGAAGATTTAAAGAACTACCGTCCAATACGCCTCCTATCAGTGATGTACAAAGTTTTCACTAAGATAATTTCTAAAAGAATATTTAAAAAACTGAATGACGCACAACCAAGAGAACAGGCAGGATTCAGAAGTGGATTCAGTACAATGGATCACATCCAGGTTATACAGCAGGTCATAGAAAGGCACAACGAATACACCATGCCACTGTGCTTGGCTTTTATCGACTACGAAAAAGCATTTGATTCCATCTCAAAGCATGCGATAATGGACGCACTGCTTAGCCAAGGTGTAGAGAGAGCCTATGTAAACCTATTAGAATCGATATATGATGGAGCTACAGCCACAATTCACCTTGATGATCTTGAAGTGGGAATTAATATAGAACGAGGTGTACGGCAGGGTGACTCAATATCGCCTATTCTTTTCTCGGCTGGCCTTGAAGAAGTATTCCGTAAACTGGATTGGGAACAGGATGGGGTAAAGATCAATGGTGCAAACTTAAACCATCTTAGATTTGCAGATGATATTATTCTCATTTCACAAGACCCAGAGGAGCTGCAAAGACGCATACAAGAACTGCAAAGGGCTGGCGAACCATTTGGCTTGAAGATAAACCTGAAAAAGAGTCAGGTTATGTTCAATAACTTTGCTCAGGACAGAAGAATTTCAGTTTTAGGAAGGGATTTAGAGATTGTGGACAGCTTTGTATATCTTGGGCAGAGGATTTCCATGGAGGGGAATACCGCCCGGGAGGTGGAACGGCGTGTTAAATGTGGCTGGCGGGCATTTGGTAGGCTCAACATAGTGTTTAAGAGCAGACTCCCACTTTGCCTGAAAAGAAAAGTATTCGATCAGTGCGTTCTACCCGTTATGACATACGGAAGTGAAACCTGGACACTCACATCGCAATCAATTCAAAAACTTCGGGTGGCACAGAGGGGAATGGAAAGATGTATGCTTGGCATTACAAGACGAGACAGAAAGTCCGGCGCATGGATCAGGGAACAAACAAAAGTCTGTGACATCATTGGAAGAGTAAAACAGTTGAAATGGAGATGGGCAGGCCATATAGCGAGGCGATGGGACGACAGATGGACCAAGGCAATCCTGGAGTGGATACCGCTTGATCGCAAACGTCCGCGAAGAAGACCGAAAGCACGATGGACTGATGACATCGTTAAGTATATTGGACCCGAGTGGCAGAGGAAAGCCCAGGACCGTGAAGGTTGGAAGCATGCTGAAGAGGCCTTCGTCCTGCAGTGGATCGATAACGGGCTGATGATGATGATGATGATGATATATATACATATGTTAAACTATTAGTCCGGGAGTACATCCGATCATTTGTGTCCGTTTGTTGAGAACGTGCAGACGTTTCACCAAGGTCACACTTGGCAGTCTCAATGCTTGTCTGAAGACTGGTCTTCAGACTTCAGTCTTCAGTCTTCAGACAAGCATTGAGAATACCAAGTGTGACCTTGGCGAAACGTCTGCACGTTCCCAACAAACGGACACAAACGATCGGATGTACTTTCGGACTAATAATCTAGCGTATTCTTCCATCCCGCGAAACATACGTGAATAATATATATATATATATATATATATATATATATATATATATATATATATATATATATATATATATATATATATATATATATATATATATATATATGTTTTCTGTAATAAAGTATTTCATAATAATTACTCAGATATTGGAAAAAATATCTAAAATGGTTCCATTGAATTATTAGCGAACAGCAATATCCGTTAAGTCCTAGAAATCTAAATATAGAATACCTACAACTGAACATGCGAGATATGTTATCAAAGTTAAAAAAAAAATTGAAAATGACGAAACCAATTCCCAATATTTAATTCACAATATTATTAATATGGTATGATAGGCAGTATCTAAACGAGGGAAATTTTTAATTTCAAATAAAGAAACCTTTTTTTTTAAAGAAAACTATTTTAATTATTAATGTAATGCTTCGTTAACTTCACGGTTCATGATAGTAAATCAATAATTTCACATAACCCCAGAGAAAAGAATCCTATGCAGTTATATCGCATGCTCTTGGTGGTCAGGTAACATCCGCATTTCTTGAGATTTAACTTTTATTTAAAAAAAATGATTGTGCTACGAGATGTGCCAAAAAAATCTTGAAAAATCAGAAAAAATCAGTAATTATGTTTCCGTAGCGCTCTGCATTGACAGTAACTGCAATTCCATGTTCGTTTCCAAATAAGTACCGGTCCTCCAGACCATAAACTACACCAAATTGTTAATTGTTGTGGATGTATTTGACCAAAATGAGCTTCATTGATGAAGATGATTTTTTCAATCACTCAAACTGCAAAATTTCTACGCAACACATGGTCATCTGGTTTGAGTTCTTAGGTTAACTGAATTTGAAATTTCTTGAAATGCAAATCTTTATGACGAATATTCCATGTAGTGCCATAAGAAAGCCCAACTTCTTGAAAACGACGTGTAATTGATTGTTCTGGATTTTCATTCACAGTTTGGTTCACAGCAGCATTGTTTTCGGCAATAAGGTTTAAGTTTTTGACGGGTTGGATTCGTAGCATCACAAATAGTACCATTTGACTTGAATATTTCATTTAAATTACGAATAGTAAGCTCGGTAGGCTGTTTATGTTGGCCATACATTTTAGGTAAGGCGCGAAACGTAGCCCTAATGGATTCGTTATTTTTGTAATAAATGTGAAAAATTTGAACCCGCTGTGCAACTGTATATCTTTTCATAATGTTTTGCCAAACAATACTAAACATAAATGTCAACTTTGACGATAACAATAAAAAAATGGCCTCTATGACGTTTTACAAAAATATATAGTATTAATTTGATAACCATTTACATGCTACATTAGATGCTCTTGATATATAAATAGAACATAGTTTAGTTTTAAAGTTAGATTGAATCATATCCTGAGGGTGCTAACATGGTTAGCGAAACGCACGTCGTAAAGCTAAAAAAATGAGGGTGAGTGAATGTAGTGGCAAACGTCTACAAGTTTACTAACATAACTTAAATATAGCCTGTATAAAATTAAAACCGTTACATTCCATCGATGACACTATTGATGAACAGCAGAAATACCACTACATAAATTAAATAATAAAATAATCAAATGGGATGTATTCAATAAATTTCAAATTTAGAGCGGGATTCGGTTGGCAGCATATGCGACATTGTCGAGTTTAAAATTTTTCTTGCTTATATTTATTGACACGTTTAGAGGTTATCCCATTTGTATCTAAACGTTTAACTTTCGTTTTTTACCTTACGATCGAAAACAGCTCTTTTATGAACTAACACAATGTTACTAATTGTCAAATTCGCGCCTATGAAATGCTAAATCATTTAAATGGTCGTTGTCAAGACTTTGTAGCATCTCTGATGCCATATTTTGAACAAGAACGACCCAATAATGGTCCATTTTCACCCTTTGCGGATGTTAGAGAGGTATGTTAAGTTAACTGCTAATTTGCTTAATTTGATAGTTTCTATATATCTTATAGAAACTAGAAATTTTTTTGGATGTTGCAGCAGCCTTAAGGTTGAGTATGTCAACAGTTTTTATTTCACAAATAGTGAAATTTGTGAAATAGTACTATTTCACAAATAGTGAAAAACAATGAAGTTTTAAAATCATCTAGAAAGCGTAGTTTTACTAAAAGGGTTACCAATACTGCAACTTTGAATGCAAATTCTATTCGAGAAACTATTTATATCATGTATGAACACAGTAAGTATTTGTAACCTAAGAATTGCAGAACAAAATTTAACTGAGGTAGCTGATACTTGGAAATTCATTAAATAAATAAACAATACAATTTTAAATATAATGGAAATTTCCAGATATTCATCTTTGCTTATTTAATTGCAGAAGCCGGTCGCGTTGGTGCGGCGGTAAGAGCGTCTGCTTTGCCGAATCCGCGCTGGAGCGGTAGCTGGTTCGATTCCAGCGCTCGGATGCTTATTTTTCTTTCTTCTGTCCCTTTATCTTTCCTAAATGTTTGTGATTGTTTCTAGGCAAGAGTGTAAAATCCGACTACGAATTACCCCTCAGTCACGCCAGTTAAAGGCTGGGTAAGGCCGGATGCCTTCTGAGAAGTGTTCTACGTTGGTCACTCGCCAGTCGGTAGGTTTCCTGATAGACTTATGGGTAGGCACATAACCAAGGGTTTATAGCCCGAGGGGGGTGCTGGCCTGGGTTTGTCGGAAGCTGATGACCGTGGTTCGGAACCCACGTTAAGCTGTAGGTCCAGTCGCTAAATAGCCCAGTTGCTGATGCGCCTCTAACCCAAACACTTTACTTTTTACTTTTTAATTGCAGAAAAGACTGGTTTAATCCCATATATAGTTTATACGTCACAGTATTCACAGTACAGTCACAGTTTAATTTTATTTTCAGGACAGCATGTAACTTTCAATTCCATACAGGAGTAATTAAATGAGGAATAACTCTTTGATGGATGCCTTATGTAATTGTGTAACATATTGAAAGAAGTAGGTTTTAAATGGAAAAAAGATGATCCAAGACGAGGGCTTATGGAACTTCCCAATGTTGCCCCAAAACTTTATAGATTTTTAAGAGGTTATATGAAGGAAAGAAAAATAGCTTTGATCAAGAAAAGAATAATCAAGCTTACAGAAAATGAAATAATGAAATTGTATGACAGAGAGCATATAAGTGATTGAAAATAAATGATTATATTAATGAAAATATAAGTGCATGCAGATATTTCATAATTTTTTCTATTTTATACTTGCATATTATATATCGATAAATGTCATTGGTGACTATATAATATTTTTATTTTAATAACCATTCAAAAATTAAAAATGCCTATGCTTTTTGAACGAAGCATTTTACATATGCTGCATTACTAGATGGATGACACTTGCAAATCTTTCAACAATTATTATAATTTTATTAGTTACTTTGTCATTTTCATTTAATTTAGAGTTGTTTTTTTTTATTGTTATTAAAGTTAAATTGTAAAATGCTAAAGTAAGGTTATGATGTTTAATTGTAATCTGGCAACAAGGCAGCCGAAATGTTGATCACGTACTTAATGACGTGCAACGGTTATAATTTTGTACGAGCTATATGTACATTATATATCCATTTGATTTGACATTTTTATTGAATTTTCGTCATTCTGAATATTTTTTCTCTCCAAGGTTTGTAATGAATTCTTTTACATGTTTTAAATCTTCGCTTACAATTTTGGTGTGGTTATTCGCTTTCTTGTCTATTTTTTCATTTCTAGGTGTCTTTATTTGCAGGTTGTTTCTGGAGTACTAGTGTATCTAACTCCTGGTTCCTGCAAAGTTTTTAAGTTAGATATCTAGTTCCTTTAATTATCTAATTCGGCTTAGATATCTGTTTTTATTATATATTTATTATGAGACACTACATTATATTTGATATAATAAAAGAAGAATTAGCAATACATTAAATTTTGGACACTTGAATATAAGCAAAAAAAAAGAAAGGAGAAAATCAGATAAAAACAAACACAAACCAAGTATCAGTAAAAACAAGTACAAATACAAATATATATCACAAATTATACATAAGGTTAAAATATCATTAAAAAAGAATACAAACATATACCGCGTATACACACAGAGATACAACCAAAGACGAATATACATCCACGTCGAGATCCTCGAGCCATTTCAGTGTAGTCGGCGTGGCATCATTGAGTTCAGGTAGGCCATCTGGGAGACTTCTCAAAGGGCAGGAGTTCACCAGATGGTTCATTGTTTGATATGGATCGCCGCAGACACATTCAGGGAAAGTCGCCATCTTCCATTTGTGAAGCATGTAATTACCATGCATGGAATTACCAAGAAGCATTGCATCTGCCATGTCCGGTTCTAAACTGTTTAATCGACTGCAGGTGCTTCTCGGGAGGTTTAAACTCAGCATTTCCTTATCCTTCAGATTGATAAGGTCGGCATTCCTGGTAGGGTTGTTTTGAAAGAGTCCTTTCACCTTTCATTAATGTTTACGCCATTTTTCTAGTCTGTGTCTATCCACATTGGGTGGCGCGATTTCAATCTATACCGTGGCAGGTTATTCAAGTCCGTACGTACGGGCAAGTCCGAATAATTTCAGATAGTAGTACTGTTACGAACCACCTGATGGCGTTAGCTGCATTTCGATGCTGCTTTCATCCGATTTCGCCGATTAATATATATATATATATATATATATATATATATATATATATATATATATATATATATATACATACATACATACATACATATATACATATATACATACATATATATACATATATATATATATATATACATATATATACATATATATATATATATATATACATATATATACATATATATACATATATATACATATATATACATATATATACATATATATATATATATATATATATATATATATACATATATATATATATATATATATATATATATATATATATATATATATATATATATATATATATACATATATATACATAGATATACATCCATAGATATATATATATATATATATATATATATATATATATATATATATATATATATATATATATATATATATATATATATATATATATATATATATATATACATATATATACATATATATATATATATATATATATATATATATATATACATATATATACATATACATATACATATATGTATATGGACCTGAATAACCTGCTACGGTATAGATTGAAATCGCGATTAAAATTTATTTGATTCGTGTATTCATATTTGCATCGTGTATTCTATCCCATTGTTCTTTCGCTGCCTTCAACCTGCGCAGTTCTGGAGGAGCAATATTACACAAAGGCATTACACGAGGGCAGCCAGGCGGTGGATGTTGATTACACGGTGCCAGATATAGTTCTCATGGTGTCATTTAACTGGGCATCTAGTTTTATAAGTATGTTTACTTTTGTACCCGACAGGGGTACAATGCTCTGCTGAGGAGTAAACGAGTGCTGGCGTTAGAGTGTCAGACCGTTCGCTCCTCATGATGATCCTGCCAACTTGTGAATAATATTGTTTCGGGTCTTGCACCTGTCCAGGATGACGCCAAGATAAGTCGGGGTGGGATGGTGCCTAAGAGCCTTTTTACCCCGAAAACCATGTCCAGTTCAGCTGTCTCTTGTCGAGAGATGGAAAGCACATACCTCGGATTTGGAAGAATGAGGTATTTCCACTTTGCCACTTCCTATAGTATAACTCGAGAACGCCCAGGTCAGTTGTGAGGTCTTTGCTACAGGAATCAAGTTCCTTATTTTGTATACTCGGGGTCATATCATCTGCATATATGAATTGAGATGAGATGGTATTTGGAATGTCATTATAATATATAGTATATATAATATATATATATATATATATATATATATATATATATATATATATATATATATATATATATATATATATATATATATATATATATATATATATATATATATATATATATATATATATATATATATATATATATATATATATATATATATATAGATATTATATATATATATCATATCTATATATATATATCTATATATATATATATATATATATATATATATATATATATATATATATATATATATATATATATATATAACATATCTATATATATATATATATATATAATATATATATATATATATATATTTATATATATATATATATATATATATATATATATATATATATATATATATATATATATATATATATATATATATATATATATATATATATATATATATATATATATATATAGATATAGATATTGAAAAGTAAGAGTGCTAACACTGACCACTGAGGTAGTCCGCTTTCAACAGTCTTTCATCAGCTTTTCTTATCGTTTAGGTGGACTGAGATTCTTCGGTTGCTTATCATGTGTTGGATTAGGCGGCATACTTTTGCGTATCCGATCATTTCTTGCAGTTTGAAGACAAGCCCTTTCTTCTATACGGTATCATAGGCTTAAGTAAGGTCTATAAAGGCTGTAGCTATTTTTAGGCCTCTTTGAAATCCTGATTCTATGTGTGCAACCAGAGCTAACACTTGATCGCTACAGTTTCATCCTGTTCTAAAACCATCCTGTTGTGGTATCAGTTTACTATCCACTACAGGAGAGATCCTATCATACTTATCAAAACTTCTTAAAAATAAATATTTTTGTTTAATTTTTACTCCCTAAATAAAAAACGCAAAACAAAGTCGGCTTTCGTACACAGTCTGCTTCAATATATGTTTTATAACCATCAGTTATATTCAAAAAATATTTATTTTAACTGAAAACAATTAATGACAACATAAATAGAAATAACAAGTACATATTGCAGTGCTTTTAACTAACCGCTGTCAGAATACTTGTATTCCTATTAGTTTACAAAAAAATAGAGCTACTGTCCAACAGCTTGTTAATATTTCATTAAATCGAGTAAGGACAACATTTGTTTTTATTTATTTACTACTTGATTATTGGACGAAACTTCTAATTCACGAGACATCTCAATAATCAAAGTTTTTGTAATATAACGTTTAATACAACAGCAAAAAATCGATCGATCGAATGGCTGAGAATGAGCCCTGCAACAGAAACAGCGCCCCAAAAAGTGTACCTAGTACAGGGTAATTTAACTTTTGTGCCATACTGAGAAAGTTTTTCTTAGAAACATATATGATCAGAATCATATTCGTATTCGAACCAGACAAAAGTACGAGGAAAAGATTCTGTAGAGCAAAAAAAAATGGGTGAAAAAATTTGTTGTTATTTTCTGTTCTTAAGTCAAACTTTACATAAGATACATCATATTTTGTTCAAGTTATAAAACATAAACTCATTCTTGTTTACCAGTGTTATTATCAACACCATAAGAATATTTTGCAAATTTCATTTAATAATTTTATTAGATGATACTTTTTGTTATCACATACTTATAATCTAATATTACAAGAATACCAATTAATTATCTGAATGAATCATGATATCTGAAGTACCACTTGACTTGATTTTAACGGCAAATCAATTACCAAAAACAACAAACAATGATAAAATGCTTCACAGATAGCTATAAAAGACGACACATCTTTTTTGAGAATTAGTCTGGTTTGAAATAATAATCAAAATGAAGTTAGCAGTTTCCATATTGTTAATTGGCGCCACCTTAATATCTTCTGCACCGACAGTAGAAGAAGATAAAATATTAGGTAACACGTATGGTCCATCAATCATTGAGGGAAACTGCACCACTCTTCCAGAACAAGAATTGATATTCTCTGAACATATACACAAAACAAGATTACCATTCGTCACAAGAAGTGCTACAGTAAGTTAAATACCACTATTTTATATAACTTTTAAAAGAAACAAAACTAAATATTATTTTTTTTATAATACGAGGGTTTTTCTTTGTTTGGGTTTTTTGCGTCGATTTAAAACTCAAAAAAATATAAAAAATATCTGTTCTTATATAAATAGAGAATCACTGGGTAAAAAAAATACAAAACCAAACAGAGACAAATTTCGCAGTTATTCTTTTTCTGTAATAAATTTGCCTAACGAACAAAATTTTAAAAAGTACAAAAAATTTCTAAAATAAAAACAAACTTTTGAAAGTTAACGATTCGGGAGGTCTTCTCTTCCCGTTTTCAAAACGAACTTAAAAAATAAATTATATTAATTTCTATATGTAATGAAAAGATAGGAAGTAAATATATTTTGTGTATATATCAATGATACTTATATTGACAATAATAGTTTTTAATAGCAGTGACATACTAGCAAAGAATATATAGGTGAGGTTTAATGTTTGATTATTGTGCATTGAAATACATAAAACTTTTTTATTGTATTCTTTTGAATAGGGAATCATATTGAATTTAAATCTACTGAAGGCAATATAGTTATTGTTATTTAAATTATAGCGGTTTCTTTTAATCTTCTATATTTTGTTACCGATTATTTTAATACCGTTTGGGAATTATTCCAATTCCAATTCCAATATTTATATCCCGATTTCCATGCGTGTTGACAAATTCAACATTTCTATATTTATTAAAATCGCCCTTCCTGAGAAGGTTTTTATGTTCTTTTATTTTAACAGCTAACGGTCTAGATGTCTCACCTTTATAAAATTTGTTTCATTCGCAGGGAATTTTATAAACCACATTTTTGGTATTTTGTTGTGTGGTATTTGGTTTGGTTTATATTAATACAGATCTAAAAGTATGTTTTTTTCGCAGCACTTTCACTCTCCGATTATTTATCACGATACCGAGAACTTTTTCAATCATTTGTGAAATGGTAACCTCATTAGACGACCTGGATGATTTTCATCAAAAATGATTGTACGGGCACGTTTGAATTCAGCTGTTGAATATTTTATGATTGATAACGAAAGTGCAAAGTCTCTATAAACTTCGCTGAGCTCCGTTTTAATGACATCATTTGTTTTCTTTTTCAAAAACAAGTATTTTATCACTGCTCGATATTAAATTGTTCTATTTAAATAGCTGCCATTCACAAACTAAACCATACAGCCACTTGACAGTATTGTTGGTTATATTTACGAAAAAATATTACTTTTTAAATACTAGCAGCGTCATCTCTGGCATAGCCAGGCTTTGACAAATCCTTCTACATTTATGCTCAAAATGCGAAACAAACAATATGAAAATTATAACAAAAAATCTATCCCCATTATTTTTTCAAAAAAGTGGCGATCTACAAATCACTGGGCAAAAACAGTAACTACTTATAGATGAAAATATTTATTTACAGAAAAATACATAAGTAAATCATAAATAAACACATTGTACAAAATAACAATTACGATTTAATTTTGGTGATAGGGAAGAAAACAATTTACACAAAGGGTAACATCACATTTTGAACAGTAACTTTTCGGTCTGCTTTTGCAATCGTTTCTTTGGCATCTCCTTTGCCCCTGACGATATTGTATAAAATATCTGGTTGTGCAGCTTCAACTGTAGTATTTCTTTTGATGGATGATGTTAATTTCAAATATGACACTGCAATAGCTCTTCGAAACTCAATACTACTTCAAATTAAGTACTATCATGGATATATCGATATAAAACCACGCATTTGTTACAGCCATGTCTAAAATTCGAACAAACATGGACCGGCCAGTACCATTTCTTTCGGCGTATTTTAGAGCTATATTTACCAATCAGCCACTCCAGTCAATACCAGTCAACACCACCTATGTCTTTATTGTCTGGATCAGTTTTGGCTGAGGTACATTAACTCTTTGTTTGACATCACGCTTCCAACGGGTTGCCCTAGCTAACGGATTTATTTCATGATGATTAGTGATAACTATAACACATTTATTATTATTCCAATGTACCATAAGTATATCTGAGAGTGTGTCATTTCTTTCGACATCCCCTTGGCAGATTTTATTGGTCACTAATTCGTTCTATTTTTACACAGAGTCTCAGATGGACCAATCTCCCTTCAATATGCTCATCTGAATTTGATACACACGACAGTAATTTTGTAACAACTCTTGACCCCAGAGTCAAGTCTTTCGGATCGCATCGTGTTATGAATAACGTTTGCGCCCAGTGGTCTAAATATAGATCAGCAATATAATATCTCCTAATAATTGAAAATCGTAATTGTTTTTGTAAAATTACTAATTACAACATAAACTTCCACATATTAGACACTTATGTAGGTATAAAAATATGACTTAAATATAAAGTTATTCTAAATACTAAATAAAAATATATATTGGTACCACAGACACATTTTTTTGGTGGTGAATTCAAAGAGAGATTAAAGGACAGGTCAAAGCAGGGACCCAGACTAACTTGATCCAAAATCTGCCAACCCGCACTGGACGAGCGTGGCAGATTATGGTCCTACCCCCTCATTCTCCGCAGGCTAAGGGGCAACTACCTACGGCCCCGGGAAGACCTGCCCCAAGGCAGAGGGTGCTTTGGATATTGCAGCTCTAAATAATCTGACAACATACATTAGCTTGATAATATACATTTGGATATCATAAGGCTATATGAAACTCGAAGACAAGGCGAAAAGCTAATCAAACTGGAAACAACTGGTCACGTACTCTACACTCGGGGTACGGTGAATGGACGATGTGACGGAATTGGATTCCTCATCAACAAAAAGCTGAAGGATAGTGTCGTAAAATTTGTAAAAAGGATATCTGACTGATTAGCCCAATGTGTCATTCAGCTGAGTAAAAAGTTTAAGCTTCAAATGGTTTAAGCTTCTGCACCAATTATAAGCTATGGTGATGAGGAAATTGAGGTATTTTATGATGATGTGGCTAAGTTTTTAGTCAAGGAGAAATGCAGATTCAAAATCCTGATTGGTGACTTTAATGCTGGATAATGTCTGAATGATTGTGGCATGTTCATATATTTTTTCTCCTTTATTTGGGTTTTTCGCCACTGTCTAAAACTCAAAAAATATCAAAAATACCTGTTCTTATCACAACTAGTCAATCAGAAAATTACAACCAGTCAAAGACAGCAATGCCCTCGGAAGAGCAAATGCCAGATATCCTGTTGGATGAAGTGACAAATGCCAGGTGCGCAGGTTGTCCAACAGAGCATAGAAAGGCACAATGAAAACACCATGCCACTGTGCGTGGCGTTTATTGACTATGAAAAGGCATTTGACTCAATAACAAAGCAAGCTAAAATGGATGCATTGCTTAACCAAGGGATCGACAGAGCCTACGTGAACCTATTGGGATCCATAAATGATAAAGCTGCAGCTACAGTACACATGGATGACCTTGAAGTTAAAATCAACGTAGATCGAGGTGTACGGCAGGGCGACTCAATATCGCCTGTTCTTTTCTCAGCTTACGTTGAAGAGTATTCCGTAGTCTGGATTGGAAACAGGAGGAAATCAAAATTAATGGTGTATACATAAGCCATCTTAAATTCGCAGATAATATCGTTCTCATCTCACCCAGACCCAGATGAGCTACAAAAATCCATACAAGAGCTGCAAAGGGTCGCAGAACCATTTGGCTTGAAAATAAACCTAAAAAAGAATCAGGTTATGTTCAACAATTTGCTGGCCACAGAAAAAGTTTCTGGAAGTGGTTTAGAGGTTGTGGACCACTACATACATCTTGAGCAAAGGATTTCAATGTAATAAAGTACAGTATTAAACTGATCTTAAATATTGACATATTTGATATATCTATTAGTTTTTGTTGTGATCTGTAGATAATCACTGGGTGGTAATGGATTAATTAATTTATTAAATGTGAGCCATTAACAGCAATGCAATTTTGTATCCTTTTGAACACATTTTCAATAACTTTTATTAACATATTTCATGTTAATGCAGTGATTTCAGCACGAATGTTGTCCATAAGTTCCTTGATGTTTTGAGGCTTATTTATGCTGTATGGTTTTGGGCCTTCTTCGTCAAAAATCCTCATAAAAAATAACCCCGAGTCATGAAATCCGGAGATCTGATAGCATTACAATATTCTAATTGCTTATTGTTGTCTGTAGGATAGAGGTGTAGATTCATTTAAATATTAAGGGGAAGTATGTGTAAGTTAGTTTTCAAAATTTCGAAAATTTCGGACTTCCGATCCAGGGCAAATTCCCAACTTAAAATTCTTAAAATTGCTTCAATAAATGACAAGTTGCCGTTTTACGAAGTGCTGGATGACTAGAATACTTTCGCCTAAATTCATACCGAGCTGCAATAATAGAATATTCTTTTTAATGTAAATTGCAACAATTTCATTGCGTTTTTTTATCGTGTATTTAACAAGAATAAAAATTACACGTCTGTATTATACAGCAGCCAAACGCAAACTGTCACAATATTACAAAAAATGGTAAACAAAACAAAAAGATAGCGTGACACACAGCACCTGTTAGCACCTCATTAATTATTTTATCAAATAATAGGTATTTCAGTTATTAATGTCATTTTGCTAAGAGATGGCGTTACTAATACATTTGAGGTACAGATTATTAACGTCTATGGCGATTTGGATGATAAATATATGCCATCAAAAGTTAGTTCATTATTAATTGTCATTGCGTAAAAACATACTTTTTCATGGCTTTGAATATGTCGAATTATTTACCAGAAAAAGAAGTTTTGCGGGGATGTTTAATAACCGTCTTATATTTGAAGAAAATGGCTGCGGAAAATTATCGATTGTTGGTTGAAGCTCTAACCCAAAAAATTTGTGAACGATGGTTTAAATGCCTTAAAAGTGGTGATTTTGATATAGAAGACAAGAAACGTCAAGTACAGCCGAAAAAGTTTGAAGATGCAAATTTGCAAGCATTATTGGATGAAGATTTAACTCATATGTTTAAATAGTTGTCTACACGCGTTAGGAAACACCCAGAAGGAAGGAGAATGGGTTCCATATGAATTGAAGGAAAGAGACATTGAAAGGCGAAAAATCACCTGAAATTTTGATCGCCAGACAAAAAAGAAAATGTTTTTTTCATCGAATTGTGAATTTTTTTGCATCGAATTTTTTGCATCGAAAGGTGATGAAAAGTGGATCTATTTTGACACACTAAAATGCAAAAGCTTCGGACTATCACTTATTTCGATCCTTGTAGTACGGACTTTCAGAACAACAATTACGAAGCAGTGAAAATTTGGCTTGATGAATAGTTGACCTCAAAAAACTAAAAGTTCTTTTGCTGCGAAATCTATTTTTTGACAGAAAGATGGGAAAAAGTAATATCTAACGATGACTACATTGATTGTTAAGGTAATTTATTTTGTTATGGAAATAAACGATCAAATTTTGAAAAAAAATGAAAAATCGACATTATTAACCGAAACACCTATTAATTTTATACTAAATCGTTAATTATTCTATTTATGTTAATGCTTGCAGTCCACTTACTATGGAGATCAGGTTATTTACTGCATAAGGGCAATAAATCAAAAAGCCGAAGATATAGGAGGAAATGCAAACATTACCAAAGGTGGTGTTGGTCACAGTTTCGTCACCATCCAAATGGACTCATACGTGTATCATGGAATCGAATTCATTATCAACATCTATGGAAAATAAGTGGAAAACGAGGAGAGATCTTTCATGATATTTGTTTGAAATATTTGTTTTTAAACACTTTTGAAAACTGTCTATTATAGTATGAACTGAATAAAGAAATAAATCTTTAAAAGTGTTTGTGTTATTAGTGCAAATAAACAATACAGTATCAATTTTCTCTGCAATAAATTTTTGTTTTTATTTTCTTTAAAATAATTATCACAACAGTATCTGAAGAATATTTGTTATGCAGCATTAAATCTTTTATTCTTAGGTTTGAAAAAATATTAGAGAGCAAATGTTATGTACAAACGCTGATCAAAAAGTTTTTAGCAGATCAATACAAAGTTTGGTTTCAATGGGCTCATCTCCAGTCAAGCAAGCAACAAAGATGTTCATTGGAGCGGAGACGCGGGTTGTTGTGTGTTCCACATGAGATTGTGGAACCCAACGGTCGGGTGTATGATGACACTCAACTACTATTGTCTCGTTGGACGCAGTCCAAGTAAATCTGACACTGCATATATACGCCATCCGACGGGAAGTCGGCGAAAACGTTGGTTGTTGGCTGTGGATAGGGTTTCCCTATTCTTGATGGGGGAGCAAGTGTAGGTACGGTACCCTGAAGAGTCTAAACATCAAGAGACGAAACCTATGCCCTCCAGTTAAAGGCATGGGTGGGGCTCGTCTTTAGTCAAGCAACCAACAAAGATGCTCATTGGGGCGGAGACGCAGGTTGTTGTGTGTTTCACATGAGATTGTGGAACCCAACGGTTGGGTGGTATCGTATTCACGTATGGGCCCTGGTGGACCACGCGAAGCACAATTAGAGGCGTTTGTTGTTGTTAGCCATCCTTTGCACCCATACTAATTTCATTCTTTCGCTATGAGCTATTTTCCTTTCATCAGACCAAGTTGTTCCAGTCTTCCTACATTTTTCTCTCTGGCCAACCTTCCAAACGTTAACCTTGTATCTGAAACAGCCTCTATCCTGAATTTCACTTTGTGAAATATTTGCTAATTTTAGGTCCTCTTTAATTGAGCAATCCATTTAATTATTTCTGCTTTAGCTCTACTCCTATTTTCATAAAATTCGACTATTTGTCTAGTCATAGATTCATCCATTTTATATGTGTCTGTAAAACTTAAGCCTTCTTTTTCTCATATCGCTATGTATATCTGTGTATTGTTTGATTTCTTGGTTTTCTCGAAGTCGGTATGTTGTGCTATTAATTTGTTTCGGGCCTAAGATTTTGCTTATGATTTTTCATTTCACCCAAAGATTTGAATTGAGAGACTCGTCTGAAGTTGCCATATTTTGTTTTTAGAAATGGTGTTAGGTATGGTTGCAGGTCATGTATTGTGTCTTTTCCAAGGAAATTTGGAGTCCTACCTTTTCTTCTGTTTCTTTTAGGATTTCAATCTGTTTTTGTGCCGTTAATATATCTTGAGCCAAAATTGCCAGATCATCAGCAAACGCCAGACAATCAATTTTGATGTTGGTTCTCCCCAGTTTAATGAGCTGGTTAATATTCAGAGCCGACTTTTTTTCACGCCACTCCTGTATTTCTTTTTCTAGAACACAGTTAAATAAGAGTGGCGAGAGTCCATCCCCTTGTCTCACTCCAGTTTTAATTTCGAAGGGCTCTGAGATGTCACCCATGAATTTAATTTTTGACCTTGTGTTAGTTAATGTTGCTTTAATAATTGCCAACATTTTCAGATCTAGTCCTTGTTCTTTCAAAATTTGGAATAAATATTCGCGGTCAATAGAATCATATGCTTTTTTGAAATCCATAAATGTAGAGACGAGATGTTTGCTGTACAGTTTTTGATGTCTTAGGATCCACTTTAGATTCAGGATCTGTTCAGGGCAGGATCTGTCCGGTCGAAAACCTGCTTGATATTCACCAATTTTAGGCTCTAACTGTCCCTGTGCTCTGTCTAGTAGACATTGAGATAGAATCTTGTAACAAACTGGGAGAAGAGATATCCCTCTTTAGTTGTTTACATCCGTGTTATCTCCTTTCTTGTGTAGTGGATGGATTAGAGAATCTTCAGGAATCCGTTCGGTTCACCAAACTTCCTGTAGAATTTTGGTTATTTCCTTGATTGTACCTGGACCAGCGGATTTCAAAAGTTCAGCAGTGATTCCATCTTCACCAGAAGCTTTGTTATTTTTAAGTCGCTTGATTTGCCTAATTATTTCATCTTCATTCGGTGGTAATGAATCTGGGTGTGTTTGTTTAGGGTTTAGTGTTGGTAATTTGTTTACGGGCTCAGGACAGTTTAGTAGTTCAAAATATTTCGCAAGTTCTTTGCAATTGTATTGGTTATTTAGAGCTAATTGTCCGTTTCCCTTTGGAAGCAAAGACTTTAGGGTTGATAGCCTGTTAAGTTAGTTTTATATGTTTTGTAAAATTTCGGGTGTTATTTTTTTGGAAATCTTTTTCTATTTCATTAAGTTTATTGTTTTCATATTATCTTTTAGTTAGTCCAATTAGCTTCGATGTTTCTTTTCTTACTTCCAAAAAGATGTTATAGTTTATTGCTGTTTTTTGACTTCCAATCTTTGAATGTTTTACTTCGGCTTAATACTGCTTGCTCGCAAACTTCATCCCACTACGGATGTTTTCTACGTTTTTGTAACGGGACCAACTTTAAGGCTGTTTTAATAATTTATTATTTCAATTCTTGCTAGTTCTGTGCTGGTTATTTATCAAGCTCTTCTGTTAGACTTGGTTTTATTTTCATAGGGTCGAACTTTGGTATTAGCAGTCTAGTTATGTAGCGATCGGTGTCTATGTTAGCTCCTTTCCTGACTTGAACATTCAAAATCTCTTTATAATTGGAGTACGAAATGGCAACATGGTCAATTTGAAATTGACCCATGTACGAGTTTGGGCACCTCCAGGTCTTTTGTTTTGTTATTTTCTTCTTAAAATGAGTTGACATTATTTTTAGATTAAACTGCGAACATAGGTCAACCAATCTTCTACTATTATGGTTAGTTCATTTATGAGTGGGAAAACTGCCGACTGTTTTCCTGTACTTTCTTTCTTTCCCTAGTTGGGCGTTGAAATCACCCAATAGGATTTTTACATGGTTAGAGGGAATTTTAGAAATAGTCTTTTCAAGAATTTCCCAGGACTTATTTACTTTTTCAGGATTAGATTTATTTTCTTCGTTAACTGGGAGGTGTGCATTGATTAATGTATAGTTTTTGTTAACACACTTGAGGGATAGTGTCATAAGTCGATTATTGGCTGTCATAAGTGTCATAAGTGGATTATTTATTGGCTGGACATTAGTTATAGAACCAAGAATGTTTCTTGAGATAGCGAAAGCAACACCGAGGTGTGGTGTATTTTTGAGTATACTTTTGTCCGTATATATAGATATAAATATATATATATATATATATATATATATATATATATATATATATATATATATATATATATATATATATATATATAAACCTGAACACCTATCTTTTATTTGTTAAAATTTATACGGACCTATAAACCCAAGGAAATTAACTGAAAAATATACCAGGAAGGTCCAAGAAAATAATAAGAATTATAATATAATATCATATCATTATAATATCATCATCATCATCATCATCATCATTTATCCATTGTCGATCCACTGCAGTATGAATGCCTCCCTAGCATGCTTCCAACTCGCGCGGTCCTGAGCTTTCCTCTGCTATTCGGATCCAATAAACGTGATGATGTTATCCGTCCATTGTGTTTTCGGTCTTCGTGGGTATTTATGTTCAAGCGGTATACATTCCAGAATTGCTTGGGTCCATCTGTCGTCGCATAGGCTTGCTATATGGCCTGCCCATTTCCATTTCAATTCCTTCACCCTTCCAATAATATCGCTTGCCTTCATTTGTTCTATGATCCATATACAGGTCCTTATTTCCCGTTTTGTAATGCCAAGCATATACCTTTCCACTGCCCCCTATGTTACCCGAAGCCTTTGAACTGATTGTGATGTAAGAATCAATGTTTCACGTTGATGTCAAAACAGGCAGCACGCACTGATTAAAATCTTTCTCTTCAGGCAAAGTTTTTTGGTTTGTTCTTAAACAGAATGTTGAGTTTGCTAAATGCCTGCCAGCCACACTTAACACGTTATTCTACTTCCCGGGTAGTATCACACTTCATTGAATTCCTTTGCCCAAGATATATGTAGTGGTCCACAACCTCTAAATCACTTTCTAAAAGAGATTTTTTTCTGTTGACAGCCAATTTGTTAAACATAACCTGACTCTTTTTTAGGTTTATTTTAAAACCAAATGGTTCCCCCGCCCTTTGCAGTTCTTGTATGTGTTTTCATTGTCCATCTGGGTCTTGTGAGATGAGAACGATATCATCTGCGAATCTAAGATGGCTTAGGTATGCACCATTGATTTTTATATCCTGCTGTTCCCAATTCAGGTTACGGAATACCTCTTCAAGACAAGCTGAGGAAAGAACAGGCGATATTGAGTCACCCACCCTACCGTACATTTCGTTCTGTGTTGATTTTAACTTTAAGGTCATCCATGTGAACTATAGCTGTGGCTTTCTCATACATGGATTCCAGTAGGTTCACATAGGCTCTGTCTATCCACTGGTTAAGCAATGCATCCATTATGGCTTGCGATGATATTGAATCAAATGCGTTTTCATAGTCAGTAAAAACCAAGAGCAGTGGCTTGGTGTATTTATTGTACCTTTCTATGTCTGTTGGATAACCTGGACATCATCAATTGTGCTGAATCCACTTTCGCAAAGCTCAACATTCTCGATCGTGCCAAAAGGACTAACTGCATTCTTCATTGTCTGCCGTTTCTTCATTAAATCAATGGTCTTATTGGAGATTTTTGACTGTTCGAAAGTTTTTTCTGCTACTGCAATTGCCATTTCAAACACATCTGATCTGTTATTTAAATCTCTTTTGGCTCTTGCAACACAGCAAAACGGTTCGACAAGGCAATCTCAAAATCGCTGCCCCTCTGCAGCAATTGCACATATATATATATATATATATATATATATATATATATATATATATATATATATATATATATATATATATATATATATTGATTTTTGGGTTTTAATAAAATTGTTATTTTTGACTATTTTATCAACGTTTCGGTCCATTTTATTAAACCATCCTCAGAACAATTACAAATCTACAATATATATATATATATATATATATATATATATATATATATATATATATATATATATATATATATATATATATATATATATATATATATATATTATTTATGTAAATAGTACAAAATTAACACATTTTAACAAAATAACAAATTTTAACACATACCATCTATATTTTATTGAATAATTGAGTTTTTAATTTTTATTTTACATAAACTATATTTTTTGTTTAATTTTGAGTTGACATATTTTTGACTTTGATACATTTTATAAATTTGCATAATTAATTTTTTTCTTCTTTAATTATAACCTAACAATTTCAGATTTTTCATTTGTAAGGGAATTAGATGCAAAAAATCAGTATCATTTTTGAAGTTAATGGTATTATTAACCAAAAATCAGTATAATTTTTGAAGTATTATTTTTATATTAGGTATTATTTTTTTGTAATATTTAATCTTATCTAATAAATAATATTTATCTTATATTTCTTGTCTATATTGTTTTTTAAAATCATTTTTTTCATTATTTTATTATATTATTTTTTTATGTTATTAAAATTAAAGTTGTGGTCATTATCTATGACATGTTTTGAAATGGCAATTACATGCAGCCACGCCATCCTGCGGTAAACGGTCGCAGCAGTCACACTGTGCGAACCGGTCGTGGCCCGTCTAACCTCGGGTAAGTACCAAGTATCATCGAAAAATAGTGAACTGGGCCCGTAAAGAATACAGGAGGCCTCCATTCGACATGGCCAATTTATATGGTTATGGCTTTAGTTGTTCCTTCATCCGCTCTTCAGGCGTTCAGCTTGAGACCAAGTGATGATGGCTTAAGACTAGAAACGGATCATGGGAAACGCTTGCTGGCACTTTGGGTTGGAATACAAGGGTTGAAGCGTACAAATTCAGTACCGAAGAACGTAACACAGCGAGGGATTGACTATGTAGGGTGGAATTAGCGTAGATATTATAACTGCTCTAATATGACAAGGTCATTTAAATGTCCAACAGTTGATTTGTTGCACATTCGAGGATATAATAACTCCACGTACCAAGAAGATAACGCACAACCTCCCCCCCCCATGTTACAGTCGTTATACTACGAGTAAAAATGACAGAAGTAAATTTTAAAAAAGAGAGATAATTTAAAATTCAATGCATTTTAAAACTATTCAAGTAATAAAAAGCTATCAAAGAAAAGATTAAAATTAACAACTCCAACTGCTTAGACAAGTTCTCAAATCTCCTTCTCCAATGTCGTTCAATAAAAAAGTTATAAATTAATATTTCCAATTATGTAGTTAGGGAGCCGGATCGGGAACATTCACGAATTGAGAAGTTTAAAACGAAACTTGATGATATTATCGAAGAGTTGGAAATCGACTCTGAAATTGCTTTATGATTTCATTTCATTATTATGATTGCAGTTGATTATGATGGACGATCAATTAAAGTTTACAGGGTGTTTTTAATGACTGTAGTTTAATTATACGTAGTAATTAAAGGGTAAAATAAGGTCTTTAAGCAGACGTCTGATTTGGGTTTACGATACTATATGAAACAATAAATATTGGATATAATTAACTTTAATATCAGTTTTATATTAGTGAAATTATTGGATTGTTAGAAAAATAATTTGGTTTTGATATGTATGGTAATTCAATTCTTCTGTTGGAACCTTTGGTGTGAAATACTAAACTTGAAGATATTTACCACTAAACACCAAAACGCTTTTTTGAACTGCTCGACGCACGTTTCGCTAACCATGTTAGCATCATCAGGAGATGATTTAATCTCAGGCATTTCGCATATACTGTGGTGACCAATAAAATAAGAGTGGCAGAAAACAACTTTTAAAAACCAAGTTTTCTTTTCTAATTTATTTACCATAATAACTAATATAATATGGTAATATTAACTGACCTTGAACCAACGCATTTTATTGCTGCTTATCTTCTTAAAGCCTTTTCTGCTAATAGTGCGCACTTTAATGATGAAAAAATATGTGTTTATACACATATAATTTTATACTCGTTATCGCGTCTTATTCTGACAAAATATGTATTTATATTGTTGATACAGTGGATCTACCGACAAGAGAATCTACCAAACGTTTACAATGGATCTACCAACAAGACAATGATCACAAAGTGAAGTAGTGATTCAAAAGGAAATACATTAAAGTGTTAGAGTGTCCGTCATAGTTCTAGCAACTAAATTCGACCGAGAATCTTTGGAAATAGTTAAAACGACGGCAAGAAATAGCAAACAAGTATACATTGTGGCGAGATATTTAGAGCCCCCCTGTAAGATATCCACAGTTAAGGCAGATAAAACTGCGAACTGCGCCTGTGATATAAACCTTTAATATTATGCTATTATATTTATATTTGTTTTGATTTCCTTGTAATATTAATTATTAGTGCTAGTAATACCCAACATTTGTTGTAAAACTACAATGTGCAAAGTTCATGCAAATATATATATATATATATATATATATATATATATATATATATATATATATATATATATATATATATATATATATATATATATATATATATATATATATATATATATATATATATATATATATATATATATATATATATATATATATATATATATATATAGTGATATAGGTTGCAGGCAGAATGTTACGGGCAGTCCTGAGTTTGCCATATATCTAAAACAATCTTATGAATATAAATAATTTGTTCAGTGTGGTGGATAGTGAAAGTTCCATTAGAAATTAATGGACAGCTGCGAATATCTCAATAAGCAACCCCGAACCAAGGCAAAAAAAGTCCACTTAGCGTCCGACTTGTATCAACCGTTTGAGTGGTCAGCGTCTGTTCACCAGTCGTGCGGCTGATATTTAAATTCTGGAACTAACCCCTCCAGTCTTAACCTCTGAACCGTCATGGTTCAAACCTTTAATTCAAAGTAGAAGATGAAGTGTTCTAGCAATTACACAATTACCCCAGGAGGTAGACAATCCTCTGCCAGCCTTGCTGGTACAACCGGACTTTCGGATTCTGGGGCGTCCGGGCTTAAACGCAAAATCTTTCAGAGGGAGTCGGAGACCTCTGAAAGTCTGAAACCGGAGTCTGAAACCGAAAACAAAAACTTTCTTTGGAACGGTAAATATCAATTCTCTCCTGCGTCCAGAAAAACTACACGAATTGGGGAGAACATTGAATCAGCAAAAAATCCACATTTTAGCTTTGCAAGAAACCAGATTGACAGATGATAACACCTTGGAATTCGGCAACTACAGACTTTTTAAAAGTAAAACGGACAAAAGAATACTCAAAAATACACCACATCTCGGTGTTGCTTTCGCTATCTCAAGAAACATTCTTGGTTCTATAACAAATGTCCAGCCAGTAAATAATCGACTTGTGACACTATCCCTTAAGTGTGCTAACAAAAACTATACATTAATCAATGCGCGCCTCCCAGTTAACGAAGAAAATAAATCTAATCCTGAAAAAGTAAATAAGTCCTGGGAAATTCTGGAAAAGACTATCTCTAAATTTCCCTCTAACCATGTAAAAATCTTATTGGGTGATTTCAACGCCCAACTAGGGAAAGAAAAAAAGTACAGGAAAACAGTCGGCAGTTTTCCCGCTCATAAATGGACTAACCATAATGGTAGAAGATTGGTTGAACTATGTTCGCAGTTTAATCTAAAAATAATGTCAATCAATTTTAAGAAGAAAATAACACAACAAAAGTCCTGGAGGTGTCCAAACACGTACATGGGTGAATTTCAAATTGACCATCTTGCCATTTCGTACCCCTATTATAAAGAGATTTTGAATGTTCAAGTCAGGAAAGGAGCTAATCTACACACGGATCACTACTTGACTAGAATTAAACTTAGCTTAAAACCTCGAAAACTTATTCAAAAGAGACTGCTAATACCAAAGTTCGATCCAACGAAAATAAAACCAGCCCTAACAGAAGAGCTTGATAAACAACCAGCACAGAACTGGCAAGAATTAAAACAAAAAATTATTAAAACAGCTTTAAAGTTGGTTCTTTTACAAAAACGTAGAAAACATCCATGGTGGGATGAAGTTTGCGAGCAAGCAGTATTAAGCCGGAGTAAAGTAATCAAAGATTGGAACAGTCAAAAAACAGCAATAAACTATAACATCTTTTTAGAAGTAAGAAAAGAAACATCGAATATATATATATATATATGTCATTTTATTCTACTGACATTAACCTCAAAACTACACAAGTTACGTTCCGCCAAAATAACTGCGTTATAAATTTATATTTTTTTAAAAATGTCGAGTTTTGTTCCTGAAAACGTGCATTTGCGGCACACGCATTAATTTTCTTTTTTTATCAAAAGAAAAAAGCCGCTGAAACTCATCGTTTGCTGGTGGAGAGTTACGGTGAGCATGCTCCAACCGCACCCAGTAGCGGGTAATGAAAAATAGATTTATTTCGAAAATTCCAAGCGAAAAAAACCATGGTTATTACCTGGCGAAGCTGGCCCATCGATATCAAGGCCAAATCGCTTTGGTCACAAGACCATGCTCTGTCTGGTGGTGGATGTCGTAAATTATGAACAGAAACCTGGAGAAACAGTTAATACTGATCGCTACCGACAACAAATGATCAATTTGAACTGTGCCTTGATCGAAAAACGTTCACTATACGCTCAAAGACATGACAAGGTGATTTTGCAGCATGACAACGCGCCGTCTCATATAGCAAAACCAGTCAAAGAAGTGTTGAAATCACTTTGGAAGGGAATTTTTATCGCACCCGCCGTACTGTTCAGACCTGGCTCCATCCCACTACCACCTTTCCGCATCGATGGGGCACATACTTGCACAGCAAAACTTAACCGATTTCGAAGAGTTCGAGACCGACCAGCAGCATTTGTCGTCGAAACAACGTCGAGTAAACGCTTTGAAAATGATGGATGAGATTCCATCGAAACGTCAGCGAAACCGTCCACCAGTGGACATTCAGATACCCGAGAAACTATCATTACATTTTTCACACACACAAATATATATATATATATATATATATATATATATATATATATATATATATATATATATATATATATATATATTAGGATGGATGGATGAGATTCCATCGAAACGTCAGCGAAACCGTCCACCAGTGGACATTCAGGTACCCGAGAAACTATCATTACATTTCTCACACACACAAATATATATATATATATATATATATATATATATATATATATATATATATATATATATATATATATATATATATATATATATATATATATACATATATATATATATATATATATATATATATATATATATATATATATATATATATATATATATAAATATATATATTAGGCGGAGACGCAGTTTGTTGTGTGTTCCACATGAGATTGTGGAACCCAACGGTTGGGTGTCTGATGACACTCAGCTACTGCTGTCTCATTGGACGGAGTCCAAGAAAATCTACCACTACATATATACGCCATCCGAAGGGAGGTCGGCGAAAACATGGGTTGTTGGCTGTGGATAGGGACTCCCTATTCTTGATGGTATGCTGTATGTCGACGCCCTGAAGAGTCTGAACCTCGAGAGACAAAACATATGTCATCCAGTTGAAGGGATAGGTGGGCTCCTTCCCGGTCAAGCAACCAACAAAAGTGTTCATATATATATATATATATAGATATATATATATATATATATATATATATATATATATATATATATATATATATATATATATATATATATATATATATATATATATATATACCTGTTCCTTGTGTATGAGCAGAAGCAAGTCAACAAATTCCTGAAATTTTTTTTCTTGGAAAATTCCCATAACTTAGAAAGTGCATTTTTCTCATCAGTAGAAAAACGTGGATATAACATTTTTACCATTGTTTCTTCTACCATTTTTGTCTCTTTTATAGTCCGGAATGAATTTCGAACATATCTTGCATGGAGAAGACAATTTCATGTCATTTCAAAGTGGCCACGATGTACGTGAGTTGAGGCACGTAGGTTTTTTAGGAGTAGTGGTGCGTTATTTTAATGGATGTTACTGCATATGAAAGTGAAGAACCATCAACATCAAGTGCAATACAACAATAATTGTCACGCTCGTCAAGTCTTTCCTCAGGTTTGTCTAGAGTTGGACCAGTTAGATCAGCAATACCTTTGAAAAAGTCCGGCTGCGGGCGTAATCCAACAAAAAGCACCATTCTCACTTCACCAGAAAATGTTGTCGTGATCAAACAAAAGCGAAAGAAGCAGGAAGACAGTGTAAAGAAGTAACGACAAGAAACGCAATTCAAAAAGTGCAGCCAAACTAATGCGAAACTCATCGTCGTCGTCATC
Organism: Cosmopolites sordidus; assembly: GCA_031761425.1. Taxonomy (NCBI): domain Eukaryota; kingdom Metazoa; phylum Arthropoda; class Insecta; order Coleoptera; family Curculionidae; genus Cosmopolites; species Cosmopolites sordidus. Next base: position 454,298 of record JARFXV010000960.1, read on the forward strand.
AGATGTTGATATTTGTACGATTTGCATGAGAAATTTGCCAGCCAAATTAATTTACAACTCCTTTCCTATGAAGTTTGCAAATATAACTCGCAGCTACTATACCTGACAAAATTGCGACTCTGACGAAGACTAGCATGTATTTGATTTCCTTTACTCAGTTTTTGATGACCTTATAAATAAATAAATCGACGATAAATGTTGAAAATCTTGCATTATTATTTGACTTTTTGAACCTTTTTGTGCATTTCTATAACTGTCCCAACCTACGAACCACAATTTTTTTTGGGGCAAAATTCACGTGTTCGGAAAATTGACAATAACTTTTTTATTTTTGAAGCTATACAATACTTTATATATTGAACTCCGGGGAAAAATTATGTAATGGAATGATATCGCCAAAAAACAAAACCTGTCGCAATCTACGGACGTCTCCCTTATATATTTATATGTAAACACAAATGCGCTGGTGGCAATTCGTAACTTTTTATAAATAAATAATAATTTATTAATAATTTTAAAGTTTTTTTTAGTATTAAAACATGTAAATATCTGTAACAATTTTAAGTTTTACGCAAACAAAAAAATCTTCATTATTTTCACTAATAAGAATAGTTCGTACTTTCTTAAAATAGTTTAGTAAGTAAAGGATATGGTTGTATTGAGTGGATGCAAAAGTTCATTCCATTTTTTTTTGGTTAGTAAAAATTTATCTTACCTTGAAAGCGTTTCGGTATTTGTTGGACATAATGTGGTAGAGCAGAGGGTTGATACAAGTAGATAAAAAATAGAGGACACCACTTGTATACATTAAATACAGGTACATTTGGAAGTAGGTATTTTGGGCCTCGGCTGAGGCTTCCGCAAGGTACACTGCTAACAGGCGTTGGGCGTGAAATGGGGCCCAACAAACAAAGAAAGCAGCAACCACAGCAACTAAAACAAAAAAAAGAAGATGACAATAACTGTAATTTATCAGTGTAACAAACATTTTTCAGTTTTTTCCTTTCTATATAAATAAATGATTATACTACACTCCTCAGAGCTTTAATCCTATTTGAATAGTTTGCTCTGACAAATAAACATTCCTCTTTCAACAGTAGAGACTCAAGTCAAGTGGATAGGAGTTGCAAGAAAACTTTCATAAATCTATTATGAACAAAAAAGGAAAGTAATGGCAAACTTCATACCGTTACACATTAAATTCAAAAGTTACACATTATATTCAAAAATATTTTACATGGATTTCCGTCTTTTGTATTCCCTGGAAAATAATCAATTATTTTGGGAATGTCAATGCGGTTTAAAATGTTCTGCTCTATATACAAAATGAATAAGTTATTTAGTATTTCTTCTCCCCTTAAAAACATTTTTACTCTCTTTAAAACAGAAAATAATCTTTTTTCGGACGTATTAGATAAGGGAATTATTAGAAATATTTTTCAATAGTATTTCAATATTCGGAAATATACAAGACATGTCTTCGGCGGCTCGGTAGATGTGATATTTGTCGACACCACTATCACACGAGAAATCTAAGATATCTGGATTGTCTGGTAAGTTCTCATGGTGCCCTCTTTCAGAAATATTAAGAAATGGCCCAATTCATCTTCCAAAATACAAACATCAATGTCCTTTTTGTTCATATTCTTTCTTTCTTCTGTTGATAATTTCCAATCAAAAATGTACGAACAACTCTCAGTTCGCTCTTATTCAACTTTTTCAAATTCTTCTCGGAAATTATTGATAAAATTTTCTAATGATTTCAGTAGATCCTTTGAATAGTCCAGGCTTTACTGATTGCAGTAATTTATTAGTATCATTTATTCTTTGTAAAATAGTATTGCAAATCACTGTCATTAAGGCGGTTTCATATTTGTTCATTTTCTTCAGAAATGAAGTCGCCTTCTCGTGAAGTGAAGTGAAGTCGCCGATCTCGTCGTTCACCAGGTCGTCTTTTCACTCGCGCCCGACTATCATTCATGTCTAAACAAAATCAAGACTCGCCACTAAACACTATTGTGTTCCATTCGTGGTCACACAATTTGCCATTGTCCTAATCGTGGAGAAGCGGGCTCTTAAAAACAACAGTCTCAGGGAGGGATCTTGGCGTTCTGTACCCCAGGTTCGATGTGTTTGGTGTTCCTAAAGCCATTCTCGACAACATCTGTATCTAGATTTCTGTTCACTCTATGAGTAATTTCCCGAAAATACAGACCAGCCTCTCGTGGTCCAATTATCCGTCGCCTGTTAAACTCGGTAAGTTGGCGAAAGTTTGCATTTCTTCACTCACGAGGCGTGGTAAACAATTGAAAACAACGTTTAAAAACACACTCTGCAAAAATTGGATATTTACTGCAGATGCAAGTTTAACCTATTGCTCATGCAGCGTAACTCGCAAAAATCCTCGTAAAAAAGAAATTTCAAATTGATAAGGTTTTTAATTTAATCAAATTTTGTTTTAGGCTAAAGAAGTAGTCTTGATGCTAAGAAAGATATTTCTTACAGACAATACATTATAATAACAGAAATATAAATGTGGTAGGAATATATGCACCTGTGGACTGTAAACCAGACGGAAACCGGGAAAAAATCGACGAAAAACCCTAGAAAGTGAAAGACGAAATACCCATTGGAGAAGCTATAATAATAATGGGAGTCTATAATGAGAGAGTCGGAAGCGATACAATGTCAAGAGTAACACAGAGATTTAACGAAAATGTAAAAAATGACAACGGGGAATTTTGATAATGATGATAAACTTACTAGAATAAATAATACCTTCCTTAATCATAAAGAACAATATAAATATACATTTGGAAATACTAGGGGTAACATATCAATGATAGAGTACGTTCTAATAAACAGAGACATATACCCACAACATATATTATATATGAGAAGTCTGACGTCACCAAACGTAGAAAGCAATCACAAATTGGTGATGTCTAAACTAAGATGGAATAGGAAATAAAATCCAAACAAAATCAAAAGAAGGAAATGGAAACAAAACTAAGAATAGAAAGTATACAGGAACCTATACCAGAGAAGCCTGCAAGATAAATTAGAACGAATGGAATAAACGACAACGATAGCTTAGACAGTGTCTGGAAGAAAATAAAACAAAATTTATTAAAAGTTGGCTTTATGAGACGCTATGTCCTACAACTATCGATAAAAATGGGAAAGGGAAAATGAAAACGCCGTGGTTCACGGAGAAGATCAAAAAGAAATGCTGTCATAAAAAAATGCATATCTTCAGTATAGGTCAATCAGGACAGTATAGGTCAATCAGGACAGAAGCTTATCAAGAATATAAGAGAATTAGAACAGAAACCTATGAAGTAAGTAACCTAGTAAGAAAAACAAAAACAGATTATTGGAAAGGATATACAAAAAAAGATAGAATCAAACTTCTATTCTATCAGTAAAAACAGATGTGGAGATTTATAAGACTACAAAGAAGTGAGATAAAAGAACTGATAGAGTATACACATGGGTTAAATATCTTACCCAGTTATATAAATGGGAACAGGGTACTACAACGCCACGAGTATCAGATATAACAACAAATGAACAAACAACTATAATGGAAGAAAATCTGACAGAAGTTTTGATAGAACACTCTCTGGTTAAGCAACTTCAAACACTCATAAAAATAATTATAAGATCAAATAGAATCCCGGTCGAATTGAGAACGGTGTTAGTTATATTAATGCACAAGAAAGGATAAAAGGAAGACCCCAATAACTATCTATAGGTATAAATCTACTAAGCTGTACACTGAAACTAATAACAAAGATAACAGCAACAAAAATTAACAAAAAAAATGCACTGTGTACAACTACTAAGCACTTAATCTTCTTCTTTTCTTAACTTACCCTGTCAACAATAACTGGCGTTTGCTACAAGCACGAAATAACATTATAAACTCTTACAACTAGGCTATTTCTGACACCAAGAGCGCCCTCGCTCAACATAGTCTAAATAACAGAATAGACCCTTAAAAAACAGATTATTAGGAAGAATACACAAAAAAGTTATAATTAGACGTCTATGGTCAGCAAAAACAGATGTGGAGATTCTTAAGATAGCAAAGAAGTGAGATGAAAGAACTGATAGAGTATATACATTAATGTCTTACGCAGTTATATAAAAGAGAACAGGGTACCACAAGGCCACAAGTATTAGATATAACAACAAATGAAGAAACAACTACAACTGAAGAAAATCTGATAGAAGTTTGGGAAAACACTCTCTGGATGAGCAGCTTCAACTGCTACATTACTAAACTGTACATTGAAATTAATAACAATGATAATAACAACAAAAATAACCAAAAAATACTACTGGAAAAAAAGCAACAAAAGTTTAGAAATGCATGCTCGTGCACCGATGCCGTATTTATCATGAAAGGAAAGGAAAGGAGAACGTAGAACACTTCTCAGAAGGCATCCGGCCTTACCCGGCCTTTAACTGGTGTGGCTGAGAGGTAATTCGTTGTCGGATTTTACACTCTTGTCTAGAAACAATTACAGACATTTAGATGTAGACATGTGAGGGCGTGTGTGTGCATATAAGTGTGTACAACATTCCGGCTTACCTGCGCCTAATAGACTTGAAGAAAATCTTTGACATAGTACAAATAGAACACCTTATCCACCTATTATCCTATTATATAACAGGAACAATCCGTTAAATCTAATCAAGACAATTGAAGACATATACAAAGACAATAAGGTAATAGTAAGATTAGCAGAAGGAGATATAGAGCCAATTAATTGCTAACCAGGAATACGGTAGGGGGATTTTTTAAGCCCTCTCTTATTTCATATTCTCATCGATGAAATCATAAAGAAAGTCAAAACGAAAAGAGGTTGTAGAATGGGGAACCAAGAATCACATGGAGATCATGAATCACATGCTAGGCTGGAAAGTCTGCTATACGAATTTTATCTAATAGCAAAACAATATGATATGTCAATCTCGAAACCGAAACCCGAAAATCCAACCAAGTAGAAAAAACCGAAAAAAACCAGAACACTAGTAATTGTAAAGGAGCTCATTAGATGCAGGTTGGTGGTTGAAGATAAGCCAAGAGAACCAGTGATGGAGATCGAGTATCTGGGCATCAAAATAACTAGTGTCAGAAAAATTGAGGAAGAGGTAAAAGAGGTTAGTAAGACGAACAGGATAGAAGGATATCTCAGTGGTACTATATTTAAAAATTGATTCTTCTTAGTCGAAACCAAAGCAAGAATATATAAAAGCCTAGAACGACCAGTAATGATTTTTCCCTCTGAATCAAAACCTGATACCAGCGAAACACAGAGAATTATGGAATGATCAGAAATGAGAATCTTAATGAGAACAGCAAACAAGACACTGAACGACAGAGAAAGGAGTGATGATGCATAAGGCGCACATGTAACGTAAAACATCAACCAGTGGATAAAGGAAAGAAAGGTCGAATGGGATCAACACATAGGAAGGATAACAAAGTGCGTATTGCAAGAGACAAGTCACCGAATGGAACAAGACCAAAAGGACGTCCAAGAAAAAGATGGATCGACCATTTTTAAAGGAAAAAAAAAACAGACTATATGCCTAATAAAAACTACGATTATAAGAAAGTGTTTCGTTTGATCAATTCTTCTATTGGAACCTTTGGTGTTAAACACTAAACTTGAAGACATTTTCCACTAAACACCAAATCACTTTTTTTGAACTGCTCGACGCACGTTTCACTAACCATTATAGCATCATCAGGAGATGATTTAATCTAATTCTAATGAAAAACCCTACCTAACGAAGCGTGTAAAAATCATGAACCGTGAGGTTTACTAAGCCTTACATTAATAATTGAAAAAGTTGACTGAACGGGATAGGCCCTTTATCTCGGTTCGCGATTTTTTTGCATTTTTCTATTTGAATGCTTTCATATGCATCCAAAGCCCTATTATTATTAACACTTTTAATTAGTCTTAAATTACTAATATCTATACTGTGGTCGTGTTCGATTGCATGTGGGGCAACACAAGATTTTTCATTTCTCCCATATCTACTGTGGGCAATACATTCTTAATATCTAGTCAATATGGATCTTTTTGTTTGCCCGATATACCTTCGATCACAGTCTTGACAACTAATTTCGAAAATTCCCGTCAGGTTGCTCTACTTTATCCTTTGGATTACCCAGAACTTCTCTTAATTTATTATATGGTTTGTAGACAACCTTAATGTCCACTTTTTTCAAAATTTTGTCTAGCCCTCTTGTTAATTGGGCATCAAATGGTATTACCATGAATTTATTTATGTTGCTAACCTCCTGATGATGCTAACATGGTTAGCAAAACGTGCGTCGGGCAGTTCAAAAGAAGTGATTTGGTGTTCAGTTGTAAATCTCTTCAAGTTTAGTGTTTCGTTTGGTCAAATTTTACTAAGAATTGATAAACCAAATACTATTTTGTAGTGAGTTCGACACCTTAGTCGGATGTACGGTAATTTTTTTTTTTGGTGTAAATATTTAATGTTTTATAGTTTATCATTGAAATTTTGTAACGTTGCACATAAATACAAATTATTTTGTTACCTATACAGGCTTCAACGATTCGGCCCCTCCAAACCATTATATATATTTTATCATCTAACGTCCTCCCACGTTTTATTTTTGACATTCGGTGGCCAGGAAATTCGCAAATAAAAATAAAAATAGTACGAAACGAGGGACTGGCTGAAGAATCTAATTTTACCGGATGAATAGTGATTCGTTACAGAGATATCCGCTTAATTTGATATAATTTAATTAGTATATAATAAAAAAACAACAAAGGATAATCGAAATTCGTAGTATAATCAGAAAAAAAGAACATGGCCATAAAGTTTTAATGTTTACGAAAGACAGTTAAAAGTTGAGCCTAATTAGTCGACTGAGTTTTCGGATCTTCCGTAGTATTTTGTATGTTTTCCAATATTTTTTGTGTCTATAAAATCATTGAACTTTTGTAGGTGGTGTTTTGAGATATCGTGAGTATTATCCTTTATAAATTTTACAAATAAAGCACTAATAAGTATCTGGTTATTTTTTTAGTTCTCCGAACTTTAAATTCAAATAACACAACAACCACATTAGAGGCCTTTAAACTCAAGGGTTTTTCAAACTAAGCGGTTTTTTTTTAATTCCTGAGTAAGACACAGAATTTGCATTGATTTCAAAAAAACTTTTTATTCATAATACTAGTTTACAAATTTTAACTTTTTTTTTATATACCGCGAAAGAAATGCATATAAATATGCTAACGTACCTTCCTTAAACCTAAAAGTGTTAGCAGAAATATTCTATTGCGTCACATTTTTTTTCTACAGTAAAATATTTTTTTTTCAACTACCTTACGTGGTGACTTCAGTTTAATATTTATTTATTCGATTCAAATAACAAATATCTTGTTTCAAATTGAATTAAAATGTCAAATAGAAAGTGTAAACAAAGTTCTGATCGTTTTTGCTACGTTTGTGGACAGTTTATATTAAAAAAAAATAGAAGACCCATTATAGATTCGTTAAAAAGTGCATATCTTCATTATTTTGGATTTCCTGTTGTAAACCAAGATGAAAAGTGGATACCTCATGTGTTTTGTGAAAGCTGTAGAATCGTGTTACTCCAGTGGTCATCAGAAGATAACGTATACCTTCCATTTGGTTCACCAATGTTATGGAGAGAATCTAGTAATCATGAAAATGATTGTTACATTTGTGTAACAAAGCCAGTAGGATATAATACAAAAAACAAGGTGAGCATTGTATATGTCGAAATTCCGTCTGTTGTTAAGCCAATTTTACATTCGAATGATCTTCCATATCCAATTTGTCCCAGTAATTCTAATAAACTTGAAGAGATTTACCACTAAACACCAAAACGCTTTTTTGAACTGCTCGACGCACGTTTCGCTAACCATGTTAGCATCACCAGGAGATGATTTAATCTAATTCTAAAACTAAGCTATCTTCTATTTATAGAACTAGCTTATCTTATTTATAGAACTAGTTCTATTTGTAAAGCGTGCAGCGACCTCAAAGTCATCGGTTTGTTATTGGGATTGCAGGATGGTTACATAAAATACTCATGTTTCCTTTGTCAGTGGGAAAACAGGGCCAGAGGGCATCATTATGTAAGAAAAGAATGACCTATTCGACATGAGTATATTCCGGGTAAAATGAACTTTAAATGTTCATAAATAGTTGATAGATTCAAAAGACATTATTTTACCCCCTTTACACATTAAATTTGGACTTATGAATAACTGTGTAAAGGAGCTAAACAAAAATAGTGATGCTTTCCTGTATTTACAAAAAATCTTTCCAATATTACAGAAGCAAAATTGAAAGAGGAGATATTTGTTGGCCCACAGATCCGTAAAGTTGTAAAAGAACCTTAGTTTGAAAGTCTTGCTACTTGTAAAAAGCTATTTGGAAGTCATTCAAAATGGTTGTCAAAGAATTTTTGGGAAATAAAAAAAGTGAAAATTATAAAGATATTGTTGCTGATTTATTGAAAAATGTTCAACAGATGGGTGTGAACATGTCATTGAAGATTCATTTCCTGCACTCGCATTTGCGTTTTTTCCCTGAAAATTACGAAGTATGAGTGACGAACAGGTTGAACGTTTTCATCAAGATTTAAAGAATTTCGACTGACGATATCAAGAATTTTGAGACGAAAACATGTTAGGGGATTACTGTTGGTTCATTATAAGAGAAACTGTTCCAAAAAACTATAAAAATAAACAATAATTAACAACTTTTAGCTGGGGTATAAATACCGTGTAAATTAGTGTAATTGAAACATTGTGTATGACATTTAAACTAAAAATATCATATCTGCCAAATGACCATCACTGGCCTGTTGATGGCGGGTCGCAATAACTCGCGCCATCCTACGGTGAATGTTCGAAGCAGTGGGAAGAATGCATCGCGCAGTTTCCACCTGCTGCGAACATATACCGCAGAATGGTGCGGGTTGAAGAAAGAAAAGAGTCACGGTTTGTCAAAATGTCATCCAAAATTTTGACAAAAGGGTGGATGTGTGTGGAGCTGTAAGAGGTAGTCGGACGAAACGTTAAATCATGTATAGGCAACAAAATCATTTGTAAATTTAACTGAGGTAGCCGATAGGGAAATTCGTTATAAATAAATAAATAAAGATTAATATCTAAAAATTTCCACTATATTTAAAATTGTATATATGACAATTGTTTCGACACACAGTGCCTTTTTCAAATATAAACTATATATATATATATATATATATATATATATATATATATATATATATATATATATATATATATATATATATATATATATTTATAATATAACTGTACAATAAAAATCTCGTCTGTACATTTGTGGATTTTTAAAAAGCATATGATTCTATTGATCGCGAATCTTTATTCCGAATCTTAAAAGAACAAGGACTAGACCTGAAAACGCTGGCAATTATTAAAGCAACATTAACTAATACAAGGTCAAAAGTTAAATTCATGGGTGACATCTCAGAGCCCTTCGAAATTAAAACTGGAGTGAGACAAGGGGATGGACTCTCACCACTCTTATTTAACTGTGTTCTAGAAAAAGTAATACAGGAGTGGCGTGAAAAAAAGTCGGCCCTGAATATTGACCAGCCCATTAAACTGGGGAGAACCAACATCAAAATTGGTTGTCTGTCGTTTGCTGATGATCTAGCAATTTTGGTTCAAGATATATTAACGGCACAAAAACAGATTGAAATTCTAAAAGAAATAGCAGGAAAGGCAGGACTCCAAATTTCCTTTGAAAACACACAATACATGACCTGCAACAGACTAAGAACACCATTTATAAAAACGAAATATGGTAACATCAGACGAGTCTCTCAATTCAAATATTTGGGTGAAATAATCAGGGAAAATGGGTTGAAAAAAGCGGCCAATAAGGGTAGATGTTTCCAAAAAATGGAAACGGCATTGAGACGTGAGAGCATTGAGAAAATGCATATATAAAAACACAAAACTGACACATTACAACACAGTTATTAAACCAGAATGTCTATATGGGACGGAACGCTCATTTTGAATAGAGAGACATCGAGGACATTGAAAAGAGGGGAACAAAAATCATAAGAAAAATCGTAGGCTCCAAACAAATAAATAGCACAACATACCGACTTCGAGAAAACCAAGAAATCAAACAATACACAGATATACATAGCGATATGAGAAAAAAAGAAGACTTTAGTTTTACGGACACATAAAACGGATGAATCCGAGTAGGCTAACTAGACAAATAGTCCAATTTTATGAAAATAGCTAAAGTAGAAATAATTAAATGGATTGCTGCAATTAAAGAGGACCTAAGATCAGCAAATATTACACAAAGTGAAATTCAGGATAGAGGCTGTTTCAGACACAAGGTTGACGTTTGGAAGGTTGGCCAGAGAGAAAAATGTAGGAAGACTGGAACAACTTGGTTTGACGAAAGGAAAAAAGCTTATAGCGAAAGAATAAAATTGGTATGGGCGCAAAGGAAGGCTAACAACAACAAACGCCTCTAACTGTACTTCGCGTGGTCCACCAGGGCCTATACGTGAATAATAATAATAATAATTATTATATAATTTTTTATATAACAATAATTATTATATAAAAATACCTTATTGTCTTTGTATTCGTTTTCAATTGTGTTATATATTAATTGTTCAACGTCTTCTATTGTATTCTGTCAAAGGTTTTCTTCAAGTCTAACAGGCACAGGCAAGTCGGAATATTATACTATCACCTGCCTCACGGCATCGGTGCCTGAGCATCCCTTTTTAAACCCTTGTTGCTCTTCTTCCAGTTGTGTTTTATCGTTAATTTTTGTTATTAGTACCTTTGTTATTAATGTCAATGTACAGATTTTCCTTTTTCCTTTTCTTGTGCATTAGTCAAACTATCGCTATTCTCCATTTGTCCGGGATTCTATTCGATCTTATGATCTTTGTATGAATGTTTGAAGCTGTTCAACCATAGAGTGTTCTCCATATTTCAATAGTTCATTCGTTATCTCGTCTTGACCGGGGGATTTACGATTTTTAAATTTTCTCTGAGCTTCTTTCAGATTGTCTTCCATTATAGTTGTTTCTTCATTAGTTGTTATATCTGGTACTCGTGGCCTTGTGGTACCCGGTCCTCTTTTATATAATTGCGTAAGATATTGTACCCATGTTTCTTTACTGACATGTGTACACTCTATCAGTTCTTTCATGTAATTTCTTGTGAATCTCCACATCTGTTTGCTGACCATAGAAGTCTGATTTTATTTTTTTTTGGGTATTCTTATACGTCCCCCCCAAATGGGACATAATAAAAGATTTTTGAAACCGTTTATAACAAAAAAAAAATAGAATTAAGTAAGTGTTGTAAACTCTGGGTGCCGAACCATATATTAAAATTTTAAAATTTCATTCACGGACGTGACATCATGAGGGGTCCATGGTAAAAATGGTCCCATTTTCTTTGTATGTATTTTTTTTTCTTTTAATTTCAGATTATGAAAACCCTGAAAACACACACACACATACACACACCCACACACCCTCACATACACAAACACACACACACACACACACACACACACACACACACACACACACACACACACAGACACAGACACACACGCACGCACGCACGCACGCACGCACACGCACACGCACACGCACACGCACACGCACACGCACACGCACACGCACTCGCACACACAGACCCATATATATATATATATATATATATATATATATATATATATATATATATATATATATATATATATATATATATATATATATATATATATTGTTATATATTATTGTTATTATTATTATTATTCACGTTAGGCCCTGGTGGATCACGCGAAGTACAGTTAGGCGTTTGTTGTTGTTAGCCTTCCTTTGTGCCGATACTGATTTCATTCTGTCGCTATGAGCTTTTTTCCTTTCGTCAGGCCAAGCTGTTCCGGTCTTCCCACATTTTTCTCTCTGGCCAACCTCCCAAACGTTAACCTTGTGTCTGAAACAGCCTCTATCCTGAATTTCACTTTGTGTAATATTTGCTGATCTTAGATCCTCTTTAATTGCAGCAATCTATTTAATTATTTCTACTTTAGCTCTACAGCTATTTTCATATAATATATATATATATATATATATATATATATATATATATATATATATATATATATATATATATATATATATATATATAAATGTAATAATAGATTGAAAATTGAAGAAACGAAAAAAAAATTGTATGGCAAAAACTTTTTCATAACCAGTTATGCACAGTAAAACATCAAATTCATTTTGGCTCTTTTGAATAATTGTTTTTTAAGGTGTCATATATTCTGCCTAAATTACATTTATCCAATGAATTCATTCTAATCTGACTGTTCTGACATAAATTTCTGAGAAGGTAAAAAATTAACGAAAATTCTGGTTATAACATTTTCACTTTTCCCTTTCGTTCGTTCAAATTAAAAAGCTTAAATCCAAAAAAAAGAGCTTTATTTCGTTTTTTTTTTAAATTTTAAGTATATATAATTTAAATTTGACCGTTTTTGAAAATAAATATAAAAGGTTTATCAATAGCAACGATATGATGTTAAAATGAAATAAAGAGAAACCCTCTGAAGTAGAAACTTTTTTTCATTGGAAGTATAATACATTCTGTCAAATAAATAGCTGGAACTGTTCGTTTAAAAAGCCGGTGAAAAAAATTATGTTTTTCTTTTGTTGTAAGTTGGCATCAGCGTAAAGGGTGGGGCAATCAAGGTACCAATTTTTTTTGGTGCCAAAAAATTTTCGTGATATTTGTGGGGGTTTGGTGGTATGGTTCTTGTGTGCAGTCGTGCAAGTTTTTTTATTGTCAATACACGTTAAAAGAACGCATTGAAATTGTCTCACTCGCCCGGCGTCTCACAAAACGACAATTTATCGTTTATTCAAGCAATTTGAAGAATTCGGAACAGTCCAAGGACAGTGTAAAACTCTTAAAATATTGCACGTGTGGAGTAAAGTATTGAGGCTCCAGAAATGTCGAGTCGACGGCGTAGTTCACAATTTTGAATTTCTCTATGCATTTTACGCCAAATTTTGAGAAGTCCACATATTTCCCTATAAGATTTAAATTGTTCTAATCTTGTAGCCTACAGACAACAATAAGCGATTAGAATACTGTAATGCAAGCAGATCTCTTAATTGGACGGCTTCGGATTATTTTTTATGATTTTCGAAGGAAAATGTATGGATAAATGAGTCCCAAATTATACAACAACATCGAATAATTCAGACTCGTACTGAAATCGCTGCATTACTACCATATATGTTCAATTCTTCTATTGGAACCTTTGGTGTGAAACACTAAACTCGAAGAGATTTACCACTAAACATGAAATCGTTTTTTTTTACACTCCTCGTTTCGCTAACTATGTTAGCATCATCAGGAGATGATTTATTCTAATTAGCCTTTTTCCTCGGAAGGTATGAAACATTACCGCTTGGGGTAGCACGAGTAGGAGATATAAACATTTTTATTTTGCTATCTAAAGTAACGTTAAAAGTATTTATTTAAAATAGAATTAACAAAGATGATGCCTGGTGCCTGCTGTTAAATTAAAATTTGCGAAAGTCCAAGACTATATTGTCCGCGATCTAAAACCATCGTTAGCATGTCGCAATTTGTCTGTTCAGGTTATAAAAGCGTTTTGGTCGAGAGAATAGTTGTTGATAATTTTTTTATTTCGACAGGACGTCGACATACTGCCACGATTATTTCAATATTTTGTATGAATTATATTATTTTTTTCTGTTTAAGACTTAAAGAATGTATCCCGACTGGTAATGATAAAATATTTTTTGTTGGAATTGATAATGGTAAATGTCTAAAAGAATTTCAACCACCCCATATTCTACCTTAATAATTAATATAAAAAATAATTTTTTTCATTTAAAACTTTTCATCAGTACTTAAATCATAATTACGTTTAATAGCTGATAAGGAATTATTTTCTTTTTTAGATTGAATTATTTGAACGAACCTAGAAGAAATACTTTGTTTTACTTTTCGGATTAGAATGTATAATTGATTTCTTTGAATGAATGCGTTTAGTAGGATAGTTCGCAGTTAAAATATTGCCGAGATTAATGTTTGATTTTCTACCCTTGTTCCATTCTTTTAATTCTGAGGTACACGTAAGAGCTTATCTGTAGTGTACTGTATAAAGCTTCAAGTATTTATAATAATGCAACAATATGGGAACAGTTTTCTGAAGTAGACGCTGGACATTTGCATTGAGCATCCATAATTTTACTACTACTATAATTGAGAGCTATATTAATATATTAATTTTATAGGTAATACTTGCTCGGAAAGAAAATTTGACGTGTGCTCTTAAATAATGTAACACATTATTAGTATTGTCTTCCATGTTGAAGACAAATTCACACACACAATATTGCCTTCTTCTTTTGAGTGCTTTTGAATTGCCGTAGTTAGGAAGTAGTTCATCGTCAGTTTGAGAATCATTAACAACTGTACTTATATCAATAGAGCCAGTAGAATACCACGGAATGAAAAAACATATACATTTTTTGAAGAAAGCGTACAAATTACTGGACTTTGCATAAGAAGAGAGAGAGTCATTTCAGGCGCTGTTGTTTCTCTTTTAAACATTTACCATCATCAATTTCAACAATTATTTTAATCATTACATTCGCGATACATCCTTCACCTCTTAAAAAGAAAAAAAAAATATGTATTTCAATGTTGAAATAATAGTAACAATATAACGTTCTGTCAACAAAAAAAATAACTAACCTCTCGACTAAAATGTTTTTATTTACGGAAACAGGCAAATTACGAAATGCTAACCATCGTTTTGGATCGCGGACAATATGGTCTTGGTAATATCTGTATGATTGAGGCGTCTTCATATATATATTTTCTTCTTTATTTGGGTCTTTCGCCGCGATCTAAAACTCAAAAAATATCTGTTCTTATGTAAGTAAAGAATCATCAAAAACAAAAAACCAAACGGAGACAAATTTCTTTGTGATTCTTTTTTTTCAAAAAATTTGTCTAACGAACAAATAAAATTATAAAAATGTTCTAAAAAAATATACAAACTTGTAACGTTAACGTTACGGAAAGTATTCTCTCCCCGTTATCAAAACGAATCTAAAAATAAATTATATTAATTTCTATAAATTCTGAAAAGATAGAAGTAATTATATTTATTGTCTATGTCAATGATACTTACGTTGACAATTATATGGTGTATGTGTATTAGATCGCGGCGAAAAACACAAATGAAGAAAAAAATATGACCTTGGAAATTGAAAAAATATGACCTTGAAAATTTTAATTTAGTATGAGACACATTATGCTTCTAGCGGTATTTTTCCATATCTTCCGATGAAAAAGGTTAATCCCAAAACTAAACTATGTTATAACCATTTATATTATAACCATACTTAATGAAGTGGATTGACCATAGTTAATGAATGATTGGAAAACTTGTCTGAATAGAATAGGTCCTTTATCCCGGTTCATGGGTTTCTTACATTTTTTTATCTGAATGCGGCTTTCATAATCATCCAAAGCCCTATTGTTATTTACACTTTTAACAAGACTTAAATTATTAATATCTATATTTGGGCATGTTCGAGTACAAGCACTTGAACATAT
The DNA here is from genome assembly GCA_031761425.1 of Cosmopolites sordidus. Classification (NCBI taxonomy): domain Eukaryota; kingdom Metazoa; phylum Arthropoda; class Insecta; order Coleoptera; family Curculionidae; genus Cosmopolites; species Cosmopolites sordidus. The sequence goes on from JARFXV010000960.1 coordinate 470,050, forward strand.
AAGATTTTTTTAAGAACAATACAAAATTTTAAAAATATAAAAATATTCTAAAAAATATACAATCTTTTAACGTTTCGGGAAGTATTCTCCTCCCGTTTTCAAAACGAATCTAAAAATAAATTATATTAATTTCTATAAATTCTGAAAAGATAGGAAGTAAATATATTTTTTGTCTATGTCAATGATACTTACGTTGACAATTATATTGTGTATGCGTATTAGATCGCGGGGAAAAACCCAAATAAAGAAAAAAATTATGGTCTTGGACTTTTGAAAATTTTAATTTAGTATCAGACACGATATCTTCTGTTTTTTCCATGTTGAAAATGCACTTTTAACAATTTCTTTCGATAGAAGAAAGAACATGTTTGTTTTCTTTACCCGTGCTGCTTCTAGCGGTATTTTTCCATATCTTCCGAGGAAAAAGGTTCATTCCAAAACTAAACTATGTTCTATTTATATTAGAACCATTCTTAATGAAGCGTGTATAAATCGTGAACCTTGAAGTGAACTAAGCGCTACATGAATGATTGGAAAAGTTGACTGAATAGAATAGGTCCTTTATCCCGGTTCATGGGTTTCTTACATTTTTTTTATTTGAACGCGGCGTTCATAATCATCCAAAGCCATATTATTATTTACACTTTTAACAAGTTTTAAATTATTAATATCTCCATTTGGGTCATGTTCGAGTACAACAAGCACTCGAACATATAAGATTTTTTTAAAAACAATATAAGATTTTTAATTTCTTCCATATCTGATGTGGACAAAGCGTTCTTTATATCTGGTTAATATGGATCTTTTAGTTTGTTCAATATACCGACGAACACAATCTTGACAACTAATTTCATAAATCCTCTGTTTTTGATGCTGATCTACTTTATCCTTTGGATTACCCAATACTTCTTTTAGTTAATTTTATGATTTGTAGATTACTTTAATGTTAATTTTTTTCAAAATCTTGTCTAGCCTTCGGGTTAATTGGGCATCAAGAGGCATTAGCATGAATTTATTTTTGTTCGGTTCGGTTTGAATGGTCGAAGATTCTTTTAGTAATTGTCTAAACTTATATTTTTTAATTAATATATCTACAATATTCTTATCATCACTATTGATTTCTGACACCTCTCTAATTAATTGTAATTCTTTGTTATAATTAATGTTGCATAAAGGAAAATTGATTGATCTGTCAACTATAAAATTTAAATGGTAATATCTGAATGATTGTAGCGTATTCATATATTTTTTTCTTTATTTGGGTTTTTAGCCACGATCTAAAACTCAAAAAATATCAAAAATATCTTTTCTTATGTAAATAAAAAATCACTGGGTAAAAACAAAAAACCAAACGGAGACAAATTTCTCAGTGATTCTTTTTTTGTAATAAATTTGCCTAACGAACAAAATTTTAATAATATAAAAATGTTCTCAAAAAATATACAAACTTTTAACGTTAACGTTTCGGGAAGTATTCTCCTCTCGATTTCAAAACGAATCTAAAAATAAATTATATTAATTTCTATAAATTCTGAAAAGATAGGAAGTAAATATATTTTTTGGCTATGTCAATGATACTTACGTTGACAATTATATTGGGTATGCGTATTAGATCGCGGCGAAAAACCCAAATAAAGAAAAAAAATATGGTTTTGGACTTTTGAAAATTTTAATTTAGTATCAGACTCATTATCTTCTGTTTATTCCATGTTGAAAATGTACTTTTAACAATTTCTTTCGATAGAAGAAAGAATATGTTTGTTCTCTTTACAACTGCTGCTTCTAGCGTATTTTTTCATATCTTCCGAGGAAAAAGGTTAATCCCAAAACTAAACTATGTTCTGTTTATATTATAACCATATTTAATGAAGCATGTATAAATCACGAACCTTGAAGTGAACTAAGCGCTACATGAATGATTGGAAAAGTTGACTGAATAGAATAGGTCCTTTATCCCGGTTCATGAGTTTCTTAATTTTTTTTTATTTCAACGCCACTTTCATAATCATCCAAAGCCATATTATTATTTACACTTTTAGCAAGTCTTAAATTATTAATATCTATATTTGGGCATGTTCGAGTACAACAAGCACTCGAACATATAAGATTTTTTTAAGAACAATAAAAGATTTTTAATTTCTTCCATATCTGATATGGACAAAGCGTTCTTTATATCTGGTTAATATGGATCTTTTAGTTTGTTCAATATACCGATGAACACAATCTTGACAACTCATTTCATAAATCCTCTGTTTTTGATGCTGATCTACTTTATCATTTGGATTACCCAAGACTTCTTTTAGTTTATTTTATGATTTGTAGATTATTTTAATGTTCATTTTTTTCAAAATGTTGTCTAGCCTTCGGGTTAACTGGGCATCAAGAGGCATGAATTTATTTTTGTTCTGTTCCTTTTGAATAGTCGAAGATTCTTTTAGTAATTGTCTAAACTTATATTTTTTAATTAATATATCTACAATATTCTTATTATCACCATTGATTTCGGACACCTCTTAATTGTAATTCTTTGTTATAATTAATTTTGTATAAAGAAGAATTGATTGATCTGTCAACTATAAAATTTAAAATAGCCAACACGATGATTTGAATCGTCAGGAATGTATCTCGAAGTCCTGGTGATTTTTCTAAAAATATCAAAATGTAACCTATTTTTATTGTTTCTGTTTACTAAAATATCCAAAAAAGGTAATTTATCATTGCTCTCGAGTTCACACGTGAATGCTATGGTTTCGGATTTACTATTTTACCAAGTTCTTAACAAAATATAAGGTGTTATTTTTCGAATCAAAAATTGCAAAAAACATCATCCATATATCTTGGCTATACTCTCGGAAAGTAAATGAATTCATCTGTCAAATTTGATCATGAATAAGTTGGCTAAGAACGGTGACAGAGGATTAGCCATTGCCGTTCATTATAGTTGTTCGTAAAACCAATTATAAGTTGAAAAGAATTGGTTTCTTCCATAATCTCGTTAGGGAGATGAATTCTAAAACAATCTTATTATTGAAACCGTTAAGTTCGAGTAACCCCCTCAGATATTCCATTGTCAAAAATGGTTAGTTAAGTCAGAGTTACATTGAAATCTTTAACAGTTTTCTTTCTTCTTCTTTGAAAAAACTACATATTTCAAATCCAAAAGTACCAAGAATATACGCTTTACCAACAATTCATAAACCAGAAGTATTAATGAAACCAATTGTATCAGCTACTGATTCTACAACATACAACTTAGCAAAATAGTTAGCAAAGGAATTTGAAAATCTACCAAACTTGCTATATTTCTGTTCTTTGATAAACTTAACTTAAAGCTCTGAATACATACAGAAGCATTGAAATAGAAAAATGTAAGTATGGTAAATAAGTATGGTAAAAATGTAAGTAGTATTCCATTCAGTAAATTTTATTATTATAAAGTTTATTGAATGGAACAGTTCCTTTATTACGGTAAATTTTTATTATGAATGTAACGCTTAGTTAACTTCACAGTTTATCATTTTTACGTTCTTTATTAAGAACGGTTGTAATATAAATAGAATATAATTTAGTTTTAGAATTAGATTAAATCATCTCCTGATGATGCACACATGATTAGCGAAACGTGCATCGAGACGTGTGATAAAGTGACAATGGCTCACATTTGATTGACATAAGCTTCAAAAATGAACGAACACAAAATTCAAAGATGAAACAAACACTTGGAAAAAAATTGTCTTATTTCTTTTAAAAGCTATAAATAATCAAAATGGGAATGATATACTTACTCCAACCGATCTTATGTTTCATCAGGATAGAAATTATGGTAGATAATATGTAGATGGTAAATAATTGTACAATAGAAATCATGGTAGACTAGAAATAAACTATAGGGTTTTAAAAATCATAACTTTTTTAGTTTTTTGTAGTTTTTAATTTTTTCTTGTTTATTTTATAGGTAAAAGTTAGATAATTCAAGTATGGAGAGGTACACAATTGCTCAGCGAACGATATTAGTTATTTACTAATTTTCCTTTTTTACACCTTATTTTTTGAATATAATTGGTTAATAATTCTAATGCAACGTGGATATATAATATTTTACAATGTTTCAGGTACCACCAGGCACCGACTACGCGTACAATAACCAAAACGGCTCGGTGTTTTGAAGAAATGAGAACGATTGGAGATGCCGGACACATGGGAATACCTCGTAGTGGCCGTTAAATTGCAAACATTGAACGAGTTCGGGAGAGTGTTGCAGATCAACCCCAAACATCGACCAGAAGACCTTCTGCTCAATTACAGATCTCCCATCTTTCCCTATAGTGTATTCAGAGGACCGATTTGAAACTGTTTCCCTACAAGATTCAGTTGGTCCAAACCTTTCATCTAGAAGATATGCTACTTCGTGTGGAATATTCCCATGCATTCGTAAATCTCGCAGAAAATGATGAGAATTTTGTTTCCATTTTGATGATGACCGATGATGCACATTTCCAGCTTTGTGGTTTTGCGGAGTCCCCTGCATTCAGCTCTCGTATCGGTTTGGTGTGCCATAACAACTGAACCTTATTTTTTCGAAGATGAAAAATATGTTGCTCAGATGGTTTTTTCCTTTGGGGTTATCTTAAGGATGGACTATATGCCAACAACTCCAACCATCGAGATCCTAAAAGGACAACATTCGCTATCAGATGTCTCTAGCCACAACATCTCCAGAAATGTTGAGAAGAGTCTTTGAAAACACCGAAGAGCACAAATTTGCGAACAGGAAAACCATGGTCATTAGGTCGATGTGACTTTTCATGTGTAATAAAAACAATATAGTGTAAATGGTTTATTTATTATGTTCAAAATACCTTCAAATTTTACCGAACGAACAAACAAGAAACCTAATTTTGGGAAATTTTGGGAAACCTAATATTATTCAAAGTTTAAAATTAAACCTTTAGATATTCTACTAGAATGAAAATGGAATATGAGCCAATATCATGGGCTTTAGCAAAAAAACAAAATAAAACAAAATATGAAGAACATGATCAACTTTCGTATGGAGTAGCAAGGTTAATATACGAAGTAGTCTGGATTAGTAGAAATTGACTACCGAGAATTGTTATGGCTCAAGGAAAACACATGTAATTGTATGTCACGTAATGTATGTAATGTACAAAGCGTTGGTTGAAAGAGATAAAATCAGCTGTATATTATGCTGGAGTCTATGAAAAAATGTTCAAGTAAGGTAGTTTATACAAGATTCACATGTCATCGAATCAATGAACGAGATCTAATCTAATGCCTGGTGTTTAATAATTTAAATTTAACATACTGCGTTGAAAAACTGGAAGGGTTGTTAGAAATGGTACATCAAACAGGCAAAATTACAACGCAAGTTACTATTATGGACTTACTTAACATTTTGACAACTCGGTTTTGTGCCTGGGTTTGACGCCTTCTTCTCGCTATGTCATTATTGTGACACGAATATCCGGCCGATGTTGAGTTACTGTTGTGCTGAGTGAGAGATGGCCGTTTGGCAGTTGATTTCTTCAGTTGTCTGCCGATGAGAACGTATAGAACTGTTATGATGATCATTGGCGTAACGAAAAAAACTATGGTCGACACCTGAAAGGAAATTTTTCTATTATTATTTTTGAAAGCAATTGTAGTTTGTAATTTCAATAAAAAATATATTAGCAAAAACTGCATATATATATATATATATATATATATATATATATATATATATATATATATATATATATATATATATATATATATATATATATATATATATATATCATCATCATCATCATCATCATCATCAGCCCGTATCGATCCACTGCAGGATGAAGGCCTCTTCAGCATGCTTCCAACCTTCACGGTCCTGGGCTTTCCTCTGCCACTCGGGTCCAATATACTTAACGATGTCATCAGTCCATCGTGCTTTCGGTCTTCTTCGCGGACGTTTGCGATCAAGCGGTATCCACTCCAGGATTGCCTTGGTCCATCTGTCGTCCCATCGCCTCGCTATATGGCCTGCCCATCTCCATTTCAACTGTTTTACTCTTCCAATGATGTCACAGACTTTTGTTTTTTCCCTGATCCATGCGCAGGACTTTCTGTCTCGTCTTGTAATGCCAAGCATACATCTTTCCATTCCCCTCTGTGCCACCCGAAGTTTTTGAATTGATTGCGATGTGAGTGTCCTGGTTTCACTTCCGTATGTCATAACGGGTAGAACGCACTGATCGAATACTTTTCTTTTCAGGCAAAGTGGGAGTCTGCTCTTAAACACTATGTTGAGCCTACCAAATGCCTGCCAGCCACATTTAACACGCCGTTCCACCTCCCGGGCGGATTTCCATGGAGGGGAATCCTCCATGGAAATCCTCTGCCCAAGATATACAAAGCTGTCCACAATCTCTAAATCCCTTCCTAAAACTGAAATTCCTCTGTCCTGAGCGAAGTTATTGAACATAACCTGACTCTTTTTCAGGTTTATTTTCAAGCCAAATGGTTCGCCAGCCCTTTGCAGTTCTTGTATGCGTCTTTGCAGCTCCTCTGGGTCTTGTGAAATGAGAATAATATCATCTGCAAATCTAAGATGGTTTAAGTTTGCACCATTGATCTTTACCCCATCCTGTTCCCAATCCAGTTTACGGAATACTTCTTCAAGGCCAGCCGAGAAAAGAATAGGCGATATTGCGTCACCCTGCCGTACACCTCGTTCTATATTAATTGACACTTCAAGATCATCAAGGTGAATTGTGGCTGTAGCTCCATCATATACCGATTCTAACAGGTTTACATAGGCTCTCTCTAGACCTTGGCTAAGCAGTGCATCCATTATCGCATGCTTTGAGATGGAATCAAATGCTTTTTCGTAGTCGATAAAAGCCAAGCACAGTGGCATGGTGTATTCGTTGTGCCTTTCTATGACCTGCTGTACAACCTGGATGTGATCCGTTGTACTGAATCCACTTCTGAATCCTGCTTGTTCTCTTGGTTGTGCGTCATTCAGTTTTTTTAATATTCTTTTAGAAATTATCTTAGTGAAAACTTTGTACATCACTGATAGGAGGCTTATTGGACGGTAGTTCTTTAAATCTTCCTGTGCTCCTTTTTTATGTAAAAGGATCACTTCTGCATTTTTCCATAAGTCAGGTACTTTTTGTTCTTTGAGGCATTTTGAGTATAATTTTGCCAGTGTTTTATGTAACGTCCGACCACCAGCTTTTAGCATTTCGACAGTTACACTATCCTTTCCTGGAGCCTTGCCGTTCTTCATCAATTCTATAGCATTTGTTACTTCCTCCACTAGGATTTCTGGTATTATATATTGTTCTTCCGTGGGTATTGCTATCCCTGACTGGCTCTGATCTTCATATAACTGGGAATAAAACCTTCTGACAATCTCTAACATTTGGGTACGCGTCCTGCACACTGTGCCATCCTCACGCTTTAAAGCATATATTTGCGTTCTTTTGTTTCTCAGCTTCTGTTTAGCTTTGTTAATTCCTTTGTTTTCTTCCAGGGTTTTTTGCACTAGCTGCATATTGAATCGGCGCGTGTCCTCTCTGATACGTTTTCTTATAGTTTTGCAGAGCTCAGTGTACTCGACCCTGCCAAAAGGACTACCTGCATTTCTCATTGCTCGCCGTTTCTTCATTAAATCAATGGTCTCACTGGAGATTTTTGTTTGTTTGAGACATTTTTCCTCTGGTGCTATTGAAGCAGCCGTTTGAAGTACATTGTTGGCGATTTCTTCATATTGAACTGATATTTCCACCTCCTCTGGATCTTGTAACGCAGCAAACCGGTTTGACAAAGCAATCTCAAAATCGCTTCCTCTCTCCAGCAGTTTTCCAGAATCTACCTTGCCCTTCTTTGATCTTACCATTTTTCGCGCTCTTTTCGACAGTCAATCCGAACCCTTGCTCGTACAATTCGGTGGTCACTTCCAACATTAAAATTGTTAAGGACAGTACAATTGGTAAATATTGTTTTATCGTTGGTCATGATGTAGTCAATTTCGCTTGTGAGCCCAGATGGACTTTTCCATGTCCATTTTCTGCTGATATTTTTCTTATAGAATGAATTCATAATATATAGTTCTTGTCCTTCAGCAAAATCAACTAATCTGTCACCTCTATTGTCTCGCTCACCAGTTCCATATGGGCCAGTTGCATTTTCGTCTGTTCTTGTTGTTCCAATTCTGGCATTAAAATCACCCATCAGGATTTTGTACCTACATTTCTCCTTGTATAAAAGCTGGGCTTATATATATATATATATATATATATATATATATATATATATATATATATATATATATATATATATATATATATATATATAAGAACCAAGACCACCTTCCAGCCATCATCATAACTATATTATCAGTGATCTAACTGTTAAATCATTACAGTATTTTTGATCAAATTTAAAGTATTTCTATTTTTGAAGATTCGACTGTATAACAGTATTCTTTTAAAATTGTATTCTCATTTGAATTTAAAAAGTAACAAAGTGTAAGCTCTCAAATAAATATTTTTTAAAAAGAAACGTTAACTGAAAATCATGACAGACAATGAAAACGGATGCCCGACTGCAAGAATTTTTGATCGACAACAAACATTGGGATATCACTGGGCTATGTGAAACACGAAGAAAGGGTGAAGAGCTAATCCAACTGTAGACAACTGGTCAAGTAATCGGAATACGGCGAATGAACGATGCACTGGAATTGGATTCCTCATTAATCGAAAGCTGAAAATATATCTGACCGACTAGACCAATGCGTCATTAAGCTGAATAAAAGTTTGAAGCAAAAAGTGTGAAATGATAAAGCTTCAAATCGTCCAGGTTTATGCACCAACTATAAGCTAGAGAAATGAGAAAATTGAGGAATTTTATGATGATGTGGCCTAGATTCTATACAAGGAGAAATGTAGGTACAATATCCTGATGGGTGATCTTAATGCCAGGATTGGTAGAGAAAGAACTGGTGAAAATGCAGCTAACCAATATTGAACTGGTATATGATTAACTGTGGAAGAGAGCGCGAAAGAATGGTAAGGTGACCGAAGGAGGGCAACGTAGATTCTGAGAAATTGCTGGAGAGGGGCTGCGATTTTAAGATTACTTTGTTGAACCACTTTGCTGTGTTAAGACTCGGAGGAGAAATAACAGGCCAAGAGAAAGAAATCACCCACAATATACTTGAAACGGCGGTCGGGTACGTTGAGCTCTGCAAAACCATAAAAAACGTATTAGAGACGCAATATTGCCTAATCTTTTCCACCCTGCCGTGAAGAAGTATTCCGTAATCTGGATGGTATAAAGATTAACGGTGCAAACTTAAACCATCTTAGATTTGCATATGATATCGTTTTCCTTTCCCACAAGGAGACCCACAGGAGCTGCAAAAACGATTGCTAAGGGCTGACGAACCATATGGCTTAAAAATATACCTGAAAAAGAGTCAGGTTATGTTCAATAAATTTGCCAACGATAGAAGAATTTCAGTTTTAGGAAGGGGTTTGGAGATTGTAGATCACTTTATATATGTGATGAGAGGATTTCAATAGAGGGGGATACCGGCCAGGAGCTGGAACGGCGCGTTAAATGTGGCTAACAGGCTTAACATAGAGCTTAAGAGCCATCTCCCACTTTGTCTGAAAATAAAAATCTTCTATCAGTGTGTCTTGTCCATTATGACAAACGGAAGGCGCAATTAATTAAAAAACATCTTGTTGCACAGAATGGAATGGAAAGATGTATGCTTGGCATTATAAGACGAAACAGAAAACCCGGCTCAGGGAACAAAACGAAAGTATGTGACATCATTGAAAAAATAAATGAATTGAAATGGAGAAGGCAGGTCATGTAGGGAAGCGATGGGACGACAGATGGACCAAGGGAATCCTGGAGTGGATACCACTTGATCGCAAACGTCCGCGAAGAAACCCGACATCGTTAAGTATATTGGACGTATCGTATAAGTATATTGCATTAGATAAGCATTGTTAAATATACTAGACCCGAGGAAAGCACAGGACCTTGAAAGTTGGAAGTATGCTGAAGAAGCCTTCATCGTGTAGTGTATCGACACGGGCTGATGATAACGATGATCTATATATATATATATATATATATATATATATATATATATATATATATATATATATATATATATATATATATATATATATATATATATATATATACATACATATATACATACATATATACATAATAATAATATATTAATATATATATATATATATATATATATATATATATATATATATATATATATATATATATATATATATTATTATTATTCACGTATGGGCCCTAGTGGACCACGCGAAGTACAATTAGAGGCGTTTGTTGTTGTTAGCCTTCCTTTGTGCCCATACTAATTTCATTCTTTCGCTATGAGCTTTTTTCCTTTCGTCAGACCAAGTTGTTCCAGTCTTCCTACATTTTTCTCTCTGGCCAACCTTCCAAACGTTCACCTTGTGTCTGAAATACCCTCTATCCTGAATTTCACTTTGTGAAATATTTGCTGACCTTAGGTCCTCTTTAATTGCAGCAATCCATTTAATTATTTCTACTTTAGCTTTACTCCTATTTTCATAAAATTCGACTATTTGTCTAGTTAACCTACTCGGATTCATCCGTTTTATGTGTCCGTAAAACTTAAGTCTTCTTTTTCTCATATCGCTATGTATATCTGTGTATTGTTTGATTTCTTCGTTTTCTCGAAGTCGGTATGTTGTGCTATTTATTTGTTTGGGGCCTAGGATTTTCCTTACGATTTTTCTTTCCTTCTTTTCAATGTCCTCGATGTCCCTCTTTCTATTCAAAATGAGCGTTTCTGCAGCATATAGACATTCTGGCTTAATAACTGTGTTGTAATGTCTCAGTTTTGTGTTTTTAGATAGGCATTTTTTGTTGTAAATATTTTGTGTAAGTCTCAATGCCGTTTCCATTTTTTGACATCTACCCTTATTGGCCGCTTTTTCCAACCCATTTTCCATGATTATTTCACCCAAATATTTGAATTGAGAGACTCGTCTGATGTTACCATATTTTGTTTTTAGAAATGGCGTTCTTAGTCTGTTGCAGGTCATGTATTGTGTCTTTTCAAAGGAAATTTGGAGTCCTACATTTTCTGCTGTTTCTTTTAGGATTTCAATCTGTTTCTGTGCCGTTAATACATCTTGAGCTAAAATTGCTAGATCATCAGCAAATGCCAGACAATCAATTTTGATGTTGGTTCTCCCCAGTTTAATGGGCTGGTCAATATTCAGGGCCGACTTTTTTTCACGCCACTCCTGTATTACTTTTTCTAGAACACAGTTAAATAAGAGTGGCGAGAGTCCATCCCCTTGTCTCACTCCAGTTCTAATTTCGAAGGGCTCTGAGATCTCACCCATGAATTTAACTTTTGACCTTGTGTTAGTTAACGTTGCTTTAATAATTGCCAGCGTTTTCAGATCTAGTCCTTGTTCTTTCAAGATTCGGAATAAAGATTCGCGGTCAATAGAATCATATGCTTTTTTGAAATCCACAAATGTACAGACGAGATTTTTATTGTACAGTTTTTGATGTCTTAGAATCAACTTCAGATTCAGGATCTGTTCAGGGCAGGATCTGCCCGGTCGAAAACCTGCTTGATATTCACCAATGTTAGGTTCTAACTGTACCTGTGCTCTGTCTAGTAGACATTGAGATAGAATCTTGTAACAAACTGGGAGAAGAGATATCCCTCTATAGTTGTTTACATCCGTTCTATCTCCTTTCTTATGTAGTGGATGGATTAGAGCATCTTTCCAATCTTCCGGAATCCGTTCGGTTCGCCAAACTTCTTGTAGAATTTTGGTTATTTCCTTGATTGTACCTGGACCAGCGGATTTCAAAAGTTCAGCAGTGATTCCATCTTCACCAGAAGCCTTGTCATTTTTAAGACGCTTAATTTGCCTAATTATTTCATCTTCATTCGGTGGTAATGAATCTGGGTTTGTTTGTTTAGGTTTTAGTGTTGTTAATTTGTTTAAGGGCTCAGAACAGTTTAGTATTTGTTCAAAATATTTCGCAAGTTCTTTGCAATTGTCTTGGTTATTTAGAGCTAATTGTCCGTTTTCCTTTTGGAAGCAAAGACTTTGCGGTTGATAGCCTGTTAATTTAGTTTTAAATGTTTTGTAAAAGTTTCGGGTGTTATTTTTTTGGAAATCTTTTTCTATTTCATTAAGTTGATTGTTTTCATATTTTCTTTTAGTTTGTCTAATTAGCTTCAATGTTTCTTTTCTTACTTCCAAAAAGATGTTATAGTTTATTACTGTTTTTTGACTGTTCCAATCTTTGAATGCTTTACTTCGGCTTAATACTGCTTGCTCGCAAACTTCATCCCACCACGGATGTTTTCTACGTTTTTGTAAAGGGACCAACTTTAAGGCCGTTTTAATAATTTTTTGTTTCAATTCTTGCCAGTTCTGTGCTGGTTGTTTATCAAGCTCTTCTGTTAGGGCTGGTTTTATTTTCGTTGGGTCAAACTTTGGTATTAGCAGCCTCTTTTGAATAAGTTTTCGAGGTTTTAAGCTAAGTTTGATTCTAGTCAAGTAGTGATCCGTGTCTATATTAGCTCCTTTCCTGACTTGAACATTCAAAATCTCTTTATAATTGGGGTACGAAATGGCAACATGGTCAATTAGAAATTCACCCATGTACGTGTTTGGGCACCTCCAGGTCTTTTGTTTTGATATTTTCTTCTTAAAATGGGTTGACATTATTTTTAGATTAAACTGCGAACATAGTTCAACCAATCTTCTACCATTATGGTTAGTCCATTTATGAGCGGGAAAACTGCCGACTGTTTTCCTGTACTTTTTTTCTTTCCCTAGTTGGGCGTTGAAATCACCCAATAGGATTTTTATATGGTTAGAGGGAATGTTAGAGATAGTCTTTTCCAGAATTTCCCAGGACTTATTTACTTTTTCAGGATTAGATTTATTTTCTTCATTAACTGGGAGGTGTGCATTGATTAATGTATAGTTTTGGTTAGCACACTTGAGGGATAGTGTCATAAGTCGATTATTTACTGGCTGGACATTTGTTATAGAACCAAGAATGTTTCTTGAGACAGCAAAAGCAACACCGAGATGTGGTGTATTTTTGAGTATTCTTTTGTCCGTTTTACTTTTAAAAAGTCTGTAGTTGCCGAATTCCAAGGTGTTATCATCTGTCAATCTGGTTTCTTGCAAAGCTAAAATTTGGATTTTTTGCTGATTTAATGTTCGCCCCAATTCGTGTAGTTTTCCTGGACGCAGGAGAGAATTGATATTTACCGTTCCAAAGAAAGTTTTTGTTTTTGGTTTCAGACGTTGGCCAGAGGTCTCCGACTCCCTCTGAAAGATTTTGCGTTTAAGCCCGGACGCCCCAGAATCCGAAAGTCCGGTTGTACCAGCAAAGCTGGCAGAGGATTGTCTACCTCCTGGGGTAATTTTGTAATTACTAGAACGCTTCATCTTGTACTTTGAATTAAAGGTTTGAACCATGACGGTTCAGAGGTTAAGACTGGAGGGGTTAGTTCCAGAATTTAAATATCAGCCGCACCACTGGTGAACAGACGCTGACCACTCAACCGCTTGATACAAGTCAGACGCTAAGTGGATTTTGTTTTTTTTTTTGCCTTGGTTCGGGGCTGCTTATTTTGAGATATTCGCAGCTGTCCATTAATATCTAATGGAACTTTCACTATCCACCACCCGTGACCCGTCCAGTACCTTAGGCGGGGTATACTGGATATACATATATACATATATACAACATATATATATATATATATATATATATATATATATATATATATATATATATATATATATATATATATATATATATATATATGTTGAAATGTATAAAAAGAATGGCTGTAAAAATATTACATTTTGTTTGCAAACATTATTTTAAGAGACTTACACACGACGATGTAACTTTGGTAATTAGAAAAAATTAAAAAAGTTCTGACCTGCTTCCCACTCCATTATTCATCCAAATTTATTTTGTTTTGTTGAAAATAACTCACTCTCGCTACAATACACTTCCTTAATCCCACATGTTTTCCATTTCGAAACAGTTTTCATACCCAACATCTGGTATTTCCTTTAAAGATAAGTTAAGTAATGTCTGAATGATTGTGGCGTGTTCGTATATTTTTTTCTTTATTTGGGTTTTTCGCCACGATCTAAAACGCAAAAAATATCAAAAATATTTTTTTGGTTTTTTGTTTTTACCCAGTGTTTCTTTATTTACATACGAACACATATATTTTGAGTTTTAGATCGTGGCGAAAAACCCAAATAAAGAATAAAATATTTAAGTAAAGGTAAGTTCCTTAAAGTATTTAAATAATGTTTACAGATATTTATTGATTCCATACGTTTCAGTATAAATTTGGTTTGTTTTGTTACAAAAAAAGAAAAACTTACATATTATTGTCATTTAATAGCAAAGTTGAAATTATTAACGCTAATTTTACACAATAACACATTTTAAAACGATTTATTTCATATTAAGAAACACATACTTAATTGTTTTATTAAATTAAGTGTTGAAAATGTACATCATTTGAGTTTATGCAAGCCTCGCACCATTTTAATTAGTATTACACAACACGATGAAAAAGTCCTGGTATATTTTTAGTTTGGTTAGCAAGCTTCCCCGCAAACAAGGAGCATATCGTGATATTCGCGTACAGAATACATTATAATTGAACTTAAATACACACGCTAACATACGAGGTGAGGCCATTAAATAACGATACTGACGCCGTAGAAACGTTTTATTTTGATTTCACACATATTTACTTATTATCACCTTCAATATACATCCCTTCTCTATCTCTACAACGCTCCATGCGAATCTTCTATTGTTCGAAACAGTACTGGAAGTCTTCTTCAAATTTTGTTCTTTTTAATGCAGATTTCACCTTAGGAAACAAATAGAAGTCGCATGGCGCAAGATCCGGCGAATAAGGCGGGTGGTCTAACAGAGAGATGCTGTACTTGGCTAGAAGAGAACCCACGACTTGTCCTTCCACAATTCGGGTCTTTTTTTCCTTATTCTTTCACGGAGTTCAGCAAGAATGTGAAGGTAGTACTGTTGATTAATAATTTGACCTTCAGGAACCCAGTGAATGTAGTGAAATCATCATTGCTTTGAATTTTAATTTGCTCATTCGAACTTTTTTGGCTCTCGGTAAATTTGGGTTCTTCCAGTACATGGGTTGGCGCTTCGTTTCAGGATCATTAATAAAAAATCACGATTCGTCACATGTTATTATTCTTTCCAATAAGTTTGAGTCATTTGCAATGACATTCAATTTTGCATACGCATTCTTTGTTAATTACTATAGTTTCAGCAATCATACGAATACTTAACCGACGATCAGATCAAACCAGATTAGCGATTTTTTCGATACTGTCCTCTATATTTGACGCGGCAGGGCGACCCGGCTGTGGATCATCTTCAACGTCTTCTCGGCCATCTTGAAAACGCTTATACCACTCAAAAACATGTGTACGTGATAAACATTCATTGTCATACACTTCTTTCAATAAATTATAAGTTTCAGTAGCGGGTTTTCTAAGTTTTAGGTGAAATTTTACAACAATTTGTTGCTCCATTGTTACACTTCACATTTTTCCGGCGAAACTAACAACAACGCCAAAAGGGATCGAAGGTTACGGTTATACGCATTTGTTTACAGAAGCGAAAGGTACTGCTTTCGAAAGTTCGAAAAGTTTGAAGCAAAAAGTGTAAAATGATAAAGTTTAAACTTCAAATCGTCCAGGTTTATGCACCAACTATAAGCTAGAGAAATGAGGAAATTGAGGAATTTTATGATGATGTGGTCCAGTTTCTATACAAGGAGAAATGTAGGTACAATATCCTGATGGGTGATCTTAATGTCAGGATTGGTACAGCAAGAACTGGTGAAAATGCAGCTAACCAATATTGAACTGGTGTATGATTAACTGTGCAAGAGAGAGCAAAAGAATGGTAATGTGACCGAAGGAGGACAAAGTGGATTCTGAGAAATTGCTGGAGAGGGGCAGCGATTTTGTGATTACTTTGTCGAACCATTTTGCTGTGTTAAGACTCGGAGGAGAAATAATAGGCCAAGAGAAAGAAATCACCAACAATGTGCTTCAAACGGCTGCTTCAATAGCACCAGTAGAAAAATGTTCCGAACAGATAAAAATCTCCTGTGAGACCATCCATTTAATGAAAAAACGACGGACAATAAGAAATGCCCCATTTGGCAGGGGTCGGGTACGCTGAGCTCTGCAAAACCATAAAAAAACGTATTAGAGACGCAATATTGCCTATTCTTTTCTCACCCTGCCGTGAAGAAGTATTCCGTAATTTGGATTGGGAACAGGATGGTATAAAGATTAACGGTGCAAACTTAAACCATCTTAGATTTGCATATGATATCGTTTTCCTTTCACAAGACCCACAGGAGCTGCAAAGACGATTGCTAAGGGCTGACGAACTATATGGCTTAAAAATATACCTGAAAAAGAGTCAGGTTATGTTCTTCTTGTCGTTCAAACGTGAGAATTTTAGGCACCATTTTGGTACAAACTTATTGCATGTTAAAATTTTTATGTAAAATTTGCCGCACGCATTCTTTGTTAATTCCTATAGTTTCAGCAATCGTACAAATACTTAACCGACGGTCAGATCAAACCAGATTAGCGATTTTTCGATATTGTCCTCTATATTTGACGCGGATGGGCGACCTGGGTGTGGATCTTCAACGTCTTCTCGGCCATCTTGAAAACGCTTAAACCACTCAAAAACATGTGTACGTGATAAACATTCATTGTCATACACTTCTTTCAATAAATTATAAGTTTCAGTAGCGGGTTTTCTAAGTTTTATGTGAAATTTTACAACAATTCGTTGCTCCATTGTTACACTTAACATTTTTCCGGCGAAACTAACAACAACGCCAAAAGGGATCGAAGGCTACGGTTATACGGATTTGTTTACAGAAGCGAAAGGTACTGCTTTCGAAAGAGAAGCTACGCTAAACAGCTGTGCGCTGGCGTTTAGCGCATGCGTACTTCTTCTATAGCAGCGTCGGTCTCGTTATTTAATAGCCACACCTCGTAGAGTCGAATAATTTTTGTCGCCACTTTTAGCTCATGTGACGTTATCAAGTTGGCATTGGCT
The DNA here is from genome assembly GCA_031761425.1 of Cosmopolites sordidus. NCBI lineage: Eukaryota > Metazoa > Arthropoda > Insecta > Coleoptera > Curculionidae > Cosmopolites > Cosmopolites sordidus. The sequence continues at coordinate 487,303 of JARFXV010000960.1, forward strand.
GATGTAGGAGAACAAGTTGTCATTGGCTAATGATGAATAATGTTCATTAGTTTATTCATTAAGTAATAACCAATTAATATTTGCCAAATACAGATATTAGCTTAAAATATTAAGTCTTGTGCGAATTATGTTTATTTTTGTGTACTTTTTTTTTGAGAAATGTATTCGAGAATAGCGTACAGATTTTGTTGAGATTATTAAACAACAATGTAAAATGCCCAAAAGTCCCATAAATTACAGTTAGATGCTCGACCACGTAGAAGCAGTAAAAAAGGTGTAAAAATATAAATTTTTTAATTTTAATAAAAATTTCTACGTTGGTGTTGCCCATTTTACCGGTAATTAAGATGCGACTGTAAATAACCGCCAGTGACACTAAATACTTTTAAGGTAAGACAAGGGATCGCGCCCAAACAATTAAACCGTAATGAGAAACCAGGCAGGCTTTTTTTTTTGGTATTCCCCCTTTATTTGGTTTGTTACATTCATAACATATATTATCCCTAAAAGTTTTTAGGCCTCCCCAACGATTTGTTCAGTTGACAAATAAGTCCTTTGGTTCCTTTAGTGTATAATGAAATATAATTTGTATAATATTCCAAATAAATTTTAACCAGTTATATAGGGTGATTTTTTTAGTGCATCCGAACATTAAATCATTAAATTCAAATAAAACAACAACCAAATTAGATGGCTTGAAACTATTTATTTTATCTGAAATCACATTCGATGACATTAATGTTTGAAAACAATTTCGGAAAAATGTTTGCCGTGGCTACTTTTGACAAAGCGCATTCTGTCAATCCAATTTCCGCCATTTTTTAAGCAATTGGCGTTTTATGTTCGCAACTAAAGTTATGTTGACTTCCAAGGCATCAATAGTTGCTGCTTTATCGGCATAAACCAAAGATTTAACCCAACCCCAAATAAAATAATCTAAAGACTTATAATTAATTAATTAATAAATCATTATTCACGGTTCCCCGCTTGCACAACACTGCTTCGACTATAAATACACTATACACAAACCCGGTATAGTCGAATGCGGAAGGTTGGTTAAAAATTACAGGTGGGACTGCCATTTGGCCAAAAATCTCTCTTTTCCGATGGTGAAAAATATAAAATTTTAAAAACTCTAGCGTTTTTCTTAATCTCATCATTTCATAATCTCATTGTAAATTAGTAGGAGCCTCCGGGCTAGTTAAAAAACCTGGCTGAATAAGTCAAAGTCGAAGTCGAAATAATTTTCTCACCGAATTGTTCACTTAATAAATCAATTGTTGCGTTGGCTGTATGACATCTAGAGCTGCCCTGTTGGAACTACATTTCTCCAGATCATGGATCCATATTTTCTTCGGAACCCACAGTTTTTGTCTTGCTTTTGTTTTAATACCGAGCAACGTGAAATGCGTTTGGAATTTGTCGATAATTTAACGCATTCATCGCTTGGTTGGGCGATTATGTGCATCATAAAAGACTCTATAAGTTTGTAGCACAGACCATTGATTATAATAATAGTTTTCTTAAACGTTCCATTATGATTGTTAAGATGATTTAACAGCGACCCCCATCGGAAGTTCCGATACACTAAAAAAATCGCCTTTTATAAGGTGGTACAACACAAATATGAAAACAGACTAATTTGTTTAATTACTCAAGCCCAAGATGTAGCTGAAAAACCACAATAAAAATCAATTACACTGGAAAACTTAGGAAAAGCAGGAAATGTAATGGGGCACATTGTTCCAATTGTACTTATAAGTGGGATAATATGTCCCATTGGTATTTAGAAGACTCTAATACAAAATATAATAAAGAGGTAAAAAAAGTCATTTATTTTCAAGGTAAACAAAACTCAAGATAAAATAATTAGTTACATTAACTACCTTACACATATCATATTTGTAATACGTATTACAATTAACTATGATATGGAGTAAAGCAATTTTGTACATAGCGGAATGGTAAATGCTGAACATATGTAGTAGGTACTGTTATCTTTTTTGCCCAGGGCACATTTGGTGCATCTTCGCCGGCCAGAAGTTGGGACTGGTATATGTTCTCCAATGTTCAGTAGATGTTTGGCCCTCTTTGACCGACGACCGCTTGATCCACTGAGCTTTCTTGTAATTATAGCACTCTGTCGACCAGTCATAATAAGCTGTTCTGCCAGATTCACCCTTTTTTTAGCACCTCTTGATGTATACTATGGACAATTACAATCGTTATAAAATATTTCTCATTCTGATTATTATTATGAGATTTAAGTCGTAAACTTGAACTGTTTGCTCTGGCAAATGTTTTGTTATATGTTACAATAGGGATAGGACACCTGACTTCTTTTTGGCCATCTTTTCGTTTTCTTTTTCTAACTTCAGTTTCTGGGTTACTACAATTACTGATCACTTAGTAACTGATGCAATTAGTATATTATAATTTTGTAGACTTTCGCATACATTTTTACCTGAATATATATCTAAATCGTAAACGTAAAAAAAGCTCGGTGGATCAGAGACTTATATGCAGCATATTTATGTGTAATGGGAGGGATTGAATGTTTTATAATTGTTATATCTGAGTATGTGGGTTTTCTATAGATATTAAATTCTAGTTTATTATTTTGTTTGGATATTGAAAGGTCCAGAAAATTTATGGTTTGATTTTGTTCGTTTTCTAGTGTAAATTTTATTTTTGTAAATTTTTTATATTCCTTCTATTTGTCTGTCGTTTCCAGTATAATAAACCAAAATGTCGTCAAAATAATATATTTTTTGTTTTATCCGTTTTTAAAATAATATGTTCCAAGTTTGACATAAACAGTTCTGATAATAAAGGATTGATGATATTTTTTATGAGTAAATTATCTATTAATGGTAGACAAACTTTGTTCGGAATATTCGGAAACATGTTGCTAACGTCAAAAGAGGCTAGAAGCCCGTTTTTAAGCATCTTTTGACGTTAGCAACATGTTCCCGAATATTCCAAACAAAGATTGTCTACTATTAATAGATAATTTACTTATAAAAAATAACATCAATCCAATTATTAAGCAAGATATTTTAGAACTCTAACTTATGCATTAATGAAAATTATTTTCAATTTATTAACGTTTTTTATAAACAAAAGGATGGTCTAGCAATGGGCTCCCCACTAAGCCCTTTATTATCAGAACTTGGAACATAATTTTTTAAAAACGGATAAAGCCAATTTTTTTTTTTTTTATACTTTTATTTGTTATTATTATACTGGAATTGACAGACAAATAGAAGGAACATTAAAGCTTTTAAATAGTATCTATCCAAAACTTCAGTTTCTGGGTCACTACAATTACTGATCACCCATACATCTTTAGAATCCATCACCTAACTGTAAGTACACCATCATCAATTGCTAAAACCTCCGAATTCCATTTTTCCTTTAGTTTAGTTGCAAAAGTCGGCATATTCTTTGGTTTTCATACAAGTTTCAACCGCAACATCAGGTCAATTCCATTATTATAGGCAACACCATTATTTCTCCTTCATCTGTCAGTTGAATATTTTCATTTTCACCATGTTATAAATCATCAGTCTTCCGTTCGTGCACTCAGCGATAAAAATAAAGATACCATTGGGAAACATCAATTTGAATGACTGTAACTCAGTTTGCGATTCTTTGAATGATATTCGTACTTCTAATTTAGCGGATCAAGGTCAACAGCTGATTTTACGTCAATGAATATACTTCAAACTATCATTGGGACGAAGAGAACCTCAGTTTGAATGGATCTTTGTCCCACCGGTGTTTACATATATTTTTTTTGGATTCATTGACTCATTTGTAGTTAAAGGGTTAAAAGAATATGAATCAGCTGAGATACATTTCTCAAGAAGATCTTTGCCAGGCAGAGTTATACTTTAATGATCCGTATTCTCCCATACCATTATGTGTCAATTTTTCCAAAATTTTCCAATATTTTGGGTGCCAATATTTTCAGTTTTTGTCCTTACTTCGAGCTTCAGTCCAATTGCAGTTTCGAGTTATAAGAATTTGGGGTACTTTTTGATTCCAGGTTTTTGTTGCTGTTGCTTGCTACTAAAACATATTTATTTTAAGTTTCTCATGCCTGGCTACAGTTACCTTTCCAATGGTACGGATTTGGGTGAAGTAGAGAGAAACTTAAACTATCAGATTAGAGATATACTTTGAATGAGTATAAGCAAATCATCACAAATTGCTCTAGAAAAAATATTGTGTGTGAAAAAATTTCTAAAGAGTACAGAGAACCTGGGAAAAAGCATGGTGAGTCGAAAAACCGATTTAAACGGCGAAAAAATTAGCTGGCTGAAGGCAAAGATAATACAAATTAGTAAGTATAGTCCATATTCTATATTTTTGAAATACATCCATGAAGAAGAATAATATGAAGAGAAAATATAAAGAAACATTTGAGAGGAAGAAAGCCTTCAGAGTTCTGTTTTGTTTTGCCAACACTGAAAAACTAAAAAAACTTGCATATATTAACAGCATAATACCGCTTGTTCCAGCAGACGTTAGAAGATTCTAGGAGAACCTTCAATCAAGGAACTTCGAAGATGATGTTGATGGATTTAGATTTGGATTTGGACGACTTTGAAATAGAAGACGATAGCGATAATGTATAAACATAATATACGTAATTATTGTTATTATTAGTAAATACGTTTCGGGTTAAATAAACTCAATTTTTGCATCTCTTAAATATATAAAGAATAATGAATAAGAGCGTCTAAATGACCAAAATTGTATTTTGCAAAAAACATTTCATTCAATACCGTTGTTATTTTGATAATAACTTTTAAAAACTCTAAATTTTTTAGACTGCAAATAACACAGGAATCTCAGCCTCGAGACCAAGAGAGATTGTTCAAACGAAAATACATCCTCAAAAGGTGACTATTGTGTGCCTTTTGGTTCGCAGGAATAATTGGTCCATTTTTCTTCGAGGATCATGCGGAAAACGCTGTTACGGTTAATGGTGTTCGCTATCGGAACATGATAACAGATTTTTTCTGGGAGCAGTTGGAAGATATGGACATCGAAGATCTCTGGTTACAACAGAACAGTGTCACCTGCGTACTTACCAGGAAAAACGATATAATTACTACGCAGCAAGTTTCCAGGTCGCATTATTTCACGTAACGGCGACATCAATTGGCCGTCGCGATCATGTGATTTAACCTCCGCAGATTTTTTCCTCTGGGAGTATCTGAAGAGCAGAGTTTACAAGAATAAACCGAACACTATTGCAGAGCTGAAACAGGAGATCAGACGCGAAATAGCCGAACATTTTCACAAATGGATTACGTCACGCCACATGAGCCGTGGCGGTCATTTATATGATATCATCTTTCATAATTAATTGTAATGAATAACCTCAAAGGGCAAATAATTTTTTTACATTTTTTAATTCTTCAGTGTTCTTTTTTAATATCTTTATATTTAATGCCAAATTGAATCACATTTTATTAATATAAATATATCTTTAACTGCGTTATAAATCTTGTTATTGATATCCACAAAAAATATGAGCGAACCAGAGCATAAAATTAGAACCATTGTTAATATTTTTAATGCTTTCTCAAAATTAGTTTAAGTTATTTCATGAGCTTGCAAATGTTGCTAATTTAATGACCAGTGTTATGAATTCTTATATATTAAATATAAGTGAAATTCCATGATTTTTTACTGGGTGTTACCTTTTTTTCTGTCACAGAGTATATTATTGTAGTTTCTGCTTTCCAAAGTAACAGTTGGGACAAAATATTTCAGGTAGTGTTGGTAGCAGAATGAATTATGAACAAATGTTATTTTTTCGCGATTTTTGTCATACCCATCAACAAATATATTTTATTTCCGGCAAGCAATTAATCAGATAATTAATTATATAATTGTTTTGTCTTCCTTTTACATTTATCACTTTCAGATTTTGTAATTAAATTCCCCATTGTTCCCATTTCTTTTGACATTCTGACCTTCGCCCCGCCCCGCCTTGAGACTCCAGAATTGCTTTAATTAGAACCGAATATGTTTTCCAATAACTTTTTCGATTTAAATAGAGAGGAAAGAGGGAATTATGAAGAACAGAACGTTTTTAAATGTGGTTTTGATTTAACTTGAACATCAAATACATCGAATGATATATAAGTAAGGTAATTAAAATGACGATTATGCCTTATCTCGTTCAAGCTAGTGGTCTTGGACTGTTAACAGCACTGGAGATGGTTTTTCCACTGTTTATAGCAGTACTAGAACTACTATAATATTATCTGCTGTACTAAAATATTGAGAAAAAGAAAAGGCGACAGGGACTCAAGTTTGGCTGATAAGGACGCTACGGAGCCACAGAGACGCTTTTACATGCCAAAAACTCGTTCATTGAGATAGCTGTGTGGTAAGTCACATTGATGTGATCCATGTGTTCTTGGGTTATGGTGTCACCCTTTTTCTAAGTATTTCAAGAATTTTTCGATAAATATGCTGGTTTATCGTCTGACTTTGATACCCAAACTCCTTAAGGACAATCCCTTGGTTATTAAAAAAGCAAATCAGCATGCTTTTGATCTTTGATAAGCTTATTCCGGTTATTTTTTGGACGTAGTGACGTTGGAGCGTGCTATTCTAAGCTCTGGTCCTTCGTTTCCGGGTCATATTAAAAATTCAAGACTCGCTATAGTTATGATACCAGAAAATTTTCATACACCCCAAAAAGTCTAGACTTGTTTCCCCCGTATTGTCCTTTTAATCCTGTGAAATGTTTTTCGGAACTAACACATCGGCCAATAAGTCCCCGGTCTGACAAATAAGACACATATTTTTGCAAATTTCGACTTTATTTATTAATATATTCTCCTTAGAATATATTAAGAAAGTAGAACAATACAATCATTCTAACACGTTTCTAACATCGCTACACCTTTTTTATAGAACAATTTCTCTTTGCCTTCAAAATATCCCCAGTTTCTGCAGTTACCGCTTCATTAGAGCAAAATTTCTTTCCAGCGGGCAATTTTTTGAGGTCTGACATAGACAGGAAACAGTCGCTGGGGATCAGATCTGGAGAATACCGTGAATGAGAAAATAATTCGAAGTGCAATTCATGCAATTTAACCGACGTTGCGAACGATTTGCGACACGGGGTATTGTCTTGGTGAAACAGCACTTTTTTTGTACATTTGGAGCCCGTTTTTGTGATCTGGTTCTTCAAACGCACCAATAATGCTACGTAATATTCAGTATTGATGGTATTACCTTTGTCACGAGAAGTGATGAACCAAAGCTGATTACGCATTCCCAAAGGTTAATGCAAAATGGTGTAAACACGATATCTTTATAATATCAGCTATCTCTTGTAGCTTTATTCACGGTTTTACGAAATAATTTTGGAATTTTTCTGATGCCGTCTAGTGTAATTACCTCATTTGGGATATTTTTTTCAGGCTTTTTCTGGGGTTGAGTCTGGGTAATGTTTACCAAGCCATTGTTTTCCTTCAACGGTATTTTTCTTCACCAAAAAGCAATGCTGAATCAACAAACCGCATTCTTTTTTTTCATTGTTTTGAAAATGACAAAAGTAGGGTCACTTAAAGCGCAACAACTCAGTAAGCAGTAGGCAGATTGTCATGAAATTTTGACACATGACATTTGAAGGTTGGCACACTCGACCAGTGGTAAGAGTTTTTAGTAAGTGACGCCGTCTATATTAGTCTTGATGATACTAGATAATGTAACTAAAAAATGGTCATGCTACCATTTTAATTATTGTCTTTAATATAAGTCTTAAAAGAAACAGTACAGAACATATATATATATATATATATATATATATATATATATATATATATATATATATATATATATATATATATATATATATATATATAAATTATATCCAAACAAACATGAAGAAAACCTCAGGAATGTGACAAATTTACCTTTTATTTGATATTTCTTTTTATAAATTTCTGTATAAATAACATTGATACTATCGCCCTGCGACGCATTATTTACTTGTATTTTGCACATATTTTACGTTGTATTTTTAGACGCTAAGCTGATAGTGTATTGTTGATCGAATATTATAAAATATAGTTTATTTGTTACTTTAAATTAATAAAGTTTTTTTTGTGTATTCTTGTCGGACGAGAATATAACTTATATATATATATATATATATATATATATATATATATATATATATATATATATATATATATATTTTTTTTTTTTTTTCCTGAAATAAGTTTATTTCTTTTTTAAATTTTGAGTTAATTAATTTTTGAAAATTGTGTCAATCAAAAGTGAGCCATTAACAGCAATGCTATTTTGTGTCCTCTTTAATCTATTTTCTACAACTTTTTCTCGGGTTGAGTCTGGGTAATGTTTACCAAGCCATTGTTTTCCTTCAACGGTATTTTTCTTTATCAAAAAGCAATGCTTAATCAACAGACCGCATTCTTTTGTTTTCATTATTTTGAAAATGATAAAAGTAGCGTCACTTAAAGCACAACAACTCAGTAAGTAGTAAACAGATTGTCATGAAATTTTTGACACATGACATTTGAAGGTTGGCACACTCGACCACTGGTAAGAATTTTTCGTAAGTGACGCCGTCTATATTAGTCTTGATGATACTAGATAATGTAACTAAAATGAAAATTGTGTCAATCAAATGTGAATCATTAGCAGCAATGCTATTTTGTGTCCTCTTTAATCTATTTTCCAAAACTTTTTTCAACAAGTCTGATGTTAATGCGGCGAGTTCAGCACGGTACTGCCTTTGGGTATGGATATTGTCCACCCATACATTGACCTTCCTAACCATTCCAAGCGTACACAGCAGATATATTCTTTTGCGTATGCAAAACAGTCTTGTTTTTTCGGAAGTATAAAAGCATATCATTTTTTAACTTTTATAAATTAAAAAAAAACAATTAGTTGTTTTTCCAACATTATTTTAAATAAATTCACAATTCATCTCTTCCACACCAATACAACGCTAATACTGGCATCGATTTTTTATGTCGTTTCTTGGAATCGCCTCAGTGACTCTCGTTACGGCCCCTTGGACCGGCGTAATACTGTTATAAAATGTTGCTTTCATGGCCAGGTTGAGTTTTCGGAACAGAAAATATTTACACGTACATAAATCAGGCAAATACAGAGGATGCTGAAGCACACAGACTTGTTTATTCACCAAAAACTAGCCCAAGCTTAATATGGAGAGGCTGGAGACCCTTTTTGGGTTATAAAGAGGGGGGAGGGGGGGGGGATATTTTATGTTTGAAGTACCATGTTCAAAAGAAGTTCTATGAGTCCAATCTTTCTTACTGTAATGTCATTTTGTTGTTCTACTGTCCCATAGACATAATAAACAGCAATAATTAGTTAAACCGTCTTGAAATTCCAGCAATATTCCTATCACTTTTAACTCCACACAAATATCTTACTGATATGATTCATATTTAATATGGTTTAAGATTTAGTATGGTTGCTGAGTTGTCATAGGTTTCTTTCATTGTCACTGAATGGGCTAAACAAATAGATAGGTTTTTATTTCCATTTTGAAGCAAGATTGCTTTTTGACTGTAGTTCGATGAATATATAAAAATATGCCACTCGGAAGGTACATGTTCCATATTAAGCTCATTCATTAAACCTTCAATATCACAACAGACACATAGCGATCCTTCCATTTTATACAAAATTAAAAATGTTACATTCCATTTTCGGTAAAGTGAAACAATTGCATTTTTATCTGATAGGTTCCATTGTTACAGCTTGAAACCAAGAAGTTCCGATTTTTGTCTTGACAATTCCATGTCACGTACCAAATTATTTAATTCATACTGAGTTATGAACTCAGGTTCACTAGTAGTTATTGAAAATATTGGGTCACAACTGGTGTCTCAATCACCGGGAAATACGCCCAGGTTTAAAGGCACAATCGGTACTGGTAGTCCCTGGCTATGAGGAACTTGCTTAAGTGCAGAAGGGAAATGGATACTGAATATTGACCCTTTGCTTTTTTTGAAATACCTTCTGTTTCAGTGATATAAAAGTAAGTAAGCAATCACTTACATGGTCAGTAGGTTCTCCTTACACCATAGGAACAGCAAAGGGTAGATAATTTTTCTTGCGATGCGTACACTACACTAAATTTACGTGACAACTCACACAGAAAACACGAGGAACCCAAAATATATCTTGATTTCCAATTCTATAATATTCTAAAAGCCTAAAGATAGGCTTTTTTGACTTCCTCGGATATAGATCTAGCTTGTGACTTTAAAATAAATTGCCCACATATATAACAAAACTTACCCGCTGGCTTTATGCAAAATCGACAACTAGAACGTGCCATTTTATATATAATCGACTTAAACAAGTGACACTTACTATAAACGAGACAACAGAACTAAACTAAACTACAGAAATCAATAAAACTTCCCTTAACGGTTAGTAGAATACTGTGGAAATGCCCCCTCTTCGATCTTGTGATAATGCCTACATTGTCCAGTCCAAACACTAGTACAAATAATGTCAATGATCTCCATGATACAAAGGAGAAGCATGTGCTTAAAAATCGAAGATGCTAGGCCATTTCTGAGTCCATCCTGTCAGTTTTCTTCGCGGACGATCTTCAACATAGTATTTCAATATCATCATCATCATCATCATCAACCCATATCAATCCACTGCAGGATGAAGGCCTCTTCAGCATGCTTCCAACTCTCGCGGTCCTGAGTTTTCCTTTGCCATTCGGGTCCAATATACTTAATAATATCATCAGTCCATCGTGTTTTCGGTCTTCTCCGTGGATGTTTGCGATCAAGCGGTATCCAATCCAGGACCGCTCTGGTCCATCTTTCGTCCCATCGCCTTGCTACATGGCCTGCCCACTTCCATTTCAATTGCTTTATTCTTCCAATGATGTCATTCACTTTCGTTTGTTTTCTGATCCATGTGCAGGTCTTTCTCTCCCTTCTAGTAATGCCAAGCATACATCTTTCCATTCCCCTTTGTGCTATTCGAAGTTTTTGAACTGACTGTGATGTGAGTGTCCAGGTCTCACTTCCGTATGTCATAGCGGGCAGGACACACTGATCAAAAACTTTTCTTTACAGACAAAGTGGTAGTTTGTTCTTAAACATTATGTTGAGCCTGCCCAATGCCTGCCAGCCACATTTAACGCGTTGTTCCACCTCCCGGACGGGGTCCCCTTCCATTGAAACCCTTTGCCCAAGATATATATAGTGATCCACAACTTCTAAATCAGTTCTTAAAATAGAAATCCTTTTTCCAGCAAATTTATTGCACATGACCTGACTCTTCTTCTGGTTTATTTTCAAGCCAAATGTTTCCCCAGCCCTTTGGAATTCTTGTACCATTAATCACCATTAAGTACCATTAATCTTTATTCCATCATGTTCCCAATCCAGCTTACGGAACACTTCTTCCAGGCAGGCTGAGAAAAGAAGAGGCGATATTGCGTCCCCCCGCCGTACGCCCCGCTCTACATTTATTCCCTCCTCAAGATCGTTAAGGCGGACTGTCGCTGTAGTTTCATCATATATCAATCCTAGTAGGTTTACACAGGCTTTCTCTATACCTTGATTAAGCAATGCATCCATTATGGCCCGCTTTGAGATTGAATCAAATGCTTTTTCATAATCGATAAATGCCAAGTACAGTGGCATAGTGTATTCGTTGTGTTTTTCTATAACCTGCTGTTGAACCTGGATATGATCCAATGTACTGAATCCACTTCTGAATCCCGCTTGCTCCCTTGGTTGTGCGTTATATAGTTTTCTTAGTATTCTTTTGGATATTATCTTGGTAAAAACTTTGTACACCACCGATAGAGACCGATTGAGACCATCCTCACGCATTAAGGAAAACATTTGGGTCCTTTTCCTTCTCAGCTTCTGCTTATCTTTGTTAATTCCCCTGTTTTCTTCCAGAGTTTTTTGCACTAGCTGCATGTTGAATCGGCGCGTTTCTTCTGGAATACGTTTTTTTATAATTTTGCAAAGCTCAACGTACTCGACCCTACCAAAAGGACTGTCTGCATTCTTCATTGTCCGGCGTTTTTTTTCATTAAATTAATGGTCTCATTGGAAATGTTTGACTCTTTGAAACATTTATCTTCTGGTGCTATTGAAGCCGCCGTTTTAAGCACATTGTTGGCGATTTCTTTATATTGGTCTGTAATTTCCATCTCCTCTGGGTCTTGTAACACAGCAAAGCGGTTTGACAAAGTAATTTCAAATTCTCTGCCTCTCTCCAGTAGCTTCCCAGAATCCACTTTGACACCTTTTGATCTTATCATTTTTTCGCGTTCTTTTCGGCAGTTTATCCTAATCTTTACTCGTACCATTTGGTGGTCACTTGCCACATTAAAATGGTTAAGGACAGTACAATTGTAAAATAATGCTTTATCGTTTGACATGATGTAATCAATTTTACTGGTCAGTTCAGATGGACTTTTCCATGTCCATTTTCTGTTGATCTTTTTCTTATAAAACGAATTCATAATATCCAATTCTTGTCCTTCAGCAAAGTCAACCAGTCACCTCTATTGTCCCGCTCACCATTTCCATATGGGCCAGTTGCATTTTCACCAGTTCTTGCTTTTCCGATTCTGGCATTAAAGTCACCCATCAGGATTTTATATCTACACCTCTCTTTGCCTAAAAGTTGGGCCACATTATAAAATTCCTCAATTTCTTCATCTCTATGGCTTATAGTTGGTGCATAAGCTTGGACGATTTAAAGTTTAAACTTTTTATTCAATTGAATGATTAATTGGGCTAATCGGTCAGATATACTTTCATATTTAACTATACTGTGTTTTAGCTTTCGATTGATGAGGAATCCAATTCCACCACATCGTCCATTCTCCGTACCTCGGGTGTAGAGTACGTCACCAGTTGGTTCTAGTTTGATGAACTCTTCACCCTTTCTTCGTGTTTCACAGAGTCCAATAATATCCCAATGTATGTTGTCGAGTTCGATTAACAGTTTTTGCAGTCGGGTCTCCGTTTTCATAGTCCGTATATTAAGCGTAGCAATGTTTAAAGTCCAATGGCAGCCTGATCTAACCCGGTGATTCTTAGTACCCTCTGTCTTGGGGCAGGTCTTCCGGCTGCCGTAGGTAGTTGCCTCTAGGCCTCCGGGGAATGAAGGCCATGTTTGAGGTTGTGCTGTCACATTTCAACATATTAAAATACCATGCTGAAGGTATGGATCGTAATCTGCCAGGCTGGTCCAATGCGGGTTGACAGATTTTGGATCATGTTAGTCTGAGGTCTCTGCCTTCACCTGTCCGCCAGGGGTAACCCTCCCAGGAGCATAGACTCCAGACGGCATAGCTCAAAACTTCATTACCCTACTCAAACCCCTTTACCGCGTCAAAGTCTGATCCACAAAGAGGAGTATTTCAATATATATATATATATATATATATATATATATATATATATATATATATATATATATATATATATATATATATATATATATATATATATATAGGGGTGATTCATGGTGGATGGAACATTAAATGTTTACGAGAAGTACTTAAGTACTTGGGGTAATGATTTTAAATTTTGGACACTTATGTAAATAAATATGAACTCTCTATTTAATATCTTTGCTGCGCTGCACTCTTGCCAAATCTGCTCGGAGCTAATTCCAATTTCATTTTTTAAAATGGAATATCCGATATATTATTGCATTTCTAGATTCTGTGAACCATTTTGAATATTTCTTATGTAACATATATTATACCTATATTGAGCCGTTTTGGAAATAAATCTGTTTTTAAAGAAATTTGGCAACTAACATCTTTGAAAAAAAAAAATTGCAACTAGCATAGCTAGATTCCTAAATTTTTGAATACTGTTCCTTAATAGGTTGCTTTGTGACAATATGACATGAATATTAATTTATCGCATACAGGGCGTTTACAAAATAATGACCTTTTGATAGGACTTAAAAATTCATGTTCTGTAGGAATTTTAAATGGAACACCCTATATTTTATAGTAGAGCTCAAAAGAGCAATAAATTCTGTATATAAAATTATTAATTAATGATATACTTATTTTTAACTTCGACTTATTGTTATTACGACTTATTATTACTTATTATTCGACTTATAAACAAAAAACCAAAACAATGCAATTAAAACAAAGATAATGGTTTATTTTATTTTAGTAAACAATAATCAAAAATTAAAATTAGAAACATAATACTATATAAAAAACTATTTTTATAGCAAATGTTCGAAATGCTGACCGTTTACCTCCAAACACTTCTAATATGGACCCCTTCCGTGACGGCTCTTCTTATCTCAATAGGATCTAAGGTTGCGAATGCTTGATTCATCCGATGTTTTAACTCCTCTCTAGTATTTACAGGCGTTTGGTAGATATTGTCTTTTACAGTACCCCAAAGATAGAAATTAAGGGTAGTTAAATCGGATGATCTCGGCGGCCAATTCCACGGATCCAAACATCTAAACCACCGGTCTTGGAATAGTTCATAGAGTTGCCTGTTTACTTCGTCTGTACAGTGTGCCGGAGCACCATCAAGCTGGTATGAGCTACTTCGACACTCTGCCAGTGGAAAGTTTCAAAAAGTTGTCAAATCCTCTACTGCTGTTGTTACTATTTCTAGATAATTTCGTGAAATTAACTGTTCATCGTAAATTAAGTATCGAATTTGTTTGTCCATGATTAAACAAAAAAACATTAAAACTAAATTAATCTTGGAATGCGGAATCCCTGATAAAATGAGGATTTTTATTGGCCCAGAAGTGAGAATTTCGTCTATTAAAAACTCCTTGTCTCGAAAATTTGGACCCATCAGATCAGATTATTTTTTATAAAAAACATGGATCTTCCTGGAAATAAACTAATAAATTTTCATAAAATTCCGCTTTTTGAAGGCAGGAAATTTGTAAGAGTGCTAGCCGTGTTTTTTCAATATTCTTTGTATTGAGAAGAATGTTATATGTTATGCAGCTCGTCTTCAGCTACTCTAATAGAAGATTGTGGATACGCATGGAACTAAGCCAGAATGTTAATCTCGTTATCCTCATCAGATGTTACTGACTTGGTCAAATGTCGGGGTGCCTTTGAAAAATCAAAATTTATAAAATTTGAATCCGTCAAAATTTCCGTCAACGGATCCGTCAACGGAATAGTTAATTCCGTCTATTCTTTACAGAGACAATTACTTACTTAAATACGCTAATTATGAATTATCAAACTAATAATACCAAATACCTATATTTTCATAATAATTACTTAGAAGTAATGTCACTGAAGTTATATCTTTGCAACAATCGCATTATTTTGGTTTTTTTGCAAAGTCGAAAACCGCTAAAAAAGCTATTTCATCATTTAACACTTTTAGATACAAAATTTATTGCTCTCTTCTGCTCCACTATAAAACACAGGGTGTTTCATTTAAAAATCATACGTAACATACATTTTTAAGTTCTCTTAAATGCGAACTATTTTGTAAACACACTGTATGCGATAAATTAATTCTCATGTCATAGTGTCATAAAGCAACCTATTAAGGAGACGTAATTAATAGTTCAGATATCTAGCTATGCTAGTTGTAAAAAGAAATATTTTTATATTCAGGGATGTTCCTTGCTAAATTTCTTAAAAAAATATTTTTTATTTTCGAAATGGCTCAAGATAGGTATAGCATATATTATATAAAACAGTTTCAAAATACCTCATAGAATCTAAAAATGTGATATTATATAGGGTATTCCATTTAAAAAACAAAGTTGGTATCAGTTACGAGTAGATTTGGCAACCCCGCAGCACAGAAAATATTTTAAGTAGAGAGCTCATGTTTATTTACATAAGTGTCTAAAATTTCAAATCTTTATGATAAGTAGTTCTCCATAAACGTCTAATGTACCAGTCACCGTGAATCACCCCGTATATATAACTGAACCTACATGAGATCCATGTATGAAGAAGCTACAGCGACAGTTCACATGAATGATCTTGAAATTAAAATCAATATAGAACGGAGTGTATGTGCGTTTATGCTATTGGGAGAGTCACCCCTGGCAGTCAGGTCAAGGTAGAGGCCTCATCCAAATGACCCAAAATCTGCCAACCCGCATAGGACCAGCGTAGTAGATTACAGTTTACACCTTCAACATGGTATTTAAATATGACAATACAACCTCATACACGGCCCTCATTCCCCGGGGGCCAAGTGACAACTATCTACGGCAACGGAAAGACCTGTCCTAAGGCAGAGATGCTAAGAATCATCGGGTTAGATCAGGCTGCCATTGGCCTTTTGACATTGCTACGCTTAATATACGGAGAATAAAAATGGAGGCTCGATTGCAAGAGCTGTTAATCGAACTTGACAACATACATTGGAATTTTATTGGGCTCTGAGAAATACGAAGAAAGGATGAAGAGTTAATTAAACTGAAACCACGTACTCTACACCCGAGGTACGGAGAATGGACGATGTAGTGGAATTGGATTCATCATCAGTCGAAAGCTGAAGGAGAAGGTAGTAAAATTTGATCTGACCGACTAGCTTAATTCTTCAATCAGTTGAATAAAAAGTTTAGGCTTCAAATCGTCCAAGCTTATGCACCAACTATAAGCGATAAGGATGAGGAAATTAAGGAATTTTACGACGATGTGGTCGAGCTTTTATACAAGGAGAAATGTAGGTATAAAATCCTGATGGATGATTTTAATGCCAGAATTGGAACAAAAAGAACTGGTCAAAATGCACTGGCCTATATGGAACTGGTGAGCGAGAGAATAGAGGTGACAGATTGGTTGATTTTGCGGAAGAACAATAACTATACATTATGAATTCGTTTTATAAGAAAAATGTCAGCAGAAAATAGACATGGAAAAGTCCATCTGGACTCACAAACAAGTGAAATTGATTACATCATGGTACCAACGATAAAACAATATTTTGCAATTGCTGCACTGTGCTTAACAATTTTAATGTTGCAAATGAACATCGAATGGTACAAACAAAAGTTAAGATTAAAGAAGGCTAAAGTGGAATCTGGGAAATTGCTGGAGAGGGGCAGCGATTTTGAGATTGCTTTGTCGAACCGCTTTACTGTGTTAGAAGACCCAGAGGAGATGGAAATATCACTTCAATATGAAGAAATCACCAACAATGTGCTTGAAACGGCTGGTTCAATCGCACCAGATGAAAAATGTCTCAAACAGACAAAAACATTCAGTGAGACCATTAATTTAATGAAGAAACGACGGACAATGAGAAATGCAGGGAGTCTTTTTGGTGGTGTCGAGTACACTGAGTTCTCCAAAACTGCAAGAAAACGTATCTGGGGGAAAACGCGCCGGTTTAATATGTAGCTAGTGCAAAAAACCCTGGAAGAAAACAAATGAATTAACAAGACTAAACAGAAGCTGAGAAAGAAAAGAACGCAAATGTATGCCTTAGTGCGTGAGGATGGCACGGTGTGCAGGACGCATACGCAAATGTTAGAGGTCGACAGAAACTTTTATTCCCAGTTATATGAAGTTAAGAACCAATCAAAGATAACAACACCCACGGAAGAACAAATGCTAGATATCCTAATGGAAGAAGTAACAAATGCTATATAATCTGTGAAAGACGGTAAAGCTTTAGGAAAGGACAGTATAACTGTCGAAATGCTAAAAGCTGGTGGGCGGACGTTACATAAAACACTGGCAAAATTATACTCAAAATGCCTCAAAGAACAAAAAGTACCTGACTTATGGAAAAATGCAGAAGTGATCCTTTTACATAAAAAAGGAGTACAGGAAAAATTAAAGAACTACCGTTCAATAAGCCTCCTATCAGCAATGTACAAAGTTTTCACTAAGATACTATCTAAAAAAATATTAAGAAAACTGAATGACGCACAACCAAGGAAACAAGCAGGATTCAGAAGTGGATTGAGTACAATGGAGCACAACTAGGTTGTACAGCAGGCCATAGAAAGACATAACGTATCCACCATGCCACTGTGCTTGGCTTATATCGACTACGAAAAAACATTTGACTCCATCTCAAAGCATGCCATAATGGATGCACTGCTTAGCCAGGAGGTAGACAAGGCATATTAGGATCGATATATGATGGAGCTACAGCGACAATTCACCTTGATGATCTTGAAGTTGGAATTAATGTACATCGAGGTGTACGGCAGGGTGACGCAACATCACCTATGATTTTCTCGGCTGGCCTTGAAGAGGTATTCTGTAAACTGGATTGGAAACAGGATGGTGTAAAGATTAATGGTGCAAACTTAAACCATCTTAGATTTGCAGATGATATCGTTCGCCATTCACAAGACCCAGAGGTCCCAGAGCCCCTGCAAGCGAATCATTTGGCTTAAAAATAGACCTGAAAAAGAGTCAGGTTATGTTCAATAAAGTGGCTATAGACAGAAGAATTTCAGTTTTAGGAAGGGATTTGGAGATTGTGGACCACTTTATATATTTTAGGCAGAGGATTTCTATGAAGGGGAGGTGGAACGGCCTGTTAAATGTGGCTGGCAGGCATTTGACAAGCTCAACATAGTGTTTAAAAAGCAGACTGCTACTTTGCCTGAAAAGAAAAGCCTCCCATCAGTGCGTCTTACCCTATTATGACATATGGAAGTAAAACCTGGACACTCACATCGCAATCAATTGAAAAACTTCGGGTAGCTTACAGGTGAATGGAAAGATGTATGCTTGGCATTACAAGACGAAACAGAAAGTCCTGCGCATAGATCAGGAAACTAACGAAAGTGTGTGACATCATGGGAAGGGTAAAGCAATTGAAATGGAGATGGGCCGGCCATATAGCAAGACGATGGGACGATAGATGGATCAAGGTAATCCTGTAGTGGATATCGCTTAATCGCAAACGTCCGCGAAGAATACCGAAAGCACGATGGATATCGTTAAATTAATAGGACTCGAGTGGCAGAGGAAAGCCCAGGACCGTGAAAGTTGTATATATATATATATATATATATATATATATATATATATATATATATATATATATATATATATATATATATATAGCCTTAGTATTAGTCAGTTTGATAATGTTATATCGTTTACGGAACTATAGTCACAAAGTAAAAAAATAAAATAAGTGATAAATGGCAAAGTAAAAATTTGTTTTATTTAATTTGAAATATATTGAGGTTTTTGAATAAATACATATTTAATTTTCAACAATGGAAAAAAGAACATTTGAAAAGTTTTCGGGACTTTCCAATTAGATTCCATACTTTTTCCATTTACTTAATTCACGAACATGAACTTCAATTTTTTTTAACAGGAATATATATCTAAATAGCTTTTTAGCTTCAGAACTTACCAGCGCGATATGGAGTACGAGATTAAAAAAGTTTTTTAAGGGCAAAAAATCTTATAAATCATTTATTTAACGTCCTGTCAAAAAAATGATTTGATTTTTCACAAACAGATGACATTAAAACTGGAAAAGATTTACCACTAAATACTAAATAATGATTTTAAATTTCTCTAAAAGAAACACTAAACCATGTTAGCATTATCAGGAAATGATTCTATTTAATTTTAAAACTAAACTATATTCTATTTATATGACGGCCGTACCTAACGAAGCTTCTTAAAATCATGAACCGTAAAGTTAACTAAGCGTTACATTAATAATTTAAAAAGTTGACTGAAAAGGAATAAGTCCTTAATCCCGGTTCATGCTTTTCTTACATTTTTTAATTTGAATGTTTTCATGCGAATCCAAAGTCGTATCGTATCTACACTTTTAATAATTCTAAAATTGTATAAAAATACACACTACGCTAGTGGAGAATATTAGAAATATTCAAAAACATGTTCTCCGCGTTTCACGTAATATGGCCAGGACCCTAGTCAATCCTTGAGTTGCTTTCGAATGTCCACTTCGAGCCCGATTGATGATGGTTTAAAGCCAGAGACTGGTCTCGGGAGATGCTAGTTTTCATTTGATAACGATTGCAGGATTGAGAATTTTTATGTGGAGCACGAAAACAATTTTTCTTTGTTTTTGAAGAAGTCTTAAATTATCTGTATTGCCTAAAAGCATGTTGGGTAATACAAGATTTTTCATTTATCCATTTACAGACAACAAGATTTTTCATTTAATTCTTTATATCTGGTTAATATCGATCTTTTAATTTTCTCAATAGACATTCGGTCACAATCTTGAAAACTAATTTCAAAAATCCCTATTTTTCATGTTGATATTTGACCAGAGATGCTAAATGAGACTGGTGAAGAAGGGAACTGGGGAGAACATGGAATGGAAGAAGATGCGATTGCAGAAAAAAAAACGATATTATAAATGCACCTACAAAAGAAAATGTAGAAGTTTGTATAAAGTAGTTAAAAAATAACAAAAGTGTTGGAGAAAACAGTATAACATCAGAAATCTTGAAATACGGTGGTGATACTTTGGTGGCAAGAACATGGGAGTTAATGAACAGAATTTGGGAAGAAGAAACTGTTCCACAGAAATGGAATAAAGCGCTGATAATACCCCTTCACAAAAAAGGAGCTAAAAAGGAATGTAATGACTACCGAGGAATTGCACTCCAAGACGTGACCTATAAAGTGATGGCCAAGATGATTAAAGATCGACTAGAGAAATACCATAATGAACAAGTAGAGGAATACCAAGGAAGGTCCATGGCAGGAAGATCAACAACCGATCAGATATTCATCCTGAAACAGATCCAACAGAATACTTATGAACAAAATTTCAGTTTACATTTGCTGTTCATAGATTATCGGCAAGCATATGACTTCATTAGCAGGTAAAAGGTGTTCCAAGCAATGAGACAGTTGGGAGTCCCGGAAAAGTAGAGGAAGTTGGTGGGGAGACTGTCAGAAGAACAGTATTTAAAGTTATAGTCGATGGAGCAATGTCTGAGGAGTTCATTGTAAAAAAAGAACTGAGACAAAGCGATCCACTGTCAACACTTCTATTCAATCTGGTGCACGTAGTGATTCTGAGGGAGAGTAGCATCAATGCCAAGGGGTTAATATATGGTACCAGGCACCAATGCCTGGCCTTTGCTGACGACATTATATTGATAGCGAGATCCAAGGAAGAAGTAGTAAAGGTTTTCAAGATGTTGGAAACAAACGCAAGAGAATATGGCCTAACAATTAATGAGAACAAGGCCAAATATATGGTAATAAAAGATAGCACCAGAGAACTCTCCCCTAATTTAGTCATTGATTGTGCAGGAAATAAGAAATATACAATAAAGAAACTAGAACAAACTGAATATCTAGGAGTAACAATAACGTGTAAAGGGAATGAAGAAACGGAAATCGAGAAACGACTAGCGAAAGGAAGCAAAGCCGCAGGAATGTTTTCAAAAGTTTTAAGGGCAAAGAATATAACAAGGGCAGCAAACGTAAGAGTGTACCAATCAATACTAAGACCTACGGTTACCTGTGCGTGCGAGACATGGACGATGACGAAGAAGGAAAAAAATAAGCTGGAAGTCTGGGAACGTAAAATATTAAGGATAATTTTTGGAGGAATTAAAGTTCAGAACGAATTTAGAAGAAGAACAAACAAAAAAATAGAAGAACTGTACAAAAAACCAAACATTATTCAGGTGGTGAGAGCGCAGCGAGCTAGATGGCTGGGGCACATAGCGAGGATGTCCAGCGGGAGATGGGTTAAGGGAATTCTGATGAGAGGCGAAGGAGGAAAGATAAGAAGCGGGCGACCGAGAAAGAAATGGTTGGATGAGGTTCTAAATGATTTGAGGAAAGTAGGAGTGAGGGATTGGAGGAATGATGCTCTGGACCGGGAAAGTTGGAAAAGAAGAGTGAAAAAACTCGAAGCCAAGGGCCACTAGGCCTGTAGAGCTGAATATTATATTATATATGGTTTGCAGACAATTTTAATGTCCACTTTTTTTTCAAAATCCTGTTGCCTTCGTGTTAAGTGGGTATCAAAAGGAATTACCATGAATTTATTTTTGTCCTGTTCCTTTTGAAAAGTCAATAATTATTGTCTAAACTTATGTTTTCTAATCAATCTATTTATAATATTCTTATTACAACCAGTCACTTCGAACATCCTCCTACTTAATTTTAATTCTTTGTTAAAATTATCTATGTTTAAAGGAAAATTGATTAATCTGTTTACCATAATATTTAAACTAGCTATCGTATTATGGAAACTATGATTAGAATCGTTCGGAATGTATCTCGAAGTGGTGCTGGTTTTTCTAAGAATATCAAAATCAAATCTATTTTTATTGTTATTACTATTAACATGTTCATTGTTCTCGAGTTCATACGTGAATGCTATGGTTTCGGATTTACCATTTAATTTCTTAACAAAATTTTAATTATCTTTCCCAACGAAATAAGTTTTCATTTATTGAATCGAAAATAGCAAAAACATCATCCACCACATATCTTAGCCACACCCTCGAAAAGTAACTGAATTCATTGTTTGTCTCGGAACCGAAATCATAACATTCAAAGATAATTATTACAAAGAATTAAAACGAATTAGGGAGGTGTCAGAAGTAACTGGTTATAATCAAAATATTGTAGTAATATTATTATACTACTACTATTATAATACGACTATTTTTATAGTATTGTATGTATATCTCATTACAATCCTCTTTCCAATATATATGTAGTGGTCCACAGCCTCCAAATCTCTTTCTAAAATAATTTTTTTTCTGTCCTTAGCAATTTTATTGAACATAACTTGGCTCATTTATTTGTAGTTCCTATCATCTGCGAATCTAAGATGGCTTAAGTATACACCTTTATTCTATCCTTTTTTCGATCCAGACTATCGAATACGATTTCAAGGCAAGCCGAGAAAAGAACACGCGATATCGCGTTACCTTGTCATACACCCCGCTCTACTTCAAGATCATCAAGGTGAACTGTCGCTATTCAAATAGGTTTACATAGGCTCTGTCTATACCTTATATACCTTCGTTAAGCAATGTATACATTATGGCCTGCTTTATCATTGAATTAAATGTTTTCTCATAGTCGTTCTCATAAAAACCAAGAATAGTCGCATGTTTAAACATTGTGCCTTTCTATGGCTGGCTGTACAACCTGAATGTGATCCATTATATTGGATCTACTTCAGTATACTGCTTGCTGTCTTGGTTGTGTGTAATTCAGATTTCTTAAGATTCTTTAGATATTATTTTGGTAAAAACTTTGTACATTACTGATAATTGATTGGACGGTAGTTTTTAAAATCTTCCTATGCTTTTTCTTTATGTAAAGATTTATCACTCCTATATTTTGTCTTTACCTTTTTTCGCTGTACTTTTTATTCTTTGCATCATTTTGGGTAGAATTTTGGTGTAAAGTGTTTTATGTAAAGTTTGACTACCAGTTTTTAGCTTTTCAACAGTTATACTATCCTTTCCTGGAATCTTGCCGTTTTTCAACGATTCTACAGCATATATATTGTTAGAAATAACCATAGGCTAATTATAATTAATTGGGCTCGATTACAAAATAACACTTTGATATCAAAAACTGAACAAGACTGGCACGTTACCCGAGCACCTAGAATAGAATGTCTCGACACGTCCACACTCGCCAAAAAGCAATGAATCAATAATCTCTACAAAAAGTACATCGGTACGACGTAGTCGTTCCTAAGAATCCTTTCCGGTGACCGGCGGCGACTCAATGACAACAAAAATCAATAAAGGTAAATATCTCAAAAAGAGACAAAGTAATATGTGTTATACTACAACATTTGGTGCCTTGATAGTAGATTTCTAACCCTGCCAGACTGACAGTAGCTGTCGATCTTGGCGCTTCAAACATCCTCACGCTTTTCTGTGAAGAAACAAAAGAAATGGGAATATGTCAAAATTAATGTCATTTGTGAAGTCCTGAGACTTCATCCTGCTTTGTTATTAGCAAGACAGAGACAGAAATAAAAACATACAATGTATCTGTGGAGTAATGTCTGAATGATTGTGGCGTGTTCATATTTTATTTTTTCCTTTATTTTAGATAGTGGCGAAAAACCCAAAAAAGGGGAAAAAACTATCTGTGGAGGCCACATCCTTCATTCTGCTCTGCTACTTATAAGACAGAGACAAAAATATAAACATAAACATTATTTGTGGAGACCTTAACCTTCACCCTGCTCCGCTATTAAAAAGACACAGACAGAAATATGATATAATTCTTTGTGGAGACCTCAGCCTTCACCCTGCTCCGCTATTAACAGGACAGGGACAGAAATATAACATAATCATTTATGGAGACCTCAGCCTTCACCCTGCTCCACTATTACAAGACAGAGACAGAAATATAACATAATTATTTGTAGAGACCTCAGCCTTCACCCTGCTTCGCTATTAATAAGACAGAGACCGAAATATAAACATAAAATTTATCTGTGAAGACCTCAGCCTTCACCCGTCTCTACCTTTAGTGGGATAGAGACCAACCTTAAATTTTACATACATTATGACTCACCCAACTTACTTATATCAATTCATCATCAGTTTCTAAAAACTGCAGTATCTCTTCCATATGATACTCTAAAGACCATTCTAATGACCATGCCGTTAACTGTTCTTTTGCTGCTTTTGTAATAACATTAGTTCCAATCTTTTTGATTTCATAACGATCATTTTCAAGTCTTTTTACTATTTCAAACGGACATAAAAACTCATACTCACTTTTATTTATATGCATCAGGGAATCTCGATGCATAAGAACAAAATCACCCACCGAATATCGAATAGTGTCCCTCCGTTGTTGATTATAGGCCTTCATCGACGGTGTCAATGATAATTTTTTAGTAATTCGAGCTCCCTCAAGTTGTTTGTTACGAACTGAAGTTAAATTCGGTTAAATAGATTTGAGTAAAGCCGATATCAATGGTGTCGAACTTTTAATTGCCAACAAAAGTTGTAAGGGAGTAACTTGTGTTGACTTCTGAATAGTTGTATTTAGCACTAGATGAATCTTCCATATTCCGCTCGGCCATTCTGACTTTATTTTTGTTTCAATTCTAAGAAGATTTCTAATTGTTCTCATATACCTTTCCACTTGACCGTTACCTCGATGAATATCTGGGGTGATAACATGATGATCAATTTTCCACTGATCTAGATACTTCGGAAAACTAGTGTTTTTAAATGATGCAGCTGCATCCATTACTATTCTTTTCGGCGTACCAAACAGGGCTAGCACACTTTGAAGTTTTTCACGAGATTCGGCAGTAGTAACTGATTTTATTGGTGTTAAGGTGCAATATTTAGTGAATGCATCGATTATTACCAGCACATGTTTGTAACCATAAGATAAAATTGGTAGAGGTCCCAGACAGTCCAAGAGTAAGGTATCGAAAGAATCTTGAAAACAGGTTCGACTATTGATTCATAAGTCTTATCACAACTCACATGACCTTGTTCATCATGATAAATTCGTAGAAGTTTCAAACGACTTTGTCGTGGCATATACCACTGTAGATTTTCTGCCCCATCAGGGTTAGACTGTGATACAATAGTTCGTCCCTTTCAATATACTGTTTTTGGTTTAAATTTCTTTCACGAAGTTGCTTGAGCAGATTCTGTACTTCGTCATTGCCTTTTTGTTCGATATAGGTCCAGTTGTTGTGAGCTACTTGTTGAAGAGTTTTGACTGGATTTCTATTAAGGTAATCTAAGTGGGGAAGACCATTTCCTTTGCGGTAAATTATGTTGAAATTAAAATCTTGCTAATACACCTACCAGCGGGCTACTCGAGGCGTCGTAGTACTCCTTTTTAATTGCTGTTGCTTTAATAGCATTACAATCGATGACTACCGTAAATTTAATCCCAAGCAGATATGTCCGAAAATGTTTGAAAGCTTCCACAATACGTAGGATTTGAATTTATCTTAAAATTCAGTTGTTCTTTTACTGAAATACGCAACAACTTGTTCTTCGCCCCATTCAAAGTGAACATGTTGTTTTGTCAATTTGGTTCTACAAGCTATTAGCAAATTTAGTTTCGTTGGTGCAGGTGAGTCCTTTAAAATTAGAATATTTGCTTTTCCCGGTCTTATGCCATCGCCTGATACTTCTCTTCCAAGATATTCCAGTGAGGGTTGTAGAAAAGGACACTTTTTAATATTTAAAGAGAATCAAACTCAGCGCCAGTAAAACTTGGCGCAGAAACAGACCTTCCTCAGGTGTTAAACTTGGAATTAATATATCATCCAGATAAACTAGTACGATTGTGTCTTTCAATTGCCCTAGTGCTAAATTGCTAGCCCTTTGGAGGACAGCGGGAGCATAAACAAGGCCAAATGGCAACCGCAGGTAATCAAAGTAGCCGTCGGAAGTTATAAAGGCCGTTTTTTCAACTGAATCTTCATTAATAGGTATCTAATGGAACTCTGTCGCCATATCCAAAGAAGTAAAGCAGCGCCCCTTGACCAACCTGTCCAATTAATCGTCGATGCGAGGTAAAGAAAATTTATCCTTGATGGTAACCCGATTAAACTCTCGGAAGTCTACACAGAGCCTTTGCGACCCATTTTTCTTCCTCACAAGCTACACTGGACTGGCGTATGGATACTCTCTATGCTGAATTATTTTGTTAGACAACCAATCTGTGGTAATCTCGCGCATAGCAGCTCTCTCGTTTTCTGACATCCGATATGGGGAACAGGCGATAACAACATCTTTTTCCAAGCGAATTTTAAGGCCAGTTTTATTTACTACACCTACTTTGGTACCACTACTAATCATGGCACTAAAATTTAGAAGAATAACTTGAAGTTCCCCCTTGGAACTACATAGGCCCTTCAATTTCACAAATTCCGGATGAATTAATCTCAGATACTATTCTGTTTATTCCAGGAAGTTCACGTCGAATCACACAAGATCCTTGATGATCAGTGATTGTAAGCAAACTTTGATCTTCAAATAAATTACGCCCAATAAAAACGTCATAATCGAGGCACTAATCGGGGACAAAGACATACGTAATGGGAGTTTCAATATCCGTAATTGTATTGGTAGTAAATTTTTTTGATACATGCATCGTTACATTCGTAATTTCCTTCAGCATAATGATACATGAGGCAATTTTATCTTCGATTAATTCATAGAATTTCTCAGAAATAAGGGACAGATCTGTACCGGTATCGACAAGAGCCTGAAATCGGTATTCACCAATGTAAACTTATGTAGCTGCAGACGGCTTTAGTGTAGAACAAAAATTGATACTACGACGTTATTTGATAGCGGCTTTGGAAAAGCAGTTCGAAATATTATGACCTCGTTTAGCACAAAATGCGCATGCATCACTTGAGACCTACATAGATCCAGTAGACGAAGACTGACGAGGGAGTAATTCACTCTGATGAACATTTCTTAATGACACAACCTCGGAAGAACGTTGTCATAATTTACTACACCAAAAACATTTTGGATTGGAAGATTTTCTCTAATTGCTGATATAATTTTCACTAGATGAAAGTTTTCTTTTCAGAGAATCATTCAAATTTGTAAACATTTCCCATGAGACACTTCCCAACGGTTTTACGTAAGATGACAGAAACACCAAAAGTTCAGAGACAGTTTGACAATTAGCATTAGTTGCAGCATTGCGTATATCTAATTCTGAAATTCCATGCACAATTATTTCTACCAAATCAGCTTCAGACCAATAGATTTTTTAACATGGCTAATTTTCCATGAACATATGTTGCATAAGTATTGGCGTGCGAACTGTTAAACCTCGACGCCCTTTCAAATAAACGACCCAGATTTTTTTCCTTAGAGACAACTCCAGAAAGTCCGAAAATTAATCCAATTCCGAATTTCAACGTTTGAATCATTTTCTTACATCATTCATCAAAAATCAACCAACTCTTGCCAAAATTTGTACATCTGATCATGCAATTTCATTTTTTATAGTTTCAACTTGACTTACCCACTTGGTAGATTCATTCACCTCTGGGCGGAAATACGGCAAATGAACCTGGTCACTAGAACGCTGAGATTGCAACGCTTTCACTAATTCACTTATAAGATATTGGGCCGAACCTACAACACTTTCAGTCGACTCCATAATTATCTAGTTCTACAAAAAAACAGAAACAAATTTATCGATATTCTGTCAAAAAGTAGATCGGTACGACGTAGTCGTTCCTAATATTCCTTTCAGGTGACCGGCGGTGACTCAATGACAACAAAAATCAATAAAGGTAATTCTCTCGAAAAGAGACAAATTAACATGGATTATTCTACAACATTTGGTGTTTTGATAGTAGATATATATATATATATATATATATATATATATATATATATATATATATATATATATATATATATATATATATATATATATAAGATTAAGGAATCCAACATAACAGAAGAATGGGAAAAGGAACAGGCAGAAACATGGAAAAAATTCCACAAAAACATTACACAAGAAGCACAGGAACTGATCCCATTGAAAAAGTACACAAAACACTTAGTGCGACTCAGAATGCGAAAGTGCATTGCAGCAACGCAAACGAGCATTTCAGGAGTACAATAGTAAAAAATCCCCAGAAAGTCAACACCTTTTTAACGAGACAAATTAAGAGGAAGTACATAAAGGAACAACTAGACTGTATAGAGGAGAATATCTGTAATTATAACACAAGAGACTTTTATAGGACTTTCGCAAGAGAAATCCGTGGTGAAACTACAAAATCTTTGCTTCAGAAAGCGGAATGGGAGATTAGCGCTAACCAATCAGGCTAATTGTCAGGAGCTGGCACATTATTTCTCTGATCTCCTCAATTGCCTCGAACGCGACACAAGATTCCCCAAGGAAAATTGTATCTATACCTACTCAGAATCACCACCACCAACACAGGAAGAGATCCACAGGCACATACAAAAACTGAAGAACAGGACATCCGGTAAAGATAGTATCACCGTGGAACTATTGAAAAACCTCGGGACCAAACTCACCGCGGGAACTCACGCAAATTATCACGAATATCTGGTAAACATAAAAATTACCACATGAATGGAAATGTGCTCTTATACACCCGCTGCACAAGAAAGAAGACAAAACAGATGTGAACAACTACAGAGGAACCTCCTTACTACAAGTCACTTACAAAATGTTCTCAGCATGCCTTCTCCAGAGAACACAGGAGCAACTAGAACACAAATTTGGCGAGTACCAGGCAGGCTTTCGCCCTGGTCGCTCATGCACTGAACAAATCTTTAACTTAAAAACAATACCGAAATACAAAGCTATTAGGAACGTCACAATCATCTGCACGTTCGTGGACTTTAAGAAAGCATACGACTGCATCGACCGAAAATCTCTGTTCAACACAGTCTCTAAAGTAAAATTTATGGACGTACGCCAAGGAGATGGGTTATCCTCACTCCTCTTCAACCTGGTCCTGGACAAAGTCATAAAGGTCATCCTTTTCTTTTTTAACTTCTGCTTTGTTAATTTTACTGTTTTCTTCCAGGGTTTAATTGCAGTAACTGCAGAATACGATTTCCTACAGCCAAATGCCAAATGTTCTCACTGAAAAGTTTTGACTGTTTGCAACATTTTTCTTCTGGTGCTACTGAAGGAGCCGTTTTAAGCACATTGTTTGTTTCATGTTTTTCTCATACTGATGTGTTATTTCCATTTCCTCCGGATTTTGCAACGCTGCAAATTGATTCTTTAAGACAATTTAAAATCGCTGCCTCTTTTCAGTAGTTTCCCTGAATTCAATTTGTTCTTCTTTGACCTTACAATTCTTTTGAACTCTCGTTAACAGTTTATCCTAACCTTTGCTCGTACCATTGGGTGGTACCACTTCCAACATTAAAACTGTTAAGGACAATACAATTCCAAAATATTTTTTTCATCGTTTGACACGATGTAATCAATTTCATTTTCCAGGCCCAATGGTCTTTTCCCTGTCCATTCTTTGCTGTTTTTTTCTTATAAAACAAGTTCAATCTGCTCAATTTCATTTTTCAGGCCCAATGGTCTTTTCTTATAAAACAAGTTCAATCTGCCGCCCCAATTGTCCCTCTCACCTTAATATTTCAATTCTGGTATTATATAGCCAATCAGATTTTTGTACCGACAGTTCCTATTATCTAGAAGCTGGGCCACATCATCATAGAATTCCTCAATTTGCTCATCTTTGCGGCTTATAGTTGGTGCATACGCTTGGAGGATTTAAAGCTTCAGCTTTTTATTCAGCTGAATGACGCATTAGGCTTGTTCATTAGGCCAGTTAAACTTTCAAATTTTACTGCACTGTCCTTCAGTTTACGATTGATCAGAAATCCAATTCCACTACATCGTCTAGTTCTTCGTACCTCGAGTGTAAAATACATGACCAGTTGAATCCAGTTTGATTAGTTCTTCGTCGTTCTATTTCGTTGTGTTATACATAGCCCAATGTTATCCCAATGTATGTTATGTTCGATCAACAGTTCTTGCAGTCGAAAATGTTCTTGCAGTCGAAAGTTGTTCGTATATTAAAGATAGCAATGTCCAAAGTCCATTGGCAGATGGCTTTAACACGGTGATCCTTAGCATTCTCTGCTTTGTAACAGATCTTCCTGCTGTAGTTTTCCTTTGGCCTCCCGGGAATGAGTGCCGTGCTTGAGCTTGTAATACCATGTTGAAGGCATGGACCGTAATCTGTCACGCTGGTGCAGTGAGGGTTGGCAATTTGGGATAATGTCAGTCTGAGGGTTTCCTTAACCAATTCACCAGGGGTGACCCTCCTAGGAGCATACACTCTGGATAACCTACCTCAAAACTTCATTGCTCTACTCAAACGCATAAAGGGCGATATTTTAGTGTGTCCGAATTTCCGATTGAGGTCACTGTCAAACGTACTCTGAGTTAACGCGCCTCTAGTGTTCAAATTCTTCAGTATACTCTGATAGTATAGGAAAATCATCATAGAACGTTTAACATCAAAGTAATGCTTGCAAATGGGACTTCTGAATATTTTTGTCATAAATGAAAAGATCATATATAAGTTTTATAACAAAACTATTTTTATTTTTATTTTTCTCCTTATAATTAAAAACTTATATCAAATTGAAAATATATTATTAAACCTAGAACCGATGACGGGCCGGCAGTTTCCGAAAAAACCCGAGCGCATGTGACCTCACAATAGTAACGAATGCCAATATCGCCAATATCGGCCCGGCTCGGAACAATTCGGAAGTTACACCGAAATTTTCTTTCGCGCTCTTTTACGCGAGTCTTGGGCAAATAAAACAATTTATCGATCTTTGTCATTGTTCTATAGATTTAACCTATATCTTATCTGCATTTGTTGGTTTGCTAGCGATTTGAAAATATACTTGCTTTTAATTATTAGTTAGGCTTTCGGTGCTGTTTTCGACGTTATACTCATATATCTTTACATAAGATATGGAGGCTCAAAGGTAAGTTCAGAATGAAATCAGATTAGGGTTCCTTTTGTTTTCTGAATTCGTTTTTATAACTTTTATTTATATTATTTAATTCATGTAGGGAAAACAAATTAACGTGCCAAATTTATAAGAAGGAATATTCCTGCGTGTCCGCAAAGAATCTACATGTAGCAACACAACCGAGAGTAGTAATAATAAGAAAACTCTGCATAATCGTCTATTTTGAAGGATAATAATATTCAAGAAAGCACGAATAGACAAGAACAATATTTGACTACTAATTTGGAAGATATATAAAGTATATAAAAGGTATATAAAAAGTCTCTGTTGGATGAATATCAACTAGTTAAATTTAGGACTGGCAAACCAGTTTTCCATGGAATCAAAACAAACATCTGAAGGAGTATGCAAAAAAAGAGAAATAGAAAAGCAAAACCTACTCCTAAACAAAAAGTAATATTTCTATTCTAAATTAAACAAAACAGTTAAAATATTTAGTGTTTTTCAGGATTTTCGTACATTTTATCTATTGATTGAACAAATTAATTTGGTAGGGTATGCTTTAACATAGGTTAGAAATTTATTATAGGCATTGAAGACTGATCTTAGGCGGACAGTGGTTCAAGGATATGTTGTCGTACATGTGGTTTTGTAGTGGGTAGACCTTTACAGAAGAGTCCCACACTTCGCCTATAAAACTTTTCCACTCAGAGAAAAATGCTTTAGGTGCCTTCTCTTATTTGGGAAATGTCTGGCTGGTCATTCATTAGAGTTAATTAGCTGCCTGATTTTTTTATATTTGCAAACATTATTAAATCAAGAGTCTAATGTGGTGCTTTGTAAAACATGTAAGGCAAAAAATCGCCATCGTTTTAAAAATACTGAAAACCTTAATTAAAGCTGTACTGTAGTATGGGTGTATTTTTTTAAAAATATTGTTAATAGAGTTTAGTGTGATGGTTTGAAGAATCGGTGTGGTTTTAAAACTATTGCAAACTTCATTTCAATTTGCTCTCTCTTAAACACTATGTTGAGCTTGCCAAATGCCTGCCAGCCAGATTTAATGCGTCGTTCCATCTCCCGGACGGTATCCCCTACCATTGAAACCCTCCATTGAACCCCTCTCCTACCATTGAAACCCCCTATATATATATATATATATATATATATATATATATATATATATATATATATATATATATATATATATATATATATATATATATATATATATATATATATATATATATATATATATATATATATATATATATATATATATATATATATATATATAGTGATCCACAACTTCCAAATCCGTTCCTAAAATAGAAATCCTTTTGTCCTCAGCAAATTTATTGAAGATGACCTGACTCTTCTTCTGGTTTATTTTCAAGCCAAATGATTCCCCAGCCCTGTGCAGCTCTTATACGTGTCTTTACAGCTTCTCTATTCCATCCTATTCCCAATCCAGACTACGGAACACTTCTTCCAGGCAAGCTGAGAAAAGGAGAGGCGATATTGCGTCACCCTATAGTACCCCTCGCTCTACATTTATTCCAACCTCAAGGTCGTCAAGGTGGACTGTCGTTGTAACTTCATCATATATCGATCCTAGTAGATTTATATAGGCTTTCTCTACACCTTTAAACAATGCATCCATTAAATCAAATCAAATGCTTTTTCATAATCGATAAAAGCCAAGCACAGTGGCATAGTGTATTCGTTATATCTTTCTATGGCCTGCTGTAGTCCCTGGATGTGATCCATTGTACTGAATCCCCTTCTGAATCCTGCTTGCTCCCTCGATTGTGCGTAATTAAGTTTTCTTAGTATACTTTTGGATATTATCTTGGTGAAAACTTTGTACACCACGGAGGCTTATTGGACGGTAGTTCATTAAATCTTCCCGTGTTCCTTTCTTATGTAAAAAATCACTTTTGCATTTTTCCATAAGCTGGGTACTTTTCGTTGTTTGAGACATTTTGAGTATAATTTTGCTAGTGTTTTACGTAAAGTCCGACCACCAGCTTTTAACATCTCCACAGTTATACTATCCTTTACTGAAGTCTTGCCATTTTTCATTGAGTCTATAGCCTTTGTCACTTCCTTCATCCGGATATCCGGCACTTGTTCTTCAGTGGGCATTGCTGTTCTTGCTTGATTCTGGTCTTCACATAACTTCATTCATTTTCAGTCATTTTCTTTCTTAGCTTCTTCACACATTACTAAACTACATTAGTAACAAATAATGTTTTAATTTGCACTTAACCAAGAATAATTTTGACAGTATATATACAGGTAGAAACCGTTGACAATACTGACGCGAAAATACTTTACTATTATGACGTTACAAACATGGCAGCCAATTGTGACGCGTTCGTAGTCATGAGATTTTTTTAAATTTTGTAATTTTTAATTCATTCATAATTAATTGTAAATTTTGTTTTAAGATTTTCGCATCGATTATCAATATTATTTATGGTCTCATAAATAATAGTTTTAAAATAAAGTAAAAAATCGATAATTATTTTATATTCAAAAACGGAGTTGTCGAAATTTATTCTCAAAATCAGTATTATGTACGCCAAGCTTATGTAGCACTTCGTGAATTTTATGGTGCACGTAATCGCTCAACTGATGAGCGATGCATTCGCCGAATTATCGACAAATTTCGAGTGTATTTCACGCTGCTCGATATTTACACAAAAACAAGATAAACAATTTGCGTTCCCAAGAAAATATCGCAGCTGCTGCTGGCAGTGTCGATCAAGATCCAAATTTAACAATTCGTCGCCGTTCGCAGGAAGTTGGGCTTTGTTATTCGACTACGTAGAAAATTTTGCGTCAAGATATTGGTTTGGTGCCTTACAATACACAGCCTGTCCAAGAACTCAAGCCGGAAGATCATCGATTGAGCCTGACGTTAGGTGAATGGGCTCATAAATCGATTGCAACTTGACCCAGAATTGAACAGCAAAATTTTGTTCAGCGACGACGCTCATTTTTTTAAATGATTACGTTAATTTACAAAACTGTCGCATTTGGAGTGAAAATAATCCGCAAATGATCTAACAATTACCGTTGTATCCAGAAAAATGTGGTGTAGATTGTACAATGGAGGCATCATTGTACGGATTGTACGATGATGTCGTCTTTCTTTAAAAAACGGATCTGTTAATTAATCACCAAAGGCATGTGATTTAACTCTCTATTAGTTTCTTTGGGGTTATGTTAAATCTTTGGTCGATGCCCCTAAACCACCAACTATTGACGCCTTGGAAGCCAACATAACTCGGACACTTGTCGGGGTCTTATATCCGCAATTGTGGACCGAGAGTCGTCGGAAATTCGATTAACTTCACTTTGTCAGAAGAAACCACGGCGGACAGTTGTCCGAAATTGTTTTCAAACATGTCATTATCTATAATGTAATTATTAATATATATATAATATGAAAATATTTACCTCAAAAGCGTGAGCAAAAATCTTCCACACGACCGTACAATGACTTGAATGTTTTCCATTTTCGAAAGATACCTCAATGCCAAACTGGGCCGCTTGTGGAATGGCAAGCGCCAAAGCTATGGCCCAAATGATGATGATGGTTCGGATACATCTCGATAATTTGGACATCTTGTGAGATCGGAAAGGATGACAGATGGCCAGATAACGCTCAACCGTGAAGGCTGTTATTGTAAGAACCTGAAACAAAGTGCAAATTGTTTAATATGTTGTTAATGTTTTGACGATTTGTATTTTATATTCATATTTTTGTGTCCATAAGAGTGAAATTCAAAACAATACTTAAAATGACTTTACGAATATGATATCATATATGTTATTTGATATAATTAAAACTATTATTTGGGTAGCAATACCAAATATTGGCTGAGCTTCATTTAGTTACCAGGTGTAAAAACTTAAATATTATAAAACGGGTGAATTAATTTTATAGAAAATATACAATTAGTTTTTAAATATATTTTGAACACGTTGAACTGCATGTGCAGAACTGTGCGAAATTTTCAATAATAAAAAAAGTTTATGCTCAACGTTATGCTCTGGTATTCGATCTCTGAAAGAAACTCCCGGCATTGTCCGTTCCATAGCTAGTTGTGTCATCCGTATTATTCTAATTGTCTGTTTTGTCATTGTTGAAGTATCTGTACCATCTGTGAGAAATGGAAGAACACACTGGTTGAATATTTTTCTCCTCAAACAAATCGGCAACTGTTACTTTAATACCTATATATCTCAGATTTCCGAAAGAAGCCCAGGCAAGTCCTATTCTTTTGAATATTTCAAGAATCTGACATAATCTGCCTCTGCTGTTACTAATTTCGTATCCCAAGCACCTAAAAGATGTAATTTCTTCTATTCTGATGTTATCGCTCGCGATGTAGACGCTGCCGTCAAGTAGAGATGTGTAGTTCGCGAACGAACTAGTTCAAATGAACGATTTCATGTAGTGAACGACATGAACTAGTTCACCATTAAACTTCAAGAGATTTACCACTATACACCAAAACACTTTTTTGAACTGCTCGACGCACGTTTCGCTAATCATGTTAGCATCATCAGGAGATGATTTAATCTAATTCTAAAACTAAACTATGTTCTATTTATATGAAAACTATACCTAACGAAGCGTGTAAAAATCATGAACCGTGAAGTGTACAAAGCCTTACATTAATAATTAAAAAAGTTGACTGAAAGGAATCGGTCTTTTATTTCGGTTCATGATTTTCTTATATTTTTCTATTTGAACGCTTTCATATGCATCCAAAGCCCTATTATTATTAACACTTTTAATTAGTCTTAAATTACTAATATCTACACTTGATATTTTCAGAAAAACCACCACCGCTTCGAGATACATTCCTAACGATTCAAATCATAGCTTCCAAAATAAGATGGCTAGTTTAAATTTTATGGTAAATAGATTAATTAATTTTCCTTTAAAGATAATTATAACAAAGAATTAAAATTAATTAGGGAGGCATCTGAAGTGAATGGTTATAATAAGAACATTGTAGATAAAGTAATTAGAAAACATAAGAAATTCATGGTAATACCATTTGATGCCCAGTTGACAAGAGGACTAGAGAAAATTTTGAAAAAAGTGGATATTAAGGTTGTGTATAAACCATATAATAAATTAAGAGAAGTTCTGGGTAATCCAAAGGATAAAGTAGAACAGCATGAAAAGTCGGGGATTTACGAAATTAGTTGTCAAGACTATGATCGAAGGTATATTGGACAAACAAAAAGATCCATATTGATAAGATATAAAGAACGTATTGCCCACATTAGATATGGGAGAAATGAAAAATATTGTGTTGCCCAACATGCAATCGAACATGACCACAGTATAGTTATTACTAATTTAAGACTAATTAAAAGTGTTAATAATAATAAGGCTTTGGTTGCATATGAAAGCGTTCAAATAAAAAAATGTAAGAAAATCATGAACCGAGATAAAGGACCGATTCCTTTCAGTCAACTTTTTCAATTATTACTGTAAGGCTTTGTACACTTCACGGTTCATGATTTTTACACGTTTCGTTAGGTATGGTTTTCATATAAATAGAACGTAGTTTAGTTTTAGAATTAGATTAAATCATCTCCTGATGATGCTAATATGGTTAGCAAAAGGTGCGTCGACCAGTTTAAAAAAGTGTTTTGGTGTTTAGTGGCAAATCTCTTCAAGTTTAGAGTTTCACACCAAAGGTTCCAATAGAAGAATTGATCTAGTTCATCATTACTTAAAAACCTCGTTCTCTAGTTCACCGCGAAGGAGGTGGACATTCGAAAAGCAGCATCCAAAAGTAAAGAACTTGATGGCCAGCGTTTTCCATAGTGGAATTTATCAAATTAACGTAAATGACTCCCCAGGCTATTTAATCCTATTGCGGTTCAGATTAATCTTAATGCGGTTGGATTTGTAAGCATTACTACAGATTCATGGACGTCGATTAATAATGAGAATTTTACCACATTGAATGTGCATTTATTAGAGAAAAATGACTCTATTACTAAAATCTTTCGTTTTTCTTTCAATGAGAGACACACTGCACAAAACTTAACTGCTATTTTCAAATCAAAATTTGGAAGGAATTTCAAATAAAAAATAAAGTTAGTTGGGTTGTTAGCGATAATTCTACAAATATACTAGCGGCCGTAAGGAATGGTGGCTGGAAGTCAAAGAATTGTTTAGCCCATTCAATTAAACACATTACCTAGGAATAAATATTACAATTACAAAGGGTACTTCTGATATAAATAAATAATATTTAAATTATAACAATTATTAACAAGTAATATATTTAAAATGTAAAAACAACGTAGTTTACTCATAACTCAAACTATTTAAATCAAAATGGTAATCATTTAGTGGTAATATAAATCGCAGTTATTTTATAGTAAATTAAAATAAAATATTATATTTCGACTCGATCGCGATTTCCGGAATCATCAAAAAGACAACACAATATTTCACTTTAAAATGAGATCTATTAATATTGTCAAAAAAGACTATTAAACATAAAAACAGTCTCATCTATTAATCTGTCACTTTTTATATCGTTCTGTCACTAGCAGGTCTCCAAATTCCTAATTATACTGATTTATCGACATCTTTTATACATAATTCAATCAAAAACGCACAAAAGAAACAGCGGTAGCGGGAATGTTTATGATTTATTTAGTTGGTATTAGGTTGTATATTATAAATATATAAAAATAAATATAGAAAACAAAAAAAAAATGCGTTTTTATATATATATATATATATATATATATATATATATATATATATATATATATATATATATATATATATACTGAATAAGAAGTTTAAGCATCAAATTGGCCAAGCTTATGCACCAACTATAAGCCATAGAGAAAACGTTAAACAAAGGAAAGTGTAGGTATAAAATCCTGATGGGCGACTTTAATGCCAGAATTGGAAAAGCAAGAACTGGTGAAAATGCAATTGGCCCATATGGAAATGGTGAGCGGGAAAATAGAAGCGACAGGCTGGTTGACTTTGCTGAAGACAAGAACTCTACATTATGAATTCGTTTTATAAGAAAAAGATCGACAGAAAATGGACATGAAAAAGCCCATCTACACTCACAAGTGAAATTGATTACATTATGGCAAACGGTAAAGCAATATTTTGCAATTATATTGTCCTTAATCATTTTAATGTAGGAACTGATCATCGAATGGTATGAGCAAGGATTAGGATACATTGCCGAAAAGAGCGCGAAAGAATGATAAGATCAAAAAGGAGCAAAGTGTATTCTGGAAAGCTACTGGAGAGGGGCAGAGATTTTGAAATTGTTTTGTCGAACCGCTTTTACAAGACCCGGAGGAGATGAAAATTTCAGACCAATATGAAGAAATCGCCAACAATGTGCTTGAAACTGCGGCTTCAATAGCTCCAGAAGATAAATGTTTCAAAGAGTCAAAAATTTCTAATGAGACCATTAATTTAATGAAAAAACGCCGGACAATGAAGAATGCAGATAGTCCTTCTGGTAGGGTCGAGTTCGTTGAGCTCTGTAAAACTATAAGAAAACGTATTCGAGAGGAAACGCGCCGATCCTCTGGAAGAAAACAGGGGAATTAACAAACCTGAGCAGAAGCTGAGAAAGAAAAGGACACAACTGTTTTCCTTAATGCGTGAGGATGGTACAATATGCAGGGAACGGACGGAAATGTTAGAGGTTGTCCAAAGATTGTATTCAAAGTTATACGAGGACCAGAATCAGGCAAGAACAGCAATGCCTGCTGAAGAACAAGTGTTGGATATCCTGGTGGAGAAAGCAACAAAGGCTATAGACTCGATGAAAATAGCAAAGCTCCAGGATAGGATAGTATAACTGTGGAGATGTTAAAAGCTGGTGGTCGGACTTTACATATACACTAGCAAAATTGTACTCAAAATATCTCAAACAACAAGAAGTACCCAGCTTATGGAAAAATGTAGAATTGTTTCTTTTACATAAGAAAGGAGCACGGGAAGATTTAAAGAATTGCCGTCCAATAAGCCTCCTATCATTAGTGTACAACGTTTTCAGCAAGATAATGTCCAAAAGAACACTAAGAAAACTTAACGATGCACAACAATGATTCAGAAGTGGATTCAGTATATTGGATCACATCCAGGTTCTACAGCAGGTCATAGAGAGGCACAACGAATACACTATGCCACTGTACTTGGCTTTTATCGATTATGAAAAAGCATTCGATTCAATCTCAAAGCGGGCCATAATGGATGCATTGCTTAATCAAGGTGTAGAGAAAGCCTATGGAAACTTACTACGATCGATATATGATGAAGCTACAGCGACAATCCACCTTGACGATCTTCAGGTTGGAATAAATGAAGAGCGGGGCGTACGGTAGGGTGACGCAATATCGCCTCTTCTTTTCTCAGCCTGTCTGGAAGAAGGTTTCCGTTATCTGTACTGAGAACAGGATGGAATAAGGATTAATGGTGCGTACTTAAATCATCTTAGGTTCGCAGATGATATTGTTCTTCTTTCACAAAGCCCAGAGGAACTGCAAAGACACGTACAAGAGCTGCAAAGGGCTGGGGACCCATTTGGCTTGAAAACAAACCAGAAGATCCAGGTCATTTTCAATAAATTTGTTGAGGACAAAAGGAGTTCTATTTTAGGAACGGATTTAGGCAGAGGGTTTCGATGAATGGGGATACCGTCCGGGAGGTGGAACGACGCGTTAAATGTGGCTTTGCCTGAAAAGAAAATCCTTTGATCAGTGTGTCCTGCGCGTTATGATATACGGAAGTGAGACCTGGACACTCACATGACAGTTAGTTCAAAAACTTCGACTAGCAGAGAGGGGAATGAAAAGATGTATGCTTGGTATCACTAGAAGGGATAGAAAGACCGCCACTTGGATCAGAGAACAAACGAAAGTGAGTGACATCATTGGAAGAATAAAGCAATTGAAATGGAAGTTGGCAGGCCATGTAGCGAGACGATGAGACGAAAGATGGACCAGAGTAGTCCTCGACTAGATACCACTTGATCGCAAACGTCTACTGAAAACACGATGGACTGATGATATTATTAAGTATATTGGACCCGAATGGCAGAGGAAAGCTCAGGACCGCGAGAGTTGGGAGCATGGTGAAGAGGCCTTCATCCTGCACTGCATTGATACGGGTTGATGATGATGATGATGATGATGATGATGATGATGATTATATATATATATATATATATATATATATATATATATATATATATATATATATATATATATATATATATATATATATATATGAGATGGATTATGAAAAAAGAAGTATTTAATTCTTAAAAAAGTTTCACTTCTTAACGGAAGTTTGTTCATAAGAATACACAGTATGTCGGAAAAAAAAGCGAACTCTTTTTGAATTTAAACAAAACTATTAGCATCATCTATTAAAACAATATATAATCTGAAAGCTGTATATCTTCTCTACGAGACCGCTGTCATTAGAATCAATCAACGGATTATCAAGTTATAGGGACCATACGTTATACAATTTTGTAATAACTCTCTAATCCACTCAGTGGGAGAAATCTACGGCTACAGCTCAATCAACATAGCTTGGTCTCCGAGGTTTGGATGCGCAGTAACCTGACGCCCGAGAGCTTATTCGAAGCAGTGCATTCGTGGTATTAACATCGGTTAAGTACTGTACATTCGAGAAACTCTCCGTTCCCTGTCTCTGTTCGACAGTGAGCCTCTCACTCTTTCTTTTGCGCATCTCACAGGCCAATCTATGTTGGTTAAGCTGTAAGTATCTTTTCGTCCGCTTAATATCTTTACTTAGGCATCACCGTTTGAATGAGCGATAAGTTTTTGAATTTCTAGAAATAAATCCTGTGCGTGTGACGTGTGAAGTTATGCATTTTTAAGGTGTTTGTTTTCGGTTAAAGGTAGTTTCTCTTTTTATACGTAGATAATATAGTTGTATATATTTATAATTTTTGTAGTAGTTCTAATGGATTATGATAAGGAAACCCAACGTATGTTAAAACTCTACAAAGAGGTGGATATTGATGAGTACGATGATGAAGAAGATGAGCACAAAGTAGATAATATAGAAACTAGAAAAAATAGCTTTGGCTACACATTGGCTACACAGCTTTTCTACTACATCCACTCCCCCTTTAGTCACATTGTTCATAAACTGTTCTGTGCGTTCGAGAAGTGCGTTCTGTGCGTTCACGTGCGTCGAAGTTCAAAAAAAGTGATTTGGTGTTTAGTAGTAAATCTCTTCAAATTTAGTGTTTCACACCAAAGATACTAAAAGAAGAATTGATCTATCAAAGAGCTGTCTTGTAGGAGCGCACTTGTCCACGTCCTGTTGTTCTTTTCTAATATGAATGTCATCAAGTCGTATCTGTGCAATTAAAAATTTTCATTTATTTATACCCATAGTCAATCTAAACGTCTCTATTCCCGTCCTGTTCACTTTCCATAAATCCAAAGTCCAACACTTTGATAAATCCAAAGTCCAGAGCTTTGATTTCAATTATATTTGTCGGCTTAGCGTCTTTTTCGCACATATAATTGGCAGATTCATTTTGTATTTTCTTTTATGTGTACACTCAACAATAACATCCATCATCGCATTTGTTCAAAAGAGGCTCCAGATATCCATAGGCGATTTTAGCTTTTTCACAACTTTAACTCCTGGAAAGGTTTATTTTTTCTAGTTTCTATATTATCTACTTTGTGCTCATCTTCTTCATCATCGTACTCATCAATATCCACCTCTTTGTAGAGTTTTAATATACGTTGGGTTTCCTTATCATAATCCATTAGAACTACTACAAAAATTATAAATATATCCAACTATATTATCTACGTATAAAAAGAGAAACTACCTTTAACCGAAAACAAACACCTTAAAAATGCATAACTTGGTCACACGCACCGGATTTATTTCTAGAAATTCAAAAACTCATCGCTCATTCAAACGGTGATGCCTAAGTAAAGGTATTAAGCGGACGATATATACATATATATATATATATATATATATATATATATATATATATATATATATATATATATATATATATATACATTCAAGTAAAACGATTCCAGTTTAGAAAGACCCACCACGTCCAAATATACCTGGACTGATCATTTAAGTGAAGGAGGTTTACACAAACCTTCTGAAGATTTTCTGTCACAAATGAAACAGCTTGAACAAATTTTTAAGGCTATTAATGAAGAATCATTGACCTTTACCAAAAATTATTTGAATAATTTTATACTTAGAAGTAATCATATTGAATACCCATAAAAAGCAAAAAACTTGTGCGATCGCGAATGTATTTCGGGAGAATTGAACAAAACAAGTGTAAAATTAAACAAAATAATGATCATTAAAACTATTATATAATTACACTTATAGCTAATTCAGAATGCTTAAGCTTAATGCTTAATATATGCACAATTTTAAATTTATAAAACAAAATTTTGTCATTTTTAATACCAATGTATGGTATAAGTATGGCTAGATGTGTGTTGAATAATTTATATATTATATTAAATTTAAAAGCCAATGTTTACGAAACTTTCAATTTGCATATTGCAATTTTATATAATCAATGTATATTATTTTTTATTTCTATTTTTAAACTGATAAACAAAAGGATTTATTTATATTCATTTGAAATACTCGTAATAAATGGTATTAATCTATAAAACTATAATGTTTTTGTCAATACATAAAAATTGGAACTATCGAAGTTGTTTTGTTTTGTAAATAAATTGTCTCAAATTCAAATAAAATTGTGTACATGTATGTTATATAGAATTTTGTAGTCTATTGCCCACACTCGTACAGTATTTGTTCCCAATATAAAGCCTTACTACTAATTATAATGCATTTAAATTGTATTTCAAAGTTTAGTAATGGAGATATTTGTATTTTACTCAACGTGTGATGTCATGCGTAAACCGGACGCATTTTGGTATACGGGATAATC
This sequence comes from Cosmopolites sordidus, assembly GCA_031761425.1. Classification (NCBI taxonomy): domain Eukaryota; kingdom Metazoa; phylum Arthropoda; class Insecta; order Coleoptera; family Curculionidae; genus Cosmopolites; species Cosmopolites sordidus. Next base: position 530,841 of record JARFXV010000960.1, read on the forward strand.
AGGCCCTGGGTCCCGTGGGCTAGTGCATGCACCGATGTTGCAAAATAAGATGCGTGTCCTCGAGGATTAAAGTGACAGTATCTTTTGTCACTACATCACAAAAACATTATCAAACAAAAAGCTAACATTAAATTTTGTTTCAAGCTCGGTAAAGCTTTTACAGAAACACTTAAATTGTTAAAAAGTGTTTCTAGTAATGATTGCTTATCCCGAACACGTGTGTCCGAGTGGTATAAGAGATCCCAGGATGGTCGTGAGTTAACTTAATTAGTACTAGATGATTCGTTTAAAAACTTTATTTTTACAAAAGCTAAAACTAGATCTTAACTCTACGATGTACAGATATGAAGTATCTTCTGAAATAAAAATATGAAACTTAAGTACACTAAGGCCTGACTATGGAATGGGTAGACCTTTTCGTGGAAAAAATATTTATCTTCCACCCTTTCAAGTTGTGTCGTTGATGTTCGTTATTAAACGTTTATCGGAAAACATAAACCAGAAGAAACCTTTTTACCAGAAAACTTAAACCGGGCTAAAAAGTACATTAGCAAAATTAAACTGACAAAAAGGGTCTATTGGTAAAAAAATAATAAAAAGTAAAAAATAAATAAAATCGCGATTAGTTAGTGGAAAAAGTGGTGGCCTGAAGTGGTTACCTACGATGCGAATTCCACTGTGAGATGCGTAGCGGAGGAATTAAATACCAAAGACATAATTCACGAATTTTTGACTAATAATTGAAACAAATGGAAAGTCTAAGCTCGATTTGTTCATCCCGCCTTAAATGAGGGCCAAGAAGTTACTCGCGTTTTACATTGCAAGGGCATTATTAAAACAGCCAGATGGAACTGCACATTCCTGGAATCGATTTTAACTAGTATTGAGACTTGGTGCTTCAAGTACGATCTTTAAACAAAGCGCCAAAGTGCTATGTGAAAGTCCCCAGGCCTCCCGAAATTGAAACAATTGCGCTTTTGAACAAAATTTTATTCTCATAAATGGAAATATCATATATAACCTAGTACCGATTACACACCGACAATTCTCGAAAAAATCGGAACAATTGTGACCTCACAAATGTACCGAAGGCCAATCGGTTCGGCTCGGGGCAATTCGGTTAGTTATACCGACATTTTCTTTTGCGCTTTTTCTGGATAGACGTTCCGAAAGAATCGGAGTAACGGGTAAATAAAACAATTTATCGATCGTAGTCATTGTTCTATAGGTTTAACCTATGTCTTTGACTGCATTTGGTGGTTTGCAGTCGATTTGAAAAAGTATTTGCTTTTAATTGTTCTTTAGGCTTTCGGTGTTCTTTTCGATGTTATACTCATATATCTTTACTTAAGATACGGAGGCTCAACGGTAAGTTCAGAATGAAATCAGATTATGGTTCCTTTTGTTTTTTGCATTTCGTTTTATAACTTTTATTTATATTATTTAATTCATGTAGGGATAACAAATTAACACGCCAAATTTATAAGAAGGAATATTTCGGTGTGTCGGCAAATAATCTACATGTAATAACACAACTGAGGGTAGTAACAATGAAAAAGCCCTTCAGGATCGTCAATTTTGTAGGATAGGAATAATAATATTTAAGAATTAGACAAAAACAGACGAGATCAATTCTTCTATTGGAACCTTTAGCGTGAAACACTAAACTTGAAGAAATTTACCACTAAACACTAAAACACTTTTTTTGAACTGCCCGACGCACGTTTCGCTAACCATGTTAGCATCATCAGGAGATGATTTAATCTCAGGCAGATTAAATCATCTCCTCATGATGCTAACATGGTTAGCGAAACGTGCGTCGAGCAGTTCAAAAAAGTGTTTTGGGATTTAGTGGTAAATCTCTTCAAGTTTAGTAAAAACAGACGAGGACAAAATTCGATTGCCTTTTGGAAGGCATATGAAAAGTCTTATACTTATGAAAGTTTACAGGATAGTCTAATTTGTAGATGGTCGAAGAGTACAGAAATTTGTATGATCAGTTGGCTGAACACCAACTAATTAAATTGAGGACTGGTAAAGAAGTTTTCCGTCGAACCAAAACAAACATCTGAATGGGTATGCAAAAAAAGAAAAATAGAAAAGCAAATCTACTGTTCAAACAAAGAGTAAAGAAAATGGTATATTTATATTCTAAATAAAAACAAATAGTTAAAATATTTAGTGTTTTTCTATTGATCTATTCTATTCATTTGATCTATTAATTGAACCCTATCATTTGATAGGGTATATTTAACCATATGTTAGAAATTTATTATAAGCATTGAAGACTGATGGTAGGCTGACAGTGGTTAACAGCTTTAACAGGACAGCCCACACTTCGACTATAAGTTTTCCTCTCAAAATAATGTTTTAGAATGCCTTTTCTTATTTAGGAAATCTCTAGCCCGTAATGCATTAGAGATAGTTAACAGCCAGATTTATTTATATTTGCAAATATTATTAATTCATGAGTCTAATACGGTGGTTTGTAAAACATATAAGGCGAAAATTCGCCAACGTTTTAAAAATAGTGAAAATCTTAATTAAAGCAATAATGTAGTATGGGTGGATTTCTTTTTAATATTATTAATAGAGTTTAGTGTAATGGTCTGAAGAATCTGTGTGTTTTTAAAGTATTGCAAACTTCAATAAATCCAATGAACCAAATATGCATACAATTTTGGGTAGCGATTGTTTTATTCTTAATTGATTATTAATGTAGTTTACATATTATAATCTACTGTAATATACATATTATCCTAGTTGGGGGAAGTTTTGTGTATTTTTTATTGAAATAAAATTAGTGATTTAAACTGTATGTATGTGTTTTGTTTTTCTAATTATGATTTATATTGTTTTTTTTGCTCAAAAAATAAATTACAAAACTAGAAAATATTTTTGGTTACTCAATATTTAACATTTTTCGTTAGTGGGTGTTGGATCTTCGCTTCTCCGATGTGTCCATATGAGTAGTGCTAATGCATGTTTACAACCACCTGCGATCAAATATATACAAAATATTACTATTTATAATATTATATAATTTTGAAGATGGAATAACTGCTGAACTTTTGAAATCCGCTGGTTCAGGTACAATCAAGGAAATAACTAAAATTCTAGAAGTTTGACGAACCGAACGGATTCCGGAAGATTGAAAAGATGCTCTAATCCATCCACTACACAAGAAAGGAGATAGAACGGATGTAAACAACTAGAGAAGGATATATCTTCTCCCAGTTTGTTACAAGATTCTATCTCAATGTCTACTAGACAGAGCACAGGGACAATTAGAACCTAAAATTGGTGAATATCAAGTAGGTTTTCGACTGGGCAGATCCTACTCTGAACAGATCCTGAATCTAAAGTTGATCCTAAGACATCAAAAACTCTACAATAAAAATTTCGTTTGTACATTTGTGGATTTCAAAAAAGCATATGATTCTATTGATCGCGAATCTTTTTTCCAAATCTTGAAAGAACAAGGACTAGATCTGAAAACGCTGGCAATTATTAAAGCAACATTAACTAACACAAGGTCAAAAGTTAAATTCATGGGTGACATCTCAGAGCCCTTCGAAATTAAAACTGGAGTGAGACAAAGGGATGGACTCTCGCCACTCTTATTTAACTGTGTTCTAGAAAAAGTAATACAGGAGTGGCGTGAAAAAAAGCCGGCCCTGAATATTGACCAGCCCATTAAACTGAGGAGAACAACATCAAAAGTAATTGTCTGGTGTTTGCTGACGTTCTGGCAATTTTGGCTCAAGATATATTAACGGCACAAAAACAGATTGAAATCCTAAAAAAAAAACAGCAGAAAAAGTAGGACTCCAAATTTCCTTTAAAAAGACACAATACATGACGTGCAACAAACTAAGAACACCATTTTTAAAAATAAAATATGGTAACATCGGACGAGTCTCTCAATTCAAATATTTGGGTGAAATAATCATGGAAAAAGGGTTGAAAAAAGCGGTCAATAAGGGTAAATGTCAAAAAATGGAAACGGCATTGAGACTTACACAAAATATTTGCAACAAAAATGCATATCTAAAAACACAAAACTGAGACATTATCCAGTTATTAAGCCAGAATGTCTATATGGGGCAGAAACGCTCATTTTGAATAGAAAGAGAGACATCGAGGGCATTGAAAAGAAGGAAAGAAAAATCATAAAAAAAATTTTAGGATTAAAATTTTAAACAAATAGCAATATACTGACTTCGAAAAAACCAATAAATCAAACAATACGCAGATATACATAGCGATATGTGAAAAACTGAACTGAAGTTTTACGGGCAAGTAAAACGAATGAATCCGAGTAGGCTAACTAGACAAATAGTCGAATTTTATGAAAATAGGAGTAAAGCTAAAGTAGAAATAATTAAATGGATTGCGGCAATTAAAGAGGACCTAAGATCAGCAAATATTACACAAAGTGAAATTCAGGATAGAGGCTGTTTCAGACACAAGGTTAACGTTTGAAAGGTTGGCCAGAGAGAAAAAATGTAGGAAGACTGGAACAACTTGGTTTGACGAAAGGAAAAAAGCTCATAGCGAAAGAATGAAATTGGTATGGGCTCAAAGGAAGGCTAACAACAACAAACGCCTCTAACGTTACGTACTTCGCGTGGTCCACCAGGGCCTATACGTGAATAATAATAATAATTATTATTATTATATAATTTTTTTTGTTTGAGTATTTATTACCTGCTGAAACTGCACAATTGTGACATTGAGTGTCTTCGACTTTTCTTAATTTCTCATTAATAATTAAGCTAACTGTGTAAGCTTTACTCCGAACTTTATGTTCTTGACATACACGTCCTTTTATCATACAAATACCATTTTTGCATTTAAGTTGAACAAAACCTATAGCCGTGCCACCTTTCTCGTGGCACCCTACAAATAGTTTAATTATATTTAATAGAAATATTTTATTTCATATTTACATTTACATTATTATTACTTGTTAAAAACTTACTTCGATGCTTTAGCACTTCGAACTTCAGATGAATTGAACCGAAGTCATTTTTTTGAAAATCTGTGACCATAAAAATATCCACAGCAGGTATATTATCAGAATTAACCTTTATGAACCCTTTGTCACACATTACTGAACTAAATTAGTAATCAACAATATTTTATTTTGCACTTAACCAACAATCATTTTGATAGTATATATACCAATAGAAGAGCCGTTGACAGTACTGACGTGAAAACACTGGTACTCTGATGTCACAAACATAGCAGCCAATCGCAGCGCGTTCGTAGTCAGTTGATTTATTTAAAATTTCGTACATTTTAATTCCTTTACAATTAATTGTAACAAGTTTTTAAAAAGTTTTTCCCATCGATTAATAATATTATTTACGAGAAAGTTTTAAAATAAAGTAAAAAAACCGATAATTATTTTTTAATCAAAACCCCAATTGTGTTTCTAGTAGTTACGAGAGAGGACAATGTTGACTTGTTTTTACCACTCTACACTATACTTCGGGAATTCATTCCACGGGGCCAAAATGTTAGTGGTTAATATTATCTGTGTGTTATGGAGCGTTTGTGGAAGAGAATCGTTCGAGTGAGGACCGGATATCGAGTACCGGGAAGTAAGTTTTATTGGGCCATTGTGCACCATGTTACAGGACCGCCGCTGTACGTAAATTTTTGGCGAAAAAACAAGCTTGTTTGTGTCCTGTTTGCGACACAAAAACTGGCCTTGAAAGGAACGTTTTATGACAGTGTTACACAAGTGCAAGACTCCGTGACGAGGGTCATAGAGACCCAATGCTGTATTGATGAGGAATGGATGTAATTTGAATAAAAATAAATAATTTTGGCAAAATAATTAATCGTTTTTGAAGTTAAAACTTCATTTTTGCTGAGCAGTGAACATAAGTGAACCGTTACACTCGGGTCGGCGACGCTAAATCGGATTTCCGTCGGTGACGCGCTGAATCGTGTATACTCAGCTCCAGTCGTCATCAGCCACGTTTTGCATGTAATCAGTGTAGTATTTTAAAATAATACGCGCGTCTTATTGTATATGATCTGTGTAATATATAATGTACTTACAATTTATGGTGCATTTCACTTATGGTGCATTTCACTTATGGTGCATTCACACAATAGCGAAAACTTTACTTTGCATTCGGGTAAATTCTCTTCAACAATATGAAGATAATTTTCTTCAACAATATGAAGATAATTTTCTTCAACAATATGAAGAACATAGACATCAGACATCAAAATTCAACAATATAATTCATTCACAAGTATAATTGTTTATTTCGCAACTAATATTACTTCACAGGTACAGAGATAAGAATACATAATTTTATATAACAATATATATATATATATATATATATATATATATATATATATATATATATATATATATATATATATATATATATATCACCATCATCAGCCTGTATCGATCCACTGCAGGATGAAGGCTGCAGGATGCGATGTATCGATCCACTGCATCGATCCTGTATCGACCTGGCATCAGCCTGTATCGATCCACTGCAGGATGAATGCTTCCAACTTTCACGGTCCTGGGCTTTCCTCTGCCACTCGGGTCCAATATACTTAACGATGTCATCAATCCGTCGTGCTTTCGGTCTTCTTCGCGGACGTTTGCGATCAAGCGCTATCCACTCCAGGATTGCCTTGGTCCATCTGTCGTCCCATCGCCTCGCTATATGGCCTGCCCATCTCCATTTCAATTATTTTACTCTTCTTATGATGTCACAGACTTTTGTTTGTTCCCTGATCCATGCGCAGGACTTTCTGTCTCGTCTTGAAATGCCAAGCATACATCTTTCCATTCCCCTCTGTGCCACCCGAAGTTTTTGAATTGATTGCGATGTGAGTGTCCAGGTTTCACTTCCGTATGTCATAATGGGTAGAACGCACTAATCGAAGACTTTTCTTTTCAGGCAAAGTGGGAGTCTGCTCTTAAACACTATGTTGAGCCTACCAAATGCCTGCCAGCCACATTTAACACGCCGTTCCACCTCCCGGGCGGTATTCCCCTCAATTGAAATCCTCTGGCCAAGATATTTAAAGCTGTCCACAATCTCTAAATCCCTCCCTAAAACTGAAATTCTTCTGCCCTAAGCGAGGTTATTGAACATAATCTGACTCTTTTTCAGGTTTATTTTCAAGCCAAATGGTTCGCCAGCCCTTTGCAGTTCTTGTATGCGTCTTTGCAGCTCCTCTGGGTATTGTGAAATGAGAATAATATCATCTGCAAATCTAAGATGGTTTAAGTTTGCACCATTGATCTTTACACCATCCTGTTCCCAATCCAGTTTACGGAATACTTCTTCAAGGCCAGCCGAGAAAAGAATAGGCGATATTGCGTCACCCTGCCGTACACCTCGTTCTACACTAATTCCCACTTCAAGATCATCAAGGTGAATCGTGGCTGTAGCTTCATCATATATCGATTCTAATAGGTTTACATAGGCTCTCTATCAAATGGATATCCTATACCTTGGCTAAACAGTGCATCCATTATCGCATGCTTTGAGATGGAATCAAATGCTTTTTCGTAGTCGATAAAAGCCAAGCACAGTGGCATGGTGTATTCGTTGTGCCTTTGTATGGCCTGCTGTACAACTTGGATGTGATCCATTGTACTGAATCCACTTCTGAATCCTGCTTGTTCTCTTGGTTGTGCGTCATTCAGTTGTTTTAATATCCTTTTAGAAATTATTTTAGTGAAAACTTTGTACATCACTGATAGGAGGCTTATTGGACGGTAGTTCTTTAAATCTTCCTGTGCTCCTTTTTTATGTAAAAGGACCACTTCTGCATTTTTCCATAAGTCAGGTACTTTTTGTTCTTTGAGGCATTTTGAGTAATTTTTTGCCAGTGTTTTATGAAACGTCCGACCACCAGCTTTTAGCATTTCGACAGTTACACTATCCTTTCCTGGAGCCTTGCCGTTCTTCATCAATTCTATAGCATTTGTTACTTCCTCCACTGGGATATCTGGCATTTGTTCTTCCGTGGGTATTGCTGTCCCTGACTGGCTCTGATCTTCATATAACTGGGAATAAAACCTTCTGACAATCTCTAACATTTGGATACGCGCCCTGCACACTGTGCCATCGTCACGCTTTAAATCATATATTTGCGTTCTTTTGTTTCTCAGCTTCTGTTTAGTTTTGTTAATACCTTTGTTTTCTTCCAGGTTTTTTTGCACTAGCTGCATATTGAATCGGCGCGTGTCCTCTCTGATACGTTTTTGTTTTGCAGAGCTCAGTGTACTCGACCCTGCCAAAAGGACTACCTGCATTTCTCATTGCTCGCCGTTTCTTCATTAAATCAATGGTCTCACTGGAGATTTTTGTTTGTTTGAGACATTTTTCTTCTGGTACTATTGAAGCAGCCGTTTGAAGTACATTGTTGGCAATTTCTTCATATTGAACTGATATTTCCACCTCCTCTGGATCTTGTAACGCAGCAAACCGGTTTGACAAAACAATCTCAAAATCGCTTCCTCTCTCCAGCAGTTTTCCAGAATCCACCTTGCCCTTCTTTGATCTTACCATTCTTTCGCGCTCTTTTCGACATTCAATCCGAACCCTTGCTCGTACCATTCGGTGGTCACTTCCAAGATTAAAATTGTTAAGGATAGTACAATTGGTAAATATTGTTTTATCGTTGGTCATGATGTAGTCAATTTCGCTTGTGAGCCGAGATGGACTTTTCCATGTCCATTTTCTGCTGATATTTTTCTTATAGAATGAATTCATAATATATAGTTCTTGTCTTTCAGCAAAATCAACCAATCTGTCACCTCTATTGTCTCGCTCACCAGTTCCATATGGGCCAGTTGCATTTTCGTCTGTTCTTGTTGTTCCAATTCTGACATTAAAATCACCCATCAGGATTTTGTACCTACATTTCTCCTTGTATAAAAGCTGGGCCACATCATCATAAAATTCCTCAATTTCCTCATCCCTATAGCTTATAGTTGGTGCATAAGCTTGGACGATTTGAAGCCTAAACTTTTTATTCAGCTGAAAGACGCATTGGGCTAGTCGGTCGGATGTACTTTCAAATTTTACTACACTGAGGAATCCAACTCCACCACATCGGCCATTTTCCGTACCTCGAGTGTAGAGTACGTGTCCAGTTGGTTCCAGTTTGATTAACTCTTCACCCTTTCTTCGTGTTTCACAGAGCCCAATAATATCCCAATGTATGATGTCAAGTTCGATTAACAGTTCTTGCAATCGGGACTCTGTTTTCATAGTCCGTATATTTAACGTTGCAATATCAAAAGTCCAATGGCAGTTTGATCGAACCCGGTGTTTCTTAGCACCCTCTGCCTTGGGGCAGGTCTTCCCGCTGCCGTAGGTAGTTGCCCCTTGGCCTCCGGAGAATGAGGGCCGTATTTGAGGTTGTACTGTCATATTTCAACATATTGAAATACCATGTTGAAGGTATGGACCGTAATCTGCCACGCTGGTCCAATGCGGGTTAGCAGATTTTGGATCATGTTAGTCTGAGGCCTCCGCCTTGAGCTGTCCGCCAGGGGTGACCCTCCCAGGAGCATAGACTCCAGACGGCATAGCTCAAAGCTTCATTGCCCTGCTCAAACCCCTTTACCACGTCAAGGTCTGATCCACAAAAAAAAATAAATATATTCTATTGGATTCTATTATATGGTCATAAGCACACACCTATTTTTTTTTGTTCAAACAGTTCCGTTATTTATACGACTGCATATATGTATTATCTGTATACAGTAATACCCCGAACTTAAGCGATAGGTGGGACCGAGCGCTATCCGTGTAAGTTGAATTCGCGTAAGTCGGGGTACAATTTTGCATATAAAGATATACAAAGCACAGGCGTAGCCAAGGGGGGGGGGGGGGGTTTGGGGGTTCAAACCCCCCCGAAATAAGCCAAATATTATACCTAAAAAATACGAGGAGTGAAGAGAGTTAAATTATTACATTTGAATTGAATATATATATATATATATATATATATATATATATATATATATATATATATATATATATATATATATATATATATATATATATATATATTTGAATTGAATATGAATCCGTTGTCGAGTAGTCGAACCATTTTTATCGTATGGAAACTTTATTGCAGCAATGGTATATTTTTGTTGTTTTATTTACTTCAAACTAAACCCTCCCCCAAAACTAAATCCTGACTACGCCCGTGATACAAAGTATGTTTAATTGGGACCGGAGACTAAATAAAACAATAATTTAGGGAATAAATGTGTAACTAATTGTAGATAATATGACAAATTATATTATTATAAACTGTATAAACACAATCCGAAGTTATTTTGATGTAGAAGGTTTCATAAAATCTAACAAAGTCGTCTGACGAGTCAATGATTTTTTCTTCTCCCGTAATATCTCCTCGTAGCATGCTAGTAATTTTTTTATTCCTTGCTTTGTAACAGAAATGCGCTCTTCGTTGGAGTCTATGCTTTCCAAAATTGTTAACCCTTTTTCAATTGAACTGAGGGCTTCTGTCAAGTTTCCAACTGTCATTTCATCTTCTAATTGAACTGGGTCCAAAGAATCAAGATTCTCAATGTCTTCCTCTTGTTCACGCATTTTTATGAGCTCATCAATTGTAAGCTCCTGATTGTGTGAATCCAGCAATTCTTGAACGTCATCACTATCCACTTCTAAATTTATTTGTCTACCAAGTTCGACAACGTCTTTGAGCACATTACCAATTTCATCAGGCCCTGGCACTGATTCCGCCTGAGTCTCAATGGAGAAAAAAAATGGACAGAGTTTTTTCCAGACGCTATTTAAAGTTTTTTTGTGAAATTTCATCCCAAGATCCCCCAATGATTCTCACAGCATGTAAAATATTGAATTGTTTCCAAAAGTCTTTAAGAGAGAGCTAGTTGTTTTGTCTCATAGCTTTATGCAGATGTGCAAACGATCGTCTTATGTAATAAGCTTTGAATGTTTTGATAACTTCCTGGTCCATCGGTTGAAACAAACTGGTTGTATTTGGTGGCAAAAATTCAAATTTCACACGTGGGTCGAAACTAGTTAAAGTAGCAGGAGGATGACCTGGTGCGTTGTCGATTAATAGCATCAATTTAAACGGGATTTGTTTAGACTGGCAATAACGTTCGACTTCAGGTATGAAGTGATGACAAAACCAGTCCTCAAAAAGGGAGGAATTCAATGCTCTTGGATTTTCTGAGTGATAAACTAAGCGAAGTTTTAACTTAAAGTCACCAGCTGCATTCGCGCCAAGCATCACTGTCAATTGATCTTTAGCGGCCTTAAAACCTGGAAAGATTTTCTCTTCACGCGCGATAAAAGTTCTTTTAGGCATCTTCTTCCAGAACAGGCCAGTCTCAACCACGTTGAATATGGTTTGGCTGGTATAGCAACCTTCATCTATCATGGCTTTGAGTTTCTCTGGATAGAGAGATGCAGCCTCTTTATCTGCACTTGTCGCCTGGAGAGGAGGTCGCCTGGAGAAAGTGGAGACTTTCCGCAATGCTATGCCAATCACAGCGACTTTTGAACCGGCTGAACCAACCGTTACTAGCTTTGAATGTTTCATTTTTAGTCATTGTATATACATTTTATTTCATATTTAGTGTTGTAACTGGGAATAATTAGCCTATTATTTTATTCTTAGAATATAATATTAATGAATAAGTCTAATCAGAGTAAAATTTAACAATATAATTCATTCACAAATATAATTGTTTATTTTGTAACTAATATTACTTCACAGATACAGAGGTAATAATAAATAATTTTATATAACAATATATAACAAAATCACCTTGTTCGGCGTCTGTTCACCCAGAGGGTGCGGCTGTACACCATACTCCAGGAACTAACAATCCCTGGTTCTAAACTCCCAGTGGAAACACTGGACCCATAAGCTTATAAGCAATCATGACTCGTGCAAGTAATAACATTAATACCCCAGGTGGTAACCAATCCACCCGTCGACAGACGGCAACCGGATGCTCGGATTCTGGGAAATCTGGACTTTCACGATTTCAAAAAAAGTCGGAGCTTTCCGCCAAATTTCCACATAAAACTCCTACATACATTGGCACCTTCAACATCAACACGCCAATCCGACCAGGAAAACTTCACAACCTAACCTCAGGACTTAACAGACAAAAGATACTTGTGCTTGCCCTAGAAGAAACACGCATCACAGATGAGGACACGGTAGACTATCGCATATTCAAAAGCAAGACAGACAAACGAGTCGCCAGGGGTGCTTCGCTTCTGGGCATGGCCTTTGTCGTGCACAAAGGGATAGTTAACTCTATTAAGGAAATTACCCCCATAAACAATAGACTGATGACAATGCGCATATAGTGCGCCAATAAAAAATACACCATGATCAACGTACATGCCCCCACAAACGGAGACAACAAGAAAGACCCCAAGTCTACAGAGAAATTCTGGGCAACACTAGAAAAGATAATGGCAAAGGTCAAAGGATGACAACATTTTACTGGGCGCACAAATCGGTAGGGAAAAAATCCATCAGAAAACCGTAGGCAAATTCCCCGGTCACAAATTCACCAACAAGAACGGCATAAGACTTATCGAACTATGCCAACAGAATAACCTGAAGATCATGTCAACATCCCTCGGAAAATCTCCACGAAAACAGAAGACATGGAGATCGCCTATCTCTCAGATTGGTAAATTCCAGATAGACCACGTTGCGATCTCATACCTACAACAAAGAGAAATCCATGATGTTCAAATCCGCAGGGGCGCAAACATCGACTCAGACCACTACCTAACACGAGTCAAAGTAAAATTCACCCCAAGGAGAATTCATCAGAAGAAGGCACATCTACAGAAATTCGACACGAAAAGGATCAAGGAATTCAACATAACAGAGAAATGGGAAAAGGAACAGATACATGGGAAAAATTCCACAAAAAAATTACACAAAAAGCACAGAAACTGATCCCATTGAAAAAAATACGAAACACCCGTGGTGGGACTCGGAATGCGAAAGTGCATTGCAGCGACGCAAACGAGCATTTCAGGAGTACAATAGTAAAAAATCCCCAGAAAGTCAACAGCTTTTTAACGAGACTAGAAAACAGACCGCCAAAGTTATTAGACAAACTAAGAGGAAGTTCATGAAGGAACAACTAGACTCTATAGAGGAGAATTTCCGCAATTATAACACGAGATATTTTTATAAGACTTTCGCAAGAGAAATCCGTGGGTACACACCACAAAATCTTTGCTTTAGAAAGTGGAATGGGAGATTAGCGCTAAACAATCAGGAGAATTGTCAGGAGCTTGCACACTATTTTTCTGATCTCCTCAATTGCCCCGAACGCGACACAAGATTCCCCAAGGAAAATTGTGTCTATACCCACTCAGAATCACCACCATCAACACAGGAAGAGATTCACAGGCACATACAAAAACTAAAGAATAACAGGACATCCGGTGAAGATGGTATCATCGCGGAACTATTGAAAAACCTCGGACCAAACTCACTGCGGGAACTCACGCAAATTATCACGAACATCTGGCAAACAGAAAAATTACTAGGTGAATGGAAGTGTGCTCTTATACACCCGCTGCACAAGAAAGGAGTCAGAACAAATGTGAACAACTACAGAGAAATCTCCTTACTACAAGTCACTTACAAAATCTTCTCAGCATGCCTTCTCCAGAGAACACAGGAACAACTAGAACACAAAATTGGCGAGCACCAGGCAGGCTTTCGCCCTGGTCGCTCATGCACTGAATAAATCTTTAACTTAAAAACAATACTGAAATACAAAGCTATCAGGAACGTTCCAATCATCTGCACGTTCGTTGACTTCAAGAAAGCATACGACTGCATTGGCCGAAAATCTCTGTTCAACATTCTAGAAGAACAAGGACTCGACCCCAAAACACTACGATTGATCAAGCAGACACTGACCGGCACAATCTCTATTGGAGATTTAATTAATTATTTTTTAATTAATTAATTATTTAATGAATTAATTTTTATGGGAGAAATTTCCGAAACCTTCCTGATTAAAACTGGAGTACGCCAAGGAGATGGGTTATCCTCACTCCTCTTCAACCTGGTCCTGGACAAAGTCATGAGGGAATGGGAAAAGGAATATATTCAAGGGAGCATTATATATATATATATATATATATATATATATATATATATATATATATATATATATATATATATATATGTATATATATATATATATATATATATATATATATATATATATATATATATATATATATATATATATATATATATCACAAATGTCAAAAATGAAAAATTAGACGTTTTCACTTGTATTGTGTGGTCATAAACATACAACTATTTTTTTTCATTCAAACAAGTTCCGTTATTTTTACTGCTGTATATATGTATTTTGTGTATATACACATTTTATTTCAGTGTTCTAACTGGGAGACACGTGACAATCTGTTGGTGAAAGGTCTGATTCGAGAATGCCAACAAGAAGTAATGCTTTTTTTCAAGGGCTGATGCGGAGAAAAAAATTATTAATTTATTAAATGCCGCTTTCATCGATAACGGTTTTGGACGTACGTTAAAAAGTCATATACTAATTAATCGTATCATACGGTATCTTGTATCACACATAAAGATTTATTGCCATTGTTTAAGAAAAATTGTTGGCGAAAAAATATTGGTACTAAAAGAAGGAAACGTAATAGACGTAATAGACTTTTTTTAATTGATGCCGTATATAGGCCATTTTAGGTCCATAGCTTTATCGGTATTAACCGCACCCGAAAGTTGTTTAATAATTCGGTGTAGTTTTCCCCTTTTTTCCGTACCGCACCGAACAGTACATTAGTTAAAGTAAATACCGTTCATCCGCTGAAGGATTACCCGTACGTTAACAGTTTTATTCATATGAATCAAATAAAAAATTATTAGTCAAATGTGTGCTAACTTTCATAATGGAGGTGGTTGGTGTCTCGAAAGACGGACATTTATGTTTATGATTTAAATCCACGGTACTTTTATTTGTATATATTTATAAAATGAAATTTTAAAATCTCTTGTCATAAATCGATATTTTAACGTAAAATTTTAAGTGTGTGTCATGAAATTGTAAAGTTTTATGTCATAGGTCGAACGGAGAGTTTTGTATTTTCTGTCAGGTTAAAATTATAGCGACAATTTCAAGTTATCACGAAATTTTAGGAAAATAGCCAATAAATAAACATCTTCATATTGTTGTTAAGACTAATTTTTATATGATGAAAATGTTACGAAGATTGCTATTCAGAATTTAAAGTTCTATGATTCTCTAGTAGTACTGTAGCCAAATACCCATTTATCCGATAAAACAGGCGAAAGTCCTTCTTGCGCGAACAACTTTCATTAGGTTTGGCTGCGTTTTTGTTCATTTTGAAGGATTTTTACAGTCTACTGCTGTTTACTTGTTGGCTTGTAAGTATAGATCCAAGATTCTTCACCTGTGCATTTTAACGCACCTCGATTGAATTTTTTGAGCATTTCTTTGTACCAATCGACACGAGACTTTTTTTGAGGTATTGTCAAATTATACTGAATCCAACACGCATAAATCTTTTTCACGGTTAAATGTCCATGTAAAATATTGTGCATGATTGTCATACTAATGCCCAGGGATGCTCCAATCTCATGGTATGTCACATGACGATCTTGCTTTATCAGTTCGCGCACAGTATCGGTGTTTTCTGGCACAAAAACCGATTTTGGACGACCTTCTTTAAATTCGTCAGTGAGTGAACGACGGCCAAGATTGAATTCACTAAACCAGTAATATACAGTGGTTTTAGATGGTGCTTTATCGTCAAAAGTCGAAGTGAGTTAATCGATGCACTGTTGCTGAGATAATCCGCGTCGAAAGTCGTAGTAAATTATCGCATGAAAATTCTTACGAGTTTATTTTTATTGATATGAAGTTTTCAAGTCACTAAACAACACAAATAGCGTCCGTATGATAAAACATTCTGAGTACATATACAGCTAACAATGCCCAATTTTACAACGTGTTTGTCAGATGGCGCCTAGCCTTATACAGTTGCATTACACATGTATCATAAATATTATTTCAAATATGTTATGTAATATTATAAATATAGTATACAAGGTATTTCGAATTTCCATTTTACTTCCTTCAGGTAAGTGCGTTGTTCTGATCTTTGCACGAGGTTTGATTGTCCCAGGAGAAGAAATAAATGGATTATGTGGTTTTTTTTCTTAATGGAATACACAGAATAATTGTAAAGTAGTTGTAGAATTTTTAAAAGACCTAATTTTTGATCATAGTAGTATATTTTCTAGTTAAAAAAAATATATTGTGCTTGTTCCTGTTCTATGTTAAAAACATGTTTACGTAAAGGTTTTTCGTGCAAGGCGTATTTTCAACTACATTGTAACGTAAAATTATCAGCGTTTATTGTTGACAATACATTCCACAATTTCTGGAGAAAAACAGAAACCATATCAATAATTTAACCTTAACAGAAGTTGATGCGACACAGAAAGAATATTAATTTATATTTATGAATTTAAATTGAAAAATTGTGAGTGTTTGTAAATATTGCAACATCATATCGAACTATAAATAGCACTGTCCAAGACATAAAACAATGAGTTTGGGAAGGTGTTTTCAGATCATTAGACACATGATGGAGAAGCCGACCTTCCGAGAGGAGAGCCGAGATTCCGATCTTTGTTTTAAGTAGTTTAAGTAGTTAAAGTAGTTTAAAGTAGTTAAATACATTTAAAGTAGTGATTGAGAATGTAAAATCGTTTTACGAAACTATAATCACACAAATTTTGTTTAAAAATAAAATTGATAGATAACAAAGTAAAAAATTGTTTTATTCCTTTTTAAAAAATGAACTATCACAAAGTAAAGGATAAATCAATCACTAAATAGTATATAATTTGGTATATTTTTATATACATTTTTGAAGTAAAACTTTTTAGGCGGCCATTCGATAATCGATAATTGGACGAGAATTCAGAGTAAAATTTCAAGGACGCGTTTCGTTTAAGCACATTTCGTTATACGCGAGAGTAGAAAAATATAACGTAGAGAGGAGAAAGAAAGCTATACATTTTGACTCCACGGGAGTGGAGCAAAATAGAGTGACGTATAGAGAATTGTGTATTTTGTGATTTGAGAAGTTTCACTTTTATCTTTTGGAAATAATATAACTTTGACAGGATATTCCAATTTCTTAATAATTTTTTGTCGTAGATTTTTTAAAATTAATTTAACTGTTTACATTTTTGCAGGACATAAATCAACACATCAGCTAATTATATTACTTGTCTTCTAAAACTATTTTAATTGAAAATTTAAAATTGAAAATTTAATAGTAGTTGACATTCTCTGCCGTATTTAATAAGTCTTCATTAATTAATTTAATACAGTGACTATAATTATATAATAATTTATTGTTTTAAACAACTGTAAACTTTTATCAGTTTCTTCTTTTTATTTTTACTGCCCTACGCCCTACGCCAAACCGAAAACAGTAGTCGGCCATATGCAGATACCATTCTGGTTCCACTTATAGAACACAATCATATGCTTTTGCTTTTGCGTATTTTTATAGGAACTAGATCTATGACCTGTATTCCTGGTTAAAGCTTGGGGCCTATCCGCAGCGAGGATGCTGGCGCATGTCGAGATTTATTAGTGTTTTTTTTGGCGAATTGCTTAAAGCATACATTTACGATTGTTACATTACATTTATGTTGTTGACGGAAGTTTAGAATTTATATCGGAGGATTCTGTGTATTTATGGAGAAATGTATTGATGTGGGGGGACATAATCATGTGTCCTTTCTTGTAGTTTTATATTTAAATCCATACCCAGGCGTCCCCCTTTAAAAGACCGTCGCAGAAATAATATCGTCCAGACCAGTCTTTAGTAGGTATATTATCGTCAAGCAGTTCGTATGCTTGAGCTACGCGTTATATATTTTACAAAATCATACGATAATATACAACATATTATAACGGTTTCATACTTGACTCAAAACTATCGATATTTAGGCACACGCTGTTAGGATTCTATATATATATATATATATATATATATATATATATATATATATATATATATATATATAACTGAACGTGCGTAGAAAGGTGGTTTGCAGCAATTTATCCTTCTGCTTCACGTTCATCGTCCATTTGCTCCGGAAATATTAGCTTTAAGAAAAAAAGAATAATTGAAGCTTTTTCAAAGAGCATTAAATACTCTTTAATTTTGCCTCTCGCGAGGCGCAGATCTTGTATCCTGTAGTGCTACCCATGGCGAGGGCTGAATGCCAAATGATACACTCCCTTTGGAGAACTTGGGGTTACCGCAGTGCGGAGTACTGCCGCGGCGGACGTCCTTCCGTCTCAACTCGTAGGATTCATATGTCTTCAATTAATCTCTCAAACTTTCCTCTCTTCTATGTCCCTAATTAATCTCTCAAAAAAACCTCGATCTCCAGTCGATATTTCCGAAAGGAATCCTGATTTTGATAAATATTTTGTTGTCAAATCCGAAGATGATTTATTGGCCAAGCTTTCTCAATTTATCATCCATAAATGTTTTGTACGATTTGTTGGAGAGGTGTATTCCATCAAGAAACTACGAGTTGGTACCCTCGTTATTATTACGGCAAACAGCAAGCAGTCCGGAAAAATCCCGACTCTGTCTAATTTGCATACATCGGCAGTGAAAGTAGGACCCCACAGAACAATGAATTTCTGCAAGGGATTGATTTCTAGTTAGGGCCTTCTTAACTGCGAGGAGGACTAAATACTTAAAAACTTGCGACAACAAGGTGTAGTAGACTTAAGACAAACCATATCTATAAAAGATGCAGTGATTATCCTCACCATATCTCTCTCTATCAGTCTCATATTAACTTTTCGAAACTCTACACTCACAGAAAGAGTGCTAGCAGGATATCTGATTCTAAAGGAGCGACAATATGTTCTGAATCCTCTTTGCTGTTTTTAGTGCAAGATATTTGGACACATCTCACAGAAATTTCCATTTAAACCTGCAAAAACTATGCAAGGCCTGCGACAAAGCATCCCATGCAAAATTTAAATATTCCCCTCCCCCTCTATGAACTGCGATAACGACCACTCCCCTAGGCACAGGGGATGTTCGACATAAAAGAAAGGGTTAAAATTCAGAATATTAGAGTCTCAGAACAACTGCTGTATTTCGTCGCTCAAGCAAAGGTAAAATGTTCTACTAACGTAAACGTCCCAAGATATTCCAGCATAGTTTCGGTAAGTACAGTCATGGTATCATGCGCCACCTAGTGCGACCGAATCTTAACACCTCCCAGTAACATACAGATCTCTAAAAATCTTAACAAACCCAGTAATCTCCTCACCTGTTTCCTTCAAACCCTCCTCCACCCTCCCACCAAATCCTGTTCTATCCAATATCCCCCACCCTCTTCCCTTTAAACAATTCTTCTGGTGGAGATGAAGCTGCCAGAGCATCAGGTGCAGTTGCAGTACTCATTCATGAATCACTTGGTTGCCACCAACTGGCTCTCAACTCGCCTCTCGAGGTGATACAATCATTAAATACAATCATTCGATAATAATAATACAAAATCACTTCCAAAATAAAATAAGCTCTATCTATATTTTCTTTTCTAAAAAAATCCTACGGTAAACTTATTGATCGGTTTCTTTATTCCCTTTATCGCACAATAGCGGAAAAATAACACGTCAAATTGAGCAAACACTGAACTGTCAACAACGTCTGAAGTGTTAGACGATTAATGCGAGTATAGAGTTTCCGTTATAATCGACCGATATGTAAGAAAATCTAAAGTAAATAAAATAAAAGTTTTTCTAGTGGTTTGGGCTCCAGCTTAGGTATAGTTTGTTTAGACATATATAAGTTAGGTCGATACAGAAGTAGTCATAAGTTTAAATGAAAAGGGTTTGTAGATTTAACAGATTTATACGGAGTGTTCGTTTAATCCTGTAACGCACGTGATTAGTGATTTATTTAAATTTAGAAATGTTTAATTTTTTTATGTTGAATTAGTACCACTGTAGCTGGTACAAAATAAAAACAGTTGCACGTCATTAAGCACGTGATCAACTTTTTGACTGCCCTGTTGCCAGATTGCGATTAAACATTATAACCTTACTTTAGCGAATCATTTCGTATTTTAGTGTAATTTCCCTCATCAATTAAAGTTTTAATTTTGTTATTATATTCTGTAATGTCCAGAATAACTGTGGCGTTACCTTTGTCTGATGGCAATATTTCAATAGATGTGTCTTTTTTAATTTATCTATAGCTGACCTTTCCTGGTATAAATTTGATTTAATTTTAAATTGTTTTTCTAAGATAAGTTTTAATTTGATCCTGTATTCATTTGCACTTTCCATAGGTAATTTTTGAGCAACATACTCTACTGCCGAAATAAGGTCTAATTTAGGAACATCTTTTGCTGTAACACTAAAATTTAGTCCTTTAGAATAAACATACGTTTCAGAATTAGATAATATTTTACTTGAAATACAGTTTTATTAATGAAATTTTTGTCTGTATGTGTGTTAATGTGTTTTATATTTGTTCCATGTTTTTCAATAATTAAATTTTTAAATTTCTTAATGTGAGCACTTTTTTGGATATTGAAGTGATATATGTAACTAGAATAGACGCTATTATGAATGTGATTAAAATCTACTTAAGTTACTTTTTCGTATATTTGTTGTAATGTATTATCAATGTCAGTCTTTAATTGTTGTTTAGTGTATATGTGATGTTGAATGCTACCTCTTAAAAGTGCTAAACTAGCCCTATGTAAAGTATTTGTGCTTCTGTTTGTGTTATATGGTATATCTAAACGTAAACCTTTTGGTATTATGTCACAATCTTTACATTTGTAACGAAATGTTAAGCTGTTTTCAGAATGTTGTAGTTTAATATATTTACTTTCTAAATATCTAAATAAAAAACATATATCAGGCCTATACCTGTAATCTAAGTAATGTCTGAATTATTGTGAAAAAAAAAACGCTTAAACCCACCATAATAAAAACAAACACAGTTGAAAAAAACGATCAAAAATTACTTTGGAGGTATTTTTTTCGGCACCGACTCGCGTGTCCACAACCTGACGGTTGGTTGGTGGTCACATCGGTGATACAGCCATCAGTGCAGCCCACGTAATTCGTTCAGAAACTCATTTGTTACGTTCATTACACATTACTTTCATACCTGGTCTCCCCTATTGCCGAATGTGGTATCGTAATGTTGGGATATCGTGTCGGATTTGTAGTCACGGTTTGATAAGGTCATCCTTCAACTTCAGCATAAAATTAATACAAGAGGGTGGCTTTCTATTTTCTTTGTAAAGATTATGATTATAAAGCGTTCATCTTCTTGTTTTCCGGGAACAATTGATATTTGAGAATACCCGATCTAACGTATGAACCTCCAACTTTGTTGCATTGTAAAAATGTACAATTTCTAGCTTAGACATTTCGGAATTTAAGTTACTTCCTTCAAGCATGGTAGGCAATAAAGTCACTACTGTTTTTTTTATTTGGCGTAAAAGATAATTTTATGTCATAGCAAAACATTTTCATAACAATTTTTTTCTTGTCAACATCAAAATATAGACGTACCGCATTCACTATTCTTTGTCGTTAATAATTCAGGAGGAATTTCGGGTTTATATTTTCCTATGGTACCAGCTATTGTTAAGTTATAAGGTGTGTTCAAAAGTTCATTGGCGAAATACACTGAAGTAAACCAATTGTCCATTGTAACGTTTCTTTTACTTCCATGGATGGCTTTCGTCAATTCTTTTACGTAGTAATTTGCAAGAAACATTTATATTAGTGCATTTTTCTAGATAAGGGCTGGCATTCACCGTGTAGGGGAGACCGGGTACAAAAGTAAAACTTTATACTTTTACTTTTATTTCTGGCTATTAATTATGTTTTCGATAAATATACTATATACTTTATATACTATACTCTACGAATGTACGAGGGTTGATCAATAAGTACACGTGTTTAATAACAGATGACGTTGACAAGTGAAAACCATCGTGTACTGCAGACTGTTAAACAACCTCTGCTCAATTTCAGATAAATTCGTAAGTTGGTTTTCTTTTGACAGGCAGTTGTATCATTCGTATTTTGTATTTCTCGATAAAGTGGAAAAAGGATTCGTTTTTAATTTTTGGATGGAAAAACATGCGAAGAAATAAAAGTGAAGTTGGATGCTGTCTGTCGGGACCCTTCACCATCTATGACAACCGTGAGATATTAGTTTAACGAGTTTAAACGTGGTCGTACAACTGTTTTGGATGAAGAACGGCCAAGACGTCCATCAGACGTAGTGACCGAGAGAATCGTCGAAAAGGTTCATGACATGATTCTCGCTGATCGTCGAATAAACGTGCGCGAAGTAGCTGAGGCCGTAGGCGTCTCGTACGAAACGGTAATCAAGATTTTAAATGATAAGATAGGTGCGAGGAAAGCGTCGGCTCGATGGGTGCCCCGATTACTCACGGTGGACAACAAGCGGGTACGATTAACAATGTCAAAGCAGTATTTGGTCCGCTTTAAGCAAAATTCGCAGGACTTTTTACGTCAAATCCTCACCGTTAATGAAACAATATTACATGCCAGAAACCAACAGACAGCCAAAACAATGAATTTTTCCAGGTGAATCTGCTCTGAAGAAGACAAAAACGGTTCCATCAGCCGGAAAGATTATGGTTAAGATTTTTTGGGATTCCAAAGGAATAATCCTAATAGATGCCTCAGTGAGTTGTTGGACAGATTCATGGTTCTATTGGGTAAGAAAAAAGTGCTCATCGATCACGATAACGCACCGGCACATTTATCTTTAATTGTCGCGGCCAAATTGCGCGAATTGCTCTACGAATTGCTTCCGCACCCACCTTACTCGCTTGACCTAGTATCCGGCTTATTTTTCTGTTCCATAACTTGAAAACATGGCTCGCAGGAAAAAAATCAGCTCAAATGAAAAAGTTATCGTCGAGACAGAAGTGTATCTTGGAGAGTTTGAAAAATCGTATTTCTAGACGGCTTAAAAAAGTTGGAGAAACGCTTGGAAAAGTATAAAGACCTGAAAGGAGACTACGTTGAAAAATAAAAATAAATTTGTGAAAAAAATTACGTCTTTATTTCAAACACGGGTATTTATTGAGCAACCCTCGTACTTTTTTACGTACAATTTTACGTACAATTACGTAAACCCTCGTACAATTTTATTTAATATATCTTTGTTTCTAATATTTACAAAATTGCAAGAAAAATGTTGATCGTTACTTTCGTCCCCAGAGTCAGGATGAAAGTAACATGGTACGGATCCAAAGTAACACTGTTATGGTCTTGCGGAATATTATGAATAGAATGATAAAAACATAAGATTAAATTAAATTACTTATTAAAATAACAACGAGCAAAAAACAATGAAACATGAAATATTATTTCTGATGAATAACAAA
The DNA here is from genome assembly GCA_031761425.1 of Cosmopolites sordidus. Classification (NCBI taxonomy): domain Eukaryota; kingdom Metazoa; phylum Arthropoda; class Insecta; order Coleoptera; family Curculionidae; genus Cosmopolites; species Cosmopolites sordidus. Next base: position 554,421 of record JARFXV010000960.1, read on the forward strand.
AAAAATATAATAACTTCTTATATAAAATAATTGTTTAATTAAAATAATGAGATCAACTTTAGTAATGATATTAATGTTTCTATTCCGACTCGCAATTATGACACACGTAGTATAAATCATTTTTGGTGCACTCCGCACGAGACAATTTTTTTACACATTGCATCCATTTTTCGTTTGGTAAAGTATTCCTGAATAACTCTAAACAAACGAGGCAAAAGCAATCTTTCTCATCAGAACTACTGCTCTTTGTTGTTGACTGTTACTCCTTTCTTTTGCTTCCAGGAGGGTTGCCCGTTTTCTTCTCCTGCTACTCCCTTTTATAGATCGTGATTTTCTCTTGCCTTTCCTATATCAGGTTGGAACATTGGTTTCTTAGCTTTGTATTTTTGCTAATATTCTTCTTTAATAGAATTTTTCCGCAGTGTCTGTGAGTATCGCAGTTTTACGTTGTTTACAACCTATTTTTACTTGGGGTCTTGAACCAGCTCGCGGTAAAGGTCTTATATCTTGGGGTGAAAAAGGAATTCGTCGTATAAAAATTACATGTAACCCACTAAGTCCTGGTTGTAACGAGCTTGATGATGGATCCGAAATAGCTGTGTTTAATAGCTAACATCATCAATCGACAACAAATCGGTTTGTTTACTATTAACCCTGAGAGTTGGTGATTCGGGATTGTTAGATCTGATTGAATGATCATTAAGTTGGTTACTTGGTCCTGATTCTAAAAGAGTATTCGTTTTAATCATGCGATCAACTTCGAAGGCCGATGCTCGTATTTCGTTATTATCTTAAAAGGGACGATTCGTTACAGGAAGAAGGTGCGAAGACAACCGCGGCAAAGATATTCCTATTAAATGAACTTACGCCAGTGCATGTAAAACCAGCAATAGAATTTCTATAGGTAACGGCAAGACAAAATGCTTCTCTGACAATTCCAGGAATATAATGTATAGTCATTGTTTGACCGGGATGATTTCGCATCCAGTTATCTGCAACAGAGTTTATCATTTAATAATAAACAGATGATTTTTCTCAAAAAATCACCTTTTCAGATGAAGCACATTTTAAAATTATTGGCTATGGTAAACAAAACTGTGTTTTATTCTAGAATAAAAAACCCTCAATTTGAAAGGTCCTTTATGTTACATATGCGCCTTATGTCTACATTCTTTCCCCATCTCAGGTGGGAAACCATTTTTATATCTTTACAGAAGTTAGGGAAAATTTAAAAGGAGAGAAAGAAAATTTAAACGAAAATAGATCGGGTCCCCTATGATATCATATAAAGTTGAGTTGAAATCAGATTAAATTAAAACTAATATATTATTTTGTATTTGGAATCGTTTCTCGACAAACAGTGGATTTGCGGTTTTGAAAAGGGTGCGCGTATACTAAGGGTCAGGGAATATGAAAGCAGACTTATTAAACCTTTAACTTATGAAATTATTTCATTTAACAAGTAAATATTAATAATGATGAAAAACATATATGTAACAATCTATATATATATATATATATATATATATATATATATATATATATATATATATATATATATATATATATATATATATACGTGTACGTGTCTTTGCAGCTCCTCTGGGTCTTGTGAAAGAAGAACGATATCATCTGGGAACCTAAGATGATTTAAGTACGCACCATTAATCCTTATTCCATCCTGTTCCCAGTCCAGATTACGGAACACTTCTTCCAGGAAGGCTGAGAAAAGAAGAGGCGATATTGCGTCACCCTGCCGTACGCTCCGCTCTACATTTATTCCAATCTCAAGATCATCAAGGCGGACTGTCGCTGTAGCTTTATCATATATCGACCCTAGTAGGTTTGCATAGGCTTTCTCTATACCTTGATTAAGCAATGCATCCATTATGACCCGCTTTGAAATTGAATCAAATGCTTTTTCACAATCGATAAAAGCCACGTACAGTGGCATAGTGTATTCGTTGTCTATTTCTATGACCTGCTGTAGAACCTGGATGTGATCCATTGTACTGAACCCACTTCTGAATCCTGCTTGCTCCCTTAGTTATACGTCATTAAGTTTTCTTAGTATTCTTTTGGATATTGTCTTGGTGAAAACTTTGTACACCACTGATAGAAGCTAGGTACTTCTTGACATTTTGAGTATAATTTTGCTAGTGTTTTATGTAAAGTCCGACCACCAGTTTTTAAAATCTCCATAGTTATACTATCATTTCCTGGAGCCTTGCCATTTTTCATCGATTCTATAGCCTTCATCACTTCCTCCACCAAGATACCCGGCACTTGATTTTTAGTGGCCCTGGCTGTTTTTGCCTGATTCTGGTCCTCATATAACTTTGAATAAAATCTTCGGACATTTCCGTCCGTTACATATATATATATATATATATATATATATATATATATATATATATATATATATATATATATATATATATATATATAGCATGTTTATTTTGTATTCGTATACTTTGTATACTTTGAGTTGTTACTTGAGTTGATACTTGAGTTGAATCTCGCGAATGAAATATATAATTTTAGTTTTATACAGAAGAATGTGCAATATACTATTATGAAGATAGTATAATATTTATAATACTTTTCCGGAGTGTGTTCGAGATCTGCCACGTGATAAGTCTGTGAGAGCGATCAGAAGATATTTGTTAAGCAAGGCTTATTATTAATTAAATGATTTTCTTGGGGAAACAAAGGACAATTTAAATTCAATTAAGTTATTAGAATAACCTGTTTTGGCGACTTTAACTGATTATGTTTTGTTCTCATTATGTTGGCTAATTTGGTAATTTGTATGGCTTATTCATGTACACTATTTTAACAATATTATGTTGAGTGTGTGTGTGTGTGTGTGTTATTTCTCATCTCTTATTTTCTTTCCAATTGTCTTTTTTTTCTATTTTTCCTTCTTTTTTGTGCCTTGTCTTATAGATATTATATTTGAGTTGTAATTAATTCTTTTTTATGTTTTTTATATAGTATTAAGTTTTTATTATGTACTTTCTTAATGATACTCAATGCCTTATAGTTTTGGGAACAAATAAATATTATTTATATATATATATATATATATATATATATATATATATATATATATATATATATATATATATATATATATACCAGGTGTCAGAGAAATTCACCAAAAATATTTTTAAGCTTCTAAAATGACCACAAGAGGGCGTGACGAGCTAAACATTTTTAAAAATAATTTTTTTGTGTATTTTCAAGTGTTAACCGAGTAAGAAAAATTCTCATTTATAATTAGCAAACTGTCTCCTACAACTTTGTTTTATGACATTTTAGCGTAACTTCGCAAATAAAGAAGTGGGGGGAGTTTTACCTATTTAGATAAAAAGTCGTCCAATGTCCGTTTGCCTAAACCGATTTTCCTCAATTTGGATTCATTTAAAAGGCAATTGCTGGGACAATCAGATAATCTGGGAGATAAATGATTTAGTTTATAAATGAAACCGCGAGGTGGCGTTACATTCAACAATAGTTTTTTGAAGTTTTGTTCAGTTTTTTCAAATGGAATGGTACAGCTTTTATTACATGGCTGGAAAGGTAATTTAAAGAGGAATCGTCCAGTGAAAACCCGAAATCAATATCTCTGATATGTCAAGAGATATTTGGATTTTTCTGAAAAAATCAGTTATTATTTCACTACTACCTGCAGTGAGTTAAAAAAATATTAACCTAATGTTTGCCTTCCTTCACACTTTCCAGGCTTCGGACTGGTCCAAATTCTTCGTGCCATATTAATTTGGAGCGTGTTTAAAGGCCAACAGGCCAACAACGAAGATAATAATAATAACAACAGTCAAATAAAATTAACAGCACAACAGTCTAATAATTAACAGAATCTGAACTTTAACGGCTTTCTAAATGTTCAAAATGCCTTCCATCCTTAGAAATGCAAAGATTTATTTTTCGATGAGTACTAAAAACGGCAGCTTCAATTTCCGCTCTTGAAATGCTGGTTATTGAATTTTGAATTCTTTCAATCATGTTTTCTCGTGTGGTAGGACGAGTTTGAAAAACAAGGTCTTTTAGTCTTCCCCACACATAAAAATCGAGGACTGTCAAATCCGGTGAGCGCGCCGGCCACGAAAATAAACTACCCCGTCCTATCCAACGATTTGGAAACGAAGCATCCAAGAAGTTTCGAACCACCTGCGAGAAGTGGGCAGGGCATCCATCATGCTGGTACCACATTTGTCTTCTTGTTTCCAACGAAACATCTTCCATTAGTTCTGGCAGTCCATTTGGTAAAAAATTTAAATATGTTTCACTATTCAAATGTCCATTAAAAATAAAGGGACCAATAATTTTGTCTCCCAAAACACCACACCAAACGTTCACACTCCATCTATTTTGGTGGTTGATTTCTAACATCCAGTGTGGATTAGCAACTGCTCAGTAGTGCATATTATGTAAGTTAACGCCTCCATCATTGCTAAAAGTAGCTTCATCAGTCCATAGTATGCGTTTTAAGAATTGTTTATTTCCACTACACATATTTTTTAACCAGTGACAATAGTCTAACCGTCTGTCGAAATCATTATCCAAAAGGGATTGGTGTAAGACAACATGATAGGGGTGCAGCTTGTTATCTCTTAAGATTCGATGAACGGATGTCTTGCTAACACCTAATTCTTCAGATATTTGTCTGATACTTAAATAGAGGTTGGTTTCAACATAAGCCAGAACATTTACGACATTATCTCCATTACGAATCGAACGTAACCTGGTGCGGACTGGATCTGGATGCACAATTCCTGTTTCTCGTAAGCGTCTTGCTAGACATGTAAACACTTTCTTCGAATAATGCCTTCTTTCGGGATATTGACTTGCATATTGCCGCTCTGCAATACATGCATTTTCAAAACATTGGAAATATACCGCCAACATGTCATAGGCCTCGTTATTCGTAAAATGCATTGTTAGATATTACTATAATAATTATTAATAATCAATAAATGAAATGTTGAAAATGTAATGCATTTCAAAACTGACAAGTTAATTGGAGTGTTTTTGTTTGTTTCCATGTAGTTTGTTCCAGTAGTATTTAAGCATCACAAAAGAGAAAATGCAACAATTGGGGAAAGGCATTTTTTCCGCTTATGCAATTAAATTAGAAAATATTATCAAGGTCAGGATTAGAACATTTATGATGATTGATACTGAATAGATAATTTTATTTTTTAAATAAAATTGTTGCGGTTGCGATTGCGACTTAAATATTAAGACCAATTTTTAACTTAATATTACGGTAAAAATTAAAACTAACTGATTTTTTTCAGAAAAATCGAAATAACTCTTGACATGTCAGAGATATCGATTTCGGATTTTCACTGGACGATTCCTCTTTAAATTACCTTTCTTGCCATGTAGTAAAAGCTGTATCATTCCATTTGAAAAAACTGAACTAAACTTCAAAAAAACTATTGTTGAATGTAACGCCACCTCGCGGTTTCATTTATAAACTAAATAATTTATCTCCCAGATTATCTGATTGTCCCAGCAATTGCCTTTTAAATAAATCCAAATTGAGGAAAATCGGTTAAGGCAAACGGACATAAGACGACTTTTTATCTCAATAGGTAAAACTCCCCCCCACCCTTCTATTCGTGAAATTACGAAAAAAATGTTATAAAACAAAGTTGTAGGAGACAGTTTGCTAATTATAACTGAGAATTTTTCTTACTCGGTTAACCCTTGAAAATACAAAAAAAAAAAATTAAATGTTTAGCTCGTCACGCCCTCTTGCGGTCGTTTTAGAAGCTTAAAATATTTTTGGTGAATTTCTCATGATCATTTTTAGTACAATTTTTTTTCCCCAAAGCTGTGGGATAAATAGTTTTCAAGATACGGCCGCGATCCATCGTTAATGGGACACCTGGTATATATATATATATATATATATATATATATATATATATATATATATATATATATATATATATATATATATATATATATATATATTAAAACTTTGTATAGAACATTTACTGTAAAAAAACTTGTATTAGCCGTTCCATCAATTGTTTCATTAGCACAGTGAGTTATAGCGCCATCGTATTGGAACCACCTATTCTCCAGATTAATATTATTCAATTGAGCCCAAAAAATCCAGTTGTCATCCCACGGCATCGAACACCATACAAAGTTACAGCCTCACAAACAGAAATCTAAAAGAAATACGGCACAATTACACCTCAGTGACTCATTTAGAATGTAAAGGGTTATCAAAAATCAATTTTTTGAATCAGGATTTTTCTCATCCCAGATGTGTCCAGTAGTTTGGTTATTAAGGTAATTTATTTTGTTATGGAAATAAACGCTTAAATGTTGGGAAAAATCGATATTATTAACCCAAAAAGAGCTATTACATACAGGTTTAAACAACTGAGGGCAATATGGAAACAAGAAAAAATGCCGCAAAATTGAAAACAAGCTATATATCCCATATACAGGGTATAAGGGAAAGTGCTCGTAAATTTAACCAATGAGTCTTCAAATCATTTGAAAGGAAAAAGTTTGTTATGGCCGAATCACATAAAGCATCACAATTTCTTACTCAAGGGGCAACATACCTCATCTCGAAGGATCCACACAATACTCAGGATCCTTCCAAGTATCGCCCGAAAACATGTCTTGCTACTCAATATAAAGCGATAACAGCATGTGTTAGTAAACGCATATTTGCGCATTACGAGCGAAATGATATTATCGCTGTGCAACAAAATGGATGTACTAAAGGCGTAATGGGGTGCAAGGAACAGCTGTGATTGATTCAGTCATTTGCAATCAGCTTATACCAAAAATAGAAATTTAAACATGGCGTATATAGATTATAAGAAGACTTTTGATTTAATTCCACATGAATGGCTCATAGAGGTTTTGAAGATTTATAAAATTTGTCCATCTTTAATCAATGTCTTGAAAAGTTTTATGTCAACGTAGTGAACCAAAATCTAGCTTAAGGAGGCGTGACAATAAAATAATAACAGACAATGTACCTATTCGAAGAGGTATTTTCCAAGTCCTCTTTGGTTTTGCATCGTCATGAATTTTCTTTCACACCGATTAAACTAGTGTAACTAGTGTAGTGTAAAAAGTATGGTTTTAGCTTAACAAAATAACAACCCAGACATTATGAGGCTAAACAATTTGCTTTACATGAACGACCTAAAATTGTTTGCCTCGTCAAAAAATCACCTGGGGCAAATGTTAAAAATAATGAAAGAATTTTCTAGTGATTTAGGAATGGAGTTTGGATTGGACAATGTCGGACCATCAGTATCAATAGAGGCAAACCCCAAAATAACGCTTTGAGGTTAGGACACATAATGGCCAAATTGTCGACGAATTGATTATCGTTCAATGAGAGATCATCAATTCACCAAGATGGTAAAGCAAGTGATCAAGTTCAGTCTGAATAGCAACATATTCGTTTGGACTAGTCAACTGGAGCAAGACGGATGTACAAAATCTGCAACTGAAGCTCAGAACTCTCATGCACGGAGACATCTGAATGAGGTCAACAAGTCGACATATTAGCGTCGAACTACCGGCGGATTGCAGGACATATGTTTCCTGAAACAGAGGGATTTAAAGATCATAGATTCCTAGATTCATAATCCAAGATCAGGTTATTTTTACTAGAAATTATCTTAAATATATTGTTCGAGATGCTGGAGTTATGGACGTTGAGTGTCGATACGGATGTCCGACCTCCGAAACCATTCAACACATCACTGGAGGCTGTACGATGTTTACCGTTATCGATTATAAAGATAGGCACGATAAAGTGGCAAATATTCTGCATCAGGAACTTGCAGTAAAGCTACGGCTGTCAAAAGGGAGTTCCATATTACCACTACAATCCCGAGTCTACTCTCGGAAGTAATAATCACAACATCTATTGGAACTGGACTGTGCTCACTGAACGAAAACTGGATAACAACAGGCTCGATATTATTACGGTGGATAAATTATCTAAACGCACTGTATTTATAGATGTGGCCATTCCTAATAACAATAATATATTAAAGAAGCAAAAAAATGCAGAAATGCCAGGAACTTCAATAGCAAGTAAATAAACAATGGGGCATAAAAAGTGTAGAAATAGTTCCCGTAACAACAATAATTAGAGAAGCAAACATAAAAAATACAGAAATTCCAGGAACTTCAGGACCAAATAAATAAATAATGGCATGAAAAATGTAGAAATAGTTCCCATAATAATATCAACAACAGGTGTTATTCCAAAGAGCCTGCTGAAGCACATAAAAGCACATAAGAGCACAAGCATAGAAGCACATAAAAGCACATAGGTCATTAGACATTTTTATAAGTTATAGCTTGCTCCCTACTAAGTGAGTGTTATTCATGTAATAGGTAACTAAAATTTATGTTTCTCGTTGTATATATTACCTGGGGTTTACGCATCGTAAATAATTCTGGATTCTTCCAGAAGAACTGTATACATTCCTGAATAACAATTGCCGAAAGAGTCAACAAGCCATTGTGTTTTTTTTTAATTTCCCCTGCACGATTCACGCGGCTTCATGTTCAACATACTGTGTAGTGCAATTCCCTGACATATAAAAAGCTTTGGTATTTCATAGCAACTGCATATCTAATATGGCTTTTAAAATTAGCACAATACACAGTTTTTAAGGTAGCAGTGTCTAAGTATTTCCTTAGTACAAGAAGACTGTAAACGGACTTGCACAGTTTTTTTGCAAATGTTCTACGTGGAAGCATTTTTAAGTTTAAATGTAAGGGGATAGGGTAAGTAGGATAGTTTAAATGTAAGGGATAGATGTAGCTAAGTTGTAAAAGTTGATGCGCCAAAGCTCCACCTAGTGGCGAAATACAACAAAGTGGATAGCGCGAAAATATTCACCGTGTTCAAATACCTATGTATACCAATTTTCATAGCGATCAGTTATACGGCATAAAAGTTAATGTCATGCAGCGCCAACTAGTGGCGAGTTACAACAAAATGGATAGTATAAAAACTACCATGAAAAAATTGTTAAATGTGCCAACTTTCAAGGTGATTGGTCAAACGGTATCGGAGTTTATCAATCTCATATATATATATATATATATATATATATATATATATATATATATATATATATATATATATATATATATATATATATATATATATATACGTCCGACCACCAGCTTTTAGCATTTCGACAGTTACACTGTCTTTTCTTGGAGTCTGGCCGTTTTTCATCGATTCTATAGCATTTGTTACTTCCTCCACTAGGATATCTGACATTTGTTCTTCCGTGGGTATTCTTGTCTTTGATTGGTTCTGATCTTCATATAACAGGGAATAAAATTTTCTGACAACCTCTAACATTTGCGTACGCGCCCTGCATGCTTTTGTTTCTCAGCTTCTATTTAGCCTTGTTAATTCCTTTTCTACCTTATATATATATATATATATATATATATATATATATATATATATATATATATATATATATATATATATATATTGTTATTATTATATGTTATGTCATGTATATGTATATATATATATATATATATATATATATATATATATATATATATATATATATATATATATATATATATATATAAAGGTAGAAAAGGAATTAACAAGGCTAAATAGAAGCTGAGAAACAAAAGCATGCAGGGCGCGTACGCAAATGTTAGAGGTTGTCAGAAAATTTTATTCCCAGTTATATGAAGATCAGAACCAATCAAAGACAAGAATACCCACGGAAGAACAAATGTCAGATATCCTAGTGGAGGAAGTAACAAATGCTATAGAATCGATGAAAAACGGCCAGACTCCAAGAAAAGACAGTGTAACTGTCGAAATGCTAAAAGCTGGTGGTCGGACGTATATATATATATATATATATATATATATATATATATATATATATATATATATATATATATATATGAGATTGATAAACTCCGATACCGTTTGACCAATCACCTTGAAAGTTGGCACATTTAACAATTTTTTCATGGTAGTTTTTATACTATCCATTTTGTTGTAACTCGCCACTAGTTGGCGCTGCATGACATTAACTTTTATGCCGTATAACTGATCGCTATGAAAATTGGTATACATAGGTATTTGAACACGGTGAATATTTTCGCGCTATCCACTTTGTTGTATTTCGCCACTAGGTGGAGCTTTGGCGCATCAACTTTTACAACTTAGCTACATCTATCCCTTACATTTAAACTATCCTACTTACCCTATCCCCTTACATTTAAACTTAAAAATGCTTCCACGTAGAACATTTGCAAAAAAACTGTGCAAGTCCGTTTACAGTCTTCTTGTACTAAGGAAATACTTAGACACTGCTACCTTAAAAACTGTGTATTGTGCTAATTTTAAAAGCCATATTAGATATGCAGTTGCTATGAAATACCAAAGCTTTTTATATGTCAGGGAATTGCACTACACAGTATGTTGAACATGAAGCCGCGTGAATCGTGCAGGGGAAATTAAAAAAAAACACAATGGCTTGTTGACTCTTTCGGCAATTGTTATTCAGGAATGTATACTGTTCTTCTGGAAGAATCCAGAATTATTTACGATGCGTAAACCCCAGGTAATATATACAACGAGAAACATAAATTTTAGTTACCTATTACATGAATAACACTCACTCAGTAGGGAGCAAGCTATAACTTATAAAAATGTCTAATGACCTACCTCATTATATAAGGATTATCAGGGACATTGGCCAACAGAAAATGCTTGTTCAATTTTTTATTACATGTAGAGCCCTACAGTGTTGATGACTATGTAGGATATCAGAACTGCACATAATTCTAAAGTACATTTTTTGAGAATATTTCCTTTTATTTCATAATTTAGCCGAAAGGCATTCGCACTCCCTCTAAGGGGAACATTGACTTATCCCAGATATCTTAGAATATCAGAAGGATTAAGCTCTGTGGGGGGCCCTTTCCCTATTATCAGGCAGCAAGGTGAAGCTAGAATTCTTCGATATTCTTGCGTTGTTCAATAACTTCCGGACGGTTCTCGCTGTTTCCGGTAGTACTGTTTTCTGCATGGGCTTGAAAAGTTGCTCGTTGAGACCCAATGCTTTTATGTGCTTCAGCAGGCTCTTTGGAATAACACCTGTTGTTGATATTATTATGGGAACTATTTCTACATTTTTCATGCCATTATTTATTTATTTGGTCCTGAAGTTCCTGGAATTTCTGTATTTTTTATGTTTGCTTCTCTAATTATTGTTGTTACGGGAACTATTTCTACACTTTTTATGCCCCATTGTTTATTTACTTGCTCTTGAAGTTCCTGGCATTTCTGCATTTTTTTGCTTCTTTAATATATTATTGTTATTAGGAATGGCCACATCTATAAATACAGTGCGTTTAGATAATTTATCCACCGTAATAATATCGAGCCTGTTGTTATCCAGTTTTCGCTCAGTGAGCACAGTCCAGTTCCAATAGATGTTGTGATTATTACTTCCGAGAGTAGACTCGGGAATGTAGTGGTAATATGGAACTCCCTTTTGACAGCCGTAGCTTTACTGCAAGTTCCTGATGCAGAATATTTGCCACTTTATCGTGCCTATCTTTATAATCGATAACGGTAAACATCGTACAGCCTCCAGTGATGTGTTGAATGGTTTCGGAGGTCGGACATCCGTATCGACACTCAACGTCCACAACTCCAGCATCTCGAACAATATATTTAAGATAATTTCTAGTAAAAATAACCTGATCTTGGATTATGAATTTAGGAATCTATGATCTTTAAATCCCTCTGTTTCAGGAAACATATGTCCTGCAATCCGCCGGTAGTTCGACGCTAATATGTCGACTTGTTGACCTCATTCAGATGTCTCCGTGCATGAGAGTTCTGAGCTTCAGTTGCAGATTTTGTACATCCGTCTTGCTCCAGTTGACTAGTCCAAACGAATATGTTGCTATTCAGACTGAACTTGATCACTTGCTTTACCATCTTGGTGAATTGATGATCTCTCATTGAACGATAATCAATTCGTCGACAATTTGGCCATTATGTGTCCTAACCTCAAAGCGTTATTTTGGGGTTTGCCTCTATTGATACTGATGGTCCGACATTGTCCAATCCAAACTCCATTCCTAAATCACTAGAAAATTCTTTCATTATTTTTAACATTTGCCCCAGGTGATTTTTTGACGAGGCAAACAATTTTAGGTCGTTCACGTAAAGCAAATTGTTTAGCCTCATAATGTCTGGGTTGTTATTTTGTTAAGCTAAAACCATACTTTTTACACTACACTAGTTACACTAGTTTAATCGGTGTGAAAGAAAATTCATGACGATGCAAAACCAAAGAGGACTTGGAAAATACCTCTTCGAATAGGTACATTGTCTGTTATTATATTATTGTCACGCCTCCTTAAGCTAGATTTTGGTTCACTACGTTGATATAAAACTTTTCAAGACATTGATTAAAGATGGACAAATTTTATAAATCTTCAAAACCTCTATGAGCCATTCATGTGGAATTAAATCAAAAGTCTTCTTATAATCTATATACGCCATGTTTAAATTTCTATTTTTGGTATAAGCTTGATTGCAAATGACTGAATCAATCACAGCTGTTCCTTGCACCCCATTACGCCTTTAGTACATCCATTTTGTTGCACAGCGATAATATCATTTCGCTCGTAATGCGCAAATATGCGTTTACTAACACATGCTGTTATCGCTTTATATTGAGTAGCAAGACATGTTTTCGGGCGATACTTGGAAGGATCCTGAGTATTGTGTGGATCCTTCGAGATGAGGTATATTGCCCCTTGAGTAAGAAATTGTGATGCTTTATGTGATTGGGCCAGAACAAACTTTTTCCTTTCAAATGATTTGAAGACTCATTGGTTAAATTTACGAGCACTTTCCCTTATACCCTGTATATGGGATATATAGCTTGTTTTCAATTTTGCGGCATTTTTTCTTGTTTCCATATTGTCCTCAGTTGTTTAAACATGTATGTAATAGGTGTTTCGGTTAATAATATCGATTTTTTCCCAACATTTAAGCGTTTATTTCCATAACAAAATAAATTACCTTAATAACCAAACTACTGGACACATCTGGGGTGAGAAAAATCCATTATTGATTTTTGATAATCCTTTACATTCTGAGATGAGTCACTGAGGTGTAATTGTGCCGTATTTCTTTTAGATTTCTGTTTGTGAGGCTGTAACTTTGCATGGTGTTCGATGCCGTGGGATGACAACTGGATTTTTCGGGCTCAATTGAATAATATTAATCTGGAGAATAGGTGGTTCCAACACGATGGCGCTATAACTCACTGTGCTAATGAAACAATTGATGGAACGGCTAATACAAGTTTTTTTACAGTAAATGTTCTATACAAAGTTTTAAAACTTTTAATAATGCCCTGGTCTAGAGGTTAGCTGACAGACGTGCAATTGGAAGGTATGTCTCTTGGGTGTAAACACGCGTTGTCAAGAAGTAATACTATTTTTCATTTTCTACGTTTCAACTTCAACCATTGTATTATTAGTTCCCCAGTCATCAATACTTTTCAATTCCATCTCCAAGTAACAGGTAAATCGTTCAGAACTTTTGCCAGTTTATTGCCAAAAAAATTTTATATAATTTTGTTCCTTCGTGCGTACTCCAATAAAGCTTCTACTAGTATAGCCTTACAGTTCGTATAAACTACTCAATAAGAAAATGATTCTGTTTGAATTGTTTTCCTTATTTTCTCTGTAACGAGATACAAAGCTCTCGCCGCCCCTAACAAGGTTTTCCTAATATTCCAACTTATATTTGCCATCGCTTCCCGAGTAACACTGAATTTGTGGTTTCGAATAGGGTTGGCGCACATTTAGTCTTGAGAAATATGGAGACCAGATTTACTAAACCCTTATTTAACATATGAAAGATGTTTCTGTAGTAAAATTCTACATTTTGTTAAACACAGTAACAGCAATAAATAATACGATGTAAATTATATCGCTTTCAAAGCAGGTGTCTATCGATTACATCGCGATTTGTCAACGCATAACTCTCTCTTTTAAAAATAACTTTTAAATTGTTATATTAAAATATTATGTTGTTTTACATTTACTGCCTTCCCCAGAGTGGTAATTTGAGGAAATTACGAAATAAGGAATTAAAAAGTCACATGGGGCTATATCTACAATATACGGTGTTTAGGAAATTTCATTTTTTATGTTGAATTATTTAAATGTGGTGCGACCGAGATAAAGCGCCACTATTTTTTACTCAAGGGGCAACATACCTCATCTCGAATGATCATCAAAATACTCAGGATCAGGATGAATACTCAGCATGTGTTGGTAAACGCATATTTGCGCATTACGAGTGAAATGATATTATCGCTGTGCAACAAAACGGATGTACTAAAGGTCTAATGGGGAGCAAGGAATAATTAGTGATTGATTCAGTCATTTGCAATCAAGCTCATGCCAAAAATATAAATGTAAACATGGCGTTTTTTTCCGTTTCATATTTTTTTATTCCGTTCTATACGAATGGCGCATAGAAGTTTTGAAGATTTATAAAATTTGTCCACCTTTAATCAATTAAGGAGACGTGACAATAATATAAGAACAGACGATGTCCCTATTCGAAGAGGTATTTTCCAAGGAGACTGCCTAAATCTTCTTTGATTTTGCATCGCCATGAATCTTCTTTCACACCGATTAACTAGACTAAGTTTTTAGCTTAAACAAACAACACAGGTATTATGAGGCTAAACCATTTGCTTTACGTGGACAACCTAAAATTGTTTGCCTCGTCAAAAAATCACCTGGAGCAAATGTTAAAAATAGTGAAAGAATTTTCTGGTGATGTAGGAATGGAGTTTGGATTGGACAATGTCGGACCATCAATATCAATAGAGGCAAACCCCAAAGTAACGCTTTGAGGTTTGGACACATAATGGCCAAACTGTCGAGACAATGGCTGCTATAGACACATACAACTACCTTGGAATGAAACAAGCACGACGAATTATCGTTCAATGAGAGATGAACTCAGCTCTCAATTCACCAAGACGGTAAAGCAAGCGATCAAGTTCTGCAGTGATCACTCTGCATAGCTGAATGAATGATAGCTGAATATATATAAACATATATATATATATATATATATATATATATATATATATATATATATATATATATATATATATATATATATATATATATTATATACAATCTCTCTCAAACATTACACAAAATGAAATTCAGGATAGAGGCTGTTTCAGACACAAGGCTAACGTTTGGAAGGTTGGCCAGAGAGAAAAATGTAGGAAGACTAGAACAACTTGGTCTGACGAAAGCAAAAAAGCTCATAGCGAAAGAATGAAATCAGTATGGGCGTAAATGAAGGCTAACAACAACAAACGCCTCTTACTGTACTTCGCGTGGTCTACCAGGGCCCATACGTGAATAATAATAATAATAATAATAATAATAATAATAATAATAATAAGAGATAGGCAGGGGGCGGATAGACCGCTTGGTGAGTGGCGCCACCACCTTCCCGAGCTGAGAGGAGTACATCTCTGGAAAAAAACCCCAAGCTCAAGGTGGAAATTCATCGTGCCGAGGAGCTGAATGGCACAGGGTTAAAGTGTTTCTAACGATATCTCCGGATACCTAGCGCCCTCCGGTAGTAAATAGCTTTCCCATGGTAAATCGGGGCTCTGCCTTGGGTGACCGTTTTTTCCCTTGAACCCAAACAATTTTTTATGGAGATTGAAACATATAATGATATTATACAAGGCGGTAGGGTTTTGCGGACAAGAACCCTTCGGAAGCGTCGGGAGGATTTGTCCGGGGTTGGTGAGTCTGGAGCGAGTGGCAACTCCCAACTCTATGGCACCACAAGAATGGCAATGAACAAGGCAACTGAAAAAATCCATCCACAATTAGAATATAATAGTCAATCAACACCAGAGACTTCAATACAAACCCAACAAAAAGCAGGAGCTAATAATCAGGTACCAGCTGGCTCGCCCCCCATAAGGAGGCCTGTCAGCAGGACCGAGCGCACTCCACGTATTAGATGGACACGTGAAATGAATATTGAAGTAATGAGTGCCTATTATTATGTGAACCAGTGTGCAGATATACCGCTACCTGGATGAAGAAGTGCACTTCACCAAGAATATAAGAAGAGGTTTGCTGAAAGACAGTTATTGGAACAAAACTTAGCAGACCGTAAAAATCTTATATTAAGAAAAAAGATCTTACCGAAACAGAATTAATGAACATCGAGAGAGAAGTCGGTAATAAATTACACCAAAGCATTACATATGACCCACCTCAAGAAAATAACATGGATATCCTTAACTTGAACACAGAGAACCAACCGGTAGTACAAACTCCAATCCTAACAACAGAAGTATCATCCACTCAAAATGAAGAAACAGTCATAAATGGAAACTTTTTTAACATACGAGAAAGATTTTACAGTCTATTGGCTCATTTTACTGGCTCAAATCCACTAAATAGGCCAAAAATACCGATTCTGCGCAACATTGCAAAATCCCGCTTTACTATAATGCAGGTTAATAAAGTTTTGGAATCGCATTTATCGGGGATAATGAACCTTAGTGACATACATCTTGCGTTGTACTGTGCAGCAGTAACTGTAATCGAGGCTTCAGGTCAAAAAACTTACACCCTCAGTGCGACAAGGCGTAATATCCAAAAAGATACACCTGCCTGGAAAAAGCGCCTGGAAACTGATATCAATGATTTTCGAGCGAAGGTTGACATTATTTCTGAGTATCT
This sequence comes from Cosmopolites sordidus, assembly GCA_031761425.1. Lineage (NCBI taxonomy): Eukaryota > Metazoa > Arthropoda > Insecta > Coleoptera > Curculionidae > Cosmopolites > Cosmopolites sordidus. The sequence goes on from JARFXV010000960.1 coordinate 571,284, forward strand.
TGCTGGAAATACATCTAGCAAAGTGACGAAAAAAACGAAAATAATTGCTAAAAAATCTGGCATTGGATTTGAAGAGTCAAACTTTCGCGAGAAATTATTAGACCTGAAAGATCGATTTAGACAGAAGGCTAAAACGAAGGGTGCCAGACTAGCCAGATACAATGAGACAGAAAAACGAAAACACCAAAATGCAATGTTTCAAAATAGCCAGAAGAAGTTTTATAGAGAACTAGAAGCTCAGGGTAACCAGTCAAAACATGAACATGTGAATGTATCTACCTTTGAGAAATACTGGAAATCTGTCCGGAAAAGATCTGATGGTTATGAAAAAATGGCCCCGTGGGTTCCAACAATTCGAAAACAGACTGATGCACTTCCACAAATGGAATTCAACGGTCTTGTAGCGATTGACATCTGCACTGCCATCAAGAAAACTCAAAACTGGAAGACACCTGGGCCAGATGGATTACACAACTTCTGGATCAAAAACTTCACAGCTGTTTACCAGGTACTTGCTGATGCATTTAAAGAAATAATGGTGAATACTGATACTTTCCCCGATTTTCTGACGGAGGGAAATACATATTTGTTATATAAAATGGGTGATGCTAACCAACCCAGTAACTATAGACCGATAACATGTTTATCCGTGTTGTATAAATTATTCACAGCCCTGCTCAATGAAAAAATTTACCAACATTGTGACTATAATAACATATTAGAAGATGAGCAGAAAGGGTGTATGAAGGCAAGTATGGGATGCAGGGAGCAACTGACGATTGATGCTGTAGTTCTTGCGCAAGCCCGGACAAAAAAGCGCAATTTGAATATGTGCTATATAGATTACAAGAAGGCTTTCGATAGTGTCCCACATGACTGGTTATTAGAAGTTTTGAACATCTACAAAATTTGTCCGCAGATTACAAACTCTTTAAGGTATCTCATGAGTAAATGGAAGACTAATTTGTTTGTCCACCAACAGTATATTGGAACAACAAATATCGAGAGAGGAATATTTCAGGGAGATTCATTTTCCCCTGTTTGGTTTCGTCTAGAGTTGAATCCGATGTCGACATTACTTAACAATAGCAGTATTGGCTACAAACTTGACATGAGAAATTCCAGGAAACTATCTCATTTGCTATACATGGACGACTTAAAACTCTATGGAGAAACAAGAGAGAAACTAAATTCATTAATAAAAACAGTCGAATGTGTGAATGTTGTGAATGTCAAGAATCTTTGTCTCAATCAGGAGAATAGGATGAGAGAGCGCTTCATTAGTTCACATAGCACACTAATGAAACTGGTTGTAAAGAAGGACCAGGGTTTCACCCCACTAAATCTAAATAAACAAAATCGTGTTGATAGTAGAACAGCACTGAAGGATATCGTTCAACAATGGAAACAACAGACATTACATAGGATATTTCCTAAATCACTTCAGGATGACTCCATTGACAAATATTTGTCTCTAAACTGGCTTACCGATGGACTATTATATCCAGAAACAGAAGGCTTCGCGACAGCTATTCAAGATAAGGTAGTAAGGACAAACAATTATGAAAGACATATTCTACACATGGATGTTGTCGACAAGTGCATGAAGTGCGGTGGTGTAGGAGAAACAATTGAACACCTTCTTGGAGGGTGTCCAGTCCTTGCCCCTAATGCTTACCTAGGCAGGCATAATCAGCTGGCGAAAATTATATACCAGCAAATCGCTTTAAAGCACTCGCTATTTGATAAGATGCCTCCACCTGGAAATTCTTGATGTTTCAAAATCGATTACCACAGTAGGACAACGAGCAGTTCTCTTGCAAACTTGCCACATTGTTCGTAAGGTACTAAGCTGAATGGGAGGAGCAGAACTGCTTTCTCATTCTGGCATTGTAAACCCGACTAGCCTAGGCTGAGATGATCGATGAATCATGTTTGTGATAATAATAATAACAATATACAAGGGTGCAGTGGTCTGGTAGCCTCCTCGTGGCGCACCTGGATAGGAGAGAAACTTGTTTCTTTCTGAACTAATACCAGGCCCCAATCTCTTGGGGCTAACAACCCCTTGCGGTTGAATACTTCTCTGGTTCACGATCGGAATAGAGATATGGCTTCCCACAATAGTCCCTTCTCGGATGGGGGACATGGACAGTTGGGTGAAGCCGAACTGGATGGTCCAACCGATGACGACCCTGGTAATGTACAAGGCCGTTTTGTGTCGACGATGCGATTTAGGAATGATTTGCTTCAATGTTATGAGAATAGTGAACCGGGACGCAGGGGATACATGATGCGTATGCACGAGCTGTGGTGCCAACTTCATCCAGAGTACAGTGGATTCACAAGGCAGTGCCTTAGAGATCACGCGTCCTTTCTGAGAAGAACTGGCTATGTGGGTGTCCCGTCTGCAGTGGCATCTCCGGTTATGGTGACCCCGGCGCCCGCTCTAGTGGGTCGCGAGCTTCAGAGTACCTGGAAGCATGCAAGTGTTAAACTGGAATCTAGGAAAAAACCATACATGGAAAGATTAACTTGAGCGATCAAGATCTAGGCCAGATGAATGCACGTCTAGATGCTGAACTTCCGGAATCTGCTGATATATATGACATCAACGCAGCCGTATACGACGCTGCATCTCAGCTTGTGCCGCTTACGAGGAGCATGCCCGAAATCTTGCAGAAGACGCGGCTGCGAGTTAAGAAAATTGAGAATAAACTCCGGCTGGTGAGGAAACATGCATCCAGAATTCAGTGTGTAATGGAATATCTTATTGCTGGCAAGCCCTTTTCGAATAAGATCAGGCGGATTGCAGAGCGCCTTAAAAGACAACACCACACGTTGAATAGATCAGTGTTACAGACAATCAAGCAACATTGCATAGAAAGAATTCGATCTTTAAGGACTATCAAATACACTTTAAAGCGTAGGGAAAAATGGATTGAACACAACTTTCAATTTCGGCTAAAACCCGGAAGTTTATTTCGTAACGCTCAAAATGATATCAGGAATCTGCCTGCCATTGACATGATCGAACGCTTCTGGAGAGAAGTATATGGAAAGGCCTTCAACATCAGTAAGAACAATCCAGCAATAGAGGAGTTCCGCAATTTTGTTGGAGGACTTGCTAGGCCTAATGCGGTATTTTCGGCAATCGGTCCAGAAGAGGTGCGTCAGGCATGGGATGGTACCAAAAATTTTGCTGCCCCAGGTCCAGATCGTATTAACAACTTTTGGTGGAAAAAATTCACTTGTACTCACAGGCGTCTGGCCAGTGTTTTTGATTCATGGATGAGTGGGATTCAGTTAATGCCTGACTGATTTGTCGAGGAACGTACAGTGCTCCTTACCAAAAAGGGTGATTTGTCTGACCCCAAGAACTATCGCCCGATCACTTGCCTAAATACCTGCTACAAGATATTTACCCTTATTTTGTATATGAGAATTATTAATATAGTTGAGCCAGTGTTTCAGCAGAGCAATGAACAACGTGGTGGAAAGAAAGGTGTAGCAGGCTGTAAAGAGAGTTTACTTATTGACCGTTGTATCACACAAGATGCGGTTCAGTACAAACGCGGTCTATCCATGGCATGGATAGACTACCGTAAGGCATTTGATACAACATCTCATGAGCTTATTATTCACATGCTCCAATGTTTGGGGGTATCAGAGCCGATTGTAAAATGCATTGAACGCCTGTTGCCGCTGTGGAAATCCCGCTTTGTTATAACATCTAAGGAGCGAAATGCTTCAACAGAGCCAGTGGCATTTAGAAGGGGTGTATTTCAGGGTGATTCACTTAGTCCCCTGCTCTTCTCTATCACGCTTTTGCCCTTATCTGTGAGTCTTCGTAAGCTACATAACGTAAGCTACGTAAGCTACATAACGTCACTCATCTCTTTTGTATGGACGATCTCAAACTTTATGCTGCCAATGAACTGCACTTACATTTGGCATTGCAAATGGTCCAGGAATATTCGCGAGATATCGGTATGACCTTTGGGGTGGAGAAATGCGCCGTGATCCATTTAAAAAGATGACGGGCTGAGGGGGTCTCTGAGGATATGATGTTAACTGATGGCAGTGTGTTTCACCATCTGGAGATCGGGGAAACTTATACCTATTTGGGTATTCACCAACGACATCTACACGATGAGGCTCACGTACGGCGGGTACTCCGGGACAAATATAGGAAACTATTGAGACAGATTTGGTCCTCCCAACTGTCCGGCAGGAATAAAATATTGGCCACTAATTTGCTTGCCCTACCTATACTATTGTATTCCTTTGGAGTTGTAAGGTGGAAAGTGGATGAGTTAAAGCAGCTGGACAGGGATTCCCGAAAGATGTTAAACATGCAGCGCAGTTTGCATCCAAAATCATCCGTCCCTCGGATATACCTGCCACGGTGTCATGGAGGTATGGGCTTCTTGAGTCTCGAGTTTATGCATAACCGGATTGTTCTGAATTTGGCTTGTTCTATCAGTAAAACATCAGACTCATTACATAGACTCGTTAACCAACATGAAAGGGCGGGAGTGGGCGCATTTTTGTTTAAGGCAGCAGAAAGAGCTGCCCATGAACTGGGTGTTCATATCGATTTATGGCACAGAAACAGAGACGTAATCAACCAGTTTGCTGATTTGCAATCAAGTCACCGAGCAGCCCAGATAAAAGCTGCAAAGACCAGTCTACTATTGCAGAAACATGACAGTAAGCCACTGCATGGGGTTTTTTATAGAAATATAGAGGACCAGGGATTGTCGAAGAGACTCACCTTTGCTTTTCTCAGGTCAGCCGGCCTTAAGTCAGAGACGGAAGGATTTATATTGGTCTGTCAGGATGGTGTAATAAACACATCGGAGATAAATTATGGGTATGGAGGTTCCTGATGTAAACTGTAGTGCCTGCCATCGAGCACCAGAGACACTCATGCATTTGTTATCTGGATGTAGTGCCTATGAGATCTCCGCATATATCTATCGTCATAATGCTGCTCTGAGAGTACTGTACTTTCATCTAAGGTACTCGTATAAGATAGACCAGACACCAGTGCTGCACTTTGTGCCAGAAGAGATGGAATCTGTTGTCGAGAATGGGAGTTGTCGGATTTATTGGAATTTCTCGTTCTCTACTATTAGACAAATACAGGCTAACAAACCTGATATTGTCCTCCTTGATAAGGACACGAAAATAATGTTTGTTATTGAGTTTTCTTCGCCAGCGGAAACAAATATAACTATCAAGGAGGAACAAAAACGACTCAAGTATCAGGATCTCCTTTACGAACTGAAGCAACTCTACCCAGAGTACGCCGTGCATATGGTTGTGTTGATAATAGGCGATCTCGGTGGAATGAGAGATACTGTTCTCACTCAACTGCGGAAAATTCCATCTTGCGGTATATCTGTTGAAGTATTGACTGCGGCAATGCAGAAGCCTGTCATCCTGGGGTCGCTGCGTCTGCTTAGAACACACGATTGCCGATCTTATGATAGCTAACCTTGCTGGTTGCAAGGAGTTATCATATAGCAAAACGAGCACGAACACCAATTGCTCTACCAGCGCGTGTTAGCTTGTCGGAGGGCGAACACATGACTGGGTACAAAAAAAATTAAAAATAATAATAATAATAATAATAATAATAATAATTTAGGAATACCCCAAAAGCATGAACTTGATCATAACCAGTTAAAGAAGGACTTTTCCACTCTATACCAAAAGAGACTTACAAAACTTTTAAACACCAAACTGAACGGAGGAAACCTCATTAGAGCGATCAACGGTTGGGCGGTGCCGGTTCTGACATATTCTTTTGGCATAGTTAAATGGTCAGAAACTGACCTTGATGAACTTGATAGGTTGACGCGCCGAACATTGACAAAGTTCCGATGCCTGCATCCAAACTCATCTACGAAAAGGCTATACACCCCAAGAAAGTTGGGGGGTAGAGGCCTTGTAAACGTAAAAAATCTCTGTCTCAATTAAGAAAATAGAATGAGAAAACACTTCATTGATTCAAACAGTACTTTAATGAAATTGGTTGCAAATGAGGATCGGGGTTTCACCCCACTGAACCTAAATAAACAAAATCGTATTGATAGCAGAACAACACTCACGGACTGCGTTCGAGAATGGAAAGAACAAACATTGCACGGAAGGTTTCCTAAGTCACTCGAAGATGACACCATTGACGAACAATTGTCTCTGAAGTGGCTGACCGATGGGCTCTTGTACCCAGAAACAGAAGTTTTCGCGATATCTATTCAAGATGGGGTAACAAGAACAAAAAACTATGAAAAACACATACTGCATTTGGACGTAGTCGATAAGTGCAGGAAATGCGGTACTTTGGGGGAAACAATTGAGAACCTTATTGGCGGTTGCCCGGCCCTTGCTCCTAATGCTTATTTAGGATGGCATAATCAGCTAGCAAAAATTATACATCAACAAATTGTAAAAAAATACTCGCATTAGAAAGCGCACCTCCTCCATTTTATAAGTACTCGCCTTCTCCTGTACTTGAATCATCCGATACCATTCTTTACTGGGACAGACCAATCACTACTGATCGAACGGTTGATTATAACAGGCCGGATATTGTTTTAATCAACAAAAAGGACAAGAGGGCTTTTATAATTGACATCGCAGTGCCATTATCTCACAACATTAGAAAAACTGAGATAGAAAAATCCACAAAGTATGAAAATTTGGCATACGACTTAAAGAACCAGTGGAAACTGAGTAAGGTAGATGTAGTGCCCTTCGTTATATCCGCCGAAGGCCTGATAAGTAAGAGATTTTCAAAGAACCTCGAGAGCCTCGGTATCCCGAGATCGATTGCCATAGTGGGACAGCGTGTGGTGCTCTTGTAGACGTGTCACATTGCTCGTAAGATATTATGCTAGGGTGAGAGGAGCTGAATTGCTTTTTCATCTTGGCATTGGAATATCGGCCAGCATGAGCTGAGATTCTACTGTAATGATGAGCAGAAAAATAATTCAACTCAATATTGAGCTTTTGCGCACATATTACATAGCACCGGAAATGGAAATGAACAAGACTGGATATAGAGACCGACTGCAAACAATATGGAAAGACAAGTATCCTGAAAGCGAATTATCCGAACAAAGACTCTCAAATCAAGTACGCTCGGTTCTTAAAAGGAAAGCACTATCAGAGGCAGAACTCGATAATATCAAAATAAATATTCGGAAAAAATCATTTATTGCTCGAACCAGCTTAAATTCACCAGCACGGCCGATTACTGACCAGGTGGCAGAGAATGATCTTGAACAGGAGAACAATCTTGAAACTACATTACTTTTTATGGAATATGATGCTAAGTACAGAGGTATACCCATTGAACTGCGCCCCAGACTTCCCAAACTTCAACTCACCAGGGAAATAAAGAACGCAGTTAAATAAGGGAAATGATTGAGCGCAGTAATGATTTATTGGAAAGCTGCCACGTTGTGTACTGCGCCGCGGCCTTGATTTCCAAGATATTTACTATACAATGGCCAAGACCTGATACACCCCCCGCTGCAAAACAACAGGACCCTCCTTGGGAAAGAAGATTGAAAAATAAAATTTATGAAATATGGAGTAAGGTGGGTCTGTTGCATAACTACCTTCAAGGTGCAGTAGCCAGTAAAAAGGTCCAAAAAAAGGCTGTTTAGATTGCGAGAAAAGCTAAAATAAAGATTAGCAATCCAACATTCCGACAGGAGCTTACGCTTTACCTTGAAACTTTGAAACATAAAATTGCAGCATTAGGAAACAGACTAAGGAGGTATCGGATACGAGTAAAAAGATACCAAGAAAATACTCAGTTTAATCGAGCTCAAAAGCAATTCTATAGAAACCTCAGCGAACACAAATTGATGTTAGAGACCGCCATTCCTGATAAAGAAAATATGACAAAGTACTGGTCAGACACATGGTCAAATAGTGTGAAATTCGACGATAGGGCGTATTGGATCGAAGAAGAGAAAAGAGAACATCAGTTTTTAACACCAAAGGACTCGGGTAATATTACAATTACCGACCTCTTAAGAGTTAAGAATTGGGCATCGCCTGGGGTAGATGGGGTTCACAACTATTGGTAGAAAGCTTTCACTTGTAGCCACGAAGTTATAGCACGGTAAATTCAGGACGCAATAGATAATCCCAGAAAGATCCCTACATATTTTACTTTAGGAATAACATACACGTTGCCCAAATCAGAAAACTTTGAAGAAGCCAAGAATTATAGGCCAATTACGTGTTTGCCAACAATATATAAAATTATCACCGCAATCATAAGCTCCAAAATTAGAAAACATCTCACGAAATCTGATATATTGGCTTGGGAGTAAAATTGATGTAAACAACAAGTACGCGGTTGCAAGGAATTACTGGTTATTGACACAATTATCACCAAGCAAGTTAAATCAAAACATAAAAAAATATCACTAGCATGGGTAGATTATCAAAAGGCCTTTGACTACGTGCCCCATTCTTGGCTTAAATAAATACTATATATCTACAAAATTGATGCTCGAATAATCAATCTTCTTAATCATCTAATGGGAAGCTGGAGAACCAGTCTGTATTTGAAAGACTACAGGACTGCTGAGATTGCTATTAGAAGAGGAATATTTCAAGGCGACCGTATGAACCCACTCTGGTTTTGTATGGCTCTTAATCCCTTGAGTCGTATGTTGAACAGTAGTGGTTACGGCTACAGCATTGGCGAGCGAGTTGTGCTCTCGCATCTTTTCTATGTCGATGACTTGAAACTATACGCAAAAAATCAACATCAACTTAGAAGTTTGCTAGAATTAGTCAAGTCATTTAGCCAGGCCATCAAAATGAAGCTGGGGATAGAAAAGTGTGCAGTATTGCACGTGAAAAAAGGGAAAAATCATCCAATCTCAAAACCTTACATTAATGGACAATGTCACAACTATTCCAGCCTTACGCCCACGTGAAACTTATAAATATCTAGGATTCCAACAAGACCTCAATGTAGATGAAAAAATAAATAAACAAAAAATCAAAGATGAGTATTTTAACAGGGTCAACAAAATTTTAAGAACATATTTAAACGCAAAAAACCAAGTAACTGCACTCAACACCTGGGCCGCTCCAATACTAACCTACACCTTCGGAATTTTGAACTGGTCCTCAACTGAAGTGAAAGCCCTGGATCGCAAGCTCCGCACTATGTTAACCAAGCATCGGATGTTGCATCCAAACTCTGCTATTGAGAGGTTGTATTTGTCTCGAGATAGAGGCGGTAGAGGAATTGTCAGCTTTGAAGAAGCACAGCAAAAAGAAATAGACGGGTTAATAAAATATTTTCGGTCTAAAGATCTCCTATTCTTCAAAAACTTGATTGGGTATGATGTGGCTCTTTCACCTCTAAATTTAGCTATGGTACAGCCTATCTATAAGAATTTGAAAGAAGAGCTAAAAAATCAGTGGCAAAGAAAACCCATGCATGGAAGGTTTTATAACAACCTAAATCAAGAAGACGCAGACCCCAGAGCAAGCAACACCTATCTAACCTCTGGATATCTGTTCCCTCAAACAGAGGGATGGCAATGGCAATGGCAATCCAAGATCAAGTGGTCCCTACTAGATATTATAAGAAGCATATCATGAAACAACTCCTAAACACAGCAAAATGCCGGCTATGCAACAAAGAAGAAGAAACTGTTCAACATCTCATTTCGGCTTGCACCTATTTAGCTCCAACTGCTTACTTAAGCAGACATGCCAACATCAATTTTTTGGAAAGTTATCCACTTAAAGATAGCTCAGAGAACTGGCCTAGTAAACCAAGAGTTGCCTCCTTATAAATATCAACCTCAACCCGTTATTGAAAACACCACAATAAAAATCTTATAGGATACATCTCTAATAACCGATCGAAGTGTGGTGAACAACAGGCCAGACATGGTGGTTGTGGATAAGGAAAACAAGATATGTCACATCATTGATTTCTCTGTCCCCGTGGATGAAAATCTGAATAAGGCATGTAAACAAAAAGTGCAAAAATACCAAGAACTAGCTGATGAAATTCGAGATATTTGGCATATGAAAAGAGTTACTGTTAAACCTTTTATAATATCCGCGAATGGCCTAGTGCATAAACTATCATTGGTGCACTTAAAATATCTTAAAATAGAATTCAATACCATAAATTGGATGCAGAAGGCAGTCATACTCGGAACAACAGCAATTATCCGTCGAACCCTTTCGATTTGAAGCCTAGTCGTCTTGAGCAATCCGACGACAAAAGGATAGACCACAGAAGTGTGTGAAAAAAATAAAATAAAAAAACTAAAAATAAAATAATTATAATAATAATAATAATAATTCACTCATTGAAACCGGATGATACCTGTCGGTATCTGGGAATAGCACAAAATCAAATGCTAAACCATACGATACTCAAACATGAGTTCCAAGATAAATACAAGAAAAGAATAACGAAGCTTCTTAATACAAAACTCTCAGGGGGGAATATATGTAAGGCAATCAACACATGGGCAGTACCAGTGTTAACATATTCATTTGGAGTGGTAAAGTGGTCAAACACAGAACTGGAAGAGCTAGACCGCATGACTAGACGACTTTTAACAAAATTCCGTTATTTGCATACCAATTCTTCTGTGTTGAGATTATTCATTTCTCGAAAATATGGAGGTAGAGGTATTAATATCAAAGAATTGTGTCTTAGTTAGGAAAAGAAGCTTCGCCAACATTTTCTAAGTTCGAAAGATCAACTTGTGAAACTCGCAAACTGCAAAATTATACACCACTAAAACTGAGCCATGCAAACTACACTATCGAAAGAGGGACAATACAAAACAACATAGATCTCTGGAAACATAAATCAATCCATGGTAGATATGTAGAATTATTAAATGGCAATACTATTGATAAGAAAGCTTCTCTGCTCTGGTTAGATGAGAATCAACTATATCCGGAAACTGAGGGTTTTGTTATTGCTATCCAGGATAAAGTCATCAAAACCAATATTTACAAGAAATATATCCTTAAAGAAAACACTGAAGATGTATGTCGAAAGTATGGCAAAATAGGAGAGACTGTTGAGCACATAATTGGTGGATGTCTTACTTTAGCAGAAAACGCATATTTAGGAAGGCACAATCAGCTTGCTAAAATAATTCACCAAAAACTGACACTTAATCATGGTCTTTTACCAACCAAAGTATGAGAATGTTTCTATGAATTGAAGAACATCTGGCAACTTGAAAAAGTTAACATCGAACCTTTTGTAATTGCCGCAGAGGCATTGGTGAGCCACATGTTCTCCAAAAGTTTGACAAAGTGCGGACTAAATAGAAATGTCATAAAAGTGGGACAACGGGCTATATTGTTGTAAACCTGCAACATAATTCGAAAATTTTACATGGGTTATCCCCAGGCTTATGGTTTCTATCTCTTTGAGCTGAGAAAGTGACACCAAGTCTTTGATAATAATAATAATAATAATATAAAGTTAAAAATATAGATATAATGTTATAAATATAATCAATATAATGTTGTAAATATAATAAATATAAAAGTAATACGAATATAATTGTCATCCTAACCTTTCAACAAGTTCTGCTTTATTTCTATGTTGGGGACGGCCATGGCATTTTAACCATCATTGTGAAGTGCTTCTATTGTGGTATGAACTAATAAAGCAACACCAATTAATTTTTCCTTTAATTGCACTGGCAATAAGGTTAATAATCCTTATTGTCCAGCCATATATATAACCCGAAACTTTCGTATTAACGCATTGTTAACATGGCGGACTCGCTTGGGCGCAACTGGTCATGAAAAGGTCTATTCCCTGTTTTTTTACGAGGGTAGTCTCAGAAGTACCCGACCTAACAAAGAAAATATAATAAATTTGGTCTCCTTTTAGCTTGATGCACTTTTCCTGGCGATGTTCAATAAATTCGATTCCTTCTTTATAGTGAGAATCGTCAAAGTTTTCAAAATAACAATCAACCTACCTCTTCATTATTGGCAAATCTTTTACCACCGAGCCATTTTTTCAAGTTTGGGAATAGAAAATAATCCGAGTGGGCTAAATCTGGCGAATAGGTTGCATGACGAAGCAGTTCAAACTTAAACTCATTGATTTTGGGCATCGCGATAACTAATGTGTGAACTGGTATATTGTCTTGATAAAACAAAACTTCGTTTTTCGTTAAATGCAACCGTTTTTTCTTGATTTCACCACTCAAACGCTGCAATAAGTTCATATAATACTTATTGTTCATTGTTTTTCGTTTCTGAAGATAATCAATGACCCAATCGCATCCAAAAACTAATGCCATGACTTTGCTTGCAGACGGAACTGTATTCGCCTTCTTTGGAACTGATGTACAGCACTTTTTGTAAATGCTTACCATGTCTGCTAGTTCGCGCAGTTTTAATCAACTGCCATTCAATACCATTTTGTAGATTTTGTTCACAATTTCTGGTGTGATCATCTCATTTGATCGACTACTTCGTCTTGGCAGCTCTTAAGGCATCGTTTAAATTCTGCCGCCCAATATTTTACTGTTGTAAACGAAGGACTCCCCCAGAGCAGAATTTAGTTTTGCTTTGATATCGGTTGGAATGAGACCTTTCGAATGTCATCAAACTTCAAACTTCAGCTTTATAAGGTTGGTACTTTCTACCATAAACATTCTTTTCAAACATCAATCGCTATCTAATACGCCAGGTCGGGTACTTCTGAGACTACTGTTGTATTTTATGTTAAAGGAGATGTTCAAAATAATAATTTCCAATAATCCAGGAGTCAAAAGAAAACACACCATTGAACAGATTTTTCTTAAAACATCGACGAAAATGTATACCAGAATCATTCCAGTATACCAGATCATTTGAGTGTTATTATTTACAACAGATTAACAACGTCTATTTACCTTTTGAATTAAGAAATAAGAAAAACAGTTTTACTTAAAAATTAAGAAAAACATTAAAAAGTCCTAATATTAAACAAGTAATTGTAAATTCAAAATAAACATTCGTTATTGAAAAGTTCATATATTAAACAACCGAATGGAAGATCGTATATAATTTCCATATCGACATCGCTCAATAAAAATGTACAAATTATTTATATTTTTACGAGCCAATGAAGAATCAATCACCCTGTTGAATAATGCATTTTTAAGGATTTTATGTAAAACAGTTTTGCATTTTTTTTTCATGCCGTCATTAAAACCTTTTTTAAAGGGGAAATAAAATTTATTTCTTTCGACCAAAAAACCTTCGAATTATATTTTATGTCTGGGTGTAAAGGTCTCCATAATTCGGCATTATTATTATTTTTCGTATTTTTATGTCGTACATTTTATTTCCCAATAATGGCAGGTTTTATTGTATCTACTTAGAATAAGGAAAAAAAAAACTTCTGGATATAACTACAATACGACAATTTTTATGGTTTTTTTTATCTATTTATCTACAGCCTGTTTCGTCCTTGTTTAAACATGAACCTCCCCAAAATGTTACCATTCGTTTCTGTCCATTGCTACTCCTGTCTAATGAGATTCTACATGCTTTTTCATATCATCCGCTCTTCTTGTCCGTGCTCTTCTCGTTTTTTATATTATGTTCTGCCAAAAATTTTTCAGTCTTGCTGCCTTCCCTCTTTCATTTTTGTCTTTTTTCGAGTCCAGTTATTTCGTTTTCTGCCTGTTAGCTTTATTTGGGGCATCTGCCTTCCCAGACTTAGGCACGGTGTAACCGAAACTGAAGAGCCTATTAAAGATAAACCTTCTTGCTTCTTGCTTTTTACAGTGGAAGACCTTCAACTGCAAGAAGTGATATAAATGTCCACATAATCCAGGATCTTATCCATTGTGATCGTCGCTTAATGTCAGAATGATCGGGGAAGAATTAAATTTGATCTACAGCACCGTGACAACATTCTGGGAAACTCCAAGACCTCCGCTTCGAAGTGCTTCCATATACACTGTATTCGCTGGATTTGGCTTCCAACCATTACTTTCTTTTCCTAAATCTGAAGAAATGGCTGCCTGGAGAAAGATTCATCTTAAATGAAGAGGTTAATGAAACAGCAGAGTTGAAGAGTTGGACACGTCACAATATATAGAGACTATTAAAAAAAGGGAATTTCATTGATCTAACTCTATGGAATTGGAAGGTGATTGCATTAAAAGTTTTAAAAAGATCTCAAAAATGTTGTGGTTGCTTTGTCGGGTCGAAAACTTTTTCACCCACTGTCATATGTTATGCAGAGGATTAGGTAATTATTAGAGAATTGTCGTACGATGACTATCGACGTGGATTATCTCAACAGCAGTGCATCGATCAACTCACTTCGACGTTTAGCTATGAAACTCCATTTAAAACCACTGTATGTCACTAATTTACTGAATTCAATCGTGAGCGTCGATCGTTCACCGAAGAATTTTTTAAGAAGGTCGTTTAAAATCAGTTCTTTTGTCAGAAACCATCAATACTGTGCGCGAACTGATAAAGTAAGATCGTCATGTGACATACCGTGAGAATAAGGCATCCCTGAGAATTAGTATGAGAAACATACACAAGATTTTACATGAACATTTAACTGTGCAAAATATTTATGTGCATTAGATTGTGCATAATTTGACAATCGCTTAAGAGGCTTGTGTCCATTGGTGCAAAGAAATGCGCAAAATAATTAATCGTTGTGCATCAAACGCTATGTATAACATCTACACAGGTGACGAATCTTGGATCTATGCGTATGAGCCCGAAAGTAAACAGCAGTCTATTGTATGGGTCTTTCAAAATTAACTAAACCCAACAAAAGTTGTTTCGGGTAAGAAGCATTTCGAAGCCTGTTTTTTTTTGGGGATAAATGGGCGTATGGCTACGGTATCACTAGAGAACCGTAAAACGGTCAATTCTGAATGGTACATAACAATTTGTTTGCCAGCAGTCTTTGATGAAATAAGAAAAAAACAACCGGTGACGCAGGATCAAAACATCGAATTGATGAGCCATCCGCCGTACAGTCCAGATTTGACATCCAATGATTTCTATTTGTTCGTGTCCGTGAAGAATAAATATAATAAATAATAATCGAAAATCGCGGAGAATATTTTGAAAAATAATAAAACCATTTTTAATGACAAATATTTGTTTAGTTATATGTACATAAATAGTAATCCTCGTACAAACGTATTTAACAAGGAACCGAGAAACAAAAATGAAGGTAAACAAAAAAATACTAAAACCACAGAAAAGAGAAGAAACAAAGAAAACCATACATAATTCGGAGAAAAACTAGAACAGGTAAATAATTATAAATACATGAATAATAATTACTAGTAAAAGAATTATAAATGACGAAATTAGTAAAAGAGCTTCAAAAACAGGAAGGTTATTTAACAGCCCAGAAACGAATTTAATTTAAAAACCCACAAATATTAAAACAGATATCGAAAACAAATAGTGAAAAGGAAAGGAAATTATTTACGGTTAGAGGCGCATCAGCATCTAAGGCACATCAGCATCTAAGCATTTAGCGACTGGACCTACAGCTTAACGTGGGTTCCGAACCACGGTCATCAGCTAGCAACAAACCTAGGCCAGCACCCCCCTCAGGCTAACAACCCTTGGTTATGTGCCTACCCATAAGTCTATGAAGAAGCCTACCGACTGGCGAGTGACCAACGTAGAACATTTCTCAGATGGCATCCGGCCTTACCCAGCCTTTAACTGGCGTGACTGAGGGGTATTTCGTTGTTGGATTTTACACTCTTGCCTAGAAACAATCACAGATATTTAGGTGTGGATATGTGTGGACGTGTGTGTGTATGTGAGTCTATATAATTGTGTGTGTAGGGTAGGAAGTAACCCTAACCATTAACCACTAACCCACCACGACCACTGCGGCCGGTAAAAATAAAATAAAAAAATTGTAAAAAGCAAACAAAAAAAAATTGGTTTAACGAGTGTATGTCTCCAAAAAAAAACATAAAAGAAGCAAAAAAACAAAAATTACTCTAGTCGACATGAGTTTTGTAACATTGATGAGTATGCTCCTTTTGCATTTCATTTAAGTAGCTAACTTTCCACAGAAATAGCCTAGCGCGTCTCACTTTGAAGTACCTGCTTCTCCCTAATATCATGGAGTGAGTGAATTTATATGTACCTGACTGGACTGGACAATCTAGAAATTAGTACAAGAGACGTAGAGAGGGTATTTCCACAGTATTCTACGAACCTTTAAGGGCAGTTTTATTGTTGTCTATAGATTAGTTTGTTTTTGTTTCGTTTACTGTATAATCATGTGTTTACGTCAACTTTATATAAAATGGCAAGTTCTGGTCGTCGATTTTGCAAAAATCCAGCGGATAAGTTTTGTTACATATGCGTACGATTTATTTTTAAGTCACAAGATAGATGGAAGAGGAAGTAAAAAAAGCTCATTCTTTGTAATTTAAGTGCCAAATTGGAGAACAAGATAAAAGTTGGGCTCCTCATGTTTGCTGTGTAAATTGCCACGTAAATTTAGTGCAGTGGATGCATCGCAAGAAAAATTCTATGCCGTTTGCTGTTCCTGGTGGTGGATGGTGTAACGAGAACCTATTGACCATGTAAGTGATTGCTACCTTTGTATCACTAACATAGCCAGGAACTATCGGTACGATTACGCCTTTAAATCTGGATAACATATTTCCCGATGACTTTAATTCTTCACCAGGATCTGATCCACAACTTTCTGAGAACACCACTTGAGACCCACACCACTTAATTATTAATTTAATACGTGATCTGGTATTGTCAATATAAAAATCGGAAATTCTTTGTTCCAGGCGTCAACAGTGTTACATAAAAAAATATAAAGTTACCGAAAACGGAATGTAACATCTTCAAGATTTTATAAAAAGGAAGGATCGCTCTATGTCTGTTGTGATATTGATGGTTTAATGAACGAGCTTGACATGGAACATGTACCTTCCGAGTGGCGTATTTTCATAGATTCGTCGAAATACAACCTAAAAGCAGTCTTGCTTCACAATGGTAACAAAAACTTCATAATGGAAACATAATAAATCGCGTTAAATATCAACGGTATCAATGTGGGAGTATATTATATATTTGTGGGAATTTCAAAGTGGTAAATATATTGCTACGACTTCAAGGGGGTTTTACAAAGTATTGCTGTTTTTTGGGTCTATGGGACAGTAGGACAACAAAAGAACAATAGAGTAAGAAATATTGGTCTCGTCGAACTCCTTTTGAACCTGATACTTCAAACATAAAATATGCTGCCCTTGTTAACCCCAAACAGGTGTTTCTTCCACCTCTCCATATTAAGCTTGGACTAATAAAAAACTTTGTCAAAGCCATGGATAAAGAAGGTATGGTTTCAAGTACCTAAAATATATATTTCCTCAATTAACTGATGCAAGACTAACAGAAGGCATATTTATTGGACCTGAAATAAGGAAGCTTCTAGATGATTTTCGTTCTCAAGAAAAAATAAATGAAAAGGAATTGACATCTTGTAGATTTTTTTTCCAGATTTTTTCTGGAAAGTTTGGGTGCAATAAGCGACGAACAAGGAGAGATGTTTCACCTGGACATTAAGACGTTGGAAACAAGATACCAGGAACGCTGGAACCCATCTATGTTAGGCGACTACTGATGGTTATTAAAAAAAGATGATGTTACAGAACACCAAAAGAAAAAGTAATATATATATATATATATATATATATATATATATATATATATATATATATATATATATATATATATATATAAATATATATAAAAAAATAATAAGCTACAGCATACCCCTCATTTTACCTTAAATAATTAAAAGTGTACATACGAAAGGAAATAAGGTGAGATCTGACCAAATAGATTAGAATATTTTATTCATACAGAGGTTAACATATTATTAAAAGTTAAATTGTGTTTATACAAAAAATAAATAAAAGATATTATGGTAAAAATTTCTTCTTATAGCTTTTCCTGGAGTGTTCAGTTTGTGGATATTCTCGCTTGATGCTCCAACAGTAGTCAGCCATCATACTGACATCCCATCTACCTTGATACCGCGCTTTCATAACCTTTAGATCTTGGTGGAATCGCTCGCCCTGTTCATCACTAACAGCACCAAGATTTTCTGGGAAGTTAGCAAGACGACTATGTAAGAAATGCAGTTTGATGCTCAAGTTGCAACCAAGCTTTTTAAACCTCTCCAAGAGTTGTTGAACAATTTCGATGTAATTCGGGGCTCGTCTATTTCCAAGAAAGTCTTTAACAATATTTTTAAAAGCCAACCAAGCATTCCTTTCAAGTTCGGTCATTGTTTCAGTGAAATTTTCATCTTTAACGAGTTGCCGAATCTGTGGACCATCAAACACACCAGCTTTTATCTTTTCATATGACAGGCTAGGGAATGCCGAAATGATATACTTAAAGCAGTCTCCTTCCATGTTTTTTCTGTTGACAAGTGGCTGATTTAAAATTTTGGATCACCAGGTCTTAGGTCAGATCTTGGCGGTCAGTTCGATTGCACCCAATGCTTCTCACGAGCTCTGCTGTCAGACATGCCCAAAAAACAGGGATACTTGGTATACCCACGTTGCTGGCCAAGAAGAAAACAGACCATTTTAAGGTCAACGCAGATGATCCATTGATGCAAGTTATATTGCAACAAGTCAATGACTTTCTTTATGTCGCCATATTCTTCACGTAAAGAAACTTAATGACCTATTGGGACTGAACCGTATAAATTTCCATTATGTAGGAGAACACACTTCAAGCTACGCTTTGAGCTATATATAAACAATCGCCATTAAGTTGCGTTATAGTTAAAAATGGCCAATTCTTTCATTAAACCCTCGACGTTCTGGCAATATACTAATCCGTCATTATTTCTGAAGTACTGCCTAAATTTACTTTCTCTGGATCGATAGTAAGTGACTTTAGCTCCTTTGTCAAGCAAATTTTTTTCGTGCACTCTTGAATCCCAAATCTCGTGCTAAATCGTTTAATTCATGTTGATTGAATCCTTTACGAACAGAATCATTGGAAACTTTGAATTCTTCGTCGGTGGAGTCACTTCGATCTTCACTTGATTGACTATCAGAGGCAGACATAACGAAAATCTGTAGTTGTGAATGTATACTTTGACTTCACTATATCAGAGCGACACAGACCCGCGTACTTTAACATCTCATGCGTAACTGACCGAACTAGTTTTGGATGGCGCAACGTCACTCACTCCCCCACTCCTAGTTCGAAGAAGGTTCGCCGGTAGGAGAGCAGTAGTGACTTCTGTGATTCGACAAGCTTAGTCAGATGCGCAACAACTGTAGAGAAAAAACTTGACGTGATAGAAAAAAACTATATAAAGTTTTGGAATTAGCATGTCAATTTACGTATAAAACAGCTTAAATATCGAACTCAACAGAAATTATTTTTCAAATTGTTCCCCAGTGTTATTTACAAGTATTAAAAGAGCAACTAATGGAAAATCCCTATGAACTTTTCGGACAACTCAATAAATAAAGAACATTTTTATTATATTTTGTATGTATATCTAGTTTAACAATTAATATAAACATTAATGCTTTATTTCATTTTGTTAGAGAAGTCTTTAAAATTCGAATATGTGTGTTAGCTATTGTTTATTAAATGAAAATATAAAAAAATTAAAAAATATTATAGTACTTTTTTACCAAACAAAGATGAAATTACTAATTAGGTTTCATTTAAATATTTTAGGCCTTCTTGTAAATTGCTTTTTACCCCTTTTACGTTATTTATTGCCAATTAAATATATATTCTAGAGAAATAAATTTAAATGGTGGTTGAACAAAGGAACATGTACAAATGTAAAAGAGCAAAAATCATATTTAATGAGAAAATTCGAAAATACAATGAAAATGAAAACGTACAGGTTACTTACAAAATAGTGCTTTGTCGTGAAATGTCCAGTAGGTATTTTCGTAAAAAAAAAAGAAATACAGGATGGGGTAAGTGACACCCTAGGATTTTAATTATTTATAGTTTTTAAAAGTAACAAGCTAGAATTTTTTTTTCTGTAATTTATGTAATATTTAAATTTTGTGATAATTAATTTTTGAACATTATGTTAATCAAATGTGAGTTATGTGAGCAGCAATGTAATTTTGTGTCATTCTGTACATATTTCCCATAATTTTTGTCAACATGTCTGATGTTGGTGTAACGATTCCAGAACGGATGTTGCCCTTGAGTTGCCGTATGATTGAGGATTATTTATGTAAACTTTTACTTCAAGAATCCTCATAATTATTCCGCAGCCATCAAATCCGGAGATGAAGGTGGTTAAAATAAATCTCCATTTCGAGAAATTAAATGGCTAGAGAAAATACTTTTCAAAACTTCAATTATTTCACTTGAGGTATCTCTATGGATCTTGCTGGTCACGGGCGTAGCCAGGATTTAATTTCGGGGGGGGGGTTAGTTTGAAGTAAATAAAACAACAAAAATATACTTACATGAAATTTAATATCTATATATTCATCGGAAAAATTATATATATATATATATATATATATATATATATATATATATATATATATATATATATATATATATATATATAACTTTAAATATATCCACTACTTCATCTGCATGAATTTCTGTTCCATAGTGAATATTCATAAGAGCCAAACCATTAAATCTGTTTTCACTTGTAGTGTTTCGTAAATAGTTTTTCAGTCTCCTTAGGCTCGAGAAAGACCTTTCTGGGGTAGCAGTGGATACAGGAATGGTAGCCAAGATTTGTAGTAATGTGTAAATATTAGGATAAAGGTTTTTATCGCACATATCTAGGCATTCCAAACTAGATTTCGGGGTAGGCGAGATACTTGTCATCACTGTTTTCCATACTTCAAGTTCTGCTTTAACCACTGATATGTTGCTTTCGGGAAGTAGTGACGAGTACATGGAAATTGCTTCTTCAATTTCAGAACTGGCAGTAAAATTTGAAGGTAGCACACCAGATAACGATGCGATGTTCGGTAAACCTTTCAACCAATTGTTGAATTGTATGATTAAGAAATGGAATGAACAAATTAATTTTGTTATACGTGCATACATCCAATGCAGGAATGTTCGGTCTATTTAATTGTCTTCCGACGACGCGTGGCATTCGCAGTATACCACCATTTTCTTCCAGTAAAACCTTTGCGTCTTCATAGAGATGAAGATATTCGACGTCAGCGTTGTTTCTCAGGAGTTGTAAGACATTAATAACATCATCTACATGTTTGAATGCCGTGATAAGATCGATGTCAATTGTCTGTAATTGTTTTGATAGCGACAATGTATAGCGCATAACTTTTTGAAGAATCACTAAACACATCAGAAAATACGAAGATCGAAGCGTACTTAGCAATTGGGCGGCTTCCTTATTGTGATTAAATTGGAGTTCTTCGAGAGCATTCACAATCGCTGAATAAATTTCCCTGAATCTTATAATAGCTTCATGTTTGTGGACCCACCGTATTTCACACATTGAGAGCAAGCTTTTTTGATTACCGACGGGTAGTAGCTCTTGAATTTTTTCTTTCAACAAAGCAGTGCGTTGAGCAGAATGTCGAAAGTAGGAACCAACAGACTGCACAATCCCAATGCAATTTCGGACATTTGCTAATGAACATGAATCAGCAATAGCAAGGTTGAGAGAATGTGCACTACAGTATACATAAAGAGCAAGAGGACATTCTTGGCGAACATAAGCTTGGGCACCGTGCAAATATCCACTCATAGCTGCAGCCACATCGTAACCTTGACCAACCACATGAGAGCATTCAAGTCCATGCTTTTTCAGAGCTGTAATAATAAGATTTTCGAGACCGGATCCTGAAACATAGACCGTTGTATTTACTCAAGGAACATTTCTTTAAGTATATGGTGTTTATTATCTGTAAAATCAACATATCGAAGACGTACCGAGACTTGTTCTACACGTCCGATGTCGGTGGTTTCGTCAGCCAGAATCGCAAATAGTTTGGCTTTCTTGACTTCTTCAATTATTTCGTTTTGGATCTGAGGGCTTGTGTACAGGGCATTCTTCTGTGAAGTATTCAAATGCTCAGCCAGATCTTTATCTCCAGACTCAGCCGCAAACCGCAACAGGGCTCTAAAATTACCATCATTCTGTAGTGGTTGTTCAGGTTCTGGTGATTCTGGTATAATTTGTATGCGCCCCGAATCGATTTTACCTCTCAAGGAGATGCCTTGTTTGCCGCAAAAAAGTATTGCTTTTATGATAGGGATTAGTTTCTTTCGATTCTCCTCTTGTTGTCTTTTTCTTTCAGAAGACAGCTGCCGAAAAAGCCTGCGAAGACATTACTTTTAGAAAGTTATCTGCCAGTTCTGAATTTCGCTTGTGGTATCCCGATTTCGCATGAGCTTCAAATATTTCTAGGGCATTTTTCCACTTACAAAAAGGTTCGGTTACCAACTGGCCTATCCTTTGAAGTCATCAAGGCGGTCGCCTATACTTTCATCAAGCGAACGTCCCATTACCACGCAAACTCTGCAGTATGCTCCATTTTTATATTCCGAATACGACAACCAGGGGAATCTCTCCAACCATTTCAATTGAAAGCGCAAGTTTCGTTTTGTGGAAATAGGAAACTTATACTCTCTGGGTGGGTTCCATGTGTTTTTTAAAATTTGGACATTAAAATATTCATCCAAGATTTTTTCTTGATTCGCGTAAAAACCAACATCCAACTTAGCTACAGTTGTAAAAGATGAGGTAACAGGCAATCTGGTCTGTTGCAGGCTAGATGTAGATTCGGCAGTTGAAGGTATCGAACAGGGCACCAGCGACATGGCATCGATTTCGACATTCGGTATTGTGATTGAGGTCGAGGTCGAGGGCCCGCTTGTCATCACAGTCTTCTTATCAGCATGCAAGGTAGCTGAAGCTTTGATAGCTAAATCCAAATTTGTTTCTTTATTAGAAACCTTGACTACACCACTTCTTCCAGTAGTCCATACCTTTAAGTTTATCACCCTTCCTTTTTTTTCCCCTCCATTTTTCGACAGTAATAATGATTCACGTATCTATCCTTAACAAGGTCACCGAATAACACTGTACTAAAATTACTCACTTACACGGTACACTTAATTCTCTTCACTATTCGTTCACCACTTTTCACTTATATTCGCTTCGAGTTCGCATGGAACAATACTGCTGTAAGCGCGGTCACGCGCCGCTTATATAGCAGCACAGTAGTAGCCGTCCAGAAACTACCACAAACTTCCACAAAGCTCCGCTCATTCCGACCGAGGGGCGTGGCGAATAATCGAGAAACAACGCAAAGTTTCCATACGATACAAAATAGTTCGACTACTCGACAAGAGATGGCGTTACTGTGTGTAACGTCCAATAGTTCGGATATATATTCAATTCAAATGTAATAATTTAACTCTCTTCACTCCTCGTATTTTTTCGGTATAATATTAGGTAATATTTGGCTTATTTCGGGGGGTTTGAACCCCCAACCCCAATTTTTACTCTTCCAAGATATTTTAAATCATGGGTCTATAACCTTCACTGTTGACTGCATTTCCACTCTGGTCTTCAGAAAATATGGTCTAATGTCATCATCATCATCTTATTTATACATCCAGGTATCCCCGAAATCTTCTCCAGGTCTTCAGTCTTTCCATCTTCGTCTGTACTGTGATCATTAATTCATTACTGTGGTCGTTCTCAATTCTCAAAAATTATTTATAATGTGCTGGTTTAATTTGTAGTGTTATTTATATTATATGATTATGTCCATTGAACCTGATTATTTGCAATAAACTTCACAAAATTTTCCTCTTGTTAATTTTGGAATGTATATTGATTACCACTCTGGTCTTCAGAAAATATGGTCTAATGTCATCATCATCATCTTATTTATTCATCCAGGTATTGTAGTGTTATTTATATTATATGTTTATGTCCATTGAACCTGGTTATTTGCCATGAACTTCACAAAATTTACCTCTTGTTGATTTTGGAATGTATTTTGATTACATCAGTAACAATAAATGTAACAATAAAGCCGAAATAAGCGGATTACATATTCACAGGTAATTAGAATTTAGATATAAAATATTTAACTTTATATTTGACAACATAATCGTATTTTATATATTCCATAATATAGGATGATTCACGGAGACTGGTACATTAGACGTTTTGGACGAACTAATTAAAGTAAAGATTTGAAATTTTAGATACTTATGTAAATAAACATGAGCTCTCTATTTAAAATATTTTTTGTGCTGCGGTATTGCCTAATCTACTCGTAACTGATACCAACTTTATTTTTTAAATGGAATACTCTATATAATATTACATTTTACATTGTATGAGGTATTTTGAAACTTTTTTATATAAAATATGTTTTAAGGAATTTGGCAAGGAACATCCCTGAACATAAAAATATTTCTTTTTACAACCAGCATAGCTAGATATCTGAATTTTTGAATGCAGTTCCTTAATAGGTTGCTTTATGATAATATGACATGGGAATTAATTTAACGCATACAGAGTGTTTACAAAATAGTGCGGATTTAATAGAACTTAAAAATTCACGTTATGTAGGAATTTTAAATGGAACATCCCGTATTTTATAGTGGAGCACAAATGAACAATAAATTCTTTATCTAAAAGTGTTAAGTGATGATATACCTATTTTTACCGGTTTTCGACTTATAAGCAAAAAACCAAAATAATACAATTAATGCAAAAATATTGGTTTGATTTAGTAGTAGGCCACGGCCGGGTAAAGTTACATTAATTCTAAAAAAATATTATGAAAATGTTTGTATTTGACATTATTAGTTTGATAATTTATAATTAGCGTATTTAAGTAAGTAATTGTCTCAGTAAAGAATGGAAGGAATTAAAAAGAATGGAAGAAATTAAAAAGAATGGAAGGAATTAATTATTCGAATGCACTGGTCATAATTTTTTTTATTTTATATGAACAGTGTAACAAAATTATCGACCTCACCTCCAGACAATTTAACGCAATGTATCCTAATTTAGCCCGAATGAATTAAAGAAAATTTAGACGGATTCAAACAAATTTTATAAATTTTGGTATTTCGAACGCACTCCGGAATTTGACCAAGCCAGTAACATCTGATGAGGATATCGAGATTAACATCCTGGCTTATTTCCATGCATATCCACAATCTTCTATAGAAGAACTGAAGACGAGTTGCGGAATTGTGGAATTTCAATTGTGGAATTTTCCACATTTTTTATCAAAAAATAATCTGGACTGATGAGTCCAAATTTTCGAGAGAATGCATTTTTAACAGGCGAAATTGTCACTTCTGGGCCAATAAAATTTAGTTTTAATGTTTTTGTTTAATCATGGACAAACAAATTCGATATTTAATTTACGATAAACAGTTAAGTTCACAAAAGTATCTAGAAATAATAGCAACAGTAGTAGAGGATTTGACAGAAAACCTTGCGGTGTATCGAAGCAGCTGGTACCAGCCTGATGGTGCTCCGGTACAGTGTACAGAAGCAGTAAGCAGGAAACTGTATGAACTATTCCAAGACCGGTGGTTTAGACGTTTGGGACGGTGGAATTGGCCGCCGAGATCATCCGATTTTATCTGCCCTTGATTTCTATCTTTGGGGTACTGTAAAAGTTAATATCTACAAAACACCAATAAACACTAGAGATGAGTTAAAACATCGGATGAATCAAGCATATGCAGCCTTAGATCCTATTGAGATAAGAAGAGCCGTAACGGAAGGGATCCATATTAGAATGTTCAAGTGTTAGGTAGTAAACGGTCAGCGTTTCGAACATTTGCTATAAAACTAGTTTTTTTTGATAGTATTATGTTTTTAATTTTAATTTTGTGTATTTTTTACTAAAGTAGAATAAACCATTATCTTGGTTTTAATTGCATTATTTTGAATTTTTGTATGTAAGTCGAAAATCGTTAAAAATAGGTATATCAGAACTTAATACTTTTAGTTACAGAATTTATTGCTACTTTGAGCTCCACTATAAAATACAGGTTGCTACATAACATGAATTTTTAAGTCCTATCGAAAGGTCACTATTTTGTAAACGGCCTGAATGCGATAAATGAATTCTCATGTCATATTGTCATAAAGCAACCTATTAAGGAAGCGTATTCAAAAATTTAGATTAAATCAGCTCCTGATGATGCTAACATGGTTAGCGAAACGTGCGTCGTGAAGTTCAAAAAAAGTGATTTGATGTTTAGTGGTAAATCTCTTCAAGTTCAGGATTTCACACTAAAGGTTCTAGCTATGTTGATTGTAAAAAAAATATTTTTTTATTCAGGGATGTTTGTTGCCAAATTTCTTAAAAAATATTTTTTATTTGCGAAACGGCTCAATATTCAAAATGGTTCACATAATCTAGAAATAAATTAACATACAAGATATTCCATTTAAAAAAAGAAGTTAGAATCGAGTTTCGAGTTCGAATAGTTTCGAGTAGATCTGGCAATACTGTAGCGCAGAAAATATTTGAAATAGAGAGTTCATATTCATTTACACGTTTTCCGTAAAAGTCTAATGTACTATCCACCGTGAATTACCCTGTATATATATATATATATATATATATATATATATATATATATATATATATATATATATATATATATATATATATATACACAGGGTGATATATATTTATATATTTATAGATATATATATATATATATATATATATACATATACAGGGTGATATACCGTACCGAACCGATGTCCACAATTTGAATCTTAGGTTTGGGGGCCCCATATCGCCTCCTTCACATCGATTACAAATTTTTATTAGTACTATATTGATCAATAAATTGTAAAAATTATAGACAAGTTGTATATATATATTTCAATTAAAAAAAAGTGAAACTAGACTAGATCTTTTTTAATCGTTTTCAGTTCCATTTTGCCTATTATTAATAGATGTTAGTGTATAATGATAGATTTATATTTTATTATAATTATTATAATTGTATATTTGTATATTTTAGTTATTGTAATCATTGCTACAGCAAGTAAACTTATTATTATTATTGAATAATAAATTGGTAATAATAGTGAAAATAATAATAAAATAAAATCTGGCTTTTCTCCTTTGTGGTAGCTGTCTAAATATCCGACTATTGAAAAATTTGGTAACTAAGATGGGTGGTTACTGAAGTCTGTACGAAGTCGCACGTTTGGTTCCATAAGTGCCCCGCATCAAAAATGTCTCGTAACTAAAATGTCAGGGGTCTAAAATGTTTGAAGTCTAAAACGTCCGGATCTTAAACTCTTCTAAAAAATTACCAAAAAATAAGCATGTACAAGGCATGGCCAATTACTAAACATACCTCTAATGGAGGGATTACTTAACATGGACCGTCAGCGGCATCAACTACTAGGTCGCGGCCTGTCTTTTTGGTATGGAGATAAGTGATAGTATTAGATTTTTTAATACGACTAGAGAATGAAAGGATAGAGCCAGAAATGCCAGAATCAAACGTCACCAAGGCCAAAAAAGGCCTGAATAAGCAAATATACGATCAAAAGAATGCGAATTTGCTTTTTTGATAACCAGGGAATCGATTATAAGGAATTTGCACCTTAAGGCCAAACGGTAAATTAGCATTTTTTCCGAGGGGTTTTGAAAGATTTTGAAAAAGGGTCATTCGTGTGAGACCGAATATTAAGAACACCTGAGTGCTGCATCGCGACAATGAACCTTGCCAAAGGATACTATTTTGGAAAATTGAACCTTTTAAAAGTTCCAGCAATGCTATGAAGAGTGGACAAACCCTCACCAGCGCTATATAGCTTCAAAAGGCAACTACTTGGAAGGAGAAAATGTAGAATTGCAATTTCAATTGAATACAAAAAAAAAAAAAAATATCAGCCTCTTTACTTTATTTACACCTCGTAAAGTAAAACATAATAGTTATCGTCTAAGAAATGGATATATGTTCTTTTCTTGGAGAAAAGGTTTTAAAGAAAGAATAGTGGAATCACATTAGTTGCTCTTATTCTTGAAATTAACGCGATTATTCAGTTGGGAACACAAAACAATTTTCTGGATAATCCAATACATTGAGTTTTATTGGCTATAGAGTTGACTTAAATTTATTAAGAAAAGATCATTTATCTTTATTTATGGCTCCAGTAAAAAACCATTTAATAAATTATTGCTTGTTTCTCTTTCTTTCCTCATAGACTGTGGATATATCCATTATTTCCTTCTGTTATTCGATAATTATTGAAATATGCGTATCACTATAAAGATTATTGTTTTTGCTTTAATAAATAATTAATAGATGTTTCGGTAAATAATGTTGATTTTTTCGTAAAATTTGAGCCTTTATTTCCATAACAAAATAAATTACTTTAATAATCAAACTATTGGCCATCGTTAGCTATTACTTCTTCCTATCTTTCTATCAAATAATGGATTCCGCGCCTAAAGAAATGTTGGTGTTTTGAAGCCAACCATTCATTAAGCGAAATTTTCACTTCTTCGTAAGAATGTAAGTGTTGTTCTGAAAATCCGTACTGCATCGATCGAATTAAGTGGTAATCCGAAGGGGTTAAGTTCGGCGAATACGGTGGGTACGAATACGGTGGGTACGTTTTTTAGAAATTTTGTAACATGGGGTCGACCATTGTCATATTGAAAATGATTATATCGCGTCTTTGGGCGTATTCTGGTATTTATTTCAAAGAAAATAGTCCAACGGTGGTAAATCACATGACTAGGTGGCTATTTAATATCATTTAATTCGTAATATCATAATATTTAATATCATAATAATTCGTCCAGGAAATTTTTCTCTTAATAAATTAATTGTTTCAATAACCGAGTGAGTTACAGCGCCATCCTGTTGGAACCACATATTGTCCAGATCAATATTATTCAATTCAGCTCACAAAAATCCATTTATCCAACAGTATTCACAATTACAGCTTCACCAGCAACATTCTGAAAGAAAAACGGCCCAATTACACCTCCTGACCATAATGTACACCAAAAAGTGATTCGTTTAGGATGTAAAGGTTTCTCATGAATCGTGGATATACAATGTTGTATATTAACATAACCACCAATTTCAAAATATGCTTCATATGAAAACATGATTCTTTGAGAAAAATCATCTGGTTGTTCTTTGATCCATTTGATAAATCCTAGACGGTTTGAATAATCCAGTGGTTTTAGTTCCTGTGTTATTTGAACCTAATATGCCTTCAGAGCTAAATCCTTTTGTAAAATACACCATCTTGTGTATTCACTCCAAATTGCATGAACGTCGAATAATGAATATTTCTGTCAATTTCAGCAACACTTTCACGTACCCAATCAATATGCTATTGTGAACGACTGCGATTACTCTTTTTTATCTTCCACCGAATTAGTTTATTAAGATTTTTGAACAATTCGAATGATAGTGCTTTCAGACGGACGATTGTCCCAAGTAATAATTTAACACGTAATTTTCTAAAAACATTTTTCACTTAACGCTCATTTTCATAAAATAATACAACAATTTTAACGTGTTGCTGTATTATGTACGACTCCTTTTTTTATAAATATCACACATTACACTTCTGAAACGAGGCTAGACCTAGGCAAAGTCACAACGCCATCTGTGTTTTATTCAAGAATTTGAAAACTGCTCAAGACATGTTACAAAAGCAAACGATCGTTACGTTCTATAAAACACTCATTTGGTATGTAATCATTTATGGTTGCGAGACATGGACTATCACAAAGAAAATAATAGGTTCTTGCAGATTTTCAAATTCACCTATACATATTTCTTAAAAGGAATAAAACAATTCTTTACTTTGTTATCTATCTCTTTTATTTTTAAACAAAATTTGTATGATTATAGTTTCGTAAAACTATTTTACATTCTCAAACACTACTTTAAAACTAAGGTTTTACAGCTGTTTATCTATTCTATGTACCTAATTTTATACTTTTATTAGGGTTAATTTTTTACAATATTTTAAATAGTGGGGAATTTCGGAGATCCGTCTAATCGTTTAATAGCTATCTAGACGGATCTTTATTATATTTATAAATTTCAATAGCTTCTAAAATGTTTAATTTTTTGCTTTTAGGTGCTGTATGTAAAATTTTCAAATTTGTAATCTCAGGAAATATATGTCCGGTATCTATGAAATGATTCGCAAAATTAGAGTGTTGTTTCTTTAATATGTATGCAGATTTATGTTCTTTGTATCTGGTCTGAAAATTTCTGCTGCTTTGTCCAAAATAGCAGCTACTGCACTCGTTGTAACTTAACATATAAACTCCAGATTTTGTATTTGCTGATGTTTTATCTTTGGCATTAAAAATTAATTTACTGGTTGACTGGGTGAAATTTCTCTGAATAGTATATCCAAAAGTAAAACAATAGAATAGAATATATAGAAGTATATCCAAAAGTGAAACAAACAAGTGATAAAAAGTACTGTAAAATTTCATATTTCGGAATTTCGAAATTTATAAATATAATAAAGATCCGTGTAGACAGCTATTAAAGGATCAGACGGATCTCCGAAATTCCCCATTATTTAAAATATTGTAAAAAATTACCCTAATAAAAGTATAAAATTAGGTACTTAGAATAGATAAACAGTTGTAAAACCTTAGTTTTAAAGTAGTGCTTGAGAATGTAAAATCGCTTTACGAAACTATAGTCACACAAATTTTGTTTAAGAATAAAAGTGATAGATAACAAAGTAAAAAATTGTTTTATTCCTTTTAAAAAATGAACTATCACAAAGTAACGGACAAATCAATCAATAATTTGAAAGAAGCAAGTACAACAGAACAGTCCAAGTTATACTTTAAACTATGGTTAAAACAACACACAGCACTATAAAACGCATTGTTCACTCAACAATGTTTAAAGAAGAATGTGGCTAAAAGAAGGAACAGGAAATGGTTCAGTATTAGAGACAACTTACTCCTACATATTAAGGTACTGCACTCTGAATTATCATATAAACTCCATCCAATTGAATTTTATATTCTAGACGATAAAACCAGACTAACAATTTCACAAATTATTCATAAAAAATATATTAGACAATCACATAAGCTATTAAGTCTATCTAAATTACAGTTAAATGACAAACAACCAGAATCTTCACCCAAATATAACTTCTATAAAAGATCCATTAACTTATCAAATAGGGTTTTTACGAATAAAGAGAATAATTTGATTGAAAATGGCTCAAAATATAACCCAAATATTAAACAAAGTAAAGTTTTGGAAAATATAATATCTGAAGTAGAACTATCCCTTGAAAATATCCCTAATTCTAATTTTACAAAAAAAAAACATTAAAAGGACTCTAGAAATGAATCGAGAATACCACAACAAAAATGAAGACCATATTATCAAATCCATTAATTCTAAAATCAAAAATAATAATTTAATTATGACTAAAGCAGATAAAGGGAATTCAATTGTTATTCTAGAAAAAGAAACTTACGAAACAAAAATTAAAAACTTTCTAGGTAATGAAGACCTCGGCAAAATAAAAAATGACCCTACCACAACAATTCAAAATAAGTTAAAATCAATAATAAAAAATATAAACACCATTTTGTCAAACGAAGATAAATATAAAATAGTCAATATGAATCCTACTCCTACAAAACTGTACGGTTTAATTAAAATTCATAAAGAAAACTTTCCAATAAGACCGATAGTCTCATACACAAATAACCCTTTAAGAAATCTAGCTTTTTACTTAAATAAAATCTTCAAAAACATAATGAATTTCTCGCCAAAACGGTCAATAAAAAACTCGGTGGATCTTACAAAAAAGCTCAGCAAACTATCTATAGCAAAAAACGGGTTTCTAACATCCTTTGACGTTAACATGTTCCCGAATATTCCGAACAAAGATTGTCTACTATTAATAGATAATTTACTCATTAAAAATAACATCAATCCAATTATTAAGCAAGATATTTTAGAACTCTTTAACTTATGCATTAATGAAAATTATTTTCAATTTAATAACATTTTTTATAAACAAAAGGATGGTCTAGCAATGGGTTCCCCACTAAGCCCTTTATTATCAGAACTGTTTATGTCAAACTTGGAACATAACTTTTTTAAAGCCGATAAAGCAAAAAATATATTGTTTTGGTTTAGATATGTAGACATTTTGGTTTATTATACTGGAAATGACAGACAAATAGAAGGAACATGAAAGCATTTAAATAGTATCCATCCAAAAAAAAAATTTACACTAGAAAAAGAACAAAATCAAGCCATACATTTTCTGGGCCTTTCAATATCCAAACAAAATAATAAACTATTTTTAAACTAATAATAAACGAATTTAATATCTAGAAAACACACATACTCAGATATAACAATTACAAAACAAGCAATCCACCCCATTTCACATAAATGTGCTGCATATCAGTCTATGATCCACCGAGCTTTCACAATTCCACTATCTGAACATAATAGAAAAATAGAACTACAAAAAATAAAACTAATAGCACAAAATAACGGCTTCAAAGAAAAAGAAATTAGCTACGTAATAAATACAAAACGGAAGCAATTACTAATTCATCAAGTATATCGAAAAGTAAAACAAACAAATGATAAAAAGTACTGTAAAATTTCATATTTCGGTCCAATTTCAGAACAAATAGCTCGCTCTTTGAGAAAACATAATTTGCAAATAGCGTTTAAAACCACCCAGTCAACCAGTAAATTAATTTTTAACGCCAAAGATAAAACATCAGCAAATACAAAATCTGGAGTTAATATGTTAAGTTGCAACGAGTGCAGTAGCTGCTATATTGGACAAACCGGCAGAAATTTTCAGACAAGATACAAAGAACATAAATCTTCATACATATTAAAGAAACAACATTCTAATTTTGCTAACCATTTCATAGATACCGGACATATATTTCCCGAGATTACAAATTTGAAAATTTTACATACAGCGCCCAAAAGCAGAAAATTAAACATTTTAGAAGCTATTGAAATTTATAAATATAATAAAGATCCGTCTAGATAGCTGTTAAACGATCAGACGGATCTCCGAAATTCCCCACTATTTAAAATATTGTAAAAAATTAACCCCAATAAAAGTATAAAATTAAGTACATAGAATAGATAAACAGCTGTAAAACCTTAGTTTTAATGTAGTGTTTGAGAATGTAAAAATAGTTTACGAAACTATAGTCACACAAATTTTGTTTAAAAATAAAAGTGATAGATAACAAAGTAAAAAAATGTTTTATTCCTTTTAAAAAAGGAACTATCACAAAGTAACGGACAAATCAATCAATAATATACATATTTCGTCAATATCCTAATGTCCTTCTCTATAAGCACCAAATAAAGTCCAGGGTGACTATTTCATCAAAATAAATAAACTTACATCCATACCGAAACCAGGAGTTAAACCCGTACCACCTTAGCGGTCCCTCTGAAGTCACCTCAAATTTTTTGCACATGTTGTGTATTAACATCTAAATTTAATAGGCAAAATCCATTTACGATTAAACCATCTTACTTTTAAACGATCTAATAATTCCGTGGGTCCCCAGGTAATGGCCATTTCAGTTTCATAATCAAATATTTAATCCAAGCGGTAACTTTTCCCGCGTGCTTTCGGAAAAAAAGAAACTTTTCGGCTGTGAATTTTACTCGCTAGATGGCTTTTTATGTTTTTTTTTTGTGGATTTATAGGCTGGAACTTTAATTTTCGCCTAAAACTTCGAGAGCGTTAATGACCAGAGAGGGGATATTTTTCATTCTTTTCGTTACATTTTTATTAGGAGAACCTTAATTGAAATGATGTTTTTTTTTGTCATGAAGGCCATAAATAGTGCAGTAAAGTGACCAATGTGTCAACAAGACCGGACAAAAATTGTTTCTACTTAACAAAACTGTTTAGTTAAGAAACATAATGCAGTAGATGCTCGCTTACAAGGGTCAACGGAAAATGGTTTTTTTTTTGGGAAAAAGTGTCAAAAAACAGAAATTCAACTTAATAAAGCAATTTGAAATATTTGAATTTATGTATATAATATATAATAAACTAAACGTAAACATTTTTATGCGATAGTTTGCATCAGTGGAGATGTTCATATTTAAACAAAAAGAAAAAACAGCTAAATATAATGTTATGAATAACACTGGTTTCTATGAAAGGATTTGAAACAATTGTTGTTATTTGTAAGGCATAATCGGGAATTGTATTTTTCGCATTTTATACGACTAGACAACATACAGCGTCCGACAGGAAGATATGGTGTTTTTGAAATTATGACACACTCTTATTTTTAAACGAATATCAAAATGTATTGCTTTTGTACATTAGTGGTATATCGCCATTAAAGTATACATAACACAGTCAGGTGCGAAAGATCAGGAGCAAAATCGTCCATACTTTTTTCGAGCATGGCACGAGGAATATTTTCAATTTCGCGCGTTATGGTCTTAGAAAGAGCTTCAAGAGTTCGCGGTTTGACTACGTAAGCTTTGAATTTTCAATAGCTCCATACAAGTAGTCACAATACCGTTGAAAGTTTTAGCGGAAAAACAAGCCTGTGTGCTTCAACATCCTCCATATTCGCCTTATTTATCTCCGTGTGACTATTTTCTAATATTAAGTCCAAGAAGCCGCGATGGGGGTTATAAACATCTATACTAGCATTGATTAAACCTGCCTAGCGGTGTATTGATACGAAACGCATATATTTTAAACAAAGATAAATAAATTTAGAAAAATAACTAATTGTTGTTTTTTATTTCAAACGTTATTTTTCGGACATATTGTGTACATACACTTTTTGTGGAATATACTATGTACTATTGCGGAAGGTTTCTATACTGTTGTCGGGAAAATTATTAAACTGTTAGGGATTTTTCGCTTTATCTATTTCTAAATATATATTTCTAAACACCAGTTATTTTCCTAATGCATACACCTATAGATGACGTTAATCGTTTTTCTATCGAAAATTTTCACTTTCACAACTTTCCAAACAATATAATATATTGAAACTTTATAACTATAGTAATTCATTTAAATTTTACAAAAAAGATAATTCCGTAAATATAAGTGACGAAAACTCATGTAACGAAGGCACAACTTCCAGGGCATGCAGGGAAAGCTGCAAAATATGTCCTGCTAAAAAGAGGAGACAATCCAAGACACAATGTGCAGCTTGTCTGAAGAATATTTGTCGGGATCACACTACAGTTCTTTGTAATGAATGTTACTACGGTGAAGAGACTGATGAAGAAAACTAAAGCCAAGTAATGAATTAAAAACAAGAAGATATTACAAATTTTGTTACTGTTTTATTGATATCATTATTAAACTAAGAGTTAAGCTGCTAAAATATTTCCCAATCCAAAGGGAACGTGTATACGTATACACTAAACTTAAAATTAAGAGATATACAGGTAAATAATAAAAACTGCTTTGTTTTTTATTACTTGATCCCGCCAAAGTATAATTTTATAAATTCAATTTTATTTTTTATTTAAGCAAAATTTTTGTTACCAAATTGGTTCCTAATTTAAAGTTAAGTGTCTACTTAAATAAATTGTGATCGATAAACAAGTTTTTTTTAACTTAATGAATGCGTTCCCGCTTGAAGGTTAAGGTATTCTACAAATTGTATAAAACATGTAAGACTGTAGGACTTAAAATTTAAAAATGGGCGTATATTTATATTTTACGCCCCCGCAATCCTCCTCCTTAGCGAACATCTACGGGGCATGAAGAACATACCTGCCAAATTTTAAGTCTGTAGGACTTAAAGTTCAAAAACGGGCGCATATGAACCCTCCTCCTTAATGAACATCTACGATGCATGAAGCACATTCCGCCAGAACTTTATAGCGTTATAAATAGTATGCTATGTCCTCTTCTACGACATAATCAACTTCTATAACAAATTTCATTAGAATCCCTCCATCCCTTCGAGCGTAATTGAAGAGCAAACACAACACAAACAAACATACTTTCCGATTTCTAATATTAGTAAGATTATATTTATGTAAGATTTAAAGTAATTATTTTGACGTAGAAATTGTTAGTGATATTAAAGAAACAATAAATGGATGATACTAGAATCTAACAAAATTAAATGCGTTTTTACGTTACTGAGTAATTCACTGTTTAAAGAATGTAAACCTGGAAATTATTCCTCGAAATATAGGGTGTTGTTTTCGATGACCTCAGCCCATTTTTGAACCAGTAATTCTATTCCTCTTCAGTATCACGATACCACTGTCTATCTTTCAGAACAAGAGATAATCCGACGGAGCGAGGTCGAGGTTGTATGGTAGGAGAAATATCAATTCACAGTTCAATTCGTTAATTTTTGAGATGTTCAGATATAAAGTCTGTTTTGTTGCAGAAGAACTTCTTTATGGTGGACCAAGGCTGGAATTTATTAGCCAGAACAGCGTGTACTCTCTCATGCTGAACAGCATGTGACTTAAGTGAATTATTTCTTAAACATTTCACAACATATACAACATGACCTGTTCGACAAATATTTCTCACCTTGGTGCCGGACGAGTTAACAATTCATTTGATGCATCGAAAATCAGTAGGGTCTTTGAAGAGAGTTTTACAACGCGTGGGTTGCTGAGGCGACAGTTTATGAGGATTGCTTCTACAGCTCTTTGGAATCATTCCTGTGCTTCAAAAATACCGTTTAACGGTGGGATGTTTCTAATTTCTCTGGAAGTGTCCTAGCACTTCTTCTAGAATGTACAGCCACAACTGATTTTAAAATGTCGGCATCGAAAGATGCCGCCTAGAACGACCTGATCTTTTCCTATCTTCAAGACTGATGTTTCAAGCAGAACTGAACGAAGCGCTCAGACACAACTCGTCGCCCTCTATTTGACAAATATCACGAGCGGTGTTAGTCGCTTTAAAACATCGCTTAAAAGCACTAAAATAGTGTTTTAAAATTGCCCTAATTTCGCGACTTACTTCGCTCATTTTAACGCTTCTGTTAAAAACCGCCGTCTAAAATTAACTTTAATACTAAATAAGAAATGTGTCGGAATAGTCGGAGCAGAAAGTTGAAATGGGATTAACTCTCTAAAGAATAAAATTAAATCCAGTTTATTTTTAATAGGTGTTTCGTTTAATAATGTTTATGGTATTGCTGCTGTAACAAATGAACGCACGCCCGCTTTGAGGTTAAGGTAGTCTACAAATCATATAAAAAACATTAAGGGAAGTCGTGGATAATGCAATACTGTATATTCTGCGCCAGAACCTTGACTTCCTGCCAGGACATTTTTGTTCTTTTCAATTCATCATTGATACTTCTCCTTCAAGTCTGTACAGGCCCTTCAATATCTCTTTTACCATGTATTTTGTATATACAGTTGATTTCCACGTTTCACATCCACAGATTCGTCCTAACATTGGAGTTTTATTGTAACAATGGAGTTTTATTGCGTTGAGTATCGTGTTGATCCAGCCAGAGCCAGAGCCAGAGCCAGAGCCAGAGCCAGAGTTCCAAAAGCTCCTTGACCTTTTCGTATTCTGCTTTTAACATTATGATCTATACATCCATTTTTTTGTGAGAACGCTGTAAAGTATGTAAAACTCTCCATATCTTCTATGGGTGATCCATTGAGGAAGAAATGGCTGAAATTTCTGGTGTTGATTCTCAGCGTCTTAGTCTTTGTTACATTAATTTTCAGGCTTATTTTCTGGGCTTCCATTGCAAGTCTGTTAAGTAGAATATGGACCATATGGTCCATATGCTATGGTTTGTTGTTTCGATGCGATATAAGGCATATGTCATTCGCGTATTCAAGGTCCATCAAGTTAGAATTGAAGGTCCACTGGATGCCGGATTGACCTTCGTTGATATTTTTAAGGATATAGTCTAGCATAATATTGAAGAGAAGAGGAGACAAGACACACCGCTGCCCGTCACGCTCGTAAACATTTCAAATTCCTCGCTTCTATTTCCAGCTTGAGCTACACGGCGCTGTGCATTCATATATATTTCCCGAATAAGGCGTATAATTTTGTCGGGTATTTTTTTTTATTTTAAAACTTTCCATATGTCAGGGTGGGCTAAATAGTCGAATACCCTTTCAAAATTGAATAATAATAAGTAGAGTGGCGATATCCATTTAGCTGACTGTTCTAGTATGATCTTAACAGTATTTATGTGCTCAGTACATGAATGACCCGTTCTGAAGTCTGCTTAACCTGGACGCATTTCTGCTTCTATCTGTCCTACCAATCTTGTTAGGATGATTTGTGTATTAATCCCTTTTTCCAATTATCGGGAACATTGTTTGACTCCCACATCTGATTTATTAAGTACCGTAACAATTCAGAACACAACTCTGGGTTTTGTTGTTTTTAATGCTCTTATAGCTCGTTATATTTCCGTTTTCGAAGGTGCTTCACAGTTAATGGGAAGTTGCCTGCTTTCTTCTTGTTTTTCTGCCAAAACATCCCCCCCCCCCCCATTGTTTGATGTGTGGTAGTCCATCCTGCATCTCTTGAAAATGCTCCTTCCATCTACTGAGTTGTTATGAGAGATTGCTTGGGCGCTGCTCCTCTTACCTGATAGTGTCTTGATAATTTGATAGTTTCCCATACAGATTTTTGAGAAATGAATAATTTTGTGTTGCAATATTAGTGATTTTTAGACTTGTATGAGAACATTGAAGCAGAAGAATTTTAAAAAACCATGAACCGGGATAAATGACCTAGTCCATTCAGCCAACTTATTGAATTATTATTGTAACGTTTGATTAACTTCGATAACGGTTTATAATTTTTTACAAACTTTATTTCGTATAGCTGTTGCATAAATGATATCATGATGATGGTTAACGAAACGTGCGTCGAGAAGTTACAAAAAAAGTTATTTGGTGTTTAGCGGTAAACCATTTCGAGTTCATCCGCGCCTATTGATTTTTTAGATTATATTCATACCTCGCTCGATAAATATTTTTCTTTGAAGCTGAAAGATATACCTATAAATTACTATACGACAAGAAATAATTTTGATTCGAATAAGGTCTGTGGTCGATGAAATATAGAGGCCGATAATTATGTTGAATAATATAAAAATTCAAATTGATTTTAACTCAATTTCTCACTAAACGTGATAATTTTTTATACTCATTACTTGATCTACTTTAAAAAACCAAAATTGTCTACTCAAATTTAACAGAAAACACAAATTAATTCCGCGAAAGGTTTCGGTAAAAATAGAAATTAAAAAGCACTTAGAATTAAATAT
Source organism: Cosmopolites sordidus (assembly GCA_031761425.1). Taxonomy (NCBI): domain Eukaryota; kingdom Metazoa; phylum Arthropoda; class Insecta; order Coleoptera; family Curculionidae; genus Cosmopolites; species Cosmopolites sordidus. The sequence continues at coordinate 610,673 of JARFXV010000960.1, forward strand.
CGTTAAACGTTCCTTTGCGTAACATTTTAAAATTATTTTTGTGGTAAGGCTCAAATTATCTCGTGTTTTTTTTTTCTCTCATACGTGGACACATCAATTATAAACTCCGTCAGTAACCCAGTAATTATTGCGTATTTTTTTTGGCACTATAATGGATTATTGATGTATAAAACATTTATTGAAATGGTCATAAATTAGTAACAATATTTACAGCTTGGGTGGAATAAAAGAATTTGCGTTTTTGATCTACTTAGATATTTACTGTTTACAAAATTTATTTTCTTTTTTCGGGGTAAAACGGGCACCCCTATTATGATACACTTCTAGCTTTTTAATGTTTCAAACGTTTATTATAGATTTTGCATTAAATAGATAGCAAAAAACAACGGCTACAAAAAATAATTAATTATCAAATTGTTAAAAAATAAACAAAGAAAGTGAAATTTACAAGAATTCTATAACATTAAAAAGCAAAAAGACAAATTGTTTAAATTTATTAATTACACTTCTAAACTTAGTAATACAATGTGTAAAAGATTAAATAAACTACAGCTCATTCAGGGAAAATAACGGTTGCACGTCATGAAAATCTATGACGCACTCACGTTACAATGTTGCCACATCAACACCAACATACCCAGACTGTGGCATTTGTATGATCGATAAAGCTGTAAATGAAAAAGTAACACGAATAGTTTTTTCTTTAAAAGTTTTAACCAAAAATCTGCTTTGAAACTTTCGCTCAACATAGGGGTTTTTTATTTAGTTTACACAAAGTTTAATTATTCAGTGTCACTAAAACAACTTTCAGCATCTGAATCGTAGTTCAAATAAATTATTAAAGGATTAACGTCTAGTCTATCAAATACTTTTTCGCAATTAAACCATCTTTGAATCTCTTCTTCTGTATGTCTGATGCTATTTATCCAGATCTGTGGTATAAGTGTTGACAAAGCTTCTTTTCACATATTCAAACAGTTATCAATTATTCTTCCATCTCAACCTCTATGACGATTGTAATAATTTTTGGCCACCCCCTATATCAATTCTATAAAATTGAATATGCAATATTCAACCATATGATTTACCACATATTCTTTTTTAAGCTTGTTCCTGAAAAGAACATTACGAAACACAAACCTGTCCATTTAATTACTGCTTACTGAATAACGATTTGCAGCAGTTCACATTTCAACATAGTGTTTTCAAAAGGGAGATTATGTTCCGTCAGCCATTCTGCAATTTTTGGTTTTGTCCATGCACTAGTTGGAGGTTTATCCATCAGTGTACTGTGATATGATGCATTATCCATGACAATAACTGATGGCTCCTCCAAGATTTTCAACAGCGGTTTTTAAAGCAAAACAGAAGGTGATCTTTATTCATTTCTCCTTGATAATCGCCTTTTGTTTTAGAAGAGAAGACTAATTCGCCATCTGGAATAAAGCCATTCTTGTTCCCAGCATGAAGAACAATATATCATATCTGCAATAACATGTTATTATTGATACGTCTTAAACAATTATTTATGACAACATGACTTTAATGGCTCCTAAGTATTACGTACCGCACTCACCTTTTTCCATCAACTTTTGTATTCTTTACACTCCTTTTGTTATCATCTTGCCATGAGTAACTCAAGGTACCATTTTGAAATATCCATGTTTCATCCAAATAAACAAAATCAAACAGAGATTCGTCTTTGATGTTGTGATACATATTCAGAAATTGGATTCATTTAAAGGCAATATCTGGAAGTTCCATCGGGCCAATACGTGGATTATCTTTACTCAATTTGAAACCAATTTCTTTTAGAAGTGTATGAAGTGAAGTTTTGTATCCATCAAAGAGCTGAATGTTCTTTAGTTTTTCATGAATACTTTAAAGATTAACCGTTTGTTCTGAAATAGTTCTATAAAATTTGATAAAAATACAATATTGTACGATACGATACATGTAAATCGATACATGTAAATAAATACGATACATGTAAATCTACTCACTTTTTTTCATACATTTCATAGATTTGATTGTGAATTGAGCCCACATCAAGATGACCTAAATTAGTTACTCGTTTTGGATGTTGACGCTTTTTCTTCGGTGATTTTAACATTTCATTATTCTTCAACTTTTTCGTAATTGCACTAACCATACCAATACTAATATTTAGTGCAGCTCAAACTCGCAAAAAAACTGCAATTTACCATGAGACCTACTAAGCTATGAATACATACCTCTCTGACAGCGTTTAATCGCAAAAAAAGGAGAACCATTATCTCGTTCCCGTTCAAAATAACTGATAAGTAACGATACAAGCCGCTTACACTGCTTTACTAATAAATTTGAACAATTTGTATACGCTGGGCAACTGTATATCCTTTTATGATGATTTGCCAAACACAAATGACATTTTTGGTAGCACTAAGAAACAAAATTGCTGCTATGACGTTTTATAAAAACATATAGTACTAGTTTGATAACCCTTTACATGTGAACTCTTCAGTGAAGTCGTTTAATAACCGCAAATAGTTCATTCAACTAATAGTTTTTGTTTAATAAATAATTTGAATAATATAAAATATCGCGATAAAATTTTTGTCTAATTTAACTCGCAAACATTTTTTTTTTAAATGGTCAGCGGACAGAACACTAATAGTTTCTAACCTTATTAAAACTAGTTAATAACTCGTAAACAAAAATGAGTTTCATTTTTGTGACTTGAACAAAACATGATGTATCTTGGGTAGAGTTTGACCTAAAAATAAAAATGAATAACTAAGTTGCTAGTTGCTTTCTTAATGAGTAGTTTGAAACAGAATGTATGTAACAACAAAAATCAAAGGATTTGAATTGCAAGCCTTTTGTTTTGCATAAAACATCATGCAAACATTTTTGATAGTTTTGATTTTGGGACATGTGGTGTTAAATATAAACTTTACGATACATTTTTTACTCGCACTAAATCACATAGAAATTTCATAACGCGCGATTCTTTAGCCAAATTCACATCATCAGAAGATGATGCTACATGCTGTTATAACAGACAAAGATTCCATTAAAATTATTTCTTGATAATGCTAACTTGGCTGGCAAAACGCGCGTCATGTATAGATTCACTTAGCATAAAGCAGAAAAGACAAGAGACGCATCCCAGGGATTGGAGTCCGAGGAGGACAGTGACCAGGTCAATTATGAAAAGAGAGCGAGGGAGACAAATCAACACAACAAGAAAACCATAAGAATAAACGTATGAATAAACACAGCGAACATGTTAACGCTATCAAAGACTACAGTCGTAGACGGGACATGACCAGATCGACGACAAAAATAAGAAAAAGAAGATGCAAAAGCAATCAAAGCTTATACTTGGTAAGATAGAGAAAATAAATTCTCCAGTGATTACGATAATCGAAACAAAACCGACAATCGAGGTTGACTTGTCAGAAATTAAACAACCAATTAATGGGCAAAACGATAAGATACAAGAACAGAGCAGGAAGTTCGAAGCAGTTTCCCGCAGGCAGGAACCCACATATGCGAGTGCAGCTGCCTCAACCAACGCAGTGAGAGTAAGCCGCATCAAAAAACCCATGCCGGTGGCAAAGACTTTAAAAATTCAGTTAACAAGAAAGATTGATGGAAAAGGGATGCCAGGAGAGGAATTGAAAAGACTAGCGATGAGTAAGATCAATCTCAGCAAGCCTACGAGAATCTATGCTGCCAAAAACAACAAAGTCATAACAGAATCCTCCACAAATTACATAGAAAAGATCTCAAACTCCAAAATAATAAAAGATCTAGACATAACAATAGCACCATTGGGAAAATATAATGTCCCTAAGACATTAGCAAAGATTATCTAAAACAGAAAATCGAAGAACAAAACTTTACGCAAAACGACATAGAAAAAGGGCTAGACATTAATCCCATATTCAAATTCGGACCCACAGACAAACATTTTGTCCACTGGGTAGTGGAGGTTGATGTCAGGGCTAGGAACGACTTACTGAAAAAAGGCACTAACTACCTTGGCTGGCACTCATGTAAGGTAGAGGATCGCATCCAAATTACCAAATGCTACAAGTGCCAAGGCTTTGGCCATACATCAAACAAATGCAATGAATAATCTGCCTGCAGACACTGCCCGAACCGGAGCAAATCTGAGACATAACAGTGCGTCCTGTATATAAACACCAAGCACTCAGATACCAAACATCGTCCGAGAGATTAAAAATGCATAGTATATAAACGCAGAATGGAAGCATTTGTGGCGAACATCAACTTCTAAGATTACAATGAATAAAAAGAATTTCGTAAAAATAGGACAGCAAAACCTCCGCCATAGCTATGCTGCAACTCTAGATTGCCTGACCTCGGCAGTGGGCAGAGAGATAGACCTGTTGCTTATTCAGGAGCCTTATACGTGAGCGAGAGGTGGACTGCACATATTTCTGGACCTGGGAAGGATGGGACGAAGGATGGGACGAAGGATGGGACTGGTGGCCTGGTGGCCGACCCGAGATGCCGATTTAAGGCATGCATAGTAGTGATCAACCCCTCATTCTATGGCCTAAAATTATCTCAATTTATGAACAAACACATGGACAGTGCCAATATCTCTATGAGAGACAGCAAGTATGCAGCACATACTGGCCTCCTGCTTGAACCTTTTAACTCCAAACACAACTCAATACAATTTAACGCTATCCTGTGGGCGGTTGATGCCAACGCTCACCACCATATGTGATACTCCCATGACATCAACTAGAGGGGAGAACTGATTGCGGAGTTTCAAACTACCGAGGGCTTGAGCACCCCAGCCCACTGGGAGACCGCAACATAGACTTAGTAACCACAAAACAATAAACAAACTAGACTGGAAACATATGAGAGGACTCCTTGAGCGACCACAGGCTAATCACATTCCATTTAATGCTTTGATATGACATAGATGAAGTAATTTACAGGTCTACTCTTAACAAGATAGACAGGGAAAATGATGATATGGCCATTTTGGGGTTAGCCAAAATGGAGAGATCTGCATGGGAGACAACCACTGCTCACATAGACACAAGAATTCAAAAACTAGAAGAGTTACTCAAAAATATTAACAATGCTACAATCCCAAAGAGGAAACTGTTTCCCTTAAAATCCATATGATGAAACAAACAAATTAACAGCATAAAAAGGAATATTTCAGGCTCATTAGGAATTACCAAAAAGAGAAGGAAGAAAATGAACGGGATAGGAGAAGAGAGAACTATTTAGCAGCAGCAGCTAGGCTGCGGAATGCTATCAACAAGGCTAAAACTGGAACACGTTTGTCTCTGATCAACTAAAAAATGGAGGAGAATGAATTTAGTAATAATTGTGGGGGACAACAGTCGTCCGACCCTGGAAACGTTGCTAAATCGGGCATTGATCATAGTAGACAATTGGGCGGGACTCAATAAATCTGAGAACTCCCGAGAAAAAATCCTTGTACCTGGTATTTGGAAGGAGGATCTCGAGGAACCCTACGGTCAAGATTGGACAGAAGAATATCAAAAGAGCTAACCAGGCTAGATACCTGGGGATAATGATCGATGACAAGTTAACATTTACGACACAGATTAAGTACATCTGTACGAAGGGGAAAACATTGTCCCAGGCACTCAAGAAGGCCTTGAGCAAGGTATACATGGTTCTTGCTGACTCGTTAAGGGCCATATTTTATGAGGTGGCAATCCCAACACTGACATATGGATTGGAAATATTTGAAGACAAAATAACCCAGGCCAGGAATCTGAATCAGCTAGAATCCCTGAGGGGAGCCATCTCTCGCCTCATAAGTGGAGCCTACACCACTACTTCAACGGCGGCATCTTCTGCCCTGGCTGGCATACCTCCGATTGAGGATCTTTTGTACGAATACTTAGAAATTAAATCACACAGAAGGGGCGCACTGGTGAGTAGTTATTACCAGGATATCCTGGACACGCCCAGACTATTCAACAAAAACATTAAAAACGGACTACGCAAAATAACTATGACCAAATGGCAGGAGGCCTGGGAGTCTGGTGTGACTGGTAGACGGACCTTTGGCTTTGTTCCGGCATTAACAATTATCAGGAATTACACTTGAATCTAGACAAGAAGGCCACACAAATTCTGACCGAGCACAAATTTCCAAGTATGTAGGTATAATGGAGAAAAGGACGACCCAATGCACAGGCTGTACCGATGCATGGTATTCGACAGCGAAAGAGATCAGCTAAAGGCACTTGTGGGCGAGAACTGGCCACTGCTGCCAGACGCGCTGCTTAGAAGACTAACCGAATCAAACAAGAAAAATTTGCTGGGAGGTTTCGTCGCGGAAAGGCTGGAAATCATCTGACCGTTCGAGTTTCGTTTCATTATAACCTTAAAGAATACGTTTTAGTTCAGATCCAATTTTAGACGCTATGCACTGGGGCAGACAACAACCAAAACAGAAGAATTTTCTCAATTTTGTTTAATTTAGAACTTAAGTTAGGAAATTTAATAATTAAACAATGGACTTTAGTTTCTTTAGTTTTTATATAGGCTGATATACGCTTTCGTACTGCGCAAAGTTCACCAAATTAATTAATTGCTCATTAATGACAGAACAACAACACTTAGAGATCTAAGGGAAGATTATAGGGAGTTTCCGGACCAGGGTCCACACTTGAGGGATCCTCCCTCATCACCCTATCGTGTGTAATATAGTGCCAAAATCTAGATCAGTCACATCGAAATAAAAGTAAATTTTTTCAATACAGAAAAACTTGCTTCAGAGCTAAATCATTTCGAAAAATACGCCATGTTGTGGATTCACATAGTTCAAATTGTTACGAATGTGTGAAATTTCTTGGTCTTCAACACTTTCACGTACCAAATCCGTATGTTCTTGTGAATGACCACTACAACTATATATTGCTCTACTTTATCTTCCATCGAATCAGTTTCTTGAAAGTTTTTAACAATTTGATTGATAGTGCTTTCAGATGGAGGTAAATAATTTAATGTTATATAATAAACATTTTTCACTGAACGCCCTTTTTCATCAAATAATTCAACAATTTTAACGCGTTGTAAACGATTCCATTTTTTTATAAATGTCATTCATTACACTTCTGAAGTGAAATTAGATCTAGGAAAATTCACAACGCCATCTGTGTTTTGTTCAAGAATTTAAAAAAAAACCACCCAATTTAAAAGATCTGTTATATTACATAACAAACCGGAAAATCTAAAACGGTCATTTTAAAATACCATAAAAAAAAAGATGAAATAAAATGACAGCAACTTTGAGGAAAACAGTATCTTATGCCTTCATTTTTGATTCGATTTGAATTAATTATGTCGAGATTGCCAGGATACGTTCAAACGAAACATCCACCGACTTTTATGGAAATCCACTGTTTCCTAATAAGATTCGTTCTATTTAATTCGGTTCTTTGTTTTGAGCAAATGAGAAAATTAAGGTATTACCAATGGAAATTGGGCTAAAATTTGGTAAATTTGAAACAGCGAGCAAAAAAGTAGACTATTTTTTTACTATTGAGATTTTTTAAGGAAAATATAGCCGGATAAAAATATAGAAAAATCCCAGTAATCAAAAACTATACAAAAAAATCGGAAAAGCCTGTGAAAAAATATAAATCTGAGTCTGACTAGTGATTTGCGACTTTAATGTCATTATCGGGATTAAACTATCGGAGGATGAACACTATATTGGAAAACGTGGACTAGGAGTGAATAATTTAAAAGGTCCACATGGTATGTAACTTTCTGGAAACCAGTGCATAAGTTCTGATTATAAAATTCGAAATGAGATCGACCACGTTTTTTCAATTCTAAAAGAACTGGGCTTTTGAACTAAATTTTTTTTTTTATAACCAAACTATTTTTACTTTTTTCCTTATAATTAAAAAGTTATATCAAATTGAAAATATTTTTTTTTAACCTACTACCGATGACACGCGAACAATTCCCGAAAAAAAACCATGTGACCTCACAATTGTACCGAAGGCTAATATCGACAATATCGGTTCGGCCTGGAACAATTCGGCATTCAAGTTATACCAAAAAAACTGTTTTCGAAAGAAAATGTTCTTTCGCGTTCTTTCTGAAAAGACGTTCGGAGTCTCGGGTAAATAAAACAATTTATCGGTCTTAGTCATTGTTCTATAGGTTTAACCTATATCTTTGACTACATTTGTTGGTTTGTTATCGATTTGAAAGTATACTTGCTTTTAATTGTTTATTGTATACTTGCTTTATTGTGTTTAATTGTTATACTCATATATCTTTACATAAGATATGGAGGCTCAAAGGTAAGTTCAGAATGAAATCAGATTAGGGTTCCTTTTGTATTTACATTCGTTTTTATTAGTTTTATTTATATAAAATTTAACTGAGGTAGCCGATACTTGAGGAAAATTCATTTTAATTAAATAAAGAAAGATTAATATCTAAAAATTTCCACTATATTTAAAATTGTATGTATGACATGGCACTGAGTATAGAAACAATTGTCATACATACAACTTTAAATATAGTGCAAACTTTTAGATATTAATCTTTGTTTAGTTATTTTATTTATATTATTTAATTCATGGACAGAAAACAAATTAACGTGCCGAATATATAAGAATCTATATGTAGCAACACAACCGAGGGTAGTAACAATGAGAAAGCCCTACAGGATCGTCTATTTTGTAGGATACGAATAATAATATTTAAGAATTAGACAAGAATAGACAAGAACAAAATTCGACTACCGATTTGGAAGGTATGTATGTATATGAAAAGTCTTATACTTGTTGTCTTATAATTTGTAGATGGTCGAAGAGTACAGAAATTTGTGTGATCAGTTGGATGAACACCAACTAGTTAAATTAAGGATTGGCAAAGCAGTTTTTATGGAATCAAAACAAACATCTGAAGGACTATGCACGTGATAGTGACAAAGGTCTTCCCTAAATAGTCTCACCAGCCTGTTCTATACGATCAATACGTTCTTTCCTTGTATTAACTGGCGTTTTAAAAAATATGTTCTTCATGTAAACCCATAAATAGAAATCAAAAGGGTTAAGATCTGGTGACCTAGGCGGCCACGCAACTGACACTCCAGGACCTACCCACTTATTAGGAAAATTTATATTTAAGAACCCTCGCACTTCACGCCTAAATGGGATGGCGCTCTATCGTTTAAGAACCACATGTTCTGCCTGACATTCACAGGCACATTTTCTACAAGACCGAGAAGATTACATACGATATTGTTTTCGCACGTTAAATGGCCCGACAAGATAAAAGGCCCAACAAGAATGCCGTTGACAGTTGTCCGTACATTGACTTAAAATATATGTTAAAAATGTATTTGCCTAGATGCATGAGGATTTTCAACTCACCAAAAACATGTATTGTGGAATTATGAATTCTATTTCAGGTAAATAAAGCCTCGCCCATAACCAAACTGTTTCTGGTAAGTTTTGATTTGTTCCATGTTGGTATAAGGGCCACTCGCAGAACTGAAATCTGTTAAGCAGGTCTTGAACCGCTAAAGCTTGAACTCGTTGCTCATGAAATGGGCCTAACTGATTTTTTCGCAATGTTTTAAACTTTTTTATTTTGGCCCAGTTCAACTTGGCGTGTTATTTCTCGAGTATTTGTTGTTAGGTCTTCCTCGACGATATTGAAAATTTGTTAGTATCGTTACACGTTTTCAGGTGCTTTCGTTCTTTCCGCGTACCCTTCACGATGTTCCCTCAAATCACCGGTGTCTATGGCTCTTTGCACAACCCGAGTAAATGATTTTGAAGGCACTCTCGATAAATTAACACTCATGTAAGCCATTTTTCCAAAAATCAAGGATACCTTAAATCTGACAATAAAATACAAGATAAGAAAATGAAAGGAATGCATGATTCAGGTAAAAATAATTTCAGATAAACTTCAGTTGTCTTATGTTCGTTTTGAATATGAGGGCGATCGATTAAATTTGCTTAAATTATTTTAACGGCCGGGCTTGAACTTTTTAAAATGTATTAAAGGTTGTAGCGGCTAAATTTCAGAGGTATTTAAAATATAGAATTATATTTTTTAAAATTTTATCGAGTTTTATTATACGAATTTTCAATCTTGGAAAAAGGTGAAACTGATAAGGACCGAAGTCTGGTGAATAAAAGAAATCCAAAGTGAAATTTAAAACTTATTAATTGAAACTACTGGGTAGTAAGGGGCATTATAGTGATGTTCGGTCTTGAGTTTGAATCCTTTGGATATTTTCATCACTTTTTTTACAGTTGAAGGCTTTTCGGTGCAAGATTCATCTTCAATCGGGTCTCGATATATTGAGAATGCCTTAAACCACCTAAAATCCTCATCTCTTGACAAAATACTATTTTCATAAAATAAAATTTTGGAAAAGTTTCCGTCGCACTGTACCCAAGCCTGAAAAAAAATTGATATCGTATCGTTGCTGAAATTGTTGTCACTCTTTTTCAGAATGCACCAGGAAAATTGAGTTAAGGAGAAGATTTGCTACGGACAACCAACTTTAGGGAATTCAAACTCTTGTACTGAAGATGTATTACATGTTAGCATCAGGGGAGGCATCAGGGGAAGCCAACAATGTTGCCAAATCAAATTCTGCGCTATCAGTCTTATTATTTTATTTATAAACTTCGTATAAATAAAGTGACTCCATCTTCGAAGAAAATGGAGCAAAAATTTCACACTTACCAATATTACGTCACACCCATGTTTTTGGACTGTGGAGTCCACACAGGACTGTGTTATTAATAACCCCCTTCATTCAACTCTTGAACAATCATCAATTTATTCGGGTGAAAGACCACATTTTTTTGCAAAAAACTGTTTATAGTGCACTTAATCATTCTCAGTTTAAAAGCATGGTACCTAGGAGATCGAGTGTTACCTTATAGAATGGCCTCCGTCACCCTATCCATATTCCTGGGGGAGCGCATCAATCGGGAAAAAACTGATAGCTTTGTTTTAAACCAAACAATGAAGTCCGATGTCGAAGTGACGCTTGAATGTTAATCGCGGACTTACAAATTTTGACAAACGTATCGTAAGAAAACACGTGATACTCTGGAGCTCACAGCGGCGTGATTGAAACTAAACCGCATCATAGAGAGAGTTCCCTTACTAATCGAATACCACTCATTTCAAAAACGTCAATTTCCCGTGCACCACTATAACTAAGTGTCTATTGCATCACGTTTCTTAACAAAAAAGAGTTTGTTAAGAAAAACAGCTTCTTTCCGGCCTTGTTGACATATTGATCACTTTATTGCTCTATTTATTATACTCCGACCATAAAGAAACATCATTTCAATTGAGGCTCTCATAAAGATGTAACAAAAAAATTAAAAGTTTCCTCTCTTTGGTCATTAACGCTCTGGAAGTTTTAGGCGAAAATTAAAGTTCCAGTCTATAAATCCACACGAAAAAAAACCATAAAAAGCAATATAGCGAGCAAAATTCCCAGTCGAAAAGTTTTTTTTTTCGAACGCACCCAGGAAGAGTTAGGCCTGGTTTAAATATTTGATTATGAAGCCGAAATGGCCATTACCTGGGGACCAAAGGAATTATTAGATCGTTTAAAAGAAACTTGATTTATTTATAAAAATAGTTTGTTTACTAAATTTTATTGTTAATACACACCATATTTAAAAAGTTTGAAGCAACATCAAGGGGGCCGCTAAGGCGGTACGGGTTTAACATCTTGCTCTTGGCGTGCATGCTTATACAGTTTGAGTAAATAGCCTTCTCAGAATTTAACTAACATTGGTAGGACGACACTAGGAATTTCGCGAATTTTTGCAAAAATCACTTTAAGGGATTATTCAATTATAATATTACGTCACCGGTAGAGTGAAGGGGGGATAATTGATTTTTTGTGGTGTTTTGTGTCGAGAGGATCGGAAGGGGGGAGTTGAGTTTTAAATGATGTCATAATGAAATAAATGGTTTTTTTAATTTTTCGCATTCATAAAATATCGAAGGTTAATTCGAGGTGCATTACTGCCAAAAAAACTTTTAGCGATTATATCAAACATTGAGGAACAAGAACATGTATTTATGAAGAGTTTATTGATAAAAATTTACTGCCTGAAGCAAATACATCACCCAAAGAAAATGAAAAGTTAAATATTATTTTATTAGAAACTCATTTAACTTCTCCATTAGAATAATTTAAATTTATTATATGTTAACACTAGCAGTTACACGCCCGTTTCGCTAGATGTAAATTAAACTTTAATAATAGCTGATTTTTTATGATTAAAATTACTTTTAGAATTCCATAGCTTTTACCTGCTATTTGAATGAAGACAAAATTATGACGGACTAACAACGATACAATCCCAAATTTAAAATATCGGAGTATATTTATCTTTTACGCACCCGTAAACCTCCTTAGGAGTTGACTTTTATGAACCCTCCTCCTTAGCGAACATCTACGATGCATGAAAAATATTCCTGCCATATTTTGAATATGTAGGTCTTATCGTTTCGGAGAATTCGTGAAGAGTGAGTGGTATTTGCACGAGATAATCGACTTACCAAATTTCATTAAAATTCTTCCATCTTTTCGAGACTGATCGAAGGACAAACATCCAAACAAACATACTTTCACATTTATAATATTAAGTAAGATTTCTTCAAGAATATTTTGTATTCTATATTTTACATTAAATTTATGAATATGAATGTTATCTATTTATTGTTATTCTGTCTAAAGCCTAAATAAAATAAAATTTTTAACAATAAAACAAAATTTTTAACAAACAATATATATATATATATATATATATATATATATATATATATATATATATATATATATATATATATATATATATATATATATATATATATATATGTATATATATATATATATATATATATATATATATATATATATATATATATATATATATATATATCCCCTTTGTGGATCAGACCTTGACGTGGTAAAGGGGTTTGAGTAGGGCAATGAAGCTTTGAGTTATGCCGTCTGGAGTCTATGCTCCTGGGAGGGTCACCCCTGGCGGACAGGTCAAGGCGGAGGCCTCAGACTAACATGATCCAAAATCTGCCAACCCGCATTGGACCAGCGTGGCAGATTACGGTCCATACCTTCAACATGGTATTCCAGTATGTTGAACTATGACAGTACAACCTCAAACACGGCCCTCATTCCCCGGAGGCCAAGGGGCAACTACCTACGGCAGCGGGAAGACCTGCCCCAAGGCAGAGGGTGCTAAGAATCACCGGGTTGGATCAGGCTGCCATTGGACTTTTGACATTGCAACGTTAAATATACGGACTATGAAAACAGAGGCCCGATTGCAAGAACTGTTAATCGAACTTGACAACATACATTGGGATATTATTGGGCTCTGTGAAACACGAAGGAAGGGTGAAGAGTTAATCAAACTGGAACCAACGGGACACGTACTCTACACTCGAGGTACGGAAAATGGCCGATGTGGCGGAATAGGATTCCTCATCAATCGAAAGCTGAAGGACAGTGTGGTAAAATTTGAAAGTACATCCGACCGATTAGCCCAATGCGTCATTCAGCTGAATAAAAAGTTTAGGCTTCAAATCGTCCAAGCTTATGCACCAACTATAAGCCATAAAGATGAGGAAATTGAGGAATTTTATGATGATGTGGCCCAGCTTTTATACAAGGAGAAATGTAGGTACAAAATCCTGATGGGCGATTTTAATGCCAGAATTGGAACAACAAGAACAGACGAAAATGCAACTGGCCCATATGGAACTGGTGAGCGAGACAATAGAGGTGACAGATTAGTTGATTTTGCTGAAGGACAAGAACTATATATTATGAATTCATTCTATAAGAAAAATATCAGCAGAAAATGGACATGGAAAAGTCCATCTGGGCTCACAAGCGAAATTGACTACATCATGACCAACGATAAAACAATATTTACCAATTGTACTGTCCTTAACAATTTTAATGTTGGAAGTGACCACCGAATTGTACGAGCAAGGGTTCGGATTGACTGTCGAAAAGAGCGCGAAAAAATGGTAAGAGCAAAGAAGGGCAAGGTAGATTCTGGAAAACTGCTGGAGAGAGGAAGCGATTTTGAGATTGCTTTGTCAAACCGGTTTGCTGCGTTACAAGATCCAGAGGAGGTGGAAATATCAGTTCAATATGAAGAAATCGCCAACAATGTACTTCAAACGGCTGCTTCAATAGCACCAGAGGAAAAATGTCTCAAACAAACAAAAATCTCCAGTGAGACCATTGATTTAATGAAGAAACGGCGAGCAATGAGAAATGCAGGTAGTCCTTTTGGCAGGGTGGTCGAGTACACTGAGCTCTGCAAAACTATAAGAAAACGTATCAGAGAGGACACGCGCCGATTCAATATGCAGCTAGTGCAAAAAACCCTGGAAGAAAACAAAGGAATTAACAAAGCTAAACAGAAGCTGAGAAACAAAAGAACGCAAATATATGCTTTAAAGCGTGAGGATGGCACAGTGTGCAGGACGCGTACCCAAATGTTAGAGATTGTCAGAAGGTTTTATTCCCAGTTATATGAAGATCAGAGCCAGTCAGGGACAGCAATACCCACGGAAGAACAATATATAATACCAGATATCCTAGTGGAGGAAGTAACAAATGCTACAGAATTGATGAAGAACGGCAAGGCTCCAGGAAAGGATAGTGTAACTGTCGAAATGCTAAAAGCTGGTGGTCGGACGTTACATAAAACACTGGCAAAATTATACTCAAAATGCCTCAAAGAACAAAAAGTACCTGACTTATGGAAAAATGCAGAAGTGATCCTTTTACATAAAAAAGGAGCACAGGAAGATTTAAAGAACTACCGTCCAATAAGCCTCCTATCAGTGATGTACAAAGTTTTCACTAAGATAATTTCTAAAAGAATATTAAAAAAACTGAATGACGCTCAACCAAGAGAACAAGCAGGATTCAGAAGTGGATTCAGTACAATGGATCACATCCAGGTTGTACAGCAGGTCATAGAAAGGCACAACGAATACACCATGCCACTGTGCTTGGCTTTTATCGACTACGAAAAAGCATTTGATTCCATCTCAAAGCATGCGATAATGGATGCACTGCTTAGCCAAGGTGTAGAGAGAGCCTATGTAAACCTATTAGAATCGATATATGATGGAGCTACAGCCACAATTCACCTTGATGATCTTGAAGTGGGAATTAATATAGAACGAGGTGTACGGCAGGGTGACGCAATATCGCCTATTCTTTTCTCGGCTGGCTGGCCTTGAAGAAGTATTCCGTAAACTGGATTGGGAACAGGATGGGGTAAAGATCAATGGTGCAAACTTAAACCATCTTAGATTTGCAGATGATATTATTCTCATTTCACAAGACCCAGAGGAGCTGCAAAGACGCATACAAGAACTGCAAAGGGCTGGCGAACCATTTGGCTTGAAAATAAACCTGAAAAAGAGTCAGGTTATGTTCAATAACTTCGCTCAGGATAGAAGAATTTCAGTTTTAGGAAGGGATTTAGAGATTGTGGACAGCTTTGTATATCTTGGACAGAGGATTTCCATGGAGGGGAATACCGCCCGGGAGGTGGAACGGCGTGTTAAATGTGGCTGGCAGGCATTTGGTAGGCTCAACATAGTGTTTAAGAGCAGACTCCCACTTTGCCTGAAAAGAAAAGTATTCGATCAGTGCGTTCTACCCGTTATGACATACGGAAGTGAAACCTGGACACTCACATTGCAATCAATTCAAAAACTTCGGGTGGCACAGAGGGGAATGGAAAGATGTATGCTTGGCATTACAAGACGAGACAGAAAGTCCTGCGCATGGATCAGGGAACAAACAAAAGTCTGTGACATCATTGGAAGAGTAAAACAGTTGAAATGGAGATGGGCAGGCCATATAGCGAGGCGATGGGACGACAGATGGACCAAGGCAATCCTGGAGTGGATACCGCTTGATTGCAAACGTCCGCGAAGAAGACCGAAAGCACGATGGACTGATGAGATCGTTAAGTATATTGGACCCGAGTGGCAGAGGAAAGCCCAGGACCGTGAAGGTTGGAAGCATGCTGAAGAGGCCTTCATCCTGCAGTGGATCGATACGGGCTGATGATGATGATGATGATATATATATATATATATATATATATATATATATATATATATATATATATATATATATATATATATATATATATGTCATCATCATCATCATCATCAACCCGTATCAATCCACAGCAGGATGAAGGACTCTTCAGCATGCTTCCAACTCTCGCGGTCCTGAGCTCTCCTCAGCCATTCAGGTCCAATATGCTTAATAATGTCAACAGTCCATCGAGTTTCCGGTCTTCTCTGTGGACGTTTGCGATCAAGCGGTATCCAGTCCATGGTGGATACCACCATCTTTCGTCCCATCGCCTCGCTACATGGCCTGCCCACTTCCATTTCAATTGCTTTATTCTTCCAACGATGTCACCTACATTCGTTTGTTCTCTGATCCATGTGCAGGTCTGTCTATCCCGTCTGGTAATGCCAAGCATACATCTTTCCATTCCCCTCTGTGCTACTCGAAGTTTTTGAATTGACTGTGATGTGAGTGTCCAGGTCTCACATCCGTATGTCATAACGGGCAGGACACACTGATCAAAAACTTTTCTTTTCAGGCAAAGTGGTAGTTTGCTCTCAAACACTATGTTGAGCCTGCCAAATGCCTGCCAGCCACATTTAACGCGTCGCTCCACCTCCCGGACGGTATCCCCTTTCATTGAAACCCTCTACCCAAGATATATATATATATATATATATATATATATATATATATATATATATATATATATATATATATATATATATATATATATATATGTATATATAAGCTTGTAAGCTGTTCCGATCTTATGTATCCTTAGTAGTCTGCCTATCCTATATGTGAGTCCTTTTACGTACGGTAGCACGACCTTTGGTGTATATGGTTTATGATCCTCTATTGTTCTTCGTGTTTGGGTTTCCTGACGGCGAATGGCCTTCCTGATACAATTTTTTAAATATCCATTTTGCTGTGGAAATTTTTGGTAGTTCTTCGCTTGGTGTATCTGATCGTGTTAGTCGGAACGATCTGGAAATTAAGATGTTCGCTACTGCTTGGGTTTGAGAAGGATGATGATGGGATTTAGCGTTGAGGTATCGATCGGTGTGAGTTGGTGTTTATACACTGTGTATTCGAGTACTGTATATATATATATATATATATATATATATATATATATATATATATATATATATATATATATATATATATATATATATATATATATATATACATATATATATATATATATATATATATATATATATATATATATATATATATATATATATATATATATTTATATATATACATATATATATATATATATATATATATATATATATATATATATATATATATATATATATATATAAAAGTGATCATTTATTATCATTTATTCCAACCTCAAGATCGTCAAGGTGGACTGTCGTTGTAGCTTCGATCCTATATATGATCCTAGTAGATTTACATAGGCTTTCTCTACACCTTGATTAAGCAGTGCATCCGTTATAGCCCACTTTGAGATTGAATCAAATGCCTTTTCATAATCGACAAAAGCCAAGCACAGTGGCATAGTCTATTCGTTGTGTTTTTCTATGACCTGCTGTAGAACCTGGAAGTGATCCATTGTACTGAATCCACTTCTGAATCCTGCTTGCTCCCTTGGTTGTGCGTCATTAAGTTTTCTTAGTATTCTTTTCTGGTCCTCATACAACCCTGAATAAAATCTTTGGACAATCTCCGTTGGACAACATTTCCGTCCGTTCCCTGCAATTGTACCATCCTCACGCATCAAGGAAAACATTCGTGTACTTTTCTTTCTTAGCCTCTGCTTGGCCTTGTTAATTCCCTTGTTTTCTTCCAGAGTCTTTTGCCCAAGCTGTTGAATCGGCGCGTTTCCTCTATATATATATATATATATATATATATATATATATATATATATATATATATATATATATATATATATATATATATATATATATATAAGAGAGTATATTTGTGTACTAGAGCATCATCATTGGATACAGGAATAACATTGACAGATAGAAGTGAAATTAAAAACATGAAAAATACAAATACATAGGAATGGGCGTTTGGACATGGACATTTATTTATTTAGGAATGTTAATAATATATATATATATATATATATATATATATATATATATATATATATATATATATATATATATATTATATCTAATATTGTTAAGGATGGTAGATAATGTTTCTAAATCATTCCGGGTGTCGATCCGTTGATTCTGTGAAGAGTCACGACGTTTCCCCAAAATCACATGGCATGGCATTTTCAAGTGCTGTCCGCTTCAACTGAAGAGTCCAACTGAAGTGCAGGGGTCGTTGTGCTGGCTTTTATAGCAGCGGGCGACTGCGCAAATTATATCGGGATAGTTTGGGCCTATTTGCGGCGCTCAGCAACGCTGTCGGGCATTCGTTTATTGATTTTTCTACCTCGCCGCCACGTTGCCGCGTTTCTTCCTTTTTCAGAAGGGATTTTCGTGCTTTTGGAATGTTGCGAGCATCGTTTCGCGTATTTAGCTCACCTCTTTCTTCTATTTCAAGGGCTTCTCTGATTGTTCGGATATTGTAGTTTTCAATATTCGCTATTTCTTTGGCTCTTTCAAAATTGATTTTATATCCTATTTGTAGGTGGTGCTGGAACAAAGCGGAAGTGTTTTGTTTGTTTTTTAAGTCGTTTTTATGTTCTTGTTTTCTGGCAGATATTCGTCTGTTTGTTTGTCCTATGTATGCTCTGTTGAAGTCGGAATAAGATATACTATATACCCCATGATTTTCCAGTCCAACTTTGTCCTTGGGGTTTTTTAGGATGTTTGCAACAGTTTTGTGCGGCTTGTAGGCTGTTCTGATTTTATGTTTCCTTAGTAGTCTGCCTCTCCTATCTGTGATTCCTTTTACGTATGGTAGCAGAACCTTTAGTGTATTTGGTTCATGATCCCCTATTGTTCTTCGTGTTTGTGTTTCCTGGCGGCGAATGGCCTTCCTGATACAATTTCCTGAATATCCATTTTGTCTAAGGGTTGTGGAAATTTTTGGTAGTTCCTCGCTTCGTGTATCTGGTAGTGTCAGTCGGAAGGATCTGGAAATCAAGGTGTTCGCTACTCCTTGGATTTGAGAAGGATGATGATGGGATTTAGCGTTGAGGTAGCGTTGCCGAGCGCCGCAAATACCCCGAACAACCCCGATATAATTTGCGCAGTCGGTGGCCGGCTATAAAAGCCAGCACGACGACCTGTGCACGTCAGTTGGACTCTTCAGTCGAAGCGGACAACACTTGAAAATGCCAAATGCGATTTTGGTGAAATGTCGTGACTCTTCACAGAATCAATGGATCGACACCCGGAATGATTTAGAAACATATATATATATATATATATATATATATATATATATATATATATATATATATATATATATATATATTTGAAATGACAATATTGTTGAAATAATATTGTCAATGTCAATAATATTGTAATATTGTTTGCAAATTGTTGATAATTATTGTAAATTGTAAAAAAAAAAAGATTTGGGAATCAGCGAAAACTATTAAAGTAAAAAATAAATAAATACAATTCAAGAAAGGTAAAAAACTAAAAGATACAAAACTGAAGAAAGTACATCTTCGATAAAGGATTTTTCACATGCCTTTTAACTAAATTTATTTCATGAAAAATTGCATAATAAGCAGGGAATTTTTTCCCGTGCTTAATATAAAATTTGATCAATCCTTCAGTCGCCATTAAACGTCAACAAGAGCGTCCCAAGACCGGTTTCTAACCTTAAGCCGTCATCAGTCGGGCTCGAGTTGAATGTTCGAAAAAAAATAGGAAAAAACCTTTGATTTTTGAATAAATTAATTTCAGTTTTACTTTTTTTGATTTCTAAATTTAATGATAAACTAAAAATTTTAATGAAGTAAATAAATATTTGCTAAATTATATACCCCAGAAAAAATATATAAAAAAATACAACAACAAATTTAAAGATATCAAAAAATTAAAGTAAACATTTTGAGGTGTGAAAGTAAAACTGTGATTAAAGCACAAGTTAGGAAGGAACGATTATACTAAATTGACTTTCAACTTTTGGCAAAACTTGCTCTGAATTATAGGAAGCTAAAACTCACACATTTCAAAAGTTTTCTTCAGAACTTTTTATAGAAAGCAATTATAGGTCTAAAATCACCAACTTAATTAAGAAATTGATATTATATTTTATTTATTTTTAGATTAAAAGTAAATTTTTAATTTTGTTTTGAAATCGAAATTTATTAATATATATATATATATATATATATATATATATATATATATATATATATATATATATATATATATATATATATATATATATATATATATATATATATATATATATATATATATATATATATATATATATATATATATATATATATATATATATCATCACTTAATCATTGTCCATCAACTGTTAATATGCTTGATGATGTCATCAGTCCATCTTGGTTCCGGTCTTCTTTGTGGATATTTATTTTCAAGGAGAATCTGCCCTATGATTACTTTGGATCATCTGTCGTCACATTGCCTCACTATATGATCCCCCACCTCCATTTTAATTTCTTTACTTTTACAATGATGTCAGATACTCTAAACCATGTGCAGGGCTTTCTGTCTCGTCATGTAATTACAAGCATACATCTTTCCACTCCCCTCTGTGCTACTCGAAGTTTTTGAATCGATTGCGATGTGAGTTTTCAGGTTTCAATTCCATATGCCATAACGGGCAGGACGCACTGACCGAAAATTTTTCCTTTCAGGCAAAGTGGGAGTTTGCTCTTAAACACTATGTTTAGCCTGCCAGCAACATTTAACATGGCGTTCCATCTACCGGACGGTGTCCCTTTTCATTGAAATCCTCTGCAAGATATATCTTGTGCAGAGTGGTGGTAATTATGAACCACTTTATATAAAACCAACCGGTTCACAATCATCGTCATCATGTAACCATTGTCGATCCATCCACAGGATGAAGGCCTCCCCAGCATGCTTCCAACTCGCGCGGCCCTGAGCTTTCCTCTGTCATTCAGGTCCAATATACTTGATGATATCATCGATCCATCATGTTTTTGGTCTTCTTCGTGGACGCTTATGATCAAGCGGTATCTATTGTAGGATTGCTTTGGTCCATATGTGGTCACATCGCCTTGCTATATGGCCTGTCCACCTCCATTTCATTTCCGTCACCTTTCCAATTATGTCACATACTTTCGTGTGTTCTCTGATCCATCAGCCGGCCTTTCTGTTCTGTTTTGTAGTGCCAAGCGTACTCCTTTCCATTCGTCTATGACCTACCCGAAGTTTTTGAACTGACTGTGATGTGAGTGTCCATGTTTCACTTCCGTATATTAGAACAGGCAGAACTCAACGATCAAAACATTTTTCTCTTCGGACAAAGTGGGAGTTTGTTCTTAAACACTGTCTTGAACCTGCCAAATACCTGCCAGCCACACTTAATACACTACTCCACTTCCCGGGCAATATCACTCTCCATTGAAATCCTTTGTCCAAGATATATGTAGTGATCTACCATCTCTAAATAGCTTACTAAAATGGCTATTCTTCTCTTTTTTCAGAAAATTTGTTGACGATACCCTGACTCTTTTTCAGATTTATTTTCAAGCCTGATCACTCTCCCGCCCTTGGCAGCTCTTGAATGTGTTTTTGTAGTTCATCTAGGTTTTGTAACAGGAGCACGATATCAACTGCAATTTTAAGGTAACTTAAGTATGCATCTGCAAAAAGAACAGGTGAGATTGAATCACCCTGCCGTACAGCCTTTTCTATATTGATTTCAATTTCAAGTTCATCCATGTGAGCTGTTCTTGTAGCTTCATCATACATGGATCTCAGTAGTTTCACATAGAATCTGTCTATCTCTTTGTTAAACAATGCATCCATTATGTCTTGCTTTGATATTGAGTCAAATGCCTTTTCATAGTCAATAAAAGCCAAGCACAGTGGTATGGTGTATTCATTGCGCCTTTCTATGGCCCATTGGACTACCTAGATATGATCCATTGTACTGAACTAATTTATAAATCTGACTTGCTCTGTTGGTTGTGCGTCATTCAGTGTTCTTAATATTCTGGTGAACACTTTGTACAATAGTAATGATAGTATATATGTATATATATATATATATATATATATATATATATATATATATATATATATATATATATATATATACATATATATATATATATATATATATATATATATATATATATATATATATATATATATATACATATATATATATATATATATATATATATATATATATATATATATATATATATATATATATATAGATATAGTTTACAATTACAGTACAATACAGTTTACAATACAGTTTACAATACAGTTTGCTAATTATAACTGAGAATTTTTCTTACTCGGTTAACACTTGAAAATACACACAAAAAAAATATTTTTAAAAATGTTTAGCTCGTCACGCCCTCTTGCGGTCATTTTAGAAGCTTAAAAATATTTTTCATAAATTTCTCACAGTCAGTTTTAGTATAATGTTTTTTCCGCAAAGCTGTGGGATAAATTGTTTTCAAGATACGGCCGCGATCCATCATTAATGGGACACCTGGTATATATATATATATATATATATAATGATAGATTTCTTTGGACAGCGTCCAATGCTGACTGTGGATGGGGTCTCTCTATTCTTGACGGGAGAGCATGATTCGGTACCCTTTCGAGCCTTCAGGATTTGATGTTCAATCAAGAGGCAAAACATGTGGCCTCCATATATGTATGTATATATATATATATATATATATATATATATATATATATATATATATATATATATATGCCTCAATTAATCAATTAAACTGTATAAAGAGTAAACTTGAAGAGATTTACCACTAAACACCAAAACGCTTTTTTTGAACTGCTCGACGCGCGTTTCGCTAACCATGTTAGCATTATCAGGGGATGATTTAATCTAATTCTAAAACTAAACTATGTTCTATTTATATGGAAATCATACCTAATGAAGCGTGTAAAAAGTGCTAGTTTAAATTTTATGGTAAATAGATTAATTAATTTTCCTTTAAATAAACAGAATTATAACAAAGAATTATAATTAATTAGGGAGGTATCTGAAGTGAATGGTTAAAATAAGATCATTGTAGATAAACTTATTAGAAAACATAAGTTCAGAAAATTATTGAAAGAATCTTCGACTTTTCAAAAGGATCAGAACACAAAGAAATTTATGGTAATACCATTTGATGCCCAATTAACAAGAGGACTAGACCAAATTTTGAAAAAAGTGGACATTAAGGTTGTGTACAAACCATATAATAAATTAAGGAAAGTTCTGAGTAATCCAAAGGATAAAGTAGAGCAACATGAAAAGTCGGGGATTTACGAAATTAGCTGTCAAGACTGTGATCGAAGGTATATTGGGCAAACAAAAATATCCATATTGACAAGATATAAAGGACATATTGCCTACATTAGATATGGGAGAAATGAAAAATCTTGTGTTGCCCAACATGCAATCGAACATGACCACAGTATAGATATTAGTAATTTAAGACTAATTAAAAGTGTTAATAATAATAGGGCTTTGGATGCATATGAAACCATTCAAATAGAATTTTTTTTTAAAAATCATGAACCGAGATAAAGGACCGATTCCTTTCAGTCAACTTTTTCAATTATTAATGTAAGGCTTAGTACACTTCACGGTTCATGTTTTTTTCGCACTTCGTTAGGTATGGTTTTCATATAAATAGAACATAGTTTAGTTTTAGAATTAGATTAAATCATATCCTAATGATGCTAACATGGTTAGCGAAACGTGCGTCGAGCAGTTCAAAAAAGCGTTTTGGTGTTTAGTGGTAAATATCTTCAAGTTTAGTGTTTCACACCAAAGGTTCCGATAGAAGAATTGATGTATAAAGAGAACGAAGTAACCACAATAAAATGAAGAATTCGAATGGGTAAACTTTTTTCCATCCTGAAGGGCAAGAAGGTTTCAGTTGAACATGAAATCAAAATATTCAACTCAGGCATACTCCCTGTGCTGATGTAAGGAGCACAGACTTGGACTTTCATTATGTATAACCTTTACAAACTGAAGAAAACAGAGAGTATGGAGCGAACTGTGCTGAATGTTACTCTACGAGATCACAAATGGAAATTCGCAGGACACAACCAAAGTTCATCAGAAAATAAGTGGAAAGGTGCCATCTCAAACTGGCGCCCATATGAAGGTCAAAGAAAGAGAGGACGATCACCAATGAGATGGATGGATGGTATAAAGAAACACGAAGGATATGCATGAAAAAAAATTACAAAACAGACAAAGCTGAAAAGAAGTGGAAGAGATACCTGATAAATGAATAAATAGTATGGTGATGATGAAAGTATTAAAACGTTGAAACTTTTTTATTTTAAATAAAATGAAATGCAAAGTGATTACGTATAAATATAAAATCTCACAAAATATGCGTTTTTCTTGTGAAGCCAACTTTTCGAACGAGTTTCGTATTAACTTAGAGATCAGCTGATGTTCCCAATTTTTCAATAAGTTTGATATTATCTTTTTCATACTGGTTTCAATATTATAGTACTATCTATTTAACATCTGTGTGTTAAAACCAACCTATCTTTTTGGATTAAACAATAAATAACCTGAAATCCAGTATTGGCAGTTAAAGAAATCTACTGTCGAAAACAGTATTATTACATTACCGATTGTAATTTTGATCGTTTGATTTAGATTTAGATAATGGATTTTCCGGAGAATCGGAATTAATTTTTTTAAACGCATGTGATTTATGTAAAAAGGTATTTAGTCTATTATTTAATTATCGATATTATTTACTTTTTCTATGCTTGTCCACCGCAGAATATGCGATGGGTTAGGAGTCCAGTCTGGAGCTGGTCAACATATGCAAAGCAGATGGATATAGCACTGAACGAGAATGCATTATAACGGGATGTCTGAAACCAACCCCAATAGGAAACTTATATCCGTTAGCTGCCATAGCACCGTCCAATATACACGTATGGGCGCCGCTGCAGACCAAGAGAGAGTAAAACAGGAGACAGATCCCAAACATCTGCTGCCCGGACATCAACCAGCACCACAGCGACTAAAATCCAGAAAGAGCTTTACGAGAAAAATATGAACCCTGGAAACGACACTGGTTGCAGACCGTAGTGCAAGATGGAAAAACGCAGTGTGGAAAATCCTTTACTGATTGAGAGTGGGCGTACCACGATGCAAGACCAATTTGCAAAAATGGGGACTACTACAGAATGGACCGGATGCTCTGTGTGAGTGTAGCGTTGTCCAGAACATCCTTCTGATTTGTGTGAATCTGGACTAACCCTGTACAATTGATGACGTTAGCTTAGTGAATGACAATGACTGTATCGGTTGCAATTCACTGAAAAAGTATTGTTCAAATGGACACAGAAAAAAAAAGAATATTTACAACTTTTTACAAACGTACTGGTAGATCCATAATGCCTTTTTGTCACAAATATTCATCTTTATTGGCAAAAAATATCATCACGTTGTTTTTTCACTGCTTCTTCGGTTTTAAAAGATTTCCCATGTAAATAATTTTGGAGGGCGCGGAATATATGGTAGTCCGAGAGTACAATGTCCAGTGAATAACGCGCATGAGGCAGAAGGTCTCAATTAAAGCTCAACAATTTTTGCTGACTCTTTTCAAATTCCGATTGTTTTTCTTCAATTGCTGGCTTCAGCCGATCTTCAGCCGATTGTGAACAGTAGAGGTCGGTGTTGATGGTTTGGTTGCGTGGATCAAGCTTAAAGTGTATGGGTCCATTCCAATCCCATCAAATGCAAGCATAATTTTCTTCGGATGAAGGTCCTCTTTCGTCGCACTTAAAACCTCTGATCTTGCCAACTTCCATGATTTTTTTTAATTGGATACTATTTTACACTATTCAGAAATGGAGCATCAGCATTATTCCGCCAATACAGTGGCTGAGTTATATTAATATGACATGGTTCGCTGACACAGAGTTGGCGCCAAATGAATCACTATCACCGATAAAATCGGTCGTATTAAATATTTGAGCTGGCTGACAATGTAAACATCTGGATAGGCAGTATGTACTACATTTTACACGATGTTTTGGATAAGAAACAATTTTGTAATACACATTTTTTCATTTTAAGTGAAAATACACTAAAGCGAGAGAAAACGGTAGCACCTGTAGGAACAAATGTCGAATTTTCAGATGTTGAGTATAAATTGAAGTTGATTATACATCTGAAGAAGGCACTGTATTGGTAAAACATGTCATATTAATATAATTCAGTGAAAATCGAATAAAACTGTACAGTATTATTAAAACTATTTTTAATTTGTGTTTCGGTGAATAATGTCGATTTTTTCGCAAATTTAATAATAGCAAACTTAATAATCAAAGTATTGGCTATCGTTATCTATTATTTTTCCCTATCTTTCTGTAAAAAAATATATTCCGTGCCTGGAATAGAACCTTTGGGTTTTTAACGCCATTCATCAAGTTAAATTTTCACTGCTTCGTAAGAATGTAAATGTTCTGAAAGTCCCTGCTGCATCGATTGAAATAAGTGGTCTGGTAAATAAGTCTGGTGGTAAATAAGTGGTCTAGTGGTAATATAAGTCTGGTAAATTCGGCGGGTGAGGTAGGATGTCCCATTTGCCGTTTTCGTAATAGTTTCTTACACTTTTCGCAACATGGGGCCGAGCATTGTCATGTTGAAAAATGACTTTATCGTTTCACTAAGTTTCAGCAATTCGTAATACACAACTCCCCTATTAGCCCTCCAAATACGCAGAAAAACCTTCTTTCAATATAAATTGCACACTGGTTGTGATGTTGAAGGCCGGCCTGGGTCTACCCATGATTTTTTGCACTTTGTGATATCAAAATAGATCCACTTTTCATTGCCTGTCATATCTCGAAGCAAAAACCTTTTCTTTTCTGCTTGGCAAACAAAATTTCATAGTGTTTTTTCGCCTTTCAATGCATCTTTCCTTCAATTCATATGGAACCCATTTTCCTCCCTTCTCTATCTTTTCCAATGGGTGTAGACATTCGGAAATGGTAGTTTGGGCAACATGTAATGCTTCTGCCAATTGTTTCAACATATTAGTTGAGTCTTCATCCAATAATGCTTGCAAATCTGTATCTTCTAAACTTTTTCGTTTGTCCTGAGCCCTCCTTGTTCTTTTTTAAAGCGTTTAAATCATCGTTCACAAGTTTTTTTTTAGAGCATGTTTACAATAAGCTTCAACCAATAATAGATACTAGCAGCCGTTTTCTTCAAATAAAAAAGGTTATTAAACTTCTCCGCAAAATATCCTTTTCTGGAGAATAATTCTACATATTCAAAGCTATGAAAAACTATGTTTTTTGGCACAATAACAAGTAATAACGAACAGATTTCGATTAGTATATTGAATTAATCTCAGGTTTTATCGTCTTATGGTTTTAATTTTAAATTATTGCTGTTCCTATCGTCTCACGAGAGAAGGAAAATAAACGAACATTTTCATTTCACAATGCTATCGTATTATTGCAACAAATTAGTTCTATAAAAGCATCTATATGCTGTATGAAGATACAGAGCGCATATTTAATCCTATAATCCAAGTAAGTAATAATTTATTTAAACTTAGGAACTGTAATTTTGTTATGTTGAATTACATACAGTTACATAAAAATACAAATAATTAGAATTGTATGTAGATATATATGTAAGTCGTTCGAAAATTGATCGGCTGTCATGTAATATTCGTTAAAAGTCATGCTACGATGTGTCAAACATGTGCGTTCCAACTTCTAGTTTGTAGAAATCGAGTAAAGCAAGAGAGTTTTCACATCTTCTGACAAATAATTAGGATTGAAGTTATTTCTTTCTTTCTTTCTGTAACTTTATTTGTTCCAATCAATATGTATACATAACGTTACAGAACCCACCCTCCAGGCAGGCGCACAACGGTGCATCGTGGTCTGTATGGGTGGCACGAGGCATGGAACATTTTAAAATAATTAAACTAAACTTAATCTAAATTAACACAAATCAAAAAAACTAAATATACTAAAATAACAATAAAAAATTACAAAAGAAAACAAAAATAAAACCATCTAAAAAACACTATACAAAAAGGAAAAAAAAATGATATATGTAATTATGATAATTCACAAATTATTACCATTACACTATAGAAAATACTAATATATCTTATAAAACTCAGATCTACAGGTGTCATTAAAAAAGTCATTCCACAGTCCACAGTTCGAATACTTATAAGATGCGGTGTTACAATATTGAATACTGAAAGGGAAGGAATAACCAAAATTGAACTGAAAGTTCAAGCATCGAAGTTGTATATAGAAATAGGACCACCGACAATGAAGGAAATGATAGAAGCCATTAGCAAGATAAAGAAAGACCAAGTTATAGGTATTGACGGGATCACGGTAGAATTGCTAAAAGTGGATGTAAAAACACAGTCCAATTTTTTATTCCACTATTTATAAAAATCTAGAAGAGCACAAACTCCATAAAGGTTAGACGAGGGGAATAATAATCAAGTTACCAAAGAAGGCTGACTTAAGGTATGTCCACATCTGTTCAACTTTTCCGTTCAACATGCATCTCAACGTGTTTTTCAACTTGCGATATTTCATGCGTTAGTGCGTGCATCCTAGCCCAGAGTAAGACCCATGCCTTCTTCTTGTCCACTTATTTGCGTCAGTTTCAATCAACATTTCTGGCGAGTTCATTAAAAACGGTTTTCTAAAAATGACCTCCGAGATTATTCGACCGACTCTCCAAAAACGCCATAGATGACTACTCTATACCAACAAATGTATTAGTAACGCCATCTCTTAGTAAAATCGATATTGTTAACCCAAATACCTATTATTTTAAAATAATTTATAATGGATTATCATCAAATAAATGTTAAAATAATCAATTAAAACTAATAGCCATGGCTGAGATCTTACTCGTATCGAATTAACAGTCATCATTGTTTTTACTACATACTACAGACAACAAGTTTCAAATGTCATCATAAAGTGTCTTTACAGAAAAAGTATTATATTGTCATTGAAAATATATAACATAGGCGTTTTATCAGATTATTCTAACCTTTCACATAACAATAAGACAAAAGTAATTAAGAATGGGTCTCGGGATTTAAAATTCCGAATAGAGCTTTGAAAAAAAATTGGCTTGTTTCATGACATGCAATGTTAAAGTTAAAAATCAAACTTCTAATGGTCAGGTCATTAGTAAGAAGCGTCTTACGCTATGCGGCAAAATCCTACATCAAATCACCAGAGCAAATGGAAAACAGACTAGTGAGACGGGTTCTTGGCATCCCATGGCACCCATTGTTCGTGAGAAACGACCAAATATATCAAGAGACTGGATGAACTCTCTGAACAGTAGTGCATCCGGGAGAAGGCAGAAAAGGCTTTCCTGAAGATTGCTGTTCACCCCAATCAAGAACTGCGAGAAATGACGGACTATCGTCCGGAGGAAATCGTAAAACTGAGTGGTAGAAAGCGTAGAAGGCCGAAACTTCAATTGTTGGGGGACTAGGCTGACTTCTTCCAGCGTGAGATACATCACATGGGACTACCATGTGCTGCGCTTGGGGAAAATAAGGAAATTGCGGCAAAGTGAAGTGAGTTTTTCTTTCAGGAACATAATCAACAATAACGTACAGTAAGTAAGTAAAATGATATACAGCTGAATCACCTTAAGTCAGTTTGGTAAATGTCATAAATAAAATAATATCTTAAGATTCACATATACATCCCAAGTCTACTTGTCCTGTAAAGAAGAGTGACGCGAAGCGTTCATGCATGCCATAGTAATGTTCTTGATTCTCTTAACCTAGATTATGATCTATTTCACCTCATATGTAACGATCCTTTTTTTTATTTAATTAATTACTGCACTACTCAGTTCTTTGTTGTGAGTAAATTTCAAAATTAATAATGAAGATTAAATTAATGGAAAAAAATGTCATAGACTGTCCATGATTAATGTTGTGTTTTAAGTGATTGAACGTAGGGGGAGATAAAAATTAATGTAACCAGAGACATGATAGACTTGAAAAGGCGTACAAAAATTAATGTAGGGATAAAGAACTAAAGAAGATATTTTTCACAGAATTTTTATCACTAGGCGTCCTCTATAATAACACATTTTAAATGAACATGTCTTTTTTATAAAACAAAATTATAATTATAATCATAATTTATATATATATATATATATATATATATATATATATATATATATATATATATATATATATATATAAATCCTTTTCTTTTTCTTATGTTTGCCGCTACGTTGAACATTCTCTCTGTGGTCTTTCGAGAATATAGTCTGTATCCTTCCTCTGTCAGTTTTGGGCCGAGCATTTTCCTCATCATTTTACGTTCTATTTTAGTATGTTTTCTATGCCGCTTTTTGTATGGAGTGTAAGTGTCTCGCTTGCGTATAGTACTTCTGGTTTGATTATTGTGTTATAGTGTCTTATTTTTGCGTGTGTGGATAGGCATTTCTTATTGTAGATATTGTATGTCTTGTCGTATGCCCTATTCATCTTCTGTAATCGAGTCTTCTGTGCTATCTTCTCTCCTCCTGTGGGTTGGAGGATCTCGCCTAGGTATTTAAAGTGAGTGACCCTATTTATTTTGCCGTATTTGGTGTCCAAATTTTGGACATCTAATTTTGAGCAAAAGAATTCGGTTTTTTGAAAGGAGATTTGTAGGCTGACTTTCTCTGCTCATTCCTTAAGGACTTAGATCTGTTTGGTTGCCCTTTTTTCATTGTTTGTGCGAGTATGGCTAGGTCGTCTGCGAATACCAGGTATGATATTTCTATGTTGTTTTTGGATCGTCCGAGTCGTATTGGTTTACAGTGTCCTTAATTTTTCAGTTATTTTTCCCATTCCCTTAGGACTTTGTCCAGGAACAGGTTGAAGAGAAGTGGGGATAACCTATCTCCTTGGCGTACTCCAGTTTTAATCAGGAAGGGTTCGGAAATATCTTCCATAAATTTCACTTTTGAGTTTGTGTCGGTCAGTGTCTGCTTGATCAATCGTAGCGTTTTGAGGTCGATTCATTGTTCTTCTAGGATGTTGAACAAAGATTTTCGGTCGATGCAGTGATATGCTTTCTTGAAGTCCACGAACGTGTAGATGATTGGGACGTTCCTGATAGCTTTGTATTTCAGTATTGTTTTTAAGTAAAAGATTTGTTCAGTGCATGAGCGATAAGGCAAAGGGCGAAAGCCTGCCTGGTACTCGCCAATTTTGTGTTCTAATTGTTCTTGGGTTCTGCGGAGAAGGCATGCTGAGAGGATTTTGTAAGTGACTTGTAGTAAGGAGATTCCTCTGTAGTTGTTTACATCTGTTCTGTCTCCCTTCTTGTGCAGCGGGTGATTAAGAGTACATTTCCATTCATCTGGTAATTTTTCTGTTTGCCAAATGTTCGTGATAATTTGCGTAAGTTCCTGCAGTGAATTTGGTCCAAGGTTTTTGAATAGTTCCGCTGTGATACCGTCTTCACCGGATGACCTGTTATTCTTTAGTTTGCGTATGTGGCTGTGGATTTCTTCCTTTGTTGGTGATGGTGATTCTGGGTGGGCTTTGCTTTTTTGAAATCCCTTATGCTTTAGTGATATAAAAGTAGCAATTACTTACATGGTCACTAGTTTCTCTTCACCATAAGAACAGCAAATGGCATAGCATTTCTCTTACGATGCATCCACTACACTAATTTAAGTAACAACACACATAGCAAATATGAGGAGCCCAACTGTTATTTTGATCTCGAATTTCCCACTTAAAATATTAAAGATAGGCTTATTTGACTTCGTTGGATATAGATCTAGCTTGTGATTTTAAAATAAATCGTCCGTATATATATAACACAACTATTTGTCCGCTAGAAGTCGAGAACTAGAACTTGCCATTTTATATAAAATCGATTTAAACACTTGCCTGTACTGTAAACGAGACAGAAACAAACTAAATTATAGAAAACAATAAAACTGTCCTAAATATTTGTAGAATACTGTGTAGGACCTCTAATCGAGATTTCAGAGAATACAGACGTATTCTCTAGCTCCAAAAAGTATGGTTAAGATCAGTCGCTACTTGTGCTTTGTGTCTGTTAGTGTCTATCAGCGATTGTCTCAAGTTTAATCTAGGGCGAATAGTGCCGTTCGCTATGGATGCGTACAAAGATAATATCGAAAACCAAATCAAAATCAACATTGTGTTGTTAAGGTTCGTGAAGCCTAAGAATGAGGAGCTCATAAAGCGTCTCACGCACTGCTTTGTGTTGCATAAAAACTTTGTGCAAACTTTGTGTCTGTCAAAGCAGAATTCGATGAATTATCTGCTAAACACAAAACATTAAGTAGAAAACGAAAATCTGAGCGTAAAAATAAAAAACTAGAAGAAATTCTAGAAGCTAGCGGAAGGACAACGGACTCTGGCTAGCGGTGTTTTAATAAAAACTAAAACATCGGCGACCAGAAAAGAAAAAGAAAAAGGTCCAAAAATCACACAACAAACAGTCTACGTCCAAACCAACTTAGACGAAAAAGACCACCAAAAAGTCTTCGGCGAGAAAGGCGGATTCCAGCAGATCTCTGTCAGAAAAAGAAGAAGGAAAGGGAACAAAGCAGCAAAGGCTCCGGTGACTAGCCAATCACAGGATTCCCAGCCCGCTCCCTCCTCCACGGCCAAAACCAACAAACAACAGTTTCCGTCAGAGGGAAAAAATCATTAGAAATTCCAGGGCAAAAATCTGGTAAAAAAGCATTACCGATTATCTTAAAAGATAAATCGGTCTTCATAAACTTCTAAAAGAAAACTAAGTGTTGATTGGACCGGCCGTAGTTAAACCGGACGGGGCGCTAATACGACCCAAAACCAAACAAGACTAGCCATCAAAAAACTATTCGACGAGAGAGGCTACTCCTACTATACCTACTTCAAAGAAAGAATTTCTACGCGTCTTACTAAAAGGCGTGTTAGAGACCATTTCAACAGAAGAAATAAAAACAGAACTCCAAGAATTAGAGTTCCAACCAACAAATATCACTAGATGGCTCATAAAAAAGAAAAAACCCATCCCAATAGTACAAGTGACTGTACCACGCGATGGAAACAAAATTCTGAAGATCTCTGAACTTTGCCATCAGCCCGTTAAGGTAGAGATTCAGAGATGAAAATCAGCAGTAAACTGCAGCTAAGACTGCAGGAAAGTGTCCCAAAAATCAAGAAAAGAAAAAACACCATCAAGCAATGCCCAATTAGAAATGCGAGGACAACCAAAAAAAACCTGTCGATGAGACGGTTTAAAATCTAAATTAGCCAAGACATTGGGCTTGCCTCCAAACTTCAGAGGCTCAGTAATCACTGGACTGGTGAAAACCTTCTTCTTAACCACCCGAAATCTTTGATATCGTTCTCCCAGTGGTGTTATATATAACACCACTGGGCTAGATAGAAGCCTCCGAACAAAAACAGAAGCAGATACTTGAAAATTATATTAATAAGTACCCAAATGTTACAAAAATCAAGTCGACCTGTGTTATTTTATTATTTTCCTTCTTGACTATAGAAAAAAAAAACAAAGCTACTCTGAAAAGCTAAACATTTAATTTATATTCTTATTTTCTTTTACTTTTCTCATCAACAGCCCTGAAGTCGTTCTGTAACGATAGCTACTGAGGAAAATGCAATGAATAGAGTATAAAGCTGCATAATGAAATCTTTTTTATTCGGTATAAAATGAGGGAAAAAGAAAACAACAATACCATAAAGAAAGCAGAAAAGAAAATATGTTAGTTAGATTGTGGTGTAAATAAATATACCACAAGTTGAGAAAAACGTCTAGATTCTACTCGTAAATTTACTTGTGGAACCGCTTATGCTTTTTGCGCATTTTTTTTTTTTAGTAGGCTACGTCTAATGTTAAAACAAACATTTTAAGAAAGAAAAGAAAAAAGAGAAGAAAATAATTCAGCTGAAATTTGCTATGGGTTGTTTAAAAAACACACTTACAAGGGATTGCACGCAACATAATTTTTCAATATTTAGTTCGTCAGGATATTCCATCAGTTGCCCCTTTAACGTTTGTAAACAAAAATCTGTATTGGATTAATAACACAAGTCGACATGATTTTTGTAAGATTGACGAAAATGCTCTTTTTGCTTTTCATTTAGGTAGTTATTAAAACACAATTTCACATAAATGACCTAGCACGTCCCATTTTCAAGTACCTGTTATGTCATGGGATAATTGAAATTATTTGTTCCTGACATTGGAGTGGACAATGTAGGAATTACCACAAGACTACAGAGAGAGTAATTTCATTTCTTTTTCCAATTCCCAATTCCTTTAAGTTTTATTGTGTTCTATAGTTTAGTTTGTTTCTAACTCGTTTATAGTAAGTTAAGTGTTAAACTCGATTATATATAAAATAGCAAGTTTATATAAAGTGGCAAAATTGCAGATCAATATAAAAGTAGGTCTCCTCATGTTTGTTGTGTGAGTTATAGTGGATGCATCGCAAGAAAAATTCTATGCAGTTTGATGTTCCTATGGTGTGGAGAAAACCTACTGATCATGTGAATGATTACTCATTTTATTGATTGATTTGTCCCTTACTTTGTGATAGTTCATTTTTTAAAAAGAAATAAAACAATTTTTTACTTTGTTATCTATCACTTTTATTTTTAAACAAAATGTGTGTGACTATAGTTTCGTAAAACGATTTTACATTCTCAAACACTACTTCAAAACTAATGTTTTACAGCTGTTAATATATTCTATATACCTAATTTTATACTTTTATTGGGGTTAATTATTTACAATATTTTAAATAGTGGGGAATTTCGGAGATCCGTCTGATCGTTTAGTAGTTGTCTAGACGGATCTTTATTATATTTATAAATTTCAATAGCTTCTAAAATGTTACATTTTTTGCTTTTGGGCACTGTATGTAAAATTTTCAAATTTGTAATCTTGGGAAGTATATGTCCGGTATCTATGAAATGGTTCGCAAAATTAGAGTGTTGTTAACATGTATGCAGATTTATGTTCTTTGTATCTAGTCTGAAAATTTCTGCCGGTTTGTCCAACATAGCAGCTACTGCATTCGTTGCAACTTAACATATAAATTCCAGATTTTGTATTTGCTGATGTTTTATCTTTGGCATTAAAAATTAATTTATTGGTCGACTGGGTGGTTTTAAACGCTATTTGCAAATTATATTTCCTCAAAGAGCGAGCTATTTGTTCTGAAATTGGACCGAAATATGAAATTTTACAGAATTTTTTATCATTTGTTTTACTTTTGGATATACTTGATGAATTAGTAATTGTTTCCGTTTTTTATTTATTAAGTAGTTCATTTTTTTTTCTTTGAAGCCGTTATTTTGTGCTATTAGTTTAATTTTTTTGCTGTTCTATTTTTCTATTATTTTCAGATAGTGGAATTGTGAAAGCGCGGTAGATCATAGACTTATATGCAGCATATTTATGTGTAATAGGGTGGATTGATTGTTTTATAATTGTTACATCTGAGTATGTGGGCTGTCTATAGATATTAAATTCTAGTTTATTATTTTGTTTGGATATTGAAAGGTCCAGAAAATGTATGGTTTGATTTTGTTCTTTTTTTAGTGTAAATTATATTTTTGGATCGATACTATTTAAATGCTTTAATGTTCCTTCTATTTGTCTGTCATTTGCAGTATAATAAACCAAAATGTGGTCTACATATCTAAACCAAAACAATATATTTTTTGCTTTATCCGTTTTTTAAAAATTATGTTCCAAGTTTGACATAAACAGTTCTAATAATAAAGGGCTTAGTGGGGAACCTATTGCTAAACCATCCTTTTGTTTGTAAAAAACGTTATTAAATTGAAAATAATTTTCATTAATGCATAAGTTAGAGTTCTAAAATATCTTGCTTAAAAATGGGATTGACGTTATTTTTTATGAGTAAATTATCTATTAATAGTAGACGATCTTCGTTCGGAATATTCGGGAACATGTTGTTACCGTCAAAGGATGCTAGAAACCCGTTTTTTGGTATAGATAGTTTGCTAAGCTTTTTTGTAAGGTCCACCGAGTTTTTTATTGACTGTTTTGGCGAGAAATTCGTTATGTTTTTGAAGATTTTATTTAAGTAAAAAGCTAGGTTTCTTAAAGGGCTATTTGTGTATGAGACTACCGGTCTTATTGGAAAGTTTTCTTTATGAATTTTAATTAAACCGTACAGTTTTGTAGTAGAATTCATATTGACTATTTTATATTTATCTTCGTTTGACAAAATGGTGTTTATATTTTTTATTGTTGATTTTAACTTATTTTAATAGTTTTGAATAGTTGTGATAAGGTCATTTTTTATTTTGACGAGATCTTCATTATCTAGAAAGTTTTTCATTTTTGTTTCGCAAGTTTCTTTTTCTATAATAACAATTGAATTCCCTGCTTTAGTCAAAATTATCAATTATCTGCTTTAGTCAAAATTAAATTATTATTTTTGATTCAAAATTCTGGTTGTTTGTCATTCAACTGTAATTTAGATATATTTAATAGCTTATGTGATTCTCTAATATATTTTTTATGATTAATTTGTGAAATTGTTTGTCTGGTTTTATCTCTAGAATATGAAATTCAATTGGATGGAGTTTATATGATAATTCAGAGTGTTAATATGTACGAGACTTTAATATGTAGGAGTAAATTGTCTCTAATACTCAACCATTTCCTTGTTTCTTCTTTTAGCCAGGTGGTTTTGCAAGAATCCAGGGCTTTCTTTCCAGAAACTGTGGTCGCGTTGATCTTGAATTGAACAAATTTGAGATACACTTTCTTCTTTAAACATTGTTGAGTGAACCATGCATTTTGTACTGCTGTGCATTGTTTTAACCTTAGTTTAAAGTATAACTTGGACTGTTCTGCTGTACTTGCTTCTTTCAAATTATTGATTGATTTGCCCGTTACTTTGTGATAGTTCATTTTTTAAAAAAGAATACAACTTTTTTTATTACTCACTTTGTATCACTAAAACAGAAGGGATTTCCAAAAAGCAAAGAGCTAAAATTCAGTCCCCAAATATGCCCTCTGAGCTTAGGCCAGTTCCTCATAACCAGGATTTACCGGTACCGATTGCGCTTTTAAATCTGAACAACATGTTTCCCGGTGATTCTAATTCTTCATCAGGATCTGATCCACAACTTCTTGAGAACACCAGTTGTCACCCAACGTTTAACGACGCTCAGTGAATCTCACTTAATAACTCAGAATGAAATAGGAATCTCTTCATCAGGATCTTATCCTTTACTTCCTGAGAACACCAGTCACAATTGGTGTTTTTTAACCCAACATTGTTAACAACAACCACTTAACTTCTTGGTTCCAGACTTCAATAGTGGAACCTGTTGCAAATGTTTCACTTTACTGAAAACGGAATGTAACATTTTCAAGTTTTTATAAAATGATAGATCTCTATGTGTCTGTTGTGTTGTGATATTGATGGTTTAAAGAATGGGCTTAATATGGAATATGGAATATCTTCCTTACTTCATAATAGAAACAAAAACCCATCTATTTCTTTAGCCCGATTCAGTGATAATAAAAGAAACCTATGACAGCTTAGTAACTATGCTAAATCGCATTAAATATAAATAATATCAGTGGGATATTTGTGAGGATTTAAAAGTGACTTCAAGGGAGTTTTGTGTGAATGGAATAGGGAAACAAAGGAACATTACAGTAAGAAAGATTAGCCTCATACAACTTCCTGATATCTTCCTTGAACTTGATACTTAAATTATAAAATATGCCCCCTCCCCTACTTGTTAACCGAAAAAAGATGCTTCTTCCGCCTCTCTCTTTTAAGCTTGGATCAATTCTAAGCTTTCTCAAAGCCGTGGATAAAAAAGTAACGGTTTCAAGTACCAAAAAGAAATATTTACTCAATTAAAAGAAGGCATATTTATTGGACTTCAAATAAGGAACCTTCTAGGTGTTTTTTGTTTTCAAGAAAAATTAAATGAAATGGAATTGGCAGGTTGGAAGTGTTTTGTAAGTGTAGTGAAAAGATTTATGGGTAACAAGAAAGATGAAAACTATAACAACATCATAGATGAACTCTTGAAAACCTATGAAATACTAAAGTGTCGCAAGTCATTAAAAATGCATTTTTACACTCCCATTTGGATTTTTTCTGGAAAATTTGGGTGCTGTAAGCGACGAAAGGAGAGAAGTTTTATCAGAACTTCAGGACGATGTAAACAAGATATCAGGGGCGCTGGAACCCATCTATGTTGGGTGTGTTGGAATTTATATCAAAAATTTATGAGAGACATCTAGCGGACACTTAATTATACAAATGTCAAACTAGTCACGTTACCATACGGATATATTAGTTAGCATCGAACATTCGACAGGAGCATATTATTTATCTCCAACCTTTCGTTTTTAACAGGTTATGGACTCAGACCCACCTGTTTGCTGTTTAGCCTCCGCGTAGTATCGCTAAGTGTTTTTAAATGTCGTCGAGTACTGCAGAACTCAAAAATGGCAGGAAGTTATTTATCCAGTGTGCCAAAGCTTCTCGGTAGAGACAATTATGATGATTGGGCTTTTGCAGTTGAGAATTTTCTCGTGTTACAGGGTTTAGAAAATACTCTCAGTGGCAAAGAGACAGATTCAGCGCAAATTGCAAAAGCGAACGCTAAATTAGTGTTGACCTTAGATACATCGATATATTCACACATGAAAGAAGCAAAAACAGCTTAGGATGTGTGGGAAAAATTAAGATGTTTGTGTGCAGAGAGCGGTTTTACAAGACAGATCTGTTTGCTGCGATCCTTAATATCCCTACGGCTGGAGAACTGTGATTGAATGGAAAACTATGTGAATCAGATGATTGAAACTTCGCAGAAGTTAAAGGGAACGGGTTCAACATAGACGAATATTGAATCGGATCGTTGCTATTGACAGGACTCTCGGAACGTTTCAGTTTCATGATAATGGCGCTTGAAAATTCCAATGTTACCATATCTATAGATTCCATTAAGACTAAACTCTTGGATATGGATGTAAATGGCATTAGCGGAAAATCAAGCGCTCTGTACGTATTGAACAAACTCAAGAGTCGAGCGAGATATGGCGATAAAGGCAGTAGCACTGACATAAAGTGTTTTCGTTGTAAACAGTTGCGTCACTTTATGAACGAATACCCCAAAAATAAAGAAAATAAACGAAATGAGAACTCAGGCAAAAAGAAAACATCTAGTGCTTTCAGTTTAGTGTTCTTAATTGGACATTATACAGAAAATGAGTAGTATATTGACTCAGGAGCAAGTATATATTTAACTTCACGAAAGGACTGGCTTGAAAATAAAGAAATTATGATTCCAAATAATATGGTTGTGCCAGTGGTGTGTTCTGGAAACATAAAAATTCAAACAGTTGTCAAGAATGACAGTTGTCAAGCATGATAAAAAAAATGTTTTATATATCTCTGATTTAATCACAAATTTGTTGTTTGTTGGAGAGTTAATTAAAAATGGAAACAGAATTATTTTTGAAAAGAATGGTTGTAAAGATTTTAACGACAAAAGTCTTATTGCTGTAACTGACATTAAAAATAAAGTATATGAAATATGTAAAGCATTGTCAAAAACCTGTAGTTAACAGTAACAGCTGATATTTTACATAGGAGGTTTGCTAACTTAAATAACACATATTTAAAACTAATGCAGCAGGGAGCAGTTGAAGGGCTTACGTGCAATGGCAACTTAAATAGAAGTAAAGTTTATGAGGTTTGAAAGAGTTTATGAGGTTTGATGCAATATGTCAAACATCTGACATATTGCATCAAAAAACAAACCGTTGTACTCCACAACAAAATGGGATGCTTGAAAAAATGAACAGGACAATTGTGGGAAAGGCAAAATTTATGCTTTTTGATGCAGATTTGTCAAAAAGTTT
The DNA here is from genome assembly GCA_031761425.1 of Cosmopolites sordidus. Lineage (NCBI taxonomy): Eukaryota > Metazoa > Arthropoda > Insecta > Coleoptera > Curculionidae > Cosmopolites > Cosmopolites sordidus. The sequence continues at coordinate 650,966 of JARFXV010000960.1, forward strand.
TTGGGCAGAGGCGGTTTATATAAAAGGATTTTAGTTTATATAAAAGGTTTAAATAAAAGGACACCTTTAACTAAAGGGACATTTGCAAGAAAAAGTTTACACGACACAACCTGAAGGTTTTGTTATTGAAAATAACAAAGTTTGTAAATTGAATAAGGTAATTTATGGCTTAAAGCAGTCATCGAGGGTGTGGAATCATAAAGTTAATGATATTTTGTTAGAACTAGGATTTAAGAGATCAAACTATGAACCATGCCTATATACGAAGAAGGATGACAAGGAGGTCCTTGATGATTTGTCCTTGTAGCTTTATATGCAGATTTTTTAATTTTTTCTGACAATGTAGAAAGTACTAAAATTGTTAAGGATAAATTAAAATCTGTGTTTAAAATCAAAGATTTAGGGAAAGTGAAACATTTCTTGGAAATGAGAATATGTAAAATAGATAATTGTATATCATTCAATCAAGAAAATTATATAATTCAAGTTCTTAAAAGATCCAAGAAAGAAAGAAAGGAAAATTCGCAATGAGGGGTATTAACACGACCTGACATTTCTAATTGTAATTGTAAGTTTCTTGAGTCAATACAATACAAGACAGTGCTACGATACTTGAAGGGTACTAAAAGTCATTGTATGACATTTACAAGGGATGATTTAAATTTGCAAGGGTATATAGATGCAGATTGGAGATCTGATAAGAACGATTAAGCAAAATACGGTGACTCTCTCTAGCACAGAAGCTGAATATATGGCTCTAAGCGAAGCTGCTAAAGAAACCATGTATTTAAGAAATTTGCTTTCTGAGTTGACAGGAAAGTTGGATTGTATAACGATATTTAATGATAACCAAGCTTCTCAAAAATTGACTGTTAATCCAATTTTTCATAAACGCTCAAAGCACATTGACACTAGACATTACTTTGTAAGGGATGGTGTATCAGCAGACCTTATAAGCATAACGTATTTGCCTACCAATGGTATGATTATGGTATGATTATGGCTGATATTCTGACCAAAAGTTTACCTGGTGTAACGAAGTTTACCTGGTGTGAAGTTTGTGTCAAAATTAGGACTAAAACATATTTGAAAGTGTTTGTTTAATTCTTGTTAAACGGGGGTGTTGGAATTTATAACAAAAATTCATGAGAGACATCTAGCGAACACTTAGTTAATTATACAAATGCCAAACTAGTCATGAATACTACACTATACGAATATATTAGTTAGTATCGAACATTCGACAGCAGCGCTGCATTTATCTCTATCCCTTCGTTTTTAACAGGGTGATTGCTGTTTTTTAAATAGAGATGATGCTACAGAACACGAGGGGAAAAAGTGAAATTTTTTGTCGCTTTATCACATCTCATGTAATATATTCTTTAATCACATAATCCTCAGTAATGCCTTTGCGTAGATTTAACACGTTTTACATGTTTATATTAAATAAATATTAGATTGTAAAGCTATTTTGTCTCATTTTTTTCCCACCACCGACCCCCTGTAACAAAAAAAACTGTACGTGTTACAGTAATTAGCTTATCTTTTTCGGATTTAGGGCAACAAAATACTACATATACACATATTTTCATCAATGTTACCTCAAAAAAGTTTAAATTTGTTGTCTTTTTCTTCTTCGTATTATTTTTTCCAGCAGGGTGGTGATTTAGAGAAATGCATTCCGCTCGCATATTTTCCAGACTACTTCTCGCCAGCTTTCCCTATTCATGGTTTCCTGGGTTGTATATTGAAATAAACTAGTGAGGTCTTTAATTTGGCCTGTCTGTCCCGTGATCTAGTGATTGTGGGTTCATTAATTTCTGCAATAACGGATGTGTTTGTTCGTCTGGCGGTTCATGGAATACCAAGGATCTCTCTCCAGCACCAATGTTCAAAAGAATCAATACGTTTAAGCTCTTGTATTTTAATGGTCCATGTTTTAGGGGGATATAGAATTACTGGGAAAACATGTTTCTTTTAATCTGTTTCTTTGTGTTTTATGTTGTGTCCCTATCCCTCCAGGTTAATCAAGTTATCTGTTACTCTCATTTTCTGCAGAATTTGTCATAAGTTCTCCCATTTTATGGTGTCAAAAGCCTTCCGATTTTGAAGGAAACAGATATATACAGGATGGTTGACCGCAATGTTTAATATCTGTTCTCTGTGGAACGAATCCAGCCTGTTCTCGATGAATCTGCCATCTAGACCCTTTTTTGAGTAAATATATAAATGCTGAGATTGACCACTATTTTGGTCACAGTCCAGTGTCTGATACTTTCTGACAGTTGTCTCATAATTTTTGGTATTATGGACCTACCGCCCACCCATCCCTTCTATTGCTCCGATGGGAAGTCGGTAAAACTATAGGTTGTTAACTGTGGATGAGGTCTCCCTATTCTTGATGAGATGGTATACGTCGGTATCTTGAATTTGAACAAGAAATGCAAGATGTGTCCTCCATCCAATGGAAGGGATGAGTGGGGCTTATCCCCTGTCAAGCAACTAACAAAACTGTATACATGTAAAATGTATAATTTCGTTAAATTTTTAAATTTTATTTATACTACCGTTCTTTTCCTTATAAACCACATGGCAAAAATGTGTTGGCATTGTATTTTACATTGCAAATATTGTGTTTAATAATGGAACGACAACATTTAATTTTACAAGATATTGATGAGATTCTTGAAGTTGGCGCGGCTAAGTCGAAGTAGCGAGTGGAGTTTCAAGGAAACAGAAAATTCGGCTGAACAACATCTAAGACGAGGACGCAGTACGATTGCAGCTCAGGATATATATTTAATTTTAACTACAAGAAGACAACTTACAATAACAGCACCCGTCTTGGTTATTGAGTTACATCGGACGCATAATTTGATTGTTCGCCGAGATACTGTAAGAAATCGTACCCATGAAGCCAATCTCCATTTCTCTCAATTGCGACGCAGAGCGTGACGCGATCCGGTGATTTGAAATATGTAAGGCACGTCTAGGAGGTGCACACGTACTGAGGCGGTACTTTTATGGTACGGCTGGAATCATCATAGGTGATAGAACCGAGCTCATTTTTCCAAATTTTCGATTTTTTACGGCCTAGCAATATTTCGTATATATATAGTATATAGAATATATAGTATTCTTCAACCTATTGTGGGTCCATTTAATATGGTGCATACTTAAGTTACTTTGAATTTGAAGGCGATATCGTTCTCCTGTCACAAGACCCAGATGAACTACACAAATACATACAATTGCTGTAAATGGCGTAAGAACCATTTGGCTTAAAATAAACCTGAAAAAGAGTCAGGTTATATTTAACAAATTTGTTAAAAACAGAAGAATATCTATTTTAGAAAGTAATTTAGAGGTTGTGGAAAGAGAAAGTAGAGGAAATGGAAAGGTGTATGCTTGGCATTACAAAGTGGTTCAGAACGACCTGCACATAGACTAGAGAATAGACAAAAGTGTGTGACATTATTGTAAAAGCGAAGGAATTGAAATGGAGATGGGCAGGCCATACAGCGATGTTAAGTGACGACAGATGGATCTAGGCAATCCTGTGCTGGAAACGGCTTGATTATAAACGTTCACGAAGAAGGCCTAAACACGATCTCGCTCAGGACCGCAATGGTTGGAAGCGTGCTGGGGAAGTCCTCATCCTGTAGTTGATCGACAATGGCAGAATGATGATGATCATGATGATGATGATGATGATGATGATGATGATGATGATGATGATGATGATCATGATGATGATGATGATGATGATGATGATGATGATGATGATGGTCTTCTTCGCGGACGTTTGCAATCAAGCGGCATCCACTCCAGGATTGCCTTGGTCCATCTGTCGTCACATCACCTCGCTATATGGCCTGCCCATCTCCATTTCAATTGCTTTACTCTTCCAATGATGTCGCATACTCTTGTTTGTTCCCTGATTCATGCGCAGGACTAGGTAATGGTAATGCCAAGCATACATCTTTCCATTCCCCTCTGTGCTACCCAAAGTTTTTGAATTGATTGCGATGTAAATGTCCAGGTTTCACTTCCGTATGTCATAACAGGTAGAACGCACTGATCGAAGTCTTTTCTTTTCAGACAAAGTGAGAGTCTGCTCTTAAACACTATGTTGAGCCTGCCAAATGCCTTCCAGCCACATTTAACACGCCGTTCAACCTTCCGGGCGGTATTCCCCTCCAGTAAAATCATCTGCCCAAGTTATATAAAGCTGTCCACAATCTCCATATCCCTTCCTAAAACTGAAATTCTTCTGTTCTGAGCGAAGTTCAGATTTATTTTCAAGCCAAATGGTTCCCCAGCCCTTTGCAGTTCTTGTATGAGTCTTTGCAGCTCTTCTGGGTCTTGTGAAAGGAGAACAATCATCTGCAAATCTAAGATGGTTTACATTTACACCATCGATCTTTACACCATCCTGTTCCCAATCCAGTTTACGGAATACTTCTTCAAGGCCAGCCGAGAAAAGAATAGGCGATATTGCGTCACCCTGCCGTACACCTCGTTCTACACTAATTCCCACTTCAAGATCATCAAGGTGAATTGTGGCTGTAGCTTCATCATATATCGATTCTAATAGGTTCACATATGCTTTATCTACCCCTTGGCTAAGCAGTACATCTATTATCACATGCTTTGAGATGGAGTCAAATGCTTTTTCGTAGTCGATAAAAGCCAAACACAGTGGCATGGTGTATTCGTTGTGCCTTTTTATGGCCTGCTGTACAACCTGGATGTGATCCATTGTACTGAATCCACTTCTGAATCCTGCTTGTTCTCTTGGTTGCGCGTCATTCAGTTTTTTTAATATTCTTTTAGAAATGATCTTAGTGAAAACTTTGTACATTGCGGATTTGAGGCTTATTGGACGGTCGTTCTTTAAATCTTCCAGTGGTCCTTTTTTATGTAAAAGGATCACTTCTGCATTTTCCATAAGTCAGGTACTTTTTATTCCTTGAGGAATTTTGAGTATAATTTTGCCAGTGTTAGTGGCTATTATTGTCTTTGATTGGTTCTGATCTTCATATAACTGGGAATAAAATTTTCTGACAACCTCTAACATTTGGGTACGCGCCCTGCACATTGTGCCATCCTCTCGCCTAAAGGCATATATTTACGTTCTTTTGTTTTTCAGCTTCTGTTTAGCCTTCTTAATTCACGTCGCGTGTCCTCTCTGATACGTTTCCTTATAGTTTTGCAGAGCTCAGTCTACTCGACCCTGAGGAAAGGGCTCCCTGCATTTCTCATTGCCCGCCGTTGTCTGTTTGAGACATTTTTCTTCTGGTGCTATTGAAGCAGCCGTTTGAAGCACATTGTTGGCGATTTCTTCATATTGAACTGATATTTCCACCTCCTCTGGATCTTGAAACGCAGCAAACCGGTTTGACAAAGCAATCTCAAAATCGCTTCCTGTCTCCAGCAGTTTCCCAGAATCTACTTTGCCCTTCTTTGATATTACCATTCTTTCGCGCTTTTTTTGACACTCAATCCGAACCCTTGCACCTACCATTTGTTGGTCACTTCCAACATTAAAATTGTTAAGGACAGTACAATTGGTAAATATTGTTTTATCGTTGGTCACGATGTAGTCAATTTCACTTGTGAGCCCAGATGGACTTTTCCTTGCCCATTTTCTGCTGATATTTTTCTTATAGAACGAATTCGTAATATATAGTTCTTGTCCTTCAGCAAAATCAACCAATCTGTCACCTCTATTGTCTCGCTCACCAGTTTCATATTCGTCAGTTTTTGCTGTTCCAATTCTGGCATTAAAATCACCCATCAGGATTTTGTACCTTCATTTCTCCTTGTATAAAAGCTGGGCCACATCATCATAAAATTCCTCAATTTCCTCATCCCTATAGCTTATAGTTGGTGCATAAGCTTGGACGATTTGAAGCCTAAACTTTTTATTCAGCTGAAAGACGCATTGGGCTAGTCGGTCGGATGTACTTTCAAATTTTACTACACTGTCCTTCAGCTTTCGATTGATGAGGAATCCAATTCCACCACATCGGCCATTTTCCGTACCTCGAGTGTAGAGTACGTGTTCAGTTGGTTCCAGTTTCATTAACTCTTCGCCCTTTCTTCGTGTTTCTTAGAGTTCAATAATATCCCAATGTATGTTGTCATGTTCGATTAACAGTTCTTGCAATCGGGCCTCTGTTTTCATAGTCCGTATATTTAGCGTTGCAATGTCAAAAGTCCAATGGTAGCCTGATCTAACCCGGTGATTCTTAGTACCCTCTGCCTTGGGGCAGGTCTTCTCGCTACCGTAGGTAGTTGCCTTTTGGTCTCTGGGGAATGAGGGCCGTGCTTGAGGTTGTACTGTCATATTGAAACATATTGAAATACCATGATGAAGGTATGGACGTAATCTGCCACGCTGGTCCAATGCGGGTTGGCAGATTTTGGATCATGTTAGTCTGAGGCCTCTGCCTTGATCTATCTGCCAGGGGTGACCCTCCCAGGAGTCTAGACTTGGCATAGCTCAAAATTTCATTGCCCTATTCAAACCCCTTTACCACGTCAAGGTCTGATCCACAAAGGGGATATATATATATATATATATATATATATATATATATATATATATATATATATATATATATATATATATATATATATTACTAGTTACCTGTGTTACAATTTGCATTTTTAGAGTAAGAAAAAATCACTCAATTTGAAATCTGGTAGAAGTTGTTTAAGACAAAAATTAAAATGTAAAATACATGACATTATTAATATAGCTCTTACGAAAATATTATTAGTGTACATATTTAGGGTAAAAAGACGATAAAAAATGAGCGTCTACCAGGTGCTATGTAAATCGGCCTCTCCCCCTTGATTTAGCTTCTGCTTTATTTCATTTTTTATGGCGAATTGATAATAAATTTGAGGTATTCCGAATAAAGTGGGTTGAAATTATGCACATTAAAATAATGAATATAAAAATTTGATTGATATTAATGTAGTTTTCGAAGACAACGAGGTAAGGGAGGATGATAATGTATTTTAATCGGATATACAATTTGAATTTCTTAAAGAACACAAATTTAGAAGATACAAGTCCTGTAGAAACAAACTGCAAAAAAACTCCTCGTACGTGTTCAGATTGACTCATCCCAAGGTTAATCCTGTTTTATAAAAAAATATAAATAAATAAGAAAATATGTCGATTTGAAATACAATGCTGATTGTTATAAAAGATCAACAAGTTCAATTCAAAATAAAATTGACTCGTCGTTGACGAAAACAATGAAAAACAAGAAATGTAATACATGGCCATTAGATTTATTCCTATTCCTCGATTCCGATGTTTAAGGGGCCACTGACATTTTTAAAGGAAATTTAATTGGTCTCAAATATACACTCAGTAAAAAAGTCTCTGAACACCTGTAGTGAAATTGAAACAAACCTCTTTTTTGGGAGAAGTAAATGTCAAATGTTAAAACTGATTATAAACACAATTTCATGTAACAATAAACTTTATTGTATGCATAAAACATTCGATAGAAATAAAACTGTATAACTTCAATAAGAATAATTTAAAAACAAAATACGAAGGTTTGCCATAAGAGTATCTGAAAACGATATTTTTCAAAACTGTTATAAAAATATTATTTAAAGCTTATTTTAAAAGCGTGTTGGCCAACCCATACTTTTTATAACAGCCAATAAACGATTTTTCATGGGATAAAGTAAATTTTTTATTCCTGTAAAATTGCTTCTCTAAGGTGTTTTTTTAGTCCTTTTCTTTATAAGTCCCCTTTCAATATAGTCCCACAAATGCTCGATATAGTTCAAATCTAGGCGTTTGGGGTGGTGTCCAGAGTTGTTCAGATGTTCATTGTACAGCAGCCATTCCTGTGTTTTTCGAGGTACATGGACGTTATCTTGTGGAAAACAAAAATAATTTTCTACACTGAATTTAATCGCACTATTTAAATTATTTTTTAATATATTTATGTACATATATTGATCCATTATCTCATCAATTATGTGCAAATTTCCAACTCCTGGAGCTTCCATGCAATCTCAAATAAGCACCCCGCTGTCCCCATGTTTGACCGGCGGTATAATACTTTTTAGTTTTAAATACTCCGCTGGCTTGCGTCACACTTTTTTCCTTCCATCCGAGCCTGATATATTAACTTTTCTTTCGCCAGAAAAGATAATAGCCTCCCAAAACCCCTTCGGCTTGCTTAAATCCTTTTTAGCAAACTCGAGGCGTATTTGCTTTATCTGTTTGCTTATGTAGGGCTTCTTCTTAGGCGTTCGTCCGTGCAACCCTTGTTTTTTGATAATATTTCGGACTGTTTGCGGTGTTACTGATACGTAATAATCTTCATTAAGAGTACATGCAATTTCGGTGGCACTTGTAGATAGATTGGTGCTGACTTCTTTAATGACTGCAAGCGTTTGAACTTTATTTAATTTTTCTGGCCATCCTGAACGAAATCTATTGCCAGCATTGCCGAGGTCCTTGAACTGGGATATAACATAGTGAATTGTCAACGGTGGCTTTTTAAAGATGTTTCCAATTTGCAGAAATTATTTTTCTTCTCGATACATTTTAATAATCACTTCCCTAGTGGTGCACGGAATTTCCATATTGAACGCTTATTTTAAACTGAGTTAGGGCCGGTTCTACAATGCAAGTATATACCTGGTACAAGCTATACTTGGAATAAAGTCTGAAACGCCCCTTCTACAATCTCCGAACAAAGCTATTCTCGGTAAAAATCGACAGATATAAGTTATCCCTTTGAATATGGACGGATATACTGCGAATATAGTTATACTTGCGTTCTATTGGCCAGCTTCAGCTGCCAGTATTAATTAACATAACCTGTCCTTTCTTTATATTCGATATTAAATTATAACAGTGAAATAAATAATTGATATGGATCCCATAAATTTGATTCTGATGAAAGTGATTTTGAAGACGTAGTTTGAATTCGACGGCCAAAAGTGTTTAAACATCGGTATGAAAAAACAAATATATAGTTATACGATTTTTAATGTAAAATGCATTTTTTAGGTTCGATTATTTCGTGGAGTTTTTTAAACGTTTTCGCTTACAAAAACGAACTTGTGCAATGTTGCTGAGTTTTATTGAAGGTGAAATTAAATCTTCAACAGATCGTAATCGTGCGATAAGATCTGCTACAAAATTGTTTTTGACATTGCGTTTTTACGTTACGTATAATGGATATTGTTGCACGGTGGCCTGGATCAACTCATGATCAAGCAACAGCAGAATTAAAGGGAGGCTGGAGAACAATGAATTCCACACATCAATAATCTTAGGTGATAATGGGTACAACAATACCAACGTCCTAATAGTACCTTTACAACACCCAAATACTCCAGCGGAAATCATTTTTAATGAATCCCATATCCGAACAAGAAACTGTGTAGAAAGATGTTATGGAGTTTGGAAATGCAGGTTTCCTATTCTGTCTAAAGGTATGCGTGTGTCAATGGAACATTCCAAGGCCATAATAGTTGCAACTGCTATTATCTTGCAATAGATGAACATGAAGAAGATCCACCAGTCGAATACAACATGAGCTGCAAATTGAGCCTCCTATTGTTCAAAATCATGATGTCCGTGAAAACAACAGAATGCGAACATCACTTCATAACCATTTTTCAAATCTGATATAATTTAATACGGTTTAATTATGTTGTGTACTGAAAACAATCTACTGTTTGTTGTACATTGTATTTTAGAATTTTGTCTCCTTATGCTTGTTTAGCTATGCAGCTATTTTGTTCCCATAGAACAAATAAACATTTATCTATAAGAACTATTTGGAATATATAGAAATATTTGGTTGATAAACGTCAAAATAAAAGAAAAACGAAAGTACATTTTTTTAACTAATAATACATCAATTTCTAAAATAAATAAAACCCCTTAATGCTAACTATTTATTTGTTATCTATGATGCTAGCTAATTATGTACTATTCACATCTATTAATAAATCATAATTATAAACATAGAATGACTGTATGGTTGGCAAATAAAATTAATTAAGATGGCTGTTACTTTCTTCTCTTTTAAGTTGAGCATTCAATGTTTTCATTTCCAACTGATTGTTTTTTTTTCCAAGCATTTTTCTTTCCTTTCTAATTCCTCCAGAAGTGCCATTTGAAAATCAATGAACTCAATCTTTTTTCTGCCCAACTCTTCATACACTTTCCCACTGTGTCCTTGCTGCAACATTTCTTAAATGATGTTTACCTAAATAATTTGAGATTTGCAAAACTTTGCTTTTAGGCTGTCTTAACTGGTGTGGATTCGATGAATTCCAGTTACAATTTGCCTATATTTATTAATTACTTTTATTTTATTATAAATCTCTTTCATTTGAGTATACATACAAATTCTAGATTGGCATTAAAAGATTCATCTGTAGTACCTCCAACTGCCTTATATTTTCTTCTATAAAAGCTTCAGTGATGAAGCTTGCAGTGTCTTTTGCAACTGGCAAATCTGTATTTACTATAAAATATATACACAGGACAAAATAATTGAATGAATAAAAACATAAAATAAACTATACCAGCATCAGAATCACCCTATTTCCAACACCATCTAACTTTATTTCTCTCGTTGGGCCCCCACCTGTTTTGTACATATATTGTTTCTGTTCCACATATTCCTTCTTTATAGATGTTTTTAACGAATCCCATTTGCTACACAACATTTTGGTTGTTCTTCCTGTACCACAAACCGCATTGAACCTGCCTTCAATCAGTCTCCAGTTTATATCTTTGGTATTATTGGACAGGGTGTCTGTTTTCTTGCACCCTGGAATAGAATAATGTGAGGATCACCGGCACTGTTACTATGTAAGACAACTTTACATGTACCGACAATTTCTTTACTTGCCTCCACCAAATCCACTAACAGAACAATTTCGTCAATTGTGAAATTATTGCACCACTTTTTCTCCATTTAATGATTTAAAGATGAAACAATATTTTTATAAATCGAACTTTTATTTTTAAATTGTGTGAGTATAGTTTCCTAAACGATGTTACATTCTCGAGCACTACTTTAAAACTAAGATATTACAGCTGTTTATCCTGCGTACCTAATTTTACACTTTTATTGGGGTTAATTTCTTTATAATATTTTAAATAGTAGAGAATTTCAGAGATCTGTCTGATCATTTAATAGCTATCTAGATGGGTCTTTGTGATATTTACAAATTTCAATTGCTTCTAAATTGTTTAATTTTTTGCTTTTTGGCGCTGTACTGAAAATCGATTTACGGAACTATAGTCACGCAAATTTAGAAATAAAAGTGATATATAACAAAAAATAAAATTGTTTTATTCGATTTAAAAAATGAACTATCACACAGTAACGGACAAATCAATCAATAATATTTTTATAATTTCCAAACCGTTCACGTTAGGTTAAGCTTATAAAATGCTATAATTTCCCATACCTTCAACTGTCAACGATGGCCCAATCCCACCTACTATTTTGACGTATTAGAACTACTATAGCCTTATTTTAGGTATAACTAAAGGCGTTGTAGGCCAACACCAGATATACTCAGAATAATACCTGGTATAACTTATTCCGAGTATAACTGTTCGCCGTTTATACCTGGTTTATACTTGCATTGTACAACCAGCCCTTAGTGAAAAAATCAGGAATTGTATTTAGATAAAATTGTAAAATGTAAACAAAGGATTAAGCTGTAGACGGTGTAGTTTCTCCTCGTGGTACATATGAGACTATCATCATTTTCTCTCCAAAGACAAAATCAATAGGTCTGTCCTTTACATGAGTCAAAATTCTCGTTATTTCCCGCTTAATGGTTTTGATTGTTCCAACTACAGTAAGCCTATGTTCTGTAACAAGTATACTAACAACACTAACACCAGTAAACGAACGATCCATTGTTATTTTTCATCCTGTTCCAGAGGCATGTTCTAAAAGTAACTGCTTCTGTGGAGTTATTTAACTTATATGGTCCATCCGGTTGTACGTCAGCATATCTTTTTATATGGCTAGTATAAAAAGTTTTAAAATTCACACTGCTAAAAACTAAAATTCCAAACTTGTTGGGCTTGTTCGGAATATACATCCGGAAACTGAATCTGCCTCGAAATTGAAAAAGCATTTCATCGAGGATTACATACGCTCCAACAGTATAATATTTCTTAAAATTCTCAATTAATTTTTCAAAAATTTCTCTTAGAGGTGTTAACTTTCGATTTCAGATCTTTCACCTCTATTTCTTTTGTTATCAAAGCATATGACTTTCAATAAAAAATTAAATCGTCTTTGGACTATGGTTGCAATAAACAGTTTACTTCCTAAACCATCTTGTAGTAAACCAATGAATACTCTCATTTCCGAGACATTAGTAATTTTTGCATCACGTTTATAATAATTCCGTAATATAGATATTAGTGTATTTTACTACTAGATCAAGTACATCACTAAACAAAAGAATTCAAGAATCGATGGGAGCCATTACCTCTTTCCTTTCGCGGATAGTCCCTGGCAGATAAGAAACTATATTTTCTCTTCTAGTGCGAATACTCTTAGGTGGTCCCATCTTTACCATAATAGAACAAACGCCGGTCACCGTCATGTAGCTTTTCATTATCTGAAAAATCGTCCTCTCCTTCTTGCTCAGACCCACTTTGATGATCACTAAACATCTCTTTATCTCTGTCTGGTATGCTGCTATCTGAGTCAATGTGCTCTTCATCCGACAATATGCTTTCATCCGCCACAGAGTTCTCGTCATCAGATAATACACTCTCATAAAGAGTCGCACGACTTCTTTTTCATAAGGACCCCTGCTAATATGTTTTTGCTAAAATTTCTACGAAGAACATAAATATTAGATATTAAAAGTCAAAGTATAAAAATATGTATACCTTACGTACAGTAAAAAACGCACTATCACGACTTTATGAAATTAACCTCAACATCAACAAAAACCAATTGTTCTTTCGCACGCTCTGGACTATAGATTAACAAAATACTCTGTACAAGACTAAATAAACGTTTCATAGCACTAGCTGTAGTTGGTGAAGTTTAATTTACTAATTATTTCTTATCACTTTACAAATAATATTGCACATTGTAATGACCCTGGTCTATCAAGGTAACGATGGTTATCTATTAAAGCTTGGACTACATCGTATTATTGAAAATTATTAATCAGTTTTGTATTACAAAAAGTTGGGGGTAAATGATCTGAAAGGTATTTAAAAGGGCAATATTTAACAAAATTTATCTGAACATTTACAGCACTTTATGTATTCTGCCTGGATTGACAGATTACCGTCGTGCATCTGAGTGTTAAAAATATTTTCTAAGTATTATTCAGTATATTAATCAATTCTTATATTGGAACATTTAATGTGAAACACTAAATCAAAAGATATCACACAAAGATATTTAATACTAAACATTAAATCATTTGTTTTAAATTTCTCGGCGCGCGTTTCATTCAGTTCAATCTAATTCTAAAACTAAACTACAGTTGATTATAAAAATGTTCGGATTAGTATATTGCTATAAGTGTGCGTATGAAAATAAAAAAAAATGCAATATAAAATAACTTATTAGGGAAATTAATAAACAATTCTAGTACAACCATAATTTAAGTATTAAATAATTATAAATCCATATTATTAGTAAATAAGTCAATAAAAAAGATCAATTTATACATTTAGAGCCACAAATGTTCCGATATTAATTAGTAGCAACAAATAAATCAACTGTATATAAAACTTAGCTTATAATTAGCATTTGGTATGACCACCTTTGTCCTTAATCACGTACCCTGGCATGGACCCCTTCTGGGTGGATACCCCCAATTTTTTTCAATAATTTACGTCGATTTTATTCGTAATTTCATTTCGATTAATTTTTTTATTAATAATTTCATGTTTCCTTATATTAGTTTCCAAATAATGCCAAAAGTTTGCGATGAGATTAAGGTTAAGTAACTGAGGCGGCGTTTTAATTACTTTAGGGCAGTTGTAGTTTCTGTCCAGAAATATCGTTCATATTTAATTACTTGTTTGTTCTTAGGTGGCACAGAACGCGCTGGAAGTATTAACTTTACATCGACGTTCGGTTCAGGGAAAATTAGTTGCCATGGATCGTTTCACTGGACAACAACATGCTTTCTGTGTTCGCGCGTATTATTAAAATAACAATTCGCCTATTACGGCTCGTCGTCTTTATAGGGCCGAGTATAATTTACGTTATAAACAAGGCACCAAGTGTTAATTTAACAAAGAAATGTATAAAAAAACTACAGGACTAACTCTAAATTTACCATCCACGGGTAGTCCAAGGTCAAGCAGAGGTGCAAACAACATTGAACGCGTGTGCGTGAGTCGGTGATAGAGAAAACCCGTCTCAATCCGTACAGAAACAAAGTAGACCATTGCCAAACACTGTACTGTAATAATATAGTAATAAAATTATTATATCTTAAATCGACTTCTATTAATTATACCTACAAAAATAAACAACAATATTGGACACCCTGTATAATAGCCATTCGCGAACTATACCTGCTCTATATTTAGGGTCATTGTCTTGGTAAAATTTAAGTGAGTTTGTAACCCCCTCTGAAGATATACATCCACCAAATCATACCGAACCCCTACCATGTTTAACAGTTGGACAAAGATCTTCTGTGTTGAGCTCCTCATTAACCCTTCGTCACATCATTTGACGCCCATCTGAGTCAAAAATGTTGACTCATCGAAGTCAATAATTTTCAGTTTTCAAAACGTACTCTTTACCAAAATCCAGTCGAGTTAATATTTTTCTTATCTGACCAAGGCTTCTTCCGGGCCACACGTCTATTATATCCATGTTTTCTTATACAACGGCCAGGGGCGGATTTACCTTCAGGTTAAGTAGGGTGGAGCCTAGAGTAGATTTTAGGGACAGCAAATTTGGGGCCATTTTTTTGTCTTACAAAAATTAAAAAGATTCATATTTGTATACCTAAACGTTATTAGGTCCACACAAATAATTCAACATGTAATATGTTTCACTACTTAGATAAATTTTTCTACAATTTGCGTAGCCGCGTTTGGTTGCGGCGCAGGAACGAGGGACATGACCGTTCGCTAGGTGTGTCTGGCCGAATTGACTGCACGAGCGTAGCGCGGCCGCCGCATTATCTGAAGCGGGATCGTGCTCTTGTAGGCAAACTCCGCGTGGTGGTATTGAGTTCGAAAAAAAAATAGATATAGAATGGCGATACAAACCGGGAAGTACCGTGCCGTAATTACTTCGAAAACAAAAGAAAATCCGCCTCAGTTGATTGGATCCTGCAATTTCTAATATTAATCTAACGTATTAATATTTCTCTGGCACATTTTTCTGGTTGTGTGATGTAATTTTCTAAAGTGTTTCGTAGATTGTATGAATAATTTCATAACATGACATCACTGGTGCGTACAAACTTATAGTAGGTAAGTGTATTAAGTAATCATAATATATTACAATAAATCATCCGTAACGAATCAGTAAGACGTAATTTAACTTGATAAATAGCTGGAAGATATGTAAAGAAATTTCGATTTTGTAAAAAACGTAAATAAATTGTTTAATATCTGAAGTCTGAAGAAAGGATGCTTCTAATTACGTACGAGTAATAAAACTCTCAATGTAACCTTTTTTATTTCACTTCTTGGATAAAAAAATGTAAGAATGTGTGATGGGAGAAAGCGACTTAGTGGAGCTGAGTATAAAATGAGGGCTAAAATGAAAAAAGAAGAACAAGAACAGATTATCCGTAAAACGATAAAAATTTACAGTTTTTTTGAAAGGGGAAGTGGAAGTAATGTTTAAAGACCAGGAACTTCGACAACATGCTGCACAACATGATACAATACAATCTGGAAAAGATGAAACGGATTTGAACTCTGTAGCCCAACAACAACAATCATCTGTTGAACAATCTACTTTTGAAGAAATTGATATTTATGGTTTTGACGAAGAGGCAAGGGAGGAGTCATCAGTAAGTTTAACAATTGAAGATGCGTCTCAGAATAAGACGTTAAATGACTTCTCTAAAAGTGAAAAATATATGCTGATTAGCATCGTTTCTTGCCAGTGAGTATCTATGAAAGAAAAATTAAAAATAATGAAGTAAATCACCAAAATTGGCTGGTTTATTCTGAAAGTAAAAGATCTGTATATTGCGGGCTCTTTGGCATTCGGTCCATTGGAGAATAAGATTCAGTTTGAGAACAAAGGATTTAATAACTGGAAAAATGCAGAATACCGAGTAGCTCAGCATGAAAACTCCGCGCGTGATAAATCCAGTATCCTTAGTTTGAAAGTTAGACGTGAGATTGTTGGCCGACTCGACAATTTACTGCATGAAATGTATAGTAATGATTTAGAGACCGACTTAGTTCAAGAAAGCATACATTTTCAATGCCACCTATCTTCTGAAAGAATTTTGGTGAAACCAGGTTCTAGACCGTTGAAAAGTCTATCTTCCTGCGAAAACAGAATTTGCAAAACGTTTATCCAAACAGCAGTTCGGATGGCTCTAGCTACACCAGCGACAAATTGTTCGGGTGAAAGAAGCTTTTCTTGCTTAAAACGGGTGAAAAATTATCTAAGATCTACTTTAAGCCAAGAAAAGCTAAATGCCTTAGCTCTTTTGTGCATAAAGTCAGAACTAATGAACAAGATTTCATACGACGATATAATTGATGATTTTGCGAATAGAAAATTGCGCAAAAAGGTATTGTAAAACAATTGCATAACAATTAATTGAATTTCATCGTCATCATCAGCCGGATTGTTACTAGATAATTGAATATATTGTTTTTAAACTGTAAGTAAGCGCAATAAAAATTATTTAATTACGTTTATCGAATGTACATTATTGTGTGAGTTGTATTAAGGCATACCTTACCTCGCCTTATTAGTAGTACATGATTGAGCTTTTATTAGCTCAGAAATATACCCAAAAATTATTTCTTGTGCAATCTTAACTAAATCGTTGGGTTGTAAAAATATTCTAGGAATTGACATATTGATCCCTTAGTTCACAATCATGGTAATTAAGGGAAAAAGGTGGTGCAGTTAGGACGATAGTGCGCAAATCATAAAGTTACAATTTCATTGATAAAACAATTATAATTAATATGATTGTGAATTAGAGTATCGAATTGTAGAGGAAGGTGGGGGCGACAAAATTTAAATAGCCTACAAGCGGCAAATGTGTAAATCCACCACTGACAACGACGTATTGTTTCGGTGCTCACTACTTTTTGAGAATGGTTTTCCTTCAAATGTTTTAAGCTTAGGTGCACTAATTTTAGGGTTTTTGTGTACTTCTTTTAAAATATAATGTTGGTCTCAGTCATAATTTCGGACTACCTAATATTTTTACCGAAAAAATTACCTATCCCGATCTGGTATCTGCTAAAAGATCTGTTTCTCATTCAGAAGACGTCCCTGTTTTAACTTTTCGTGGCATATCTGATTTTTCCGATGCAGAATGTAATATATCCGAAGATAGGTAAGCTTGTATTAGCGAAAAACGTGATAATTTTGAAGCTACATCGTCAAAACCTCTACTTTTTAATCAAGACGCTTTAAGTTATCTTATAAGAGATTTCGACCTTTCGACCTTTTCGAAGAAATATCATAACTGTTGGCATCCAGACTCAAACAGAGGAATTTACTTTCGCCACGTACTAAAATTACATGTTATCGAACTCGAGAAAAAGAACTGCCTCCCTTTTACTAAACTTGAAGAGATTTACCACTAAACACCAAATAACTTTTTTTTGAACTTCTCGTTGCACGTTTCGCTAACCATGTTAGCATCATCAGGAGATGATTTCATCTAATTCTAAAACTAGACAATGTTTTATTTATATGAAAACTCTACTTAACGAAGCTTGTAAAAATCAGAAACCGTGAAGTTTACTAAGCTTTACATTAATAACTGAAAAAGTTGACTGAACGGAATAGGTCCTTTATCTCAGTTCATGATTTTCTTACAATTTTCTATATGAATGCATTCATATGTATCCAAAGCCTTATTTTTTATTAACACTTTTAATTAGACTTAAATTACTAATATCTATCATGTGGTCATGTTCGCTTGCATGTTGGGCAACACCTGATTTTTCATTTCTCCCATATCTAATGTGGGCAATATGTTCTTTATATCTTGTCAATATGGATCTTTTTGTTTGCCCAATACACCTTCGATCACAGTCTTGACAACTAATTTCGTAAATTTCAGGTTCCCCGACTTTTCATATTGATCTACTTTATCCTTCGGATTACCCAGAATTTCTCTTAATGTATAATATGGTTTATACACAACCTTAATGTCCACTTTTTTCAAAATTTTGTCTAGCCCGCTTGTTAGTTGGGCATCAAATGGTATTACCATGAATTTATTTGGGTTCTGATTCTTTTGAAAAGTCGAAGATTCTTTCAATAATTTTCTGAACTTATGTTTTCTAATTAATTTATATACAATGCTCTTATTATAACCATTCACTCCAGATACCTCCTTAATTAATTTTAATTCGTTGTTATAATTATAATTATGATTATTTAAAGGAAAATTAATTAATCTATTTACCATAAAATTTAAACTAGCCATCTTATTTTGGAAGCTATGATTTGAATCATTAGGAATGTAAGGAAGTGTTTTTTTTTTCTAAAAATATCAAAATCTAACCTATTCTTATTGCTTCTACTGACTAAAACATCCAGAAATGGTAAACTATCATTGTTTTCGAGTTCATGCGTGAATATTATATTTTAGGATTTACTATTTAAGTTCTTAATAAAATCATCTAAGTTTTCATTTTTCGAATCGAAATTTACTCATGAATAAGTCGGCTAAGAACGGTGACAGAGGATTGTCCATTGCCGTTCCTTTTTGTTGCTCGTAAAACCTGTTATTAAGCTGAAAACAATTTTGTTAAGGAGATTTACTCAGAAACAATCTTGTTATTAAAAACGTTTAACTCTAGTAACTCCCTCAGGTATTTCAAGGTATGTGGAATCGGGACACCCGGAAACAACGATGAAACGTCAAAGGAAACCAAAACCTCACCTTTCTGTAGATGTGTGTTTTTGACTTTTTTTTATGAATTTGGTTGAGTTTATCACAGAACAGCAACGTAGTTGGTTTGGTAGATTTTCCAATTCCTTTGTTCACTCACCACCAAACCAAATCACTTTGCCGAGTTGAATGTTGGAGAATCAATGGCTGATACAATTGGTCTCATTGATTTTTCTGGTTTATGAATTTTTGGTAGAGCATACAATCTTGGCACTTTTGGATTAGAAACATGTATTTTGCTTTTCAGAGAAGGAGAAATAAGGTTGTTACAACATTTCAATGTATCTCTAACTTCGTTAATTATTTTTGACAATGGATTCCTGGGTGCATGCAATCGAGCATGACCACAGGATAGATATTAGTAATTTAAAACTAATTAAAAGTGTTAATAATAATAGGGCTTTGGATGCATATAAAGCATTCAGATAGAAAAATGTAAGAAAATCAAGAACCGGTATAAAGGACCTATTCCGTTCAGTCAGCTTTTTCAGTTATTAATGTAAGGACTAGTAAACTTCACGGTTCATGATATTTACACGCTTTGTTAGGTAGGGTTTTGATATAAATAGAACATAGTTTAGTTTTTGAATTAGATTAAATCACATCCTGATGATGCTAACATGGTTAGCGAAACGTGACTCGAGAAGTTCAAAAAAAGTGATTTGGTGTTTAGTGGTAAATCTCTTCAAACTTAGTGTTTCACACCAAAGGTTCCAATAGAAGAATTGACCTCCCTTCTGCTCAGAAAATGGTGTTTTTTGTACTGATGTCGGTGGTCTTTTGTCAATAATGGGTTTCTTGAACTACCAGCCAAATGAATGGAGACTTTTTATAGACAGTTCCGAGCGGAATTTGAAATGTGTTTTACTTCATAATGGGAATAAGCATGGTACTCTTCCCATTACTCATTTGACTAAATTAAAGAAGTATGAAGTCTATCTCTTGTACTGGCAAAACTCAAGTATTATGATCATAAGTACCATAATATGCGTTGATTAAAAGTGGCTTCACAAAATGTCCATGTTGTCTCTGTTTGTGGAATAGCAGAGCTAAAAACGAGCATTGGTTAGAAACAAAATGGCCTGAAAGAAATGATTTGACAGTTGGGAAACAAAATATCATACAGCATTAATTACTAGAGAGAAAAGTTTACCTCCATTACACATAAAATTAGGACTAATGAAACAGTGTGCCAAAGTAAAGGATAAAATGGCTTCTGTTTTAATTATATACCAAGGAACTTTCCTGATGTGGGCGAGAAGAAACTTAAGGCTGGCATAGACCGCAAATTAGGATTCTGATGAAAGATAATTTCGTGCATTCAATGAATGATAAAGAATCATTAGCCAGGTTTTTTCTCCAATGTTGTATAAAAGTTTCTAGGGAATTATAAGTTCGAATAAGTGCGAATTGGTACAAAATATGCAGGAAAATTTCAGAAAGCTTGAATGTATCATGATCATCAAAGTTCACTACCTTCATAATCATTTGGACAAATTTCCGGACAACCTTGGTTTTTACAGTGACGAACAAGGAGAACAATTTCATTGGGACCCAAAAATATTAAAGAAACGTACCAGGATCGATGGCATGAACACATGATAGCTGATTACTGCTGGAGTATCATGCATGCGTGCCTAGAAAAAGAGGCTTTCTCCATATTCAATGATGTAATAAAAGATAAAAAATATGAAATAATCATATTACCACCTATCATATCTTGAAAAATACACGTACATTTCAAAAAATATATACATCGTTGGAATCAGCATAACGAACATATTCAAAAACAGTTTTAGTTTATCCGGCACCAAATCTATTGTAAACTTGTGTAAATTTGGGAAATATATTTTTAATCAAAATTAATCTATCGATTTTCCCCTTTCTTTCAGATTTATAGTTGTTTTCAAAACATTTTCTTGTTTTTGTTCAATGTTCCGTGTCCCAAAGGCCATCCCACGTTAAAACAAACTCCAAGTTTGTTAGATAAACAACGAAATAACTCGACCTGAAATCCAGTACAGGTCCATTCAAAAGATCAACAGGCAAAACAAAATAAAATAGATGCAACTTTGACGAAAACACTATTACAAAAATATAATCCCTAAGCCTATAACTTTGTGTGACTATAGTACCGTAAAAGAATGTTACATTATCAAACACTACTTTAGCTTTTAAAAAATTCAAAGTTAAAAAATAAAAGTGATATATAACAAAGTAATAAAATTGTTTTATTCGGTTTAAAAATGAACTATCACAAAGTAAGGAATAAATCAATCAATAATAATCCCTAAGGTTGTGTTTTAGATCCGTCAAGGTCGAAACCACAAGAAAACGCTAAAATGAATTTTCGTCAAGCTTTACTCAGTGATCTATTCGAGTTTTCTGAATTTATATTCTATTTGTTTTTTCTAAATATATCAACTACAATTGTAGGATCTTCTTCTTAATAATTTCATTTTATTTTTCATTTAAAATGACAACATTTAATAAAAAACTTTTCCAATAAGAGTGTCAGAACTTTGTAGCGTAATAGCGGCAACGCTATTTTATAAGTAAATGTCACTCAAAGACTGCTGTGTTCAGGATATTGTGTCAATTCACCAAGATTCACCAAGAAACATACATAATATACAAACTGTGCTGTAAAGCAGTTGGAAAGTGACCCCTACCTTGGAAAAAAATTATCTTTTCCGACGAAGCGTTTTCCTGGTTTAATGGATTTGTGAACAAACATATTTGTAGGATTTAGGCTGATGAAAATCAGCAAGTGATTCCGTAGTCATATCCGATGCAGTTTTTTGGATTAACAACATTTTTTCTAATTAGATTTTTTAAATATCTCTAAAATTAGGACCGTATACCCTAAAAACAAATTTAATCGATCGCCCGCAAATTCAAAATGAAAAGAAGGCAACTAATGCTTATTGTTTTTTTTTCTGTAAATCATGCATTCCATTTATTTCCTTATCTTCTATTTTACTGTCAGTTTTAACGTGGATTTCTAGCGTGATTCTTGTAAAGATAAAATGGCCCATGTGTATGAGAATAGTAAAATAGTTGACATTCTGGTAATTTATGGAGAGTGTAGCTCACAAATTCTTGATCGCTACAGGTAGCATTCGTAAATTGTTGATCAGCACTGGTAGGTTTATTTCGGACAAATTCTTAACTGAAAGAGCTCTGGTATCGTTTTGGACAAGGCAAGACAGTTTAACTCCAAATCTCCAGATGAGCGGACGTTTTTGCGCCTTACCCTTCCGACCGAGAGGGTTTTACGACCCGGCAGCAGAAAATCCGATCAACAGACATCAGGCCATTGAACGACCACCTATTACAGAGCCCGACCATCGTGGAAACCTTACACCTTTTTGGGGCCACATGGCAGAGTAACCGGTTGGTCAGATTGAGATTATTTCGGGACCCCCGCATAGGGATACCGGACTGCCCGTAGTCGAACTCAGTGTTTTTGGACACCCAGTACCTTGATAGGCAAGGGTAGACAACATCAGGAAATAAGGCCAGATAAACACTTTTTTTATTATATTTTCATGTACAGGTAAGGATTGCAATTACCAGTTATTTTTCACAAATACATTATTACCATAATTTCTTATACCTATAATGGTCACGTTATCATCTTATATTTTATATCTATTTGCCGTCTGACCATTCTTGGTTACCCTAGCGTTACATATCTATCTTTTTACTATTGTCAGAATAGAGGAAATAACCTCTAATTTGTAAGTATAGGGACATAGAGACCAGCTGGTGTAATTCAGAGCTGTGTATTTGATTTTTGATTTCTTTCACGGTAAGGTTTGGAGAACCACCTTCCCTAAACCTTCCCGTGTCTTTTGTTTGATAGGTTTAGTTATTCCTTTTTTTGTGTGCTGTGTCGTTCTTTTTTGAGTGTGCTTTTATAATATATATGTATAAAATACTAGTAAACCGTTTTTTTTTAAGATAGATCCCTTCCCGATTCCAGGGTCTTTTCCGATATATGAAGTAACCGGGTGGCGCTCAACTTTTGTCGTGGCTTCATTCTGTCCTGGACCTTCTTCCCGGTGCTCCAGGCGAACAGTTGCCGTCGCTGTGATCTATATATTTTTTATTTTGTTTCAAAAGAGAAAATAATAGGTCAAAAGAGTGCCTTCAAAATGCCAATGCTGCATCTGAGCTATACACTGAACGTTTCCGTTTTCGGGTTCACCCATTAACGAAATCATTTATTCAGGTTGTATAAAGAGCCAGACACACCGGTGATTTGACGGGAAGACCGAAACGTACAACAGGAGGAACAGATTTTGAGTCTTGTCGAGGAGGACCTAATAACAAGTTGAAATGAGCTAAAAAACAACACTTTTTACAACTTTTACAACAGTGAGTTATAATCAGTTACCCATCATAATCAGTACCCATTTCCCTAAGTCTTAGAACCATAAGATCACCCTAAAAGAGGTCCGTTCTGCGGGTGGCTCTTACACCAACATGATACTAATAAAAACTTTACCAGAAACATTTTGATTATGGACGAGGCTTTATTTACCCGAAATACAATTCACAATTCCCACAATACTCAGTTTTGGTCAATTGATTATCTTTATGCTTCTAGATAGGTGGTGATAAAATTGGAACTTTAGGAACTTCCATAAAATCCGTAAAAACCCTACTCATAAGCTACTGAATACAACAACGCCGGAAAGCGGCACTGCTTTGGAGCTGCTTGTGTCTTGTTATAGTTGTTCATTCTCGAGCAATAGTGACTGTGACACTCTGGTTTTCTGGCTTAGTTGATTTTAAACTGCAATACGTTAAGCTCTTTTAAAACTGTTTTTAGATTTTGGCGTCGAGTGTCGTTAAAAAATAAATCCGACATCGAAAAGAAAATATGTTGAGGATATTGCAATTTATGATTTTAAAACTGTTTGGGAAGAACAATTTTTGTTTACGATTATCAAAATACTTCCAAGCCCGTTTGTTAGATATGTGGAATTTGTGTAGCAGTGCCGAAAAAATTTAACCTGAATCGACATGTCAACCAACTGCATAGTAATTTCAACAACAAATATCCTGTCGGATGACACTTGCGAATGGAATTTGTTAATAAAAAAAAGAAATCTTTAACCGGCCAACCATCCTTGTTCCAGGAGAGAAATGGAAACTATGGTGAAAGCTACCATACGATAGTTTCCATACGATACAAAATAGTTCGACTACTCGACGATAGATGGCGTTACTGCGCGCAACGTCCACTAGTTCGGATATATATTCAATTCAAATGTAATAATTTAACTCTCTTCACTCCTCGAATTTTTTCGGTATAATATTAGGTAATATTTGGCTTATTTCGGGGGGGGGGGGTTTGAACCCCCAAAACCCCTTTGGCTACGCCCGTGGTTTTAATATTTGCTCAAAATGTCGGTGACAAAAACGTCAAAAATTAAGTTCATAAAATAGCATTGTCTAGAAATACCGTCCTACTACTACATACATACTACTACGTATATACTAACTACAATATTGCAAATATTTTTTTTTTAATATTGGATGAAAGCTGTGATATCACAGACAATGCACAGTTAGGCATATTTGTGTGTTATACGAATGATAATTTTGATATTGTCGAAGAACTTCTTGATTTGCGCCAACCAGTTTTAACTACAGGTAAGGACATTTTAAAAGAACTTAAAAATGTAATTGAAGTTAACAAACTAGAGTGGACCAAATTAGATAGTGTTTACATAGATGCCTTGCATGGTTGGCAGGATAAAAGGTGTTGTTATATTGCTTGAAAATTATTTGGGGATAAAAATGGAAAATTTTTATCACCAAATAATTTTCAAGTATCATTGTATTATCCATTAAGAAATTCTATGTGTCAAGGACTTAAACGTGTCTTCTACTGTTGACTCTGTAGCAAGCTATATCAATAAAATACGAGCTCGAGCTCTAAATCGACGAGGATTTCGTAAGCTTTTGCCGGAAGAAACGGAAGAGGATGGCGTATTACTGATTCATTGTAGTAGTAGGCTTTCCAAAGGAAGTGCACGGGCCAGATTGTGGAATTTGAGAGAGTGTTTTTTAAAATATCAGGAAGGAAACAATGAACTGCGAAGTGTATGTATATATATATATATATATATATATATATATCTCTCTCTCTAATTTGTTCCGGGTATCGGTCCGTTAATCCTGTGAAGAGTCAAGATGTTTCGTCAAAATCTCATTTGACATTTCCAAATGTTATTCGCTTCGACTAAAGAGTCCAACTGATGTGCACGGGTCATTGCTCGCTTTTATAGCCGGCCGGTGACTGTGCAAATTATATCGGAATAGTTCGGGACTATTTGTAGCGCTCGGCAACACTGTCGGGCGTTCGTTTATTGATTTTTCTATCTCGCCGTTGCCGCGTTTCTTATTTTTTCAGAAGGGATTTCCATACCTTTGGAATCTTGTGAGCGTCGTTTCGCGTATTTAGCCCACCTTTTTCTTCTATTTCAAGGGCTCCTCTGATTGTTCGAACCTTGTAGATTTCAATATTCGCTATTTCTATGGCTCCTTCAAAATTGATTTTATGTCCTGTTTGTAGATGGTGCTGTAACAGAGCGGAGGTGGTTTATTTGTTTTTTTTAGGTTGTTTTTATGTTCTTGTATTCTGGCCGATATTCGTCTGTTTGTTTGTTCTATGTATGTTCTGTTGCAGTCGGAACAGGATATACTATACACCCCATGATTTTCCAGTCAAATTTTGTCCTTGGGGTTTTTTTAGGGTGTTTGCCACAGTTTTGTGAGGCTTGTAGGCTGTTCTGATCTTATGCTTCCTTACTACTTTACCTATCCCATCTGTGATTCCTTTTACGTATGGTAGCATGACCTTTGATGCATTTGGTTCATGATCCTCTATTGTTCTTCGTGTTTGGGTGAATGGTCTTCCTAATACAATTATCTGAATATCCATTTTAAAAAGGGTTTGAATATCGTATTTTCTAAGGATTCTTGCAACTCTATCGGTGACTGATTTGATACATGGCAGGAAGGCTTTTTCTTCGCCGAGTTGTGCATTTTCTCTTCTAGCCTTTTCTGTATTCCTTTGTTTATTTATAGCTTTCTTGATGGTGTTTTTTCCATATCCATTTTGTTTGAGGACCGATTTTATATGATTTCGTTCTTTTTCTCTTGTTCCCGGCTCTGTCAGGCTATAGGACCTTGAGATTAATGGATTTACGACTGACTGGATCTGAGTTGGATGATGGTGTGATTCTGTTTTCAAATATCTGTCTGTGTGGGTTGGTTTTATATGGTGTGTTATGGTTTTCCATTTGGTTTTCTTGTGAGCAGGAGATCTAAAAATGGCAGATTCTTATCTTGTTCGATTTCTAATGTAAATTTAATTTTCTGGTATATGTTGTTAATGTAGGTTAAGAATTTATTAAGGTATTCTCGGTTGTGCGACCATATTATAAAGATGTCGTCCACATATCGCTTTCATAGCTTGGGTTTTAGCGTTGCGTGTGTTAGGGTTTCTTTTTCGACGACCCCATGGGTGCGCCGTCCGTTTGTCTGTAGATTTGTTTGTTGAACATGAAGTAAGTATTTTTCATGTAATGTTTGGAGAGTTCAAATATATGAGAGGGAAAGTTTTTAGTTTTTATGCGATTTTGTCTAGAGATTCGTCTATTGATATATTTGGGTAGAGCGATACGATATCTAAGCTTGCCAATATGCCGTTTTCTTTTCAGCACATGAACATTTTTTCCTTGTTTATTGAATATTTTTGATATTATGGGACATTTAAATAATTTCAATTTAAGATTACAAAATAAATATTGTATTTTTCCTACCATAATTGGTCATATATCTTCTTTTGTGAACAAACTTTTATTTTTTTTCTCGATTTTGGAGAAAAAAGATTAACACACTTTAACATTAATGCAGAAACCAGCTACCAAAGTCAATAATGCTCCGAACTATGATAGATTTAAAAATTTAATATCTATTTTGCAGGATTCATTCGGTGCTAAGTTTGATGCTTTTCAAGATGATAAAAAAATGCTGGTCTTTTTACAAATGCTTTTTCAATTTCTCTGCAAGACATTAATTCGTACCCAACTGAAGTCCAAATCGAAATTAGTGACCTACAACACCATATTACACGAAAAAGCAAATATAAGATACTTATTTCAATGGCATTTGATTCAAATTATATTGAATTTTGGAAATTTGTACCAACTAGTAATTTTTTAAATTTACACGATTTGGCTATCAGATATTGTTTTAGGTTTGGATCAACATATGTTTTCTATTATGAACAAAATAAAATCGAAATATCGTTCAACATTAACTGAGATACACCTAAAATATCTAATTTTGTTAGCATCTTCAAGAACTAATCCTAATATAGATGACTTGGTAAAAAGCTACAAATTCAAAAGCCACGTTAATTAAGTACTGAGTGTTTAACAATTATTTAGAATTAAATGTATCAAGTTATTGTATACACAACCATCAAGCCTCCATCAATTGTATACACAACCATCAAGCCACAAGCATCAAGTATACATCAACCATATCAAGTTATTGTATAACTGAATGAACTTTTAAAAATGTTTATTAACAATAAAACCTAAGTTTGTACTTTTGCCTTATCTATTATATTATTTTTTAAATCTCCACTATTCAGACTTATATAAAAACGTGCTATTTGCGTAAAAATCCCATAATCAGCCTATAAAGAACATTTTTTTTACCTTTATATATTTTTTAGTATGTTGGAAAACTTGAAAGTGGCACGAACATTTTTATCAGATTGTGGCAACCCAAAAAGGTTGCCAGCCCTGTTCTGGATAAACAAATTTTCAACACAGATCTTCGATCAATGTGTGAGCGGTAATTGTCTTTAATCTTGCCGGATCGTTTAACGGGTAAAAGCTATCTCGAATTTTTACAAAATCATCTTCTCGGTCTTCTAGAAAATGTGCCTTTGAACGTCAGACAGAACATGTGGTTCTTATATGATGAAGCGCCAGTCTATTTTAAACGTGAAGTGCGAGAGTTCTTAAACATAACTTTTTTTAATAAGTGGGTAGGTCCGGGAGGCCCAGTTACGTGGTCGCCTAGGTCACCACATAGGATTTCATTTTAAGGGCTTACATAAAAAGTTTTTAAAACGTTAGTTTTAGCTTTTTAATTATTAATTATTTTAGCTTATTAACGCCAGTTAATATAAGAAAAGATCTTGTTGATCGGATAGAACAGATTGGTGAGACTATTAGGGGAACACCTAATTACGTATTGTATTTAAGTACGTATTTACGTACGAAGATATTATGCGCATGCACCGACTCTTGAGTACGTTGCATCCAACTTTGCGTAGAATGAATCGGCGATCACTTCGAACCTTTTCTTAAGTACAAGGCATATGGCCGCAAAGAATCTTGTTTTCAAAATTAATATGGTAAGTATTTTATCTTTCAGTTTTTTGAAAAATGGTGTTTTATACGCTGTTAAAAAAAAATAGGATGGTTTTTAAATATCCTGGTATATTAATCTATGATATGTTGTATTTTAATCAATTATGCTACAGTCTATAAAAGCCTTGTGGCAAGTCTAAGAATTGGATTAGGGTTTTTCTCAAACCATTCTTTTGTAGTTTTCTGTTAAGCCTCGGAGCTTATGAGCTCGTTGAAACCCAAATTGGAATATAAACAAAACCAAATTGGAAAGTAGCAATTATGTTCTGATTGATAATTGCATCGTTTAATCTTCTGTAAATAATTTGTTGTTTTTAAATGATTTTCTTTTTAAATGATTTTTGTGGCGTTGTTGAAAGGCGCGTACTTTGTCGAATTGTTGTTGTAATATGTGTAACTTGCCTATTGACATTTGTTGTCGCTCATTATAGACTAAACTTGAAAAGATTTACCACTAAACACCAAATCATGTTTTTGAACTTCTCAACGCACGTTTCGCTAACAATGTTAATATCATTAGGAGATGATTTAATCTGACATTTAACTGATTAAATAATCTCCTGATGATGCTAACATGGTTATCGAAACGTGGGGCAAGAAGTTCAAAAAAAGTGATTTGTTTAGTGGTAAAGCTCTTCAAGTTTAATGTTTCACACCAAAGGTTCCAATAGAAGAATTGTTAATTGTACACTTGGAGTTCATTGTAGATCATTGTGGTAGCCTTCCATCTGCTCTAAAGCCCAGTTCACATTTATATTTCAAACAGTGTTGTCGGTATTACGTTTCAAAGTTACGTTTCTGACACCCTTATTAGGAAAACTCGTTATAAAACTGTGGTTATTTTCAACAACATTTTCGGTTTCTGTTTAATCTTCTCTGTCCCAAAGGTCATCTATCCTACGTTAAACTCAAAATTTCCAAGATAAACAAAAAGAAATAATTCGATCTGAATTACATTACATGTCCTTTCAAGATCAATATGCAAAAAATAAAATAACATAGATAGAGCTTTAAGAAAAACACCATTATTAAAGAAAATATATTCCCATATGAAGAAAATCTAATATGCAAAGACTTATTTTAAATCGATGAAAATAGAGATTGCAAACATTTCTTTTTGTTTTATTCAATCCTCTGATGGGAGAAAGAAGACGATTTATTGTACATCAAAAGTAAAATGGATTCAAAATTATGGATATTAAAATAACCAGTTTTCGTATAGGAATTGTTTGAAAAGTTCTCGGTCTGACACTGAGATGACCTGGGCGCTTTCAGACGTGGGCATTTAGTTGTTTATATTTGGCAATCCAGTAACGTTATGACGTTATGATTTTCTAAAAAAATTGATAAAAATGAAGTTCGAGCTGTTATAAACTAGGGACAAGTGGGATAAGACCGGTGAAGTAAAATGGGACTCACGTTATTTTGATGCTCCGATTATTCGGTGGTATTACTAAGCCATCTAGTAGCCTTTCCACAAAGGTATTCAGCGTGTCGATTATTGTGAACCGGGAGGTGCATTTTACGATTCCGTGAGCAAAAATATTTTTATTTACTATTCTATCTAATGTGTTTGATATATGGGATGCGTGTCTATTCGTACAATATGGTTTACTACTATATTCTATTTACTAAAATATAATCGTAGTGTTGTGTCAATCGCGGTCGTTCAACCTCAAAAAATAAAAATATTCAAACATTTCGATATGGGAATGATGGAGTATCCCATCGCCATCTTACCCTACACAACATTTATTAATATTTCTCATCTTTTACAGCATTGTGTTATTTTATTTTCAGAAAATGCTTGAAAATTATAAAATAAAAATAAATAGACGCGAATGGACAGAAGAGGCAATAGCAAAGGCGATTCCAGACGTGTTAGATGGAAAAATAGGTTATAAATTAGCTAGCAACTAGAACTGCACTAGAACTCAAATTAAAACTGCAAACTGCCTCTAGAACTTCATTTAACTAGAACGCAAAGTGAAGTTAGCCAGGTAGAATGACAACCAAATTTGCAAAAATCAAAGTTCCTTTAAGCCCCAATCAAACTACTTTCACCAAACTTTGGAACTACAGGCAACAACTACTACAAATTCGATGAAGAAAGAGGTAGATCTGGCAAAGACTGAATAAGAGGTTTTTTAATTTGTCACCCTGATTTTAGTCTGAGTAAACCGGAAAATACTTATACAGTTCAATGTACTGGTTTCAACAACCACTAATATTTCACAATCATCCCCGATTTCGGTTTGCGAATAGCCAGCATATCTGCCTCAACAAATTTTCCGAAATTAAACACTTCACTTAGAACATCAAATATGCCGGATCTAATACAACCTTCAGAATCACAATCAGGCCCGGTATTTTCAACAGATACTTTTCAAGAACCACTCTGGTCTCGGATCTGGAAAACAAGGACCAATTAATATTACAGAAACAGCGAATGAACATAGACTTAGCGAGATAATTGCTGACATAAAACAAGTGGATATGACTATTACAGTTAGGCTACAAAGAATTGATTAGAAATTGACTAGATTCTGTGATATAGGTTCGCCAATCTGAGGAAATTCAATGCATATTCTATATTTAATTCCGTTAATATTTGAAGAGGAGCTTCGCATGGATAGCATATAGGCGCATACTGTTGTACATCAGATAGCCGTGAATGAGTCTGCAATGCCCGACTCTTAGTCTATTCCATACAATGAGCTTAGATCTTTTAGAGAAAGTGGGGAAGGAATATGTCAAAAATTCTCTCTTAGATTTGTTTCCGCTTCTTCCCTGTGTTTCCCACGCTGCCTGTTAATTTGTTCCTTATTTTATTTACGACATCCTTGAAGAAAGTACAGTAACAAGTTGCTCAAATTGGTCGGTGATAATTTCCGTAATTCTATTGGCGACAGTTTGGTGTGGCAAAGGAATTTTCCAAATTTCATCACCATACATACTTCCGTAAAATCTTTCTGCCACCTTCCTAGGGGCAGGCAATAAAAGTTCTTCCCCAATGGTGTACGGCTTATTATTTTTAGAAATTAGATATGAAACTTCGTATGTCGCTGATACATATTTTTCCTTCATAGTCATAAATTTTTCAAAATTTTGTTTTTCTATATTTCAAGACTTTAATAGTCTATCAAAATATATCTTTGGTTTAGTGCCATATGAGGGATGTGTTCATTCAATATGCCTCCACGATCAAAACGTTATTGTAAATTCCACTAAAAGGTTATTCGATATCATCAGTATTATAAACGGTAAAGCCAAAGTGCAGATTTTAGGTCTCTCTTTACTAGGTTCTTTTTGAACAGACTTTGTATTATTGCCATCTGCGGCATTACATTTGTTTCTCACGTTCAGCCATTTTTTTTAACAGTACTAATATCTAAAATAACTTATAAACTGAAATTCAAGTTTTTGAATTTAATTTTCGTGATCCCAGCATTACGAGCTTCAATTCCTATTTCGGAGGCGACTCACGGTTTAAAAAGCGCTAGTCTAAACAGTCGATAGCAAAAGATAAAAATGCCTTAAAGCACTTTAGGCCCTCACGTGGGTGCCGCACCTAAAGAAGGTAACCGGGAAAGCAAGAGCCATGGCTCGTCTGCTTTACCCCCTAATGAACGGCAAAAGTAAGCTCTCGCTGAACATCCGAATAACCCTATATAAAATTATGGTCCGATCCGTCCTCACCTACGGATCTCAGGCCTGGTTCCCGTACCTCCCCCCAACGTCGATTGCAATTCTGCAATCGTTCCAGTCACGTGCTCTTCGCACAATAGTAGGTGCCCCATGGTTTGTAAGGAATGCGCAAATCCATCGGGAAACTGACACACCAGAGCTTCAGACATTCCTGTCCAGACTTCTGGACAAATTCCTAGCGACGGCGTCCCTTTCGGACAATCCGCTAATCAGAGCCACGGCAGCTTCATTGCCGGCCGTTGCTCCAGTATGACCATCCTCTTCGGTCATCACCTCCATGCCTAAAGGACGGCAGCTAAAACCCTTCGAATAAGCGACATTGTCGTGACGTTCGAAAAAATCAGTGAATACAAGTCAGGGCCTTCGGGTCAACTTAACCTCCAGGACAAGTAGTAGTAGTTAAAGCACTTTGCAAAACTACATAATCTACGCCTCGAAATGTTTCCACAAATCCATGTTCATCGGATTTGTCTCCAAGCAATTACGTTCTCTATTTAAACCTGAAGAAATGACAAGCTAGACGAAGATTCACTTCACATAATGGCTTCAAGTAGGACAATCACCTCAAGTTGAGAGGTCGTTGGTCTAAATGTATTGAATTCAAGGTGACTACGTTGAAAAATATAAAAAATCGCAAAAATCCTATGCTTTCGTTGTCAATTCGAGAATTTTTCGAAGAACTCTCGTCGATTACTGAATAATTAATATAATTTTTATTTCAGATGACAAAAAAATAAACTTAAAAAACAACATTTCACGTTACAAGAAACACAATAATTAAGGCGAACATAATTAAGGACATAATTCGAATTTCTCTAGCTATAACAAAATTTGAAATTGATTCTTTTGTTATAGAAATCCGAAGAATAGACATAAAAAATTTCATTGCATAATATCTTGAGGGCTCTTTTAATTACTGTTCTGGTAATATCAATTTTTATTCATTAGAAATCCATTTTGTCAAGTAGTTCAATAAAATAGTTTTTTAAAGATTTCATTAAATTACGTTGGTAAAGGGAAATTAGTTTATTTTTGTGACTTGAACAAAACAACTTGTGTAAAATTTGATCTAAGGATAGAAAAATAATATATATATATATATATATATATATATATATATATATATATATATATATATATATATATATATATATATATATATATATATATATCGGTAATATATATTAGGTCGGTAATATTAGAATTACTAGGTTCTCGGGTAGAATCTCGTTTTAGATTTATAAAATCTCGACGTTTCGGCTTCCACTTTGAAGCCATTTGCAAGATAATCTAGTTGATTGACTCCGAATATAGTTTTGAAAGGTAACTGGTAAATAAAAACATATTATTCTAATAATACAATATGTATCATTAGTATTGGATCCGCGAGTAAAGAAATTTTCAGCCGCGAATAGAAGAAGTGGCCACAATTTTTTAATCCGCTAATACTGAAAATGAGAATCACGGAACGAACCGTGAATAATCATCTTTGACTATACTACAGTATAAGAAGATCTAGCAAATATTTATTGACAAGCAAATTTGATGCAAAACTTGGCTGTTCTTTAAACAACATTATTTATAGCTAGGCTGCGATCTGATAAACAAATTGCATCACTATTTTTTTCATGTATTTTGGTTTTACATCTTTGTCCCTATGGCCCTTTTCACACTATCCACTCCACGCCACTCCACTCCACATGTCGTCACATATTGGTCCATTTCACACTTATTAACTTTCCATCAACACCCAATCCACTTGAAAAGAGAGACTTTTCAGTTCAGTCTGTTTTTGCCATCGTCATGGACTATTCGACTAAAGAGTTGACTGGTATGAGTTTAATTGTCCTTCGAAGGTTAAGAAGGCGCAGGAAAAAAAAGAGAATTTTGGGTGGTGTTTCATGGATGGGAGTTGCGTGCATGTGGCCGCTGTTGATCTCGAGTGGAACCCTTGTGGCTGAGTATAATTGTGTGGCGTGGCGTGGCGTGGATAGGTGTGTAAACCCCCATCTACTCCTATGTACTTGGTGTGGTGTGGCGTGGCGTGGAGTGGATAGTGTGAAAGGGGCCTATACGTAACTCTTCATCATAAAAAGGTACATAGGAGAGTAAAGAAAAAGGCAGATAGATATCTTTTAAATGAAATATTTTTTTGATTGAAAATCAATTTATTTTTCAATTTTCAAACTTTTTAACAGTACATCTTCCTTTCAGTAAACTCTGCAAAATAGTCTTCAATATCGGCGATGATCTCTTCATTTAATGTGACTGTTTTCCCAACCAGTCATTCCTTCATGGTCAGAGAAAAAAATAGCCAAAAGGGATAAGTAAATATAGAAAAAAAGATCTATAGAATACATTCCATCAGTTGAAGCCGAGGAGGATATTGGAACCACATTATTTTCAAAATATAATTTGTCCTTCAAGAAGAAGTAAAAATTCCGGTGTCTCATTTCTCATCATTGTGGTCCATTGTAAAGTTCTGACCTACAACTCTTTACTACCAACGTCTATTACTAAACCATTAATTAGTAAATATTTTGAACAAACTTAAAAAACCTATATGATACAAAATTATTAAAGTATTAACTTTTTAAACATTCTGTCTTTTCCACTTTATATAAAAAATGCTATGAAAGCTGTTATACTTTATTTTTCATTATATTTTGAAATCCCATCCATTTTTCTCGCACCTTTTGTCTCCACTTACCTTATTTCCTCCCACTCTACCTTTTAGAACAAAAACGTCATTAATAAATAACAATTCATCGAATAGTTTTACTCATTATTTCAATTTCCGCAATTGTATCCTAATTTTCGTTCGCATTACCTTAATTTTGTCATTTCTTAACAACAAAGGACTGAATAAAACAGAAAGAAACTTATTCGAAACCATTAAATTTACATAAAGGCCGGTAGATATTTTTAACATATTCTTGTAATCTCAATTCTGAGGGATCTGAAGCAAATGTTCGGGAATTAGATTTCTGTTTCCGTCAAAGCTGCATGTATTGTATTTTGTATTTTGCGTGTTTGTCAATTGAAACGTTCTCCCAGAGATTTCAGGTCGAGTTGTTTTCTGGTTTAGTAATTTTAAATTTGAATAAAAAGTAGGCATTGAATAAAACCGGAGACTCTTAAAATACACAACCTATTGTACCGTTGGACAATACAACTGTCTGTACATTTACAAACTAATTTACAAAATATTATACAGTAAAAGTATAGTATATAGAAGGTGTCCCAACAGGCACTTTCGAATTTAAATTTAGGGCCGTTTTTCAAAGACTTACCCTAGAAATTTTATACCGCGCATATAATGACACTCTTTTACGATGAAAGAATGAAGAACAATTAGAAATAATACAGAATTTTACAATAAAAGTATGTTTTCGGACGAAGCTCATTTCCACCTTATAGGTTATGTGAACAAGATTTGAGGAAGTGAAAATCCTCGAGTGATTGCAGAAGAACCCTGACATCTTCGAATAACAGCGAGGTATGCATTGTAGACTAGAAGAGTATAGCAAATAGTAAGCATTTCGTAATCCAGATTGGGAAGAGGACGAAAGAAATATCAATGGTGTAAATTTAAGTCATCTTAGATTAGTAGTTGATATCGTTCTCCTTTCACGAGACCCAGATGAGCTGCAAAGATATATATACAAGAGTTGCCAAGAGTCCTGAAAAAGAGTCAAGTCTTCAAGAGTGAAAATAGAAAAATTTCTATTTTTGGAAAATATTTAGGAAGATGATTTTAATGAATGGGGATACCGCTCGGCATTTGGAACGCTGTATTAAACGTGGCTGGTAGGTTCATATAGTGTTTAAGAACAATTTCCCACTTGGTCCGGAAATAAAAATCTTTGATCAGTGCGTCCTGCATGTTATTGTGAGGAAGTGAAACCTGGACACACATAGCAATCAGTTCAAAAACGTCGGGTAGTACAGAGGGGAATGGAAAGATGTATGCTTGGTATTATAAGACGAGACAGAAAACCCTGCACATAGATCCGAGAACAAACGAAAATGAAGGTGAGAAGGCTATACAGCGAGGCGATGAGATGACAGGTAAACCAAGACAATTCTGGAGTCTTGATCGCAAATGTCTACGAAGAAGACCGAAAGCAGAAGTCGAATGGTAGAGGAAAGCTTATTACCGCGATAGTTAGAAACATGCTGAAGAGTTTTGATTCTGCAGTAGATGAACACGGGTTGATGATGATGATGATGATGATGATGATGATAATGATAATAATGATGATGATAATGATGATGCCGTAAGGCAACAAACATCTGAGCACCTTCCTAACCCAACAGAACGAAATTCACCCTAGAATACAGTTCACCTGGAGGTCGAACAGGATAGGCAACTACCGTTTTTGGATCTCTTCAACACAATACATCTTTTTATAACCCTCGACCATACAGTATATAGAAAAAAACTCACACCCTTCTATCCAAGGAAAAGCGAATATGTTGATTTTCAGATCCTTCAGACTGACACTATCAGATACACGATGTAAGGAACTACCAACAATCCACCAATTTCCACAGCCTTTAGACAAAATGGTCATCCAGAAAATTGCAGGAGGTAAGTCATTCACCGTCGGGAAACCCAAACACGAAGATCAAAAAAGGATCAAGAACCAAATGCACTAAAGGTCCTGCTATCATACGTAAAAGAAATCACTGATAGGATAGGCAGGTGATAGGAAATCACTGATAGGACTAAGAAAACATAAGATCAGAACAATCTATTAATTACACAAAATTGTCACAAACATCTTAAAAAAACCCCAAGGACAAAGTCAGACTGGGAAATCATGGAGTGTATAACATATCTTATTCCCTCTGCAAGAGAACATACATAATGGATCGACAAACAAAACGGATCTCGGCCAACATAAAAACATCTTAAAAATCAAACAAACTACTTCCGCTCTGTTCCAGTATCATCTACAAACAGGACAACAAATCAATTTTAATAGATGAAAAGGGTGAGCTAAATACGCGAAACGATGCTGGCAACATTCCGAAAGTGTGGAAATCCTTCCGAAAAAAGAAGAAATACGGCAACATGGCGACGAGGAAGAAAAATCAATAAACGGACGACCGGAAGCGGAGGCGAACGCTACAAACAGCCACGAACTAACTCGATACATTCTGCGCAGTCGCCGGCCGCCTATAAGATCGAGCGCAGTGACCCCTACCCGTCAGTTGGACTCTTCAACGAGTAGCGAGTAGCTTCAGCGAGTAGCACTTGAAAATGCCAAATGAGATTTTGGAATTTCAACTTCACAGATCGAACGGATCGGCACCCGGAATGATTTAGGAACATTTTTTACCATCCGTGAAAATATTAAATGTAACTGAAATTAAGCGACGTCGGTGGCTATCTGAAGGGTAGAATTAATACTGACCATTGCCTAGACACGGGTAAAAGAGGGCTATAGCTTAGGATGCTGATTTGTAATTTGGCGAAAGATTCCTCATATTATTAAACAAAAGTTCCTTGTAACAATTGTCAAAAACCTAAGGGATCGACGAGAAAAAATTGGAAAATTGCAAATGTTGATATAGCATAACAAAGGAATATATAAATATAACATAACATAACAAAGGAATAACAGAAAATCTTTGGCTTGAACTGATAAATGTAGATATAAAAATTGTTTTTTTTTAACAAGAACTTGTCACATATCTCATCAGGTAATCAATTTATTGTAAGAGAGGTTTCCCGGACGTGTTATTTCGTAAAAAGGTATTGTTAACAGGCCATCAAGATCATACGATCTCACGCCCGTGATTTATTTGTTGTGAGGTTATGATAAATATTTGCTTTACAGAAATAAACCGCGAATAATTATTAACCTTAAATAAGACATTCAAACCAAAATAAACGATGGGATATGTGTGAAACCATTGTCATTTTCAAGAAAAAATGTGCCTATAATCCTTCCAGTCTACAATGCATACCTCGCTGTTATTCGAAGATGTCAGGGTTCTTCTGCAATCACTCGAGGATTTCACTTCCTCAAATCTTGTTCACATAACCTATAAGGTGGAAATGAGCTTCGTCCGAAAACATACTTTTATTGTAAAATTCTGTATTATTTCTAATTGTTCTTCATTCTTT
The DNA here is from genome assembly GCA_031761425.1 of Cosmopolites sordidus. Lineage (NCBI taxonomy): Eukaryota > Metazoa > Arthropoda > Insecta > Coleoptera > Curculionidae > Cosmopolites > Cosmopolites sordidus. The sequence goes on from JARFXV010000960.1 coordinate 689,438, forward strand.
CATCGTAAAAGGGTGTCATTATATGCCCGGTATAAAATTTCTAGGGTAAGTCTTTGAAAAACGGCCATAAATTTAAATTCCAAAGTGCCTGTTGGGACACCCTCTATATATCAATGTGTCTTATTTTAAAGTTCTGATACTTTTACTGTATAATATTTTTTTTACTGTATAATATTTTTACTGTATAGTATTTTAAGAGTCTCCGGTTTTATTCAATGCCTACTTTTTATTCAAATTTAAAATTACTAAACCAGAAAACAACTCGACCTGAAATCTCTGGGAGAACGTTTCAATTGACAAACACGCAAAATACAAAATACAATACATGCAGCTTTGACGGAAACAGAAATCTAATTCCCGAACATTTGCTTCAGATCCCTCAGAATTGAGATTACAAGAATATGTTAAAAATATCTACCGGCCTTTATGTAAATTTAATGGTTTCGAATAAGTTTCTTTCTGTTTTATTCAGTCCTTTGTTGTTAAGAAATGACAAAATTAAGGTAATGCGAACGAAAATTAGGATACAATTGCCGAAATTGAAATAATGAGTATAACTATTCGATGAATTGTTATTTATTAATGACGTTTTTGTTCTAAAAGGTAGAGTGGGAGGAAATAAGGTAAGTGGAAACAAAAGGTGCGAGAAAAATGGATGGGATTTCAAAATATAATGAAAAATAAAGTATAACAGCTTTCATAGCATTTTTTATATAAAGTGGAAAAGACAGAATGTTTAAAAAGTTAATATTTTAATAATTTTGTATCATTTAGGTTTTTTAAGTTTGTTCAAAATATTTACTAATTAATGGTTTAGTAATAGACGTTGGTAGTAAAGAGTTGTAGGTCAGAACTTTACAATGGACCACAATGATGAGAAATGAGACACCGGAATTTTTACTTCTTCTTGAAGGACAAATTATATTTTGAAAATAATGTGGTTCCAATATCCTCCTCGGCTTCAACTGATGGAATGTATTCTATAGATCTTTTTTTCTATATTTACTTATCCCTTTTGGCTATTTTTTTCTCTGACCATGAAGGAATGACTGGTTGGGAAAACAGTCACATTAAATGAAGATATCATCGCCGATATTGAAGACTATTTTGCTGAGTTTACTGAAAGAAAGATGTACTGTTAAAAAGTTTGAAAATTGAAAAATAAATTGATTTTCAATCAAAAAAATATTTCATTTAAAAGATATCTATCTGCCTTTTTCTTTACTCTCCTATGTACCTTTTTATGATGAAGAGTTACGTATAGGCCCCTTTCACACTATCCACTCCACGCCACGCCACACCACACCAAGTACATAGGAGGAGATGGGGGTTTACACACCTATCCACGCCACGCCACACAATTATACTCAGCCACAAGGGTTCCACTCGAGATCAACAGCAGGCGGGCAACAACAGCGGCCACATGCACGCAACTCCCATCCATGAAACACCACCCAAAATTCTCTTTTTTTTTCTGCGCCTTCTTAACCTTCGAAGGACAATTAAACTCATACCAGTCAACTCTTTAGTCGAATAGTCCATGACGATGACAAAAACAGACTGAACTGAAAAGTCTCTCTTTTCAAGTGGATTGGGTGTTGATGGAAAGTTAATAAGTGTGAAATGGACCAATATGTGACGACATGTGGAGTGGAGTGGCGTGGAGTGGATAGTGTGAAAAGGGCCATAGGGACAAAGATGTAAAACCAAAATACATGAAAAAAATAGTGATGCAATTTGTTTATCAGATCGCAGCCTAGCTATAAATAATGTTGTTTAAAGAACAGCCAAGTTTTGCATCAAATTTGCTTGTCAATAAATATTTGCTAGATCTTCTTATACTGTAGTATAGTCAAAGATGATTATTCACGGTTCGTTCCGTGATTCTCATTTTCAGTATTAGCGGATTAAAAAATTGTGGCCACTTCTTCTATTCGCGGCTGAAAATTTCTTTACTCGCGGATCCAATACTAATGATACATATTGCATTATTAGAATAATATGTTTTTATTTACCAGTTACCTTTCAAAACAAACAAGTAAGAAGTATTTATAAACAAACAAGTTTTATTGTTGCTGAACGAAAGTTTCTTTAACAAATAAGTCGCTGCCCCCGTACGCGCCGCCGGATTTTGCGTGACGCTATGGCTTTTGATAAAAGCCGCCTTCTCCCGATCGGTGCCGAATCTTTTGTTTTATTGCGTCAGCTTGTCATTCGTTGTAATAATTTCGAGTGAATGGCTCTTGCCTCTTTTGCTTTGTTCGCGATATACCGGGTTTCTTACGGTAGCCGTTCGTTAGAAGTTTTCGAGGTTAGAAAAAACTTTTTTTGAAGAAATAAAAATGTTATAAAAAAATTATTTTTTTGTTCGTTAGGCAAATTTATTACAAAAAAGAATCACTGAGAAATTTGTCTCCGTTTGGTTTTTTGTTTTTACCCAGTGATTCTTTCTTTAAATAAGAACAGGTATTTTTGAGTTTTAGACAGTGGCGAAAAACCCAAATAAAGGAGAAAAAATATATGAACACGCCACAATCATTCAGACATTACTAAGCTTGTACTAGCGAAGAAAGCCACAATTTTGAAGCTATGTCGTCAAGACCCCTACTTATTAGCCAAGACGCTTTTAATGACCTTATTAGAGACCTCGACCTTTCAAAAGAAAGATCAAAACTGTTGGCATCCGTACTCAAAAAGAGGAATTTACTTTCCCCAGGTACAAAAATTACATGTTATCGAACTAGAGAAAAAGAACTGCTTCCGTTTTTTTTGCTCAGAAAACGGTGTTTTTTTGTAATGATGTTGGTGGTCTTTTATCAAAAATGGGTTTTTTGAACTACCGGCCAAATAAATTGAAACTTTTTATAAACATTTTCAAGCGGAGTTCGAAATGTGTTTTGCTACGTAATTGAATACATTTGACTAAATTAAAGAGGTATGAAACCATATCTCTTGTACTGGCAAAACTCAAGTATTATGCTCATAAGTGGGTTATAGGCCTTGATTTAAAAATTATAAACTTTTTATTGGGTTAACAAAGGTCAACAAGTGGCTACACGAAATTTCAATAGTATGTCTGTTTGTGTAATAGCAGAGCTAAAAGCCAGCATTAGATTAAAACAAACTGGCTTGAAAAAAAATACTTAAAACTTGGGAAACAAGATATAAATACAGGGCTGCTAACCATAGAGAAAATAATTTTGCCTCCATTGCATATAAAATTGGGACTATTAAAAGTATGTCAAAGCATTGAATAAAAATGGTTTCTGTTTTAATTATATCGAGGAAATATCCCGGTTTGAGCAAGGAGAGAAAGGCATTTTCGATGGACAGCAAATTAGGCTTTTGATGAAAGATTACAATTTCGTGCATTCAATGAATGATATAGAATCATTAGCCTGGTTTCCTATGGTCAATGTTGTAAAGTCACGAAAATTATCGCGAACTGATGCAAAACATGCAGGAAAATTTCAGATAGCTTATGTATCATAAGTATCAAAGTTCACTACCTCCACAATCATTTAAACAAATTTCCCGTCAACCTGGCTCAAATGGCTATTACAGTGAGGAACAAGGAGATCGATTTCATCAGGGCCTAAAAAATATGGAAGAAAGACACTAGGGTTTTTGTTGATGACAGACAGTCTATATTAATTCGACAATGGTTTTTACGTTTCTTAATTCTTTACGATGACATAAAACATAATAATGTTCCACGCAATTTTCATTAAAAGCTTTAACGCAAAAAAAAATATTATCGATGACTCTAATATTTATAACGCCTGCTCCTGTTATGAAGAACGAATACATCTTTAATATTCATTAATTTCGGCCTGCTTTACATAATGGAATCATTTATTTTATGGGACTAATAATAATACTATTGGTTTTAGATTTTCATTTCGATTTCGTTGGTTTGTAGATATTACGTATTGAAAATCAACAACACCAAAAAAAGGAACCAATTTTCTTGATAGAAATTGATAATAAATTGTATAAATAAGACAAAGTTGTCTAATTTCCACTTATATTTTCAACTAAAACATAACGCGTTTCGCTATACCGTAGTTTCTTCGGATGGTTGACAAAGAAATCATCACAGTGTGACCAATTAGTTTCTCTTTGTAAATAATTTTTTAAAATATTGGCCAAAGCGACGGCAGCTGTTCGCCAGGAGCACTGGGGAGAAGGTTCTGGATAGGATAAAGCTGCGCGTCAAAAGGGCGCCACCCAGTTCGTTAATATGTCTTGTGTTATAGAAGATCCTCGAACCGGGAAGGGGTATATCATTAAAAAAATATATTGGCTTGATTTTATACTTTAATACACATAAGTACACTCAAAAAGAAAACAACACAAAATACATTTAAAGGTCGAAAGAATAAAACTATAAAACCACACAGGAAGGTTTAAGGACTGTGATTCACCAAACCTTACCGTGAAAAACAAAAAAAACTGACTGAAGTTCCTCTAACTTACACATGCTCGTCTCTAGTTCTCTGTACTTATAAATACTAAGGTATTAAGTCAATTGAAACAATGTTAAGAAAATAAAGATAACTTAAAGGTAATCAAATAGATCAATTCTTCTATTGGAACCTTTGGTGAGATGCACTAAACTTGAAGAGATCAAGTTGAGAGAAGAGATAAATCATCTCCTGATGATGCTAACATGGTTAGCGAAACGTGCGTCGAGCAGTTCAAAAAAGTGTTTTGGTGTTTAGTGGTAAATCTCTTCAAGTTTAGTAATCCAATAGGATCAAAATACGTAAAATCATCAATATTAAAACAGATCGAACGGCAAATTGACTATTTCCTGACGGTAGTCAGAGATGTAGGTAATTTAAAAATAGAACCGTGAATCTTTAACTCTATACGAAAATATAATAAAAATTTATTTATCTGGCCTTATTTCTCGATTGTCCCGCCGCTTGCCTATCCAGTACTGGGGTATCCAAATACCATGAATACACCTACGGGCAATTCGATGTTCCTATGCGGGGGTACCCAAATAGACTGACCGGTTACTGTGCAATGTGGCCCCAAAAAAAAATATGGTTTCGGCAATGGCCGGAATCCAAAATAATTCGTTCTTCAATGGCCTGGTCTCTGATTGACCGGATTATATAATTTCCGGGTCGTAAAACCCTCTACAAGAATATGAGAAAAATAAGTAATGTCTGAATGATTGTGGCATGTTCAAATATTTTTTTCCTTTATTTGGGTTTTTCGCCACTATCTAAAAATAACAAAAATAACAAAATAATAAAAATAATAAAAAATACTCTTAGACAAAAAGAATAAAAATAACAAAAAATACTCTTAGATCTCTATTAACAAAGACTAAACCAAACAATATATAACAAAATACCAAAAATGTGGTTTATAAAATTCCCTGCGAATGTGGCAAATTCTATATAGGTGATACATCTAAACCGTTAGATGTTAGAGTAAAAGAGCATAAAAACATTCTTAGAAAGGGCGATTTTAATAAATCTAGAATTTGTCAACACGCATGGGAATCGGGTCATAAAATCAATTGGAATAATTCCAAAACGGTATTAAAAGAATCGGTAACAAAATACAGAAGATTAAAAGAAACCGCTATAATTAATTTAAATAAAAATAACTGTATTGCTATGCCTTCGGTAGATTTAAATTCAATATGGTTCTCGATTCTAAAGAATACAATTAAACACATTTAAATATTTGAATATACAATCAGTACAATAAACAATCACACAGTAAACATTACCTATATATATTTTTTTTCGTAGTATCTCACTGTCATGAAAATCTATTGTTAATGTATCGTTGACATATACAAAAAAATATATTTACTTTCACTCGTTACTTTATATATTACCAATTAATATAATTTATTTTTTAGTTTAGTTTTGAAAACGGGGGGAGAGTACCCTCCGAAACGTTAACCTTAAAAGTTTGTAAAATTTTTTATAACATTTTTATATCTTTAAAATTTTGTTCGTTAGGCAAATTTATTACAAAAAAAGAATCACTGAGAAATTTGTCTCCGTTTGGTTTTTTGTTTTTACCCAGTGATTCTTGATCTTTCTTTAAATAAGAACAGGTATTTTTGATATTTTTTGAGTTTTACATAGTGGCGAAAAACCCAAATAAAGGAAAAAAATATCAGAAAAATAAGCCTAACATGGCTTGGCCAGCCATCCTAAATACCTGTGGCGGAAGGGTAAGGCGCGAAAACGTCCGCTCACTTCGAGATTTGAAGTTAGACTGTCTTGGCCTTGTCCTAAACGATACAGGGTTTTCGTTTTGTTCGTTTACAGGGTTTTGTTCTAAACAGATTTCAAATACAATTCACCCGAAATGATGTTACCAGTAGCAATCAAGAATTTGTGATCGCTAAAACAGAGTCAACACAAACAAAGAATTCTTTGTCAAGCATCCAAAGAAGTTATAATGTAGCGAAACGCGTTATGTTTTAGAAAAAAATATAGGTGGAAATTAGACAACTTTGTTGTTATATAATTTCTGTACGTAATTGAAAACAAGATCTAAATATAGGGTAAGTCCGGTGTAGTTGACCATAGTTTTTTGAAGGTCCAGTTAAAATAAAACTACATGCATGTAGATTGTAATTATTATTTTTAATTAAACTTGTAATGCTATATTACAGGTTAATTAACAAAAATATAATCATTTCTAATAGGACCAACCTTAAAAATAATAAAATTAAAAAATCACAACTGGGTATCTCTCCCAGAGCGTCTGGGAGAGATTATCTTAGTAGTACAGGAAAGTCGGCCTGTACTTAATACTCTGTTCTCCTTTTTCACGGTGCATTTTTTGAGTTTTAGTTCCGTTTGTCCACATTTTGAACACATCTCATCAAATTCAGTGCAATTCCAGTCTTCGAGAAGACGTGTTTTGAAATAATTCTCTCCACAGCCCACAGTTATTTTTTTTTATCTCGCATCACATAAAACTGGCTGTTCATCATCGTTGCTACTGTCAGATATTCTTTTTCAGGATATTTTCTTTCATGAGATACTTCTCACTGCAGTTTTTTTGTCTTTCTCAGCCTGGTTCTCTTTTTTTTACGTTCTTATTAACAATTCTTTTTAACATTTTGCCATTTTTCATATCGTTTTTACACTTTCTCATTTGAATGTGTTCTTCGCTTAGCTCATTTGCATAATTCGATAACTTTTTGTGGAATATGAGGTATTTTCATTAAAATTCGCTTTGAAGTCAAATTTGGGATGTCATTTGTTTGGAGTTCTTGATGCTGACGGAAGCTTTGCGATAACTCAAGAACCACTGCTAATCATGTTCTTACTAGGTCTTTTCTTCGGTAACATTTCAGAGTTTGCAGTATTCCTCAGCACAAAAGATTGGCTCAGAGACTGTGACAGACTCACTGGCTCTTTCTAAAAGTCTCGAGACTTGTTCCATTAAGCAGTTGGCACTGCTGGCAGCTTGTTCCTGAACTGTGATTGTGGCTGGGGAGTTATTTTGAGAAGACGATATGAGTTCCCTTGGTTCTCGTATTAAAGCATAATCTGCAACTGCACATGGATTAAAAGGTCTGGCTCCTGTAGCTTTGAAAGCTGCTTTTCCCCACGCTTTGTTAAGCAAACTTTTAATAAAGAAGTTGGTGTCATAGGTCCTTTTGGTCATTATTGTTTTTGAAACGCCTTTTAAGGTTTTCCTTGGAATCTGATAGGCTTTAGAAGCTAATACTTTTGTTTGACATTTGTTGGCGTCTGGCATCGTATTGGCATCTGAAATTTTGGAGTAAGGCAAACGTGTTTCTTTATCTTAGTCCAGGAAATATGAAAACATAGCTAGTAATACTATGACCATCACGCCCTGATCAAATGTGGTCATCTTTCCTAATTTTCCGGGAGAGATGGTCACAACACGTGAGACAATTTATGAGTCCTTGTGGTTATTTTGAGGTGATGTTCAAGCACGACTCATAAAACATTCCGAAATTACTTACTCCTTACCACTCCTTAATTATTTTCTAAGCACATCATTTTTCAAAAACTACACAACCACAACTTGTAATATGAATCCTTTAACTAATGTTTACACTAGACAAAATAATGGTGGATTTTACTTACTGTTGCTGTTTTATTCGCAAATATTTTTACGCGCAGGTTTTCGTAGGCACGACTTGAGCGAACTGAGTGATAGCTAGCGACACCTAGCGAGTGTTTGTAATTTTTTTTTAATTGGCCATCTCTCCCTTACGGCCATCTCCCTCGGACTTACCTTATATACGAGTTGCAAGATATAACCAAAAGTATGTCTACTTTTATTATATAAATTCAAGTACTTTACGCATCGATACAACCATGTGTTCTTGAAGTTGGTATAACTGTCCCGGGCATGTGACAAAAATTTCATATCACTTCACTTGTTAAGTTAGAAATTATTGTGTTTTTGTAATTCTTAAACATTTTTATGGCCGATTTTTTAATTATTTTTATTTATCGAGCAAATAATTTGCATTGAATTTTGTTCTAAAAATGTTGATGCATTAAAAATGTTAAAAGAGACTTAATGATGAAGCTATGTCAAAAGCAAATGTGTGCGAGAACTTTAGTGATGGTAGAGAAGCAGTTGAAGATGAACTTCGTTCAGAAAAACCTTCCATGTTAACCAATAAAAAAAAAACATAATCAAAATCAAGTATTTTGTATTGAGTAATCGCTGATTAAGTACTAGAGACAAATACTCAGATTGGTAGCTAAAAACTTCATGATTTTTACATCATGTAAAGTAGATCATACCAGGAAAGGCTAGGAATATCAGGAAATATATAAGGAGCCAAATCGACATTACAATGGAGGAAACACAAGGATTTACTGTTCATACTGTTCTTACTGTTCATGATAAGAATAACAAGCTAAAAATTCATAAAAAAAGAACAAAGATATACATTTATGTTTTATAGACCTAGAAAAAGCTTTTAATTGAATTAAAAGGGAGTGCATGTGGAAAACGTAAGAGAAATTGATGGAAGGATATTAGAAGTGATAAAGACTATGTACAGGGACAACAAGAACATCGTGAGGACAAACAAAAAAAAGGAATCGAATTAATTTAAGACAATTATCGCAGTAAAATAAGGATGTGTGCTGAGTCATCTATTATGTTCGATTATAGTAGATGAAGCGTTAAAAGAAGCAAAGGATGAAAACATTGAAATTAATGTTCGCAGATGAAATGATTATAGTAGCGGATATAGAAAAAAACCTTCAACACAATTTAGAAATTTTGAACAAAATATTTGACAAAAATAAACATGATAATTAATATATATATATATATATATATATATATATATATATATATATATATATATATATATATATATATATATATAAGATATAGTATGATCGTATCCAAAAAAAAACAAGGAATATAACATACAATTGAATAAAAAGCTGATAGAACAAGTGAAAAGCCTGGGATCGCCAATCGAGCGTAAAGGCAAAATAGAAGAAAAAATAAACGATAGACTGGAAAAAACCTGAAAAATGTTTAAAATAATGAAGACAATTGTCCTTGGAAGGAAAGAAATAGCGAATAAGATAAAAACAGTGTTAATTAAAAAGATAATCCGACCAATAATAATGGGCAGTAACGAGACATGTACTCTAACAGAAAAACATAAGACAGGTATAAATGCAATGGAAATGAGTTCCCTGAGGAAAATAGAGAACAATACAAAAACAAAATCAGAAATGAAATAATTAGAAAAACCTACAGATTGGACCCACAAATAATAAAGTAGCAGAAATACAATTAAGGTGGTTCGGACATGGGTGTCTCATGTCGGAAAACAGACTCACAAAGAAAGTGTACGAAGCGCGGGCGAAGCAAGGGAAGAAATGTAAAGCACGACCCAGAAGAGCATGGAACAATGGGATTAATGAGGAGGCTGGAAAATAGGGTATAATATGGGATGAAATTAAGAAACTGACACAAGATAGGAAGAAATCGAGAGAGAAGTATAGAAGGCAACCTGAACTCCACTCGCTTGACACTTTACACTATAAAGGTATGAGATAAACTAAGTAAGTAAGTAAATTATATCTTATTGGGCCTATTATGAAGGTTCCAAAATAAATATTATTGACTGAGCAAGTATTTTGTGCTTTACTTAATATTTCCCAGTGCAATTTTAATAGAAAGTATTGCGTATTGAAGGTTCATTACGTAAAAAATAAATCATTTGAACTTTTCAATTAAAGAGGTCAATATTTTCTTACGAAGTTGATTAAAATTTTATTCGTCAGCTATCGATTTTATTACATTATTAGTTTGGGACTAAAATATTATAACCAATTTGTATGGAACAGTGATGCTATTCATAGCTGCTGTTATTGGAATGTCAACATATAGGAAAAGTTATATTGAGTTTTGCTGTACAAGTTCATCGAAGAATATTTATAGAATTTCAAAGAGGAAGAATAAACTATTTCTGAATGAAAAAATGTTCTAAAAGATGATTAAAAAAAACTGCATTTAAATAAAGCGCCTTTTTTAATCGATTTTATAATTATATTTTTATTGAGTATTGACGTACATGTACAGTGAAATATTTTCTGAAGAATATTTGGAGGAAACAGAGTAGAATGTAAAGGGAGAAGAACAAATAAGGTCTACGCAATATAGCCCGACTTCAATATTTGTTGGGAGATCCAAAAACCTAAGTTGTCTGGGCTACATCTAAAACCGCCGAATGATCTAGCGGCAAAGATGATACTTAAGGGAGATACAGGTGAGAGGATGAGGAAGGGAATACCAAGAAGAAGGTACCTCGAAGCAGTGGAGGAGGACGTCCAAAGTTTGCGCTTTTTCAGCGCTCTCAATTCGTAATATGTTCGAGGTTTTCAAGGAAATTTCGAGGTTTTCTATTTTTTATTAACATTCCTAAATAAATAAATGTCCATGTCCAAATGCCCATTCCTATGTATTTGTATTCTTCATGTTTTTAATTTCACTTCTATCTGTCAATGTTATTCCTGTATCCAATGATGATGCTCTAGTACACAAATATATTCTTTTATATATATATATATATATATATATATATATATATATATATATATATATATATATATATAATCATCATCATCATCCTGCCGTGGATCATTGTGATGATGCACGACAGGATGAAGGCCTCCCCAGCATGCTTCCAACTCGCGCGGTCCTAAGCTTTCCTCTGCCATTCGGATCCAATATACTTGATGATGTCATCGATCCATCGTGTTTTAGGTCTTTTTCGTGTACGCTTATGATCAAGCGGTATTCATCCCAGGATTGCTTTGGTCCATCTGTATATGCCCTGCCCACCTCCATTTCAATTCCTTTACCTTTGCAATGATGTCACATACTTTCATCTGTTCTCTGATCCATAGGCGGGTCTTTCTGCCCCGCTTTGAAATGCCAAGCATACACCTTTCCATTATCCTCTGTGCTACCTGAAGTCTTTGAATTGATTGTGATGTGAGTCTCCATGTTTAATTTCCGTATGTCAAAACAGGCAGCACGCACTAATCAAAAACTTTTCGCTTCAAACAAAGTGGGAGTTTATTCTTAAACACCATGTTGAGCCTGCCAAATACCTGCCAGCCACACTTAACGCCCCGTTCCACAACCTGGGCGGTATCACCTTCCATTGAAATTCCTTGCCCAAGATATATGTAGTGGTCTACCACCTCTAAGTCGCTTCCTAAAATAAATATTCTGGTGTTTTCAGTAAATTTCTTGAACATAACCTGATTCCTTTTCAGGTTTATTTTCAAGCCAAATGGTTCTCCCACCTTCTGCAGTTCTTGTATGTGTTTTTGTAGCTCATCTGGGTTTTGTGACAAGAGAACAATATCATCTGTAAATCTAAAGTGGTTTAAGTATGCACCATTTATTTTTATTCCATCCTGTCCCCAATCCAGATTACGGAATGCCTCTTCAAGGCAGGCTAAGAAAAGAACAGGGGATATAGAGTCATCCTGCCGTACACTTCATTCTATATTGATTTTAACTTCAAGATCATCCATGTGAACTGTCGCTGTAGCTTCATCATACATGGATCCAGTAGGTTTACATAGGCACTGTCTATCCCTTGGTTAAGCACTGCATCCATTATGGCTTGCTTTGATATTGTGTCAAATGTCTTTTCATAGCAAATAAAAGCCAAGCACAATGGCATGGTGTATTTATTGTGCCTTTCTATGGCCTGTTGGACAACCTGGATATGATCTATTGTACTGAATCCACTTCTGAATCCTGCCTTTTCTCTTGGTTGTGCGCAGTACAGTATTCTTATAGATATTATCTTGTCAAAAACCTTGTATAATACTGACAGGAGGCTTATTGGGCGGTACCCCAACCTTTTCCATAGGTTGGGTATTTTTTGTTCCCTGAGCCATTTTGAGTACAATTTTGCCAGTAATTTATGTAACGTTAGATCGCCAATTTTAACAGTTGTTGAAAGTTCAATATTCGGTTTCACTGGGACCCAAAACGAACATAAGTTCTATAAACATGGGTCCTATTCTGAATTGTTACTGAGAAACAGTGCTAAACATATTTATGAAACATTTATATAAAAGAGTGAGAAATTGTACCCTTCCTTTTTTTACTGGCAAGCAACCATTGTTTATACCACATTTTGACATATTAATTAATTATTAGTATGTTATTAGTAAAATGTTTTAAAGATATTTCATTGACTTCATTATGCCTTCGTTATTCTCTCATTGTGAACATGCTGATCTATTATTTGTTTATGGCTTTCGTAATGGAAGCTCTAATTGCGCAGTCTCGGAATATAAGCGTTGTTTCCTGAATCAGAAACTGCCAGATAGAAAGGTTTTTGAACAAGTTTTTATCACTGCTGGATAATCTAGTATGATTCCAAATGCGAGAATTAATTAATTATAATCTGAACGGCAATTGAAACTTGATCCTGAACAAGAAAATCCATGATATTGTTGAAAATGATCCAAGCGTAAGTACAAGGTGGATTGCAGATATTTGCCATATGTCACAAGCGTCTGCATGACTGACTCTTCACGTGAATTGTTTAGATCATTTCCATTTACAATCAGGTGCAATATTTGAAGGATGGTAATTTGGCGTTAAGGATGCAGTTTTGTAACTGGATAAATACAAATCAGAGATTATAGAAGTATGTTCTGTTCACCGATGAAGCGCACTTCACTCGTGATGGTATAATGGAATGGAATGGAATAATGGAATGGAATGATGGAATAATCTTCATAATGAACATCGATGAACACCGATGAAAACCCTCACGCTGCAGCTGAACATAATTTTCAACATCGATTTAAAATTAATGTATGGTATGATATGCTAAAATATTAATTCATCGGTTCATTCATATTCGACGGTCATCTCACAGGACAAGTTTACTTTAATTTTCTGCAGAATCATTTGCAAAACCTGTTAGAAAATGTACTTAATGTACGGCAAAACATGTACTTATAACATGATTGAGCCCCTGCACACCACAGCTTACCAGTGACAAATTTCTTAAACAACAAGTTCCCAAACCGGTGGATTCGACGAGGTGTTCCGCACAATTGGCCATCTAGATCACCAGACCTTAATCCTCTGGATTATTGTCTTTGGGGGTGGGCTAAATCTATGGTAAATGCAACTACAGTAGACACTAAATATACATTACTCGACCGGATAGTAAATATAGCAGCAGTTATAAGGAACAACCCGGAATCCATTCACAGAACAACCCGGAATCCATTCACAGAACAACCCGAGTTGTTCATAAGAGAGCTGATAAGTATTTGAAAGTAAATGATGGTATTTTTGAAAACTACAAAACTCTTTATTATAAAAGTTGTACACGCCACTGTCCAAGCCAGAGCGGGAGAGGGTTCGACCTCGAAAACGGACGAGATGAAGCGGGAGTGACCGACAGAAAAAATACAAGAGAGATACCTTAAAATTTACGGTGTAAATATTCAAATATTGGTTAATAAAGGAATAAAAAATTAAACCCAACAGTATCAGTCCACTACATGTAGTAACTACACTATGTAACAGTTAGAATGTTAGAATATGTAATGTCTGAATGATTGTGGCGTGTTCATATATTTTTTTATTTCTTTATTTACATAAGAACAGATATTTTTGATATTTTTTGAGTTTTGGATCGTGGCGAAAAACCCAAATAAAGAAAATAAATATTGACACTGCCAAAACAATTGATGCTTTGTCAAGAAATAAAGCAAGAGGGGAAATTCATCTAAAAATATTTCTTTAATAAATTTATTTAGTGTGTCACGGTATGAGATTTTTCATTACTTTTCTTTTTTATTATTAAGTTCCTAAACTCCCTTGCCTTCCATTTTTAACGTGGGTTTAATGGGCTCAACATTTTCACCGCTTGGGGCCCCTAATTGACTTGACCCGCCACTGTACTAGAATGGCGGTCTTTTAGTGTTCTATGTACAATTCAATGATAAACTCCAGATCATTGCGCAACACTTCGGGTACTTGTTCCTCAACTTCAAGGTCGATTTCTCGCTGTCGCATACATTCTTGAAATCTTTGAACCACACTACGCGTATCCAATAGTCTTTGAGGAATTTGGAGAAATATTTGCCGAGCAGAAAGTGACATTTCTGGGCATCGTTACCTAGCTACATAGGAATTTTAGAAAGCTTCTCCGTAAATAAGAAACAACTGTGATGTTCGCGTACCGAATACAATTTTAATAAGTTTTAAATAACATTTGTTGTCATGGCGATAATCTCAATTAGGCGACCTTATCACATTGTCATTTTGGCTGATATATGGCGTGATTCTTAATTTTTCAAAATTGTTTCAATGACGTTCATTAATACATCGGTTAAAGTCTCCGGTCTGACATATAAATGGCGTCACTTACAAAAAACCCTTACCGTGGCCGATTGCACCAACCTTCAACGTCATGTGTCAAAATCTCCTGACTAGTTTCTGAGTTGTTGTGCCTTAAATGACGCTACTTTCGGTATTTTCAAAACAATGGAGAAAATAAATAATTTTGTATATTAATTAAGCATTGCTTTTTGATGAAGAAAAAAACCATTAAAGCAAGACATTGGCTTGATAAAAATTGCCCGGACTCTACACCAGAAAAATCCGCCATAATTGATTAGTATGCTGAATTCAAACGTGGCCGTACAAGCACCGATAGTACTGAATGCTCTGGACGTAAAAATGAGGAGGTTACACCAGACAATATCAGAAAAATTCGCAAAATTATTCCACAAAACCGTAGAATAAAGCTTCAGAAGATCGCTATTATCATGAAGATATCGAAAGGCAAAGTGGTCAAATCGGCATTCAGCTGAGTGGACAGCAGCTGGAGGAAGCCGTCCACACCGATTAAAAATACAACTATCGACAGGCAAGGTTGGGCTTTGTATTTTGCGATGCGCATGGGATTGTTCCTCGATTATCTTGAGAAAGGTAAAACCATTAATAGCAAATATATTGATACATTTGAAGGACGAGATTGCAAAAAAGCTCCAACGGAACTAAAAAAGTACTGTTTCACCAAGACAATGAATCGTGTCAAAAATCGTAGGCAATGATGGCTAAATTACTTTCCCATCCTGCGTATTTTCTAGATCTGACTCTCAGTGACTATTTCCTGTTCTCAGACTTTAAAAAGTGCTCGCTGGTATAAAATTCGCTCAAATGAAGAGGTAGTTGTTGAAACTAAAGGTTATTTTGAAGACAAAGAGAAAGTGTTTTATAAGAAAAGGCGTACAAAAGTTAGAAAAGCGTTGGAATGATTGAATTGCTCTTCATGAGAATATATTAATAAATAAAGTCAAAATTTGTAAAAAAGCTGGTTTTTATGTATTATACCGAAGACTTATTAACCGATATGTAGTTGATTCGTTAAGTAATAAACAATTAATATTTGCCAGATATGTTTTCACATATATTTGTTTAACCCTTTACGGCCCAAGAATGTTAATGTTGATAATTATATCGATATTAGGTAGTAAATAGGGTCTTGCTTTTCACTTTTCAAAAATATTATTTATTATGGCTTGTTAATTGATTGTTACAGAAATATAACATTACATCAAAACGTTATTATTTATTATATAGAAGGTATAGAATAGAAGGTATAGCAATAGAAGGTATGAATTTTTTAAAGCAGTTGTTTTGTTTATTAAAACATGTAGCAACCCCACACTTTTCGCATCCAAACTTACATCTCATTCTTTTATTTGTCCAAACAAATCAGTGTCCGTGTTGGTTCAGTCTAACATCTTTTGGTGAAACATGTTGAGCTGGACCTTTCGTCTTTTTATTTTGAATTAGGCATTCAATATCTCTATAACGCTTTATACCGTTCGCTGACATATATTTGCATAAACTCTCAGCTATAGGTACTCTGAATTCAGCAAAGTTGAAAATTTTATTAGTTCTTCCGTTCTGGGCGTTTATTCTTCTGTATAAAAGTCATGAATTACACATAGCCATGTCCAAGAAATGATTAAAAAGTTGTAGATACCAGCGTTTACTACGAAATCACCACAGTCAACTCCACTGCAATTACCGACCTGTTCTATGGATGTACAGTACGGTTCGTTTTATTTTCTCATCTGGCAGTTTGCAGTTGGAAATACAGTTTTTCCTTATAGTGCCTAAAGTCAAAATGCGACGGCTGGATCGCAATAAGCGTAGCGAGTTGTAATAATTATGGAGGAACAACCGGTAGTTCTGATTGCTAGGCACATTGCGGGCAGGTTGTACTACCACATTAGATGATGCACCTAACTGAGGCTCGCCGTCTACTCCCCTGTTCTCCTATCCACTGTAAACTTCGAACTAACAGGATATACATCCACTTACACCACATATTACAAAAGGTTTGTACCCCCATTTATGAGGTTTGTGGGGTAAATATTGTTTCAACACATTCCGACCTTTTGTGGAACACATTTATTCATCACCGGGTAAATATGCTTCAAAGGAAACTTTTTCAAAGTTGTGTTTTTCAAAGAGTTTCTCTAATCAAGGGCCGGATTTTAAAGAATCGATCAGAATCGACGTGGTTATAAGGTAACATTTGACAATTATCATTGAAATGCAATGATGGTCTGACTAATTCAAATCATTTCCACTACATTGTCTCTTTTATCGGAGCCAAGCCAGTTTATAGGTTTAGTAACATCTTTTTGCACAGAGTATAAATTAGTCTGATATCGTATAAGGTCGATAATGTCGACCAGTAAACAAATACGAAAATACCTGGAAAGGAGTATCCAAACGTAATATTTCTGGTTGTTAAACTTCAGATCCACGAAAACGTAGTTTAGTTTTATTTGCTTTTTGTTTTCCATGTGATATTGGCCTTAGATACATGATTAAATGCAGTTTGAGCCGCCGTAGAAGTAGTACTAGAGTAATATACGGTCGGAGTAGTGTACCTGGAATCCTCTGCAATGGTACTTGACTGAAAATCGATTGCCGAGGCCATGGCAGCATGGAATTAATTTCTATGTATAGCTAGACCTGCGATATCGTCATCTTCTAAGATTCAGAAGATGACGCTCATCAGAACTTTCGCGTTCATTTCGCTGTAAGACAAATATTAGATCTGCTATATCGTCATCTTCTGAAAAGTCTAGACCATAGAAAAGTATAGCTTCTAGGTCCTGAACTGTCAAATTACGTAATCTGTGACTCATTGTGATGCTGCAAAAATAAATATTAGATTCAAATATACAGTTTTAAAAATCATTCACTAACGCGCAATGTTGTAGTTATGCAACAAAACAAGATCAATCCATAAATCAATAAAAACTTGATTTTACAATAAAACTTTACTTGATTACTGAAAATTAAATTGTTACCTTTTCTTCACGTCAATTTCAACAGTCAATTATTAGGATTTCCACAATAAATCAGTCCTCGTAATTGAACTCGAAGGGCACAAACCGGTTTATACGTGTTCATCACTTCAATAGCTCAAACAAATACAAGTGCTGCCATCTAGTTGGCTGATCACAGTACTAAATAGTTAGAATGTTTCTTTGCCGATGTACAACGCTGGGTAAAATAGATCAATCTACCTGTGGTATATTTTTACGTAAACTTAAATGGTATGCTGCAGACATGCAACGCGGCTTTCGGTTAGAGAAATAACTTTGTAATTTTTTCGCGGAAAACCTTCGTTTTGTGGCCCTTATTGTATGGAATTTTTCCTTTCAAATAACGTGAAAAAGCGTTAGTTGTATTTACGAAAGTTATTTCCCTTATCGTGTATATATATATATACATATATATATATATATATATATATATATATATATATATATATATATATATATATATATATATATATATATATATATATATGTATATATAGATATATATATATATATATATATATATATATATATATATATGTATATATAGATATATATATATATATATATATATATATATATATATATATATATATATATATATATATATATATATATATATATATATATATATATATATATATTGGTATAATAGTGGTATAATAGTGATTAAAGTTTGTGATTCCTGGCGATGCTGACATAAGGGTCGAAATCTCCATAACTCCATTCAAACCAAAGGTCAACCACAAAAATTGAGCAAACTCATGGGTTTGTTTTTGTATCCTTTATTTCTGTCAATATTACCTCAATTCGTTCCAAATTAATTGAATCAATTTTGAGTCTTATTTTAATGTCCGCTATCACCAGTGGATATATGGCGGGTAAGTTAAGGGACACACTGTATATGTATCTAAAAACAAATAACACAGTAAAAACGCAAAACCAAGGATAGAAAACAATGAAAAAATTACAAAGCTACGACCTACATGACGTGAAAAAAAAAATGAAGCCATCATCAGTTGGGCTCAAGCTGGACATCTGAAAAGCGGATAAACGAACGATTAAAACCATGACCATTTAAACTGGCCATGACGTGGAGCACGGGTAAACTTCCTTAGATTTTTAATACTTTTCTCCACGGGCCCAGTTCACAATTCTTCCCTTATAGATATAATTTTTTAAAAATCTGAGATAGGCCAACTTTTTTATTTGAAGTGATAGACTAGTACTAGACTAGTGCTACCAAATGCAAAATTGTTAGAAATAACTTGACTAAGAAAAATTTACAAATAATGCTTTCCGGTGTTGCCAAATTTCTTCAATAGCTACTAAAACAATGTTTTTTTAATAGCAATGCAGTTCTTTTTTAACATAATTTAACAATTCTTAAAATTCGAAATAAAAAGTGTCATCTCACATTTCTTTATTGGAGTAACCCTTTTAGCAGAATTAGCAAAAACAGCTAAAATAATCTGCAGGCGGCAGGTACTAAAAAAAGTTAACATAGCAATAGTAGGAGTTGGAAACTGAACAAAAATTATGTTGTTGGAAATGAGCCATCATTATTGTGCTGTCATTCTATCACTATCATCATCATGCCATTTTTGTACGCTTCTCATTCAACAACATTCTCATTTCAACAACCTACTTATTGGGCAATTTTGTGCGTTGACTTATGAGGATTTTCCACATAACAAAGAAGCATATTTTTTTAGTAACAGCATTTTTGCTCCTTTTATAGATCCTTGGGTTGTAGTTTTACTAAGTTTTTTTCTTAAAACCCCGGATTTGGAAAAAACTTTCTGGGATTGAATTATCTTGCGTAAAATTCAGCACAGGCATCGCTTAGACTTAAGCCGCTTACTTACGTACACTATTTGTTTTAGTAGCTACGAAGAAATCTGCCAACACCGGAAAACATTGTTTGTAAATTTTTATTAGTCAAGTCATTTCCTACAACATTGCATTTGAAAATACCAATCTGTCACTGCGAATAAAAAAATTAGCCTATGTCAGGTTTTAAATAATTACACTTCCTCTTTGAAACCATTATCAAGAGAATCTAGTGGATTTGCCCCAAGCCCCCAATTTGCCTCCTCCTCAGGGTTCACAACCAGAAAAAAACGTGGTCGGCGCGACCTCTGTATTAATGGGTAAGGTTTTTTGTGTGGGGCGCTCAGTTGAGGGGTGGGGATGAGACGGGAGGCGGTCGTTTGATTGGTAGGGTTTCGGATGGGCAATTTGGAAATAAGAGATTTCCATGCATTTAGAACTCTAAGACCGTCGTCCCTCTTGTTTAGGTAGTCTGGGCGTTTTTTGATCTCATTTACTTTACGAATTATGCGGGGCTTGTAAGGATACATAGGTGCGTTTACGTTATTCTTATCGAAATCTATTTTGTGACCCGTTTGGATATGATCTTCTCCTAGAGTTGAAGAGAGATTCTATTTTCGGACGACGAGAGAATGCTCGTATATGCGATTTTGAATACGTCTGTTGGTTTGGCCGACATATGATTGGGAGCAACCAGAACAAGGAATCTTATAGACACCATGTGACTCATGTGAAATATTGTATTTCACTCGTCGAAGGAAACTGGATAAATTTATTTCTTTTCTAAATGTCGTTTCGATATTACGGAATCAGAATACCTGGCAAATTTTATCGGTATATGTGTGAAAATAAAACACACAAACAAAAATAAGTAATAATTAATAATAGCTTAGCCCATATTCAAAATTACAAAATAATGAAATAAAGGAAAATAACTAATATTCATCAAAGAAAAATTAAGATAATCATAAAATAACATGCAAGGGTCTATCTCTGAACTGATACCAGATATTTTTTAAATTAAAATATGATGTGCTTATTATAAAACATTAAATGACATCACAAATCTCTACTTCGAGAGTTAAACAATTTAGCAGCATTGTAATTGAAAGAACCATGAAACGTGCTTTGACGTCGCACCATAAGAAGGGCACCGTGACGAAGATATGAATCGTGAATAATTCGTCGAAAACTCAATTTATTCCTAGGAAGCAAAGATTAAGCGTTCAATACTCGAGAGTAAGCAACATTCAAATAAAGAGAAAATAACATATTCATATATAATCAATGTTTCTCAATTAAAATAGAATGCCAATTAATGAGATGTCCCTTAATATTTTTGCTTGGCGTATTGTTAGCATGGCAAAATGTACAGGATTCACCTATTTTGACCTCGAATAAGTTATGGTTGTAGATCAGTTAAATCTAACGACAAAATCTTCAACACTCTCGCTAATTAATGATAATATGCAACGATAATACTAGAGAAGGGAAGCATAACAGGGTATAACATAAATATAGCCAAATTTTAATACACATATTATAACCTACAAAAGATATTAAAATAACTATTTATGGGAATTACGAAAATATATTTCTAAATTTGTTTTATACACATTTGTTTATATTTAATCTTTAGAAGTGTTATGAATAACAGGAGGGCACACAATTTGGAATGGAAAAATAATTTTAATAATCCTCATTTTTTTTTCAATTACAGGGTATCACTTCCTTTACTCAAACGAGAAACGAAATTGATGATCGAGCTAAAACATATTCTCGGTCAATATTTGAGTCAGAAGGAGGAAATTTTATTTTCCCCTCAAAATTGATTCAATTAATTTGGAACGAATTGAGGTAATATTGACAGAAATAAAGGATACAAAAACAAACCCATGAGTTTGCTCAATTTTTGTGGTTGACCTTTGGTTTGAATGGAGTTATGGAGATTTCGACCCTTATGTCAGCATCGCCAGGAATCACAAATTTTAATCACTATTATACCACTATATATATATATATATATATATATATATATATATATATATATATATATATATATATATGTATATATATATATATATATATATATATATATATATATATATATATATATATATATATATATATATATATATATATATATAAGTTTGTGATATATTATATATAAGTTTGTGATATCTATATATAAGTTTGTGATTCCTGGCGATGCTGACATAAGGGTCGAAATCTCCATAACTCCATTCAAACCAAAGGTCAACCACAAAAATTGAGCAAACTCATGGGTTTGTTTTTGTATCCTTTATTTCTGTCAATATTACCTCAATTCGTTCCAAATTAATTGAATCAATTTTGAGGGGAAAATAAAATTTCCTCCTTCTGACTCAAATATTGACCGAGAATATGTTTTAGCTCGATCATCAATTTCGTTTCTCGTTTGAGTAAAGGAAGTGATACCCTGTAATTGAAAAAAAAATGAGGATTATTAAAATTATTTTTCCATTCCAAATTGTGTGCTCTCCTGTTATTCATAACACTTCTAAAGATTAAATATAAACAAATGTGTATAAAACAAATTTAGAAATATATTTTCGTAATTCCCATAAATAGTTATTTTAATATCTTTTGTAGGTTATAATATGTGTATTAAAATTTCGCTATATTTATGTTATACCCTGTTATGCTTCCCTTCTCTAGTATTATCGTTGCATATTATCATTAATTAGCGAGAGTGTTGAAGATTTTGTCGTTAGATTTAACTGATCTACAACCATAACTTATTCGAGGTCAAAATAGGTGAATCCTGTACATTTTGCCATGCTAACAATACGCCAAGCAAAAATATTAAGGGACATCTCATTAATTGGCATTCTATTTTAATTGAGAAACATTGATTATATATGAATATGTTATTTTCTCTTTATTTGAATGTTGCTTACTATCGAGTATTGAACGCTTAATCTTTGCTTCTTAGGAATAAATTGAGTTTTCGACGAATTATTCACGATTCATATCTTCGTCACAGTGCCCTTCTTATGGTGCGACGTCATAGCACGTTTCATGGTTCTTTCAATTACAATGCTGCTAAATTGTTTAACTCTCGAAGTAGAGATTTGTGATGTCATTTAATGTTTTATAGTAAGCACATCATATTTTAATTTAAAAAATATCTGGTATCAGTTCAGAGATATAGCCTTGCATGTTATTTTATGATTATCTTAATTTTTCTTTGATGAATATTAGTTATTTTCCTTTATTTCATTATTTTGTAATTTTGAATATGGGCTAAGCTATTATTAATTATTACTTATTTTTGTTTGTGTGTCTTATTTTCGCACATATACTGATAAAATTTGCCAGGTATTCTGATTCCGTAATATCGAAACGACATTTAGAAAAGAAATAAATTTATCCAGTTTCCTTCGACGAGTGAAATACAATATTTCACATGAGTCATCTTGTGTCTATAAGATTCCTTGTTCTGGTTGCTCCCAATCATATGTCGGCCAAACCAACAGACGTATTCAAAATCGCATATACGAGCATTCTCTCGTCGTCCGAAAATAGAATCTCTCCTCAACTCTAGGAGAAGATCATATCCAAACGGGTCACAAAATAGATTTCGATAAGAATAAAGTAAACGCACCTATGTATCCTTACAAGCCCCGCATAATTCGTAAAGTAAATGAAATCAAAAAACGCCCAGACTACCTAAACAAGAGGGACGACGGTCTTAGAGTTCTAAATGCATGGAAATCTCTTATTTCCAAATTGCCCATCCGAAACCCTACCAATCAAACGACCGCCTCCCGTCTCATCCCCACCCCTCAACTGAGCGCCCCACCCAAAATCTTACCCATTAATACAGAGGTCGCGCCGACCACGTTTTTTTTCTGGTTGTGAACCCTGAGGAGGAGGCAAATTGGGGGCTTGGGGTAAATCCACTAGATTCTCTTGATAATGGTTTCAAAGAGGAAGCCGAAAGTGTAATTATTTAAAACCTGACATAGGCTAATTTTTTTATTTGCAGTGACAGATTGGTATTTTCAAATGTAATGTTGTAGGAAATGACTTGACTAATAAAAATTTACAAATAATATTTTCCGGCGTTGGCAGATTTCTTCGTAGCTACTAAAACAAATAGTGTACGTAAGTAAGCGGCTTAAGTCTAAGCGATGCCTGTGCTGCATTATACGCAAGATAATTCAATCCCGGAAAGTTTTTTCCAAATCCGGGGTTTTAAGAAAAAAACTTAGGAAAACTACAACCCAAGGATCTATAAAAGGAGCAAAAATGCTGTTACTAAAAAAATATGCTTCTTTGTTATGTGGAAAATCCTGATAAGTCAACGCACAAAATTGCCCAATAAGTAGGTTGTTCTCAGTCAAAGGTGTGGGCCATTTACAGGGGAACAATTATCATTCATATAAAATGAGAAGCGTACAAAAATGGCATGATGATGATAGTGATAGAATGACAGCACAATAATGATGGCTTATTTCCAACAACATAATTTTTGTTCAGTTTCCAACTCCTACTATTGCTATGTTCACTTTTTTTAGTACCTGCCGCCTGCAGATTATTTTAGCTGTTTTTGCTAATTCTGCTGAAAGGGTTACTCCAATAAAGAAATGTGAGATGACACTTTTTATTTCAAATTTTAAGAATTGTTAAATTATGTTAAAAAAGAACTGCATTGCTATTAAGAAAACATTGTTTTAGTAGCTATTGAAGAAATTTGGCAACACCGGAAAGCATTATTTGTAAATTTTTCTTAGTCAAGTTATTTCTAACAATTTTGCATTTGGTAGTACTAGTCTAGTACTAGTCTATCACTTCAAATAAAAAAGTTGGCCTATCTCAGGTTTTAAAAAAATTATATCTATATAAGGGAAGAATTGTGAACTGGGCCCGTGGAGAAAAGTATTAAAAATCTAAGGTAGTTCACCCGTGCTCCACGTCATGGCCAGTTTAAATGGTCATGGTTTTAATCGTTCCTTTATCCGCTTTTCAGATGTCCAGCTTGAGCCCAACTGATGATGGCTTAATTTTTTTTTTCACATCATGTAGGTCGATAGCTTTGTAATTTTTTCATTGTTTTCTATCCTTGGTTTTGCGTTTCTACTGTGTTATTTGTTTTTAGATACATATACAGTGTGTCCCTTAACTTACCCGCCATATATCCACTGGTGATACCGGACATTAAAATAAGAGAATTTAGCCAGTAAATGTGTTGCTAAATAGTGATAAAAAAGTACAGGGTGTTGAAAATGAAACTAAACATCTAATATTTTCACGGATGATAGGTAATGTTCGACTGAAGAGTCCAACTGACTCGAAGCGCACAACACTTAAAAATGCCAAATGCGATTTTGGCGAACCGTCGGGACTCTTCACAGGATCAACGGATCGACACCCGGAATGATTTAGAAACATATATATATATATATATATATATATATATATATATATATATATATATATATATATATATAAATATATATATATATAAATATATAATATAATATATATATATATATATATATATATATATATATATATATATATATATATATATATATATATATATATATATATATATATATATATAAAGGGTGGCAAATCCGAATTTGGTACTAGTTTGACGCTAGTGCCTAGGCTCAAACTAAGTTTCAAGTGAACTTGCTCTCTGTTTTGAGAGGAATTAACTTACTCATTATTTAAGTATAAATCTGGAAATATTTTTACTTCAAAATAGAGAAAATTTATTATCCCCGCGTAAAAAAGTACCCTTTGTCAATATCGATATCTCAGGCCGTTTGCGAGATATTCGTGCCGAATATTCCATTGTACATCTGTCGATGTTCATCATGTGATGGACATGTCATCATGTCGATGGCTGAAAAATCTGTAATTCATAAAGTGTGCCCAGAATACGAGGAAAAAAATATTAAGATGTCAAAATACAACGGACTTTATTTAAAACTAGCTGTACCCGCCCGCTTCACTGGGCATTTAAAATTAACATTATTATTTATTGTCATTACTACAGTTTCTTTATTAAATAATTTTTAACTTCCCCTTCGCGTCTTAAATCAAGCTTACATATAGTGCCTTCAAATATAGCATTTAATCTTCGTCGTCTATCTCATCTTCTTCGATGATAGTTTCGATTGGTCGCAAATTGTTCATGAGCCCCATATACTTATTAGTTAAAACGACATCTTCTTCATTGCACCGAATGATGTCATTTGGAAATCATTGTTGTAAGGTCTGATAGATTTTAAAAATGCATTTGATTATACATGTATTCCATGGAGTAGTGATTTTAATAGCTCTGGAAGTTGTCGCAAAGGTTCTAGTTTTATTTTGCCAGCTGAACAGCATAAACCTTCACATTCACCAATCCACTTTAATGCTTTACAATAACTACAAATTTTTGTCATTGAACTTAATTTTGATTCTTGTTTATAATCAACTGATCATACGAAAAACCACAATTTATTTTTACTTTCCAACGAATTTTTAATTTCATACGTCGTAAATCTTCTTTCCTTTTTTGTTCTTTTTGTAATCTATTTTCCGTTTCATCTTGACTTTCACATGCACGCTTAGCTTTCATATACTTTGATTTAGACGTTACCAAATTTAATTTGGACTTTCCTTTTTTAGGCATTTATGACTACAACAAATAATTGAAAATAATTAAAAATTATCATGAGATTGACAACAGAAAATTTAATATAAAAAGTTGAAATAAATATCTTACTAATTTAATGCTGGGAAACTAATTTTTCGTTTTAATCTAATTATTCCACGCTTCCTTCTTTTCTTCTTTTTCTTCTTTAATTAATAAATATAAACATATACATAAATAAATATAAACATATACATATAGATATATATATATATATATATATATATATATATATATATATATATATATATATATATATATATACATATATATATATATATATATATATATATATATATATATATATATATATATATATATATATATATATATATATGTATATATATATATATAAATTTGTTTAGGTTAGAAAAAAACAAAGTTTTAATGCTACAGAAAAATATTATTTTAATAGTTTAATTAATAATTAATTTATTAAAATTATTA